>CM050166.1:343059497-343659497 GCA_027410445.1 Discoglossus pictus
CACATTGCAAAGAATGGAGGGCCCTGTCTTTGAGCGTAGAATCCGGCATCCATAAGTGCTTTCCCCAAATCTCCATGCAAGATTAAAAACTTGAAAGTCTTTTTTTAAACTTACGATCTACTTGATAAAGTACTCAACTGATACTGAAGTACTGGAGTTCCCTATAGAGATTTACATTAAACCATACCTAGAACCTCTATTTAATTTTATCACACTGTGCCACTCAAGAAAAAAATATATAGGTCAAAAATGATTTCATTAAGAATAATCACAATGCGACTGTAACTAGTTTATGCCAGTTCCACTTAACAGACATACTGTGAACTTTACCCTGCTTTGTCAGCAACTCTCACAGTGCTCCAATAATGTACACGTGAGGAAAGTAAAACGTCCGTAACACATCTGGGCCACATGTGTACTGCTAGAGCCTAGAATTGCATTGCAAGAAATGGCTGCCACATGTCCCTGGACCAAATGACAACACAATATAGCATATTAATGATTTAATAAAGTTCAGGAGGGAAGTATCTTCCAGAAAAAGAGAAACTCCAGGACAAGAGGTCATGATTTGCAGTAGTAAGGTGGAAGAGTTTGAAGGAGTGTGTTACAGGAAGGGTAGTAGATAACAGTTTTCCTGTGGTAAGGCCAAACACAGTTTAGCAATGTTGTGCAATTAATACATTTCACTCTACATGACCATCATAAGAGTATTTATATCATAACGTAAGCATTGCACCATTTCCAGATAATGCCCGTGTAAAGCTTCCTACACTTGGCAGGTTCGGTAAAGACCAGTAATTACAGCACTGAGTTAATTGCAAATCTAAAATGTCAGCGTATTCCTTTGTATTCTTTAGAAATTTCAATTACAAAAAGGAATAAATGTAATTTATTATAAATAAAAAAAGTATATCAGCATGTAGAGGGAGCTTGCAAATTATGGTCCATTTAGGACCTGAGAGAATGTTCATCTAAGTGCAATGAATACTGCTTAGACTCAGGTTAAACAAACAGTTTGCTTCTACTTAAAGGTATATATAACTTTCCCTATTCTTACTTTTATCTAATCTATCACAAACTGCTTATACTGGAACACACATTACATTGAGTTATTCGATATACATACATATTTATTTTATTTTAAAAAAAACACTTGTTTTCCACACCCTCAGATGTGCTTACATAGGCACAGTGTACCTATCAATAGAAACACTGCATTAGGGTACAGATTTTAACCCTTTACCAACCTTCAAGCAAACAGCGGCACAATGATGAGATCATGTCTGACTCCTCCTTGCTTCCATGTGCAGGGGACAACAAATCCCATGATTCCTTTTTACACAACCTGCCATCATTATTGATACAATGTATTAGCTTCATGTGATTGTCCAAAACAAATTAACTGATTTTAGCAGGGATTTCAAGGGGTGTTAACTCTAATAATCAACTGCTTTCAAACTCAACAAAAAAATGTTTACAGATTCTCCTTTATCAGATGCCCTCATAATCCATGAAACTTAGATATGCCTTTGACATTTTTAATTACATCAGGTACCCTTTAAGCCAAACATTTAGGTAAATAGAATAAAAAGACAAGATAGGTCACTCTGGCTCTTATCTGCAGTCAAATCTATATTTCCAACAGTGGTACAAAGGCACAGAAAATACTGGCGAGCCAGAGGTTACAAGCATCACTTGTTTTACGATACACACAGGGGCCATAAATAGAAAAGAGCAGAATAAATGTACTGCACTTTGTTTAGTAATTTGGTACCAGTTTAGTGCATCAGATGTCTGATATTTTGCCAAGTCCCTTCACTGTTTTATTCAGCTATAGACCTTTCTGAATGTAGAGGGAACACAGTGAGGAATTGTCCAGCAGCTAAAGAGATAAATCTGTAATGAAAGAAAAGTAAGCAATTTGTTCAGAACTGAAGAAAAAGAAAAACTATTCAACTAGGAGATCAACAGTCATTCAGGGAATGTCTGATGTTGTATGGGGTACAGCTGAGCTCTCAATCATATACACCCAAGGGAATCTTCAGATTTGTATGAGCTGTGACTCTGTGCTTAGGTGAAACCAAATAAAAAAAGGCATATGTTGGTATCATCTACTGATATATTACAAAGTGAATGTACTTCGGTGAGGAAGGTTACAAATGCAACCGGCAACTGTCATATTGTGAATAAGAAATGTAGGTAGTACCACCAAGAATGTTTGTACACTGAGATATCCACACTATTCTTGTAAGATGTATGGCTATCCGACAAAATGGAAGGCTAGAATCAAAAACCTCTTAAAAGTTACACAAAGCCCGATTTATTTTGTCTTCCTTGAGGGACCAGCAAATGAGACAAGTGGGACACTCAGGGAATGATCAGAACATCTATATTCCCCATTAATTAATTTTCAGAATGAATACACCCTGGTGGGTAACTAAAACTGTTGTATAGGATTAATAAAATAAAGCAGGAATAAAAACACATAGGCCCTCATTCTATTATCAGCCGTAAATCGGCAGCAAAGCTGCGATTCCTTGCGGGGCTCCCGTTACCTTGCAATTAAATTATACGACGCCGCAAGGATCTCCCCTTACGGCCGGCTGTATATCTTGCAACCGGCCGTAAGCTCAGAAATCTTTAAATGCAAAAATAAATTCAAAACTGCACTGTAAAGCTCTGTAAATGCTAGGGATCATATTGGGGGACATGAGGATTAATAGCAACCCCCTCTCAAGCTTGCACATCAGCCCAAATCCGAGATTACATTAACGGTTTATTTTCCGGCCGCAGCTTGGGCGGGTCTGAGGTGCTCCAAGCCCTCTGGACTTTTTACATGGATATGTGACATAAATTAAAATAAAATTTTATTTACGGATTTGAGTGTAGAGGAATGTTGTGCTATTAATGCTAACACCTACAATCACTTTATAGTCTCCTCAGAGTGCAGGATGGCTTTATTATGGCTTTATAATGTGCTTAAATGTGTGCCTGCGGGACCTTTTTGCTGCAAGTAAGCTGCGGCTCGGTTTTAGCCTTGCAGAGAGGGTTCCCGGAGCAATTGAATAGCAACCAGGATTTTCTTGCGGCCGAAACTCTTGCGGCCGTTTAAGATCAAAGGCTTTCCTCCGGCGCATGCAGCCGCAAGGGATAGCAAGGTGCCGGCCGCAAGCCTGCCGGAATCCCTGGCTGGAAGGGGATAGAATAGGCAAATAGCTTGCAGCCGGTCCTTGCGGCCCCGCATCTCCTACGGCCGATAATAGAATGAGGCCCATAGTTATCAATTGTACTATATTTTATTGCATATCAATTTGTAGCATTTGTTTGCATACACAGTAAACTCCACATTATCCGGCACCCACAGGGATTGCCTACTGCCAGATAAGTGTGGTTTCCGGTTGCTTGAGAGTTCACCATTAAAATAGCCACAATTAGCCCTTTACCCCACACAAGACCATACACAATGTATTTAATTGGTCTTGAGATATATATATATATATATATATATATATATATATATACACTAATTAAAAGCAAATTAAAGCAAATAAAGACAGACTTCACATCATTACAGTTTTATTACAATTTTAAAAATACTGTAGCTTTTTGGAATACAGTGTACAGTACATACTGTATAAAATGGCAGTGATTAAACTACTGAACATAACAACAGTAACATACATTTTTTTCACTTCAGTTAACTTCAATGAACTAAAAAAGAAAGCTTACTGCGTAGACATAACATCAGGATCTCCAGCAGCTTAATCTCCTACTAGGACTCCTTCAGGAGCAGAAAACCAGTCATCATCAGGATCTGCTGATAATTTAGCTGGAACATGATCAGGAGTAGTGAACAGGATTAGTGTTGGATCTTCATCTGTAGAAGATGTTGTACTGGTAGACTTGGGTGAGGTTTTCTGTACAAATGAATGAATATCACCTTGCTTTGAGGCCTTACGCCTCTCCTGCAAAGTCAGGTTTTGCATGATGTGCAGCTGCATAAGATGCTGGGAAGTGAAGAAGGGTTGCTGTTCTGCAAAAGCTCTTACTGTTTCAAATGCTGCAGTAGCTCTCTGCCAGGATACTTTTTCCACCTCACACCTGTCGTCATCATCAGTCTCTTCCTCCTCTGCAACCTTCTTTTTTCCACGATTCACAGGACCTTCTTTTATGTCTTCTGTGTTTAGTGTACGAGTGACTTTAATAGCTTCACCCACAGCAAACCAGTCGTTCAGTTCATCTGAGACAAATTAATTTTGTCATTAGCAGAATCAACTAATTCACATATTTCGTCATAAACTCTGCTATTGACAGCTGAACCTCCTCAAAGTCGGCGGAGGAGGAGGATTCCTCAGGCATGACAGCAGGCCACAACTTTCTCCAACATTTCTGTAATCTTTCACTTGCCACATAATCCTATGCACACCTGACTGTGTGGATAGCATCTTTCGGATTATATTTCTTCTGAAATTCTATAATTGTCCCGTCAAAATTAGTAAGTTTCCGCATGAAGTCACGCCTGTAAAACATTTTTACATTCTGTATCACTCCTTGATCCATTGGTTGGATCAGACTTGTAAATGTTAGGTGGAAGATAACATACAAAAATGTTGCCCTTAACGTGCTGTTCAGCAGGAGGATGTGCCCAACAGTTATCCAGGAGCAACAAAACTTTACTACTATCCTGTAATCCTTTCTTACGTAAATGTTTTTTAGCACTGGGAACAAACGACAGATGAAACCACTTGTCAAAAATGTCTGCGTTCATCCAACTGTTACTCTGTGCATGGTAACCTACAGGGAGGTTAGTTATGACTTTGAAGCACCTTGGTTTAGCAAATTTGCCAATCACACACAATTTAAGCTTATGATTTCCTGATGCATTGGCACAAACCAGCACAGTTATACACTCTTTATTTTGCTTGAACCCGTGAGCTACTGTCTCAATACCACCAGCCAAAGTAGAATTGGGCAGACACTTCCACATTGATCTAGTCTCATCGGCATTATAAATCTGCTCGGGGGTCAAGTGATTTTCTGCTAGCAATTGACTAAACACGTCACAAAATGAAGCTGCAGCTTCCAAATCAGCCGATTTCTGTTCACCTGACAAGTCCAGCTTTCGGATGCCATGACGAACCTTGAATCGGGTGAGCCAGCCACTTGAAAATGAACACTGACCTTCAATACTTATTCTCTCACTTTTTCCTGCAACGTGGATCCAGATATGCAACCACCCTCAGACCTTTTTAGCGAAAACCATTCATACAGGGCCTGGTCAAACAATTCCATTTTTGGTGCCTGAAGAGTATGATGCTTCTCCACGCTCTTGTCACTCTCTGCCTTTACATAAAACTCCTTTATCTTTTCAGACTGAGCCTTAATGTCATAGATTGTTGATGAACCAACATTAAATTCCTTTATGAGCACTGTACGAGTTTCACCTTTTACGAGCCTTTGGCATTTTTCCATCTTCTGCTTGAGGTTCAGCACAACACGTTTGCGCTTATTTGGGACCGGTTTTGCCATTTTTGTGGTAGCAAGACAGTTGAGTCGAATTAGAAAGGACACTCGGTAAAAATAAATAAATAAGAAGAGTCTCCAATTTGGCCTTATCAAATCAAAAAGTTACAGATGAGTAGATAGATAGATAGATATTGTAGATATATACACATAGATACAGTAAATAGATACTGTAGCTAGATGTATACTGTAGATAAATAGATACTGTACATTCCCCGTTTAAAAAATGGGACAATCATTGAGTCTTTGGGCTTAAATTAAATTGTAATATTCATATAGTATTTTGATATGTACTAGAGTTTATTTTATAGAAGCTCTAGCAATGGTATACATTACAGTATTTATTATTTTGTATGCTATGTTACAGATGACCATTACATGTTTTCCCTGATTTTACCCTTTTTTTTATTTAACACATGCTGCTTATATCAGAAATACACATTACATTGAGTCATTCTATTGATTGTTTGTATTTAAAGGCATATTTAAGTTTCATGGATTATGAGGAGAATCAAAATCAATTGAGCTTTCACATGTTACTGTAGCCCGTAAGTGAGGTCGCAAGTTAAATTTGCTATTCAATTGGCGTCTTTTTGCGGGCTCCAAACGGATTATGAGTTACGGCCTTGAAAACTTTGTGATGGTTAAACCCACAACTTGCAGCCTCCCGTAGTCTTTGATCTTTCATTTTTGCCAGAGTTACGATTGCGATTCAATTGCTCAATTTCCCCAAGCCCGCAAAGGTTTTCACACCCGTAAATAGCAAAACAAGGAGAAAATCCTACAAGTGCTAGTGAGGACTCGCAAGGGAGTTAAACACCTATTCGTAGCACTGTAAATGCAAATAAAAAATCACTACTGCACTGTAAATAACGGGGAAAGCGATGACAGACATTACAATTAAATGCACAACAATCTCAAGCTCGCAAATCAGTAGGAAATTATGTTTCATTTCGGCATTATATCGATCTCGGGAATCAATGAGTTAATACATAGGCCACCCATATGGACTAGAACAGTATTGGCATTCATTTTTATAATTCTGAATTTTTGTGGTTTGCGAGTCTGATCGCATATCAGAGCCCCGAACCTAACTGATTGACATTTAACCTCTATGTTGTACTGCTGTAATAATGACGGTCTCATTTTCTGTTGGCTGATTCTAAATAGGAGGTTACGGTCTTGCTGAATTGATCATATTCCCGCCCTGAACAGCTACGGACAAGTGCATGGTTTCTGGAGTCGGCTTTGGGCGGGTAACTTGCGGGCTTGATCAATTGAATAGCTCCGGAATCAGAGACGAACGGACGCCTGCAGCACACCTGCAGACGTATGACCTAAATGCTGCGAGATGAGGGCTTGCAACTGATATGGGCCCATTGTTTGCATGAAACAAAAACACCAAAATAATCATTATTAAACTTACCCTAAAGTTTGATAAATTTCTTGAGTTTGCTAGTAGTTGATTTTGAGAGTTAATGCCCATAAAAATACCTGCTAAAATTCTCATACAATTCATATTTAGTTACAGCCAATCACAGGCAGGTACAACATTGTTTCAAAATGAGTGCTGACATGCTGTGGGAATCACTTCCTCTTCTTTTGTATCATCTTCCTATGTAAGCACATCAGGGACTATCAATAATGTTACATATTTTTCAAACATTCATTGTCTGTCAGATTAGATCATTTGGAAATCAGGAAAACTTTGATATACCTTCAACTTTTTCATCCACACACGCATGTTAGAGAGACACCTGTCATTTTCATTTTCGCTGGAAATTCTGATTAAACTTATATATTTGTATATAAAATATATAAAATAAAAACTTTTGATAAAGTACACTGATCTTTCCTGTTGGCTGGCCACATGCAGTGGCAGCCGTCGGCCATTAGGGGGTGCGGCTGATATTTCAGTGAATTTCTTGTCAGTGTAAAGCTTATCCTCTACCCTAACCCCAACCTTAACCCTCACCCTAAACCTAATCGTAGGAAATTCACTGAAATGTCAGCCACACAACCTTGTAGCCAATGGCCGTCACTGCGTGCAGCCACCCAATAGGAAAGGTCCAAGACCACTTGAAGATAGGCAAAAAGTTTTAAAAAATGGACAGTCTCTAATTAATTAACTTGTATATTCACATATGCAGTTGCGTTTTGGTTTCTGCTGGAAGAGTCTTTGAATGCACGATGGAAATGTTACCGCTAAAACTGGCAGCACTTTAACAGATCTGATTAATTTACAAGGACACATCTTTCTCAGAATATAGGAGACTGACTCAGAAAAGGAAATGAAATCCTACAGTAATGAATAATTGCATATAAAAGATAAAGAATTGAACATTCTATTTTTTTTACATTTTAAAAATATTTTGCACATTACCAAGTTTGGTTATTTAAACACCACATAGGAGGGAGAAAAAAACGACTGTAGTATCCAGCATTAAGTGGACACACTTCACAGGGTCACAAGGTCAATGAGTACATATGTTTCTATTACTTAATGATTACACAATTTGGTATTCCCAGACCACTGCACTCTGTACGATTCAATTAAAGGAACACAAATGCTATATTAAAAAACAATGATGCTACGACAATGAAATTACTGCAGCCTAGCAATCAGCAACTGAAAAAACAGGATATAGGAGTGCTCTATTATAAGATAAAAAGCATTTAAAATAAAAGAAAAAGGAGTCTCTAAACAAAAGCTTACTCCCCAACACACACCGTTGGGTATGGGCATGCTCAATCATCTCAGTAGGAGCTATCTATGATGACGCAATGGGACAATTTTATTTGCAATTAGGCATATTACATTGCAAACAACAGGGAAATGGGAAGAGGCAGATAAACCCAACCACTTTCTTGAAGTAGTAGGAAGAAATGCAATAGAAAAAAAAAACTTAAGTGTGACACGGTAGACATAATGCTATTTTGACAATTTACTAAACCAATATTTAGGTAGATATAATGGGTAGAGTAGATTGCCCTATCAGATTTGCAGGCCCTAATAAAATTAAGTTACTTAGTTAAAATAACATAGAAAAAAAATATATTAAATTTAAAGTTTAAAAGCATCAGGCTTAAGCCCTAAAAAGTTTAGACACTCGAAAATCCCCAAAGCAAGAGAAAAAATGGCTGCCGAAAAAAGAAAAAAAAAACGAAAACGATGCTACACGACCCCTAAAGCCGCAAAGCAAATACGGCTTTTACAAAAACCTGTACGACCTACAACATACACCATTAGCAAGGACGCTACATCATACAAACGCGCCTACCACATCCACATTCGCCGCCACCCAGCTACACAAGCGGCTTCCCCTTGCGCACGCATCCTATTTACACTACACACATTGCTGACACTTACACCTAAGCTCAACAACACTGCAAATCTACATTATATGCTGCAGGAACATTAAAACAGATTGTTAGCTCTTCAGCACATTCCTTGCTGCATATATTAATTACAAAGAGGTAAAGTATATTAATTTATGATTTTATGAATTAATTAATTAACATAAAAAATAAATACACACAAAACAAAACAAAAATAACAACACACTAGCGCAAACAACTACAAACACCTTCACTGCGCCACCCACAAGGAGCGCCAACGCTGCTCATAGGACACAAACTACACCAGGGGAGAGCCTTGCAATAAGCGACAAAACGAGATCACTGCAGACCTTACAATACGCGCAAAAGCCCCTATGATAACAACAAATACATCAACCCAGAGGCTCGCAATGAGCGCACAAGGATCTCACACCACCAAAACACTTACTCTTTGTGGCAAACAGGATTACCTGCCTTATAATTTTATTGCTGTCATTTTTTGACGGGCAAGTCGCTAGTTATTATCAGCCTTATTAAATTGCGATTCAGT
The DNA here is from genome assembly GCA_027410445.1 of Discoglossus pictus. Taxonomy (NCBI): domain Eukaryota; kingdom Metazoa; phylum Chordata; class Amphibia; order Anura; family Alytidae; genus Discoglossus; species Discoglossus pictus. Next base: position 343,068,910 of record CM050166.1, read on the forward strand.
AAATTTAAAAGGGCTCTATTTAAGCACACAGCATATTTTATTTACAGAAGTTTTGTGTAAGTAAAGACCTTGCTTTTAGATAGAAGTTTACCAACGAAAAACTTCTGTAAAAAAATACGCTGTGTGCTTAAATAGAGCCCTATTAAATTGACTGAATCGCAATTTAATAAGGCTGTATATATTTAGCACAGTTTGTTTAGAGCAATGTGATGAAATTACGGAGCATGGCTGTTTATATCCTGAAATAAAATCAGCCAAAAGCATCAGGCTTAAGCCCTAATATATGTACTAACATTTAGCCTGGGTCTATGCAAGCAGGTAGGACAAATAGTGTATACGATGGGTGTAAGTACAAATGGAAAAAAATATATTATGTATAATAATCTAGTCCATGAAAAGGAATCACTATATAACCAAATTTAGCAACTTCTTGGAAATACAAGTTATTGTGGTAAACAAAACAACATGTTCATTTGTTTGCGTGCATACAATAGAGAATAAGACATAAAAAGAACCAGACAAAATATATACATGCAAATGGCAATAAAATGAATTAGTCTTGTAAGATATAGTTGTGGTTTGGTGGGATTTATTTAGCATAAATAGGTAGGGAACGACCTATATATATATATATATATATATATATATATATATATATATATATATATATATATATATATATCAGGGAAACACCAGTGTGGCATACAAATAGACAAGGCAATGAGAAGACTTGAGTGATCATGTATTGTAGCCCTATATATAGAAAATGTTTATGGTTGGGGAACAAGAGATCAAGCCGTTATGTTAAGCACAGATATGTAGGGCCAAATTGCTAATTTATCATCAACACATACAATTTTTTCATAGTCATCAATTTGCATCCCATGTAGCGCTCTCATAACCTCTTAACCTTTAACAGAAAAAAATAACTTCTGTTTGCTTCCTGTGGTTAAATGTTGAAAATGAAAGGAGCACACTTGGTACAGTGACTGACTTTATTTGGCAATAATGTGATGAAATGAACGATGGTCGAACAAAAAAAAGAATTTCAGGTAACAAGTAAGCAGTATCAACCTTCCATAACCTTAAAATAGAGTCAAATACCTCAGAAGAGGGGCCATGTTGTATAAATCATGTTTCTGCAAAGCTGCAGAACGTCTGCACACGTGACTTTACAACATGAGTTAGTAAACAGCTATAAGACATGGAGATTTTTTCATTGTGTGATCTCAGTTGCATGTTGTGTTTATATTAATATAGATGGACACAGACAGATAGACAGATGGACAGATAGAAAGTCAGATAAACCAATAGACAGATAGATAGATAGACCAATAGACAGATAGACAGACATGCAGACAAATAGATAGACAGATGGAAAGTCAGATCGACCAATAGACAGATAGAAAGTCAGATCGACCAATAGACAGATAGATAGATAGATAGATAGATAGTCAGACAGACTAATAGAGAGACAGAAAGACAGACAGAGACAGACAAGACACATAGATAGTCACATAGACCAACAGGCAGATAGAGAGACAGACAGACAGACGGATGGGGAGATAGATAGATAGACATATAGATAGATAGACATATAGACAGACAGATTAGTTTATAGCTTTTTATTAATGGTATCAAAAGTCTGTTAGTAAGCCCAAGTGATCTAAGGCACACTGGACATAGAGTAACCCAGCTGGGATCTGGCAAAATTACAGTGTGTTGGTCAACATTTCTAATCCCTCGTACAATAAAAGATGCAATAGGGATCTAAATAATTTGTAGTCCATCGCCATAGAGCGATGGTGGCATCTGTCTTGCACAGTGTAGGAGCACACGAATACACTGAGAAATCCACACTATGACTGCCCATCATGTGTGCACAGCTCTATGTAAATGGGGTCAACAGTATCTCATAAACTAATATATATTTATTACTTTTATTCTCCAAGCAATACTACTTATTTCAAACCTGTGTTAAATTAGCAATGCAATATTTGACCCCACACATCCAACCACATAAAATCGGTTGAGTCACTGTTCAGTTTCCACTATTTCTGTATATGTAGAATATATTCCTAAAGTAACACAAAATATTGTGTTTAAATAATGAGCTTTGCTTCACATGTTATAGTAATATTCATAATCTAATTAATCTGTAAAAAATAAATGTAATTCTATCCCAAGTGCAGAATTCCTTTGATTTATAACCAACAATTTGTCATTATTCTGCACACTAAATCTGCACTATAGCACAGCTAGCGGGCTGCATCTGTTCTATGTGGAGTGAAACAATATTTTGATTTATGCCACCTTTTAGCAAGGCTGGCAAACGGTGTACAGCTACCTTAACCTTTTAATTGTTCTAGAGACAACTTGAAAATGCAGCAGCTTCTTAATAGAGAACGGAAAACTGCATTAATACAATTAAAATACTAGTACACTGAACAGAATATCTAAATCAAGCTCTAAAGTATTTAAACATATTTATGAATATGTTTGTCCTATTAAAAAAGTATCACTATATACAGCAATCCTCGGATTATTCATATACCGTATTTATCAGCGTATAACACGCACTTTTTCTCCCTGAACATAGGGAGCAAATTATAGGTGCGTGTTATACGCCGATATTACCTCCGCCTCCTCATCCTCAACCTCCCTCCTCATTCTAACCCCCCCTCCTCAACCTAAACCCCTCCTCCTCAACCTAAACCCCCCTCCTCAACCTAAACCCCCCTCCTCAACCTAAACCCCCCTAAATAACTCCCCCTCACTTACCTGCTTCTGTTCCGGCCTCCGCTCCGCTCCCTGACCTGGAGCGCATGTGACGTCACATGTGCGCCACATCATTAGCATATACTGGGTGCACCCAGGGAGGTGAGGAGGGGGGGGGGAGGGTTTAGAATGGGGAGGTGGGGGGAGGGTTTAGAATGGGGAGGTGAGGGGGGGGTTTAGAATGGGGAGGTGAAAGGGGGGGTTAGAATGAGGAGGTGGGTTGAGGGTGAGGAGGGGGGTTAGAATGGGGAGGTGAAAGGGGGGGTTAGAATGAGGAGGTGGGTTGAGGGTGAGGAGGGGGGTTAGAATGGGGAGGTGAGTGGGGGGGTTTAGAATGAGGAGGTGGGTTGAGGCTGAGAAGGGGGGTTGAGGAGGAAGGAGGATGAGGATGGGGGGGTTGAGGAGTGGGTTTGAGGAGGGGGTTGAGGATAGGGGGGTTGAGGGGGTTTGAGGATGGGGGGGTTGAGGAGGGGGTTTGAAGATGGGGGGTTGAGGAGGGAGGTTGAGGAGGGGGTTGAGGATGGGGGGTTGAGGAGGGAGGATGAGGAGGGAGATTGAGGAGGGGGGTTGAGGATGAGGAGGGGGGTTGAGGATGAGGAGGGGGGTTGAGGATGAGGAGGGGGGTTGAGGAGGGGGGTTGAGGGTGAGGAGGGGGGTTGAGGATGAGGAGGGGGGTTGAGGATGAGGAGGGGGGTTGAGGATGAGGAGGGGGGTTGTGGAGGGGGGTTGAGGAAGGAGGATGAGGATGGGGGGTGGAGGAAGGAGGATGAGGATGGGGGGTGGAGGAGGGGGTTTGAGGAGGGAGGATGAGGAGGGAGGATGAGGTTGAGGTTGAGGATTTTGCTTCAAAGTTCTTTATATGAATTTTTTTTCCCCCCTGAAATTTCCTTCTTAAAATGAGGTGCGTGTTATATGCCGATAAATACGGTATATGGATCGCTACCTTGTTGTGGTAAAGAGGATTGTGTACTTCAGTGAAGCTGTACCATGTAGGGTCACCCAAGATGGGCAGGTTGTAGCAGAGAGGTCAGACAAAATACTGCCCACTGGAGAAGGAACTGGCAACCCACGTCAGTATCTTTGTCAAGAAAACCATATGGATAAGCACAATCAGAAACACAGACATATCTGGGATTACCACATCCTAACCTTACTAAGACTCAGAATAGGTTGCTCCAATTCCTGACTTTAGCTACAAAGAGTCACATAGCCAGGAAGTGGAAGACAGGGGGACTAGAATTTTCGGCAATATTAAACAAAATTAATTATATTGCCATTAATGAACGCATAACACACTCTATCAACGATACTATGCCTAGGTTTCTAGAAATCTGGGCTCCATGGGTGGAACATTCGGGCTTGGCGCTGCCTCACCGGTAAAGGTGAAATAGAGGGGAAGGGGGGGGGGGGGGCTGGACCAGGTGGCCGGGGAAGGTGGTCTCTGCGGAGGACCGGGGGAATGGAGGATACTGAAGATAATACCACCAACTGTGGTAAGAGGTCACAGTGTTTACTAAACCTTAATCGGTACATGAAAAGTTTAGAGAGATTTACAAAGAGGGAAAGCTCTGTTAAGACAACTCTATTTAGTATGTTAAAGCAGGATACTAAGCTAGAAATTATAATAAAAGTAATAAAGTTTATGTGAAATGAGACATATATTACACATGGAGGAAATTGTTAGAAAAAATGGAGGAGGCAGACTGTGCGTGTTGATTAAAAAAAGAGAATGCATAGGCAAGATTCAGTGGTCATACCACACAAAGTGAGCACGGGAAATTACATATGATTCTTGTATAAGCAGTAATTTGTTTCTGTAAAATGTTATATCAAAAAATTCTAATATCACAAATTGCCATTGTATTATTGTCTACCTGTTTGTTGGCAGTCTGACCTGAATAAAGTTTAATTAAAATAAAAAAAAGAAACACAGACATATGTGCTTAGAGTGCTGAGTCCATATAGTCACCCAGAGTCGGACACAAATAAAGTACTGAACAACAATATATATGTGTATATATATGTGCAAAATCCAATCCTTTGCTTTGCTTTAAAGCTGTGGTACATTTGAAGGAGCTATGTATAAAGTAGCATTTTGAATTTAAGAGCAAGAATGCATTGTCTGCTCATTTGCATGTCCCCACCCTGTGGCTCAGAATGCAGTACAATAACTGTATTTCTGGGAATCCTAAGCAGATAATAAGTTGTTAAACTTATTTTTAGACTTGCAGATGGGCTTACATTTGTGATGATATATATATATATATATATATATATATATATATATATATATATATATATATATATCATTGTGTGAACTGGAGACTATGCAGTTTCTAAATAAATACATTAAAGGTCCTATCCTGTTTGTGTGCGCCGCTGTTCGCCGGAACAGCGCGACGCTGCCACCTATAGGAACGCGTGCATGCTCCAACACCCATCTAGTGATATCAATGAGCTACTACGCCCGTTAAGTGGTTAGGGGTTTAGGGTTAGGGGGATAGGGGGGCCGATCTTGTTTTGTGTGTGCCGATGTTCGCCGAAACAGCACCCCGACGACGACTCTAGGAACGTGCGCGTGCTCCAAGAGCCATCTAGTGCTATGAATGACCTACTAAGCCCGGTAAGTGGTTAGGGGTTCAGGATTAGGGTTAGGGTTAAAGTTAGGGGGTTAGGAAGTGAGGGTAAGTGTCAGGGTGTACTATCTATTTTTCACTGCTACATGGCGACGTGAGTGTGCCCGCGTACCTATAGTCGCCATTGTTGCGCTTCCACAGCGGCGCACATAAAACAGGATAGGTCCTTAGGAGGTTAGGATTAGGAATTGAGGGTTAGTGTTAAGAACTAACGGTTAGGTGGTTGGGGTGTACTGCCGATTTTTCACTGGTAGATGGCGGAGCGGCCACGTTTCTACAGTCGTCGGAGGCGCGCTTCCACAAATGCGCACATAAAAAAAAAGGATAGGTCCAAATTACAAATTAATGCAAATTAATGCAAATCGTGACATATATTTAGACATTTAAAAGACTTATTTCAGTTAGGTGAGTGGTATTAAATGTAGCGCCATCTTTCTCACCACTCAATAAACATTAGGAAACAAGATCAATACAAGTAGTGCACAATAAAGCTCATGATTGCAATTATTGTCTTGATGCTGACATATGTGTTCATCACATCACAATTCAAACTGGCTCCGTGAGACATATTTATGGAACATGGTCATTTATTTATATTATTATAGTTTATTTATAACTCGCCGACATATTGCGTAGCGCGGTACATAAATTAGGTTCAGACAATGATAAATACAGATTAACATTTAGCAAAGGAAGGAGGGCCCTGTCTGAGCTAGGAATCCAATGTCCATGGTGAATTCCCAAAGTACTTAGGATAGAAACTCGCAGATTTACAATCTAAGGTTCACCAACCATCTTTATTAAAATAATAATAAAATTATGCAGCACAAAGATGTTAACTCGCACAGGTTAAATTATATTAATATTTTTGTATTTTTTCATGCAAAAAAATGTTTGCATACACTACGGATTCTTCGCTAGCAGACAAAATCATAATCCATGAAACTTAAATATGTTTTTAACTGTTTTCTCCCCTCCGTGTCCCAAGAAGGCAATGTTCTTGGGTTGCATTGTCTCATAGTAACCAATCAGTGGCAACATTCTGCAACATGCTACTTGAGAGAGGTCGCCGACAGGCTTATCTAAAACACTGCACTTCACAGTCTGTGTATTCACTAGCTGCATGCACTACAGAGGGCAGACCCAAACAGGTACACATTCTATTATTTAGGCGGAAAAAACAGAGCTTTTAAGCACATCTAAATAAAATAAGTACATCCAATAAATAAAAGTACCTAAAAATAAATAGATGCATAGGTATATTATATTCCTTGTGAAATCCAGAAACATTGCATGTCCATGTAAAAGAACACTGTCATTACATATTTATAATATGCTCTTTTAACACCCCCCATAAATAATAACCTTTACAGCACTTACTTTACAACACAGAGCATCAGATTACCTTCTCTGAACAATATCATGATGAAGAAAAGCCGCTTTCACGGCCAGATATTTTGTGCATATTAAATCCCTTATAATAGATTATATGATGGGTCAGAAATACTGCTCATCAATGAGGTGTTTTATTATGCAAAAATAATCAAAACAAATGACTTTAATCGTTTTGGCATCTACTGAGTATGTGTTCTTGTACAAATACTTGTTAGCATTGGCAAGTGCTGAATGCCTAATATTATTGACCTTTATGACAATTACGGTTTTTGTCTACCTAATATTTACTCCCTAGTAAATATTGTTGCTTTTGTTTCCACACTGCTAGGCTACAATACACCCACTCACAAATTCTGGAAGATGAGATTTCTTGGTAAAAGGACATTTTTTTTTTTTACCATGCTTTTAAAAGTTAATAGATTTAAGAAAAATGCTTGTGTTTGTGCAAAAAACTTTTTATTTACAATATGCATTTGAATTATACTTTACATTGAGCTAAAAACAATAAATATATATATAATACCGTTTTTAATTTATGAACAGTCATATGCAAATGTGTGGTCATGAGAGCTACCATTTTTGTTTCTGGTAATATGATGTGGGAGGAGATCTTTAGTGCATAGAAAGCATTCATCTGCAGATTGAGCTAATAGGACTAATGGACATCTCATTAGCCTACAGCTCCCCTAACTGTTGAAAAATGTAGTTCAATCAATTATTCAAAGTAACTACCTACAGCAAAAGTTAAATACATTGGGCCCTAGCTTCTCAACCACCTCGGAACTCAAAGATTTCGGAGCTTGGCGCGTTGAACTGACCCCACCCACATCCTTTCTCTCAGAAAGTGGAATAAAGTTCTGTACTGTGGCATAGTGTAGTTAGTGCCTACAAGAACCAAAGTGCAGCCTGTGCCTATAAGAACCATAGTGCAGCCTGTGCCTATAAGAAACAAAGTGTAGTCTGTGCCTATAAAAACCAAAGTGTAGCTTCCAAGGAATAACATGTCTCCTCCTTCTCCTCCTCTACATCTCCACCATCCCAATTGCACCATCAAGTCCTCTTAGTATAGTTAAAGTGAATTGAAATTAAATTCTATGTTATTTTATTTAAATAATGTTTTGTTTGTCTGTTTAGTTTTAAGGTTTTCCATCAAAAACCAACACCAACAGTTTAAACTAAAATGAAAAATCTGGGGTCTGGAACGGATTACTTCAATTTACATTGATCCCTATTGGAAATGTTACCTTGCAACTCAAACTTTTTGGAACACAGCCTGCCGTCTGGAACGGATAAAAGTGGAGTTCTAATGTACCAGTATAATATACTTAAAGGAACGCTGCAGGCTCTAAGAATGTAGTGTACAAGTTTAGGTGGGACAGACTGTTAATTTTCTTTTAATTGCTTATTAAATTTATGTGTAAGCTTTATATGATAACTACGGTGAGCAGGAATGAATAATGAACTAAAACCTAATTACAATCAATTAACTAGTTAAACCCAGTTAGAACTTATATATACAAAAATAATAATAAATGAAATTATGTATTTCATTTTTTTTTACTGTGTGCATAATCAAGTCTATTTCTTAAAATAAAGAATCATATTTTAAATGTTACTACACAAGTGCTTTGAGCAAAACATGTTGAAGCTTGTAACGAATGCCTGTACCTTCACAGATCATACAGCCATATATAACCTAATGACCTGAAAATCATGTCTCATGCAATTCCATTACTTGCTAAAGGCAATCAGGGAAGTGGAGCTGAGTTAAAGTGCACGGTTAAATCCATTTATTCAGCACTGGAATCTTTGTTTAAAAAACAAAAACACATTTTCAAATTCCCTTATTGACATGCAACAAAACTGTATCCCATGATTAATTGTTAACGGTTTGGTAAATTCCTAGTGACGTTAAAGACATATCTTTGTTTCCTGTTTTTAACTTTTTCTACTAACACATGCTGCTTATATCAGAAAAACACATTACATTGAGCCATTCTATACACATACAGATTTATTTTATTTAAAAATAAAACTTGTTTTCCACACCCCCAGAGCTGCCTACATATGCACAGTGTACCTACCAATAGAAATACTGCATGTGGGTACAGTGTATGACCCTATGCCAACCTTCAAGCTAAAAGCAGCACCTTGCAGAAATCCACAAATTAATGTCTGATCTCCTCCTTGCTTCCTTGTGCAGGGTTAAAACAAGACTACACATCTCCCATGATGCTTCGCTCCACAAACTACCATCACAGATTAAAACAATGCTATAGCTGCCTATGATTGGCCAAAACAAAAATGCTAATTTTAGCAGGGATTTTCATGGGTGTTAACTCTGAAAATCAACTGCTAACAAACTCGAAAGATTTAGCAAACTTTAGAGTAAGTTTAATAATATTTATAATGGTATTTTTTCATGAAAAAAAATGTTTTCATACACGTCCGATTCTTCTTTATCAGATGCACTCATACTCCAGGAAACTTAAATATTACTTTAAAACTCTGTTGTACATGCGATTATTGAAAGCACACACAGAAAAATGTAGCACCAGAGCATGAAATAACCAGGGAACTCAGCTGCTACACAGAGCACCATTATGTCTATGCATAATGCCACATCAATGTGTAAGGTGTCTGGAGGGCTTGTAATGAGACAGGACAGCTCGGAGAATTGCAGGAGCTCTGCTGGCACATACATTATAAAGCACAGAGAATAACACATTATATATACACAAACACACATCGACCGTGAAGTGGAAAAGAAAGTGCATCCTCTTAAGATGCTACGGTATTTACATATTAATATAAATCTGACCTTCACATAGTACTCGCCAAGTCCTAACAGTACATATATCAAATCTCATGTGACAACACTGAGACATTACTTAACCATTATTTATTAAACACAAAAAACAGCCAGCATCCTTATTGTTTCCACATGACACTCCATTAAACAAGTGCACAAGAGATGTCAGTTTGATCTGGCGCATTCACTGGTAACGTAATATTCCAAAATCAGAACATATTTGTGACAATCTTAATGCATTGCTGCACATCATCCTGGGATAGGTCATAAAGCCATTTCTAAAAAATACAAAGTCTGTCAATCACAGCGAGTAAAATAAAATTACAAATGGAGAAAGTTCAAGACATTTTCCAATAATGGCAAATTCCTCATAAGATTAAATCCCACAATGCCCGTGGAGATCACAAAGGATCCCACAGCTACATCCAGGGATCTACAGTCCTCTGTAATGGTGGAATCGTGAACGATAATATTTAGCGTATTGACTAAGGATTGCTTTTGTACTCTTTGTGCTTTAGGGAGTTATCAGCTACACTCTACTTACAAGATCCAGCCGAAACGTATGTCTGGGGTTTGCTGTTTCTCCTGTTCAGGGTAGAATTGCCTGGTATTTTGGGGCTGGATCACTCTATTGGGGGCACAAGTGAGCTAAAACAGGTTCCTCTCAGAGTGGGTTATCATGTCTATAGGACTGACCTATTAAGGTTAGTTAATTCTCGGATTGAGCACCTCTATTTCTGTTGTTGGTTTGAAACCTAGCACTGGAAGGAATCACAAGACTTCTGAGACAATGCCCTCTAAAAGTAGTTTGACCATAACGAAGAACAACATATGGCGAAAACAAGAACAAATATCTCATCTTTCAAACATGAGGGTGGAGAAATTAGGACTTAGACTAGATTTACAGGCCCTGGAGACCTTACAGTCATAGAGTGCATCATTTTTGTCTAAAGCAAAGCAAACTAGAGGACAATTTTTTAAATCGAAAACGTACTATGTAGGAGGGCAATGATCCAAAAGGCACAGGTAAATTCATTATTGAAAGGCAGAAAAAGCAAATAAACAGTTATAGTCCTGTCCTCAATCCTATTCAGATGCTGTGGTGTGAGCTAAAGGGAGCTGTATGTACCTAAATAGAGGCCATCAAATATACAGACTTGAAGTAGTTTTGTAAGGAGGAGTGGGCCAGAACTCCTCCCAAGCAATGTGAGAGATCGTTAAACACTTTCATACAGTGGTGCTATAACATTTATTGTAAGATCGATTTTTAAGGCAATGACCGTGTTAACAGTATGCAAAAGAATTAGAATTGAGCATATTTTGGAAAATTTGTTTTTTAAAATGTTTTATTTTCATTCCCTGTAACTCCATTCACAGCTCTGATCAAGCACAACATCTCATTTGATGCTGTACCTCGGAGGCTTCTATGTAAATGATGGTGCTTGTGTCCGTGCACACTGTTCCTCCAGGCACTATAGGCGAGACAAGAGCAACTCTGTGCACACACCCCATAATTTACTGCTCATAGACTAACATGGCATCAAAGGAGGAATGTAATGCTCGATCAGAGCTGCAAATGGAGTCACATGGAATAAAAATAAAATGTTAAAATGTGTTTATTTTTTTGTAATAACACGCTCAATTCTCATTCTTTGGCATACTGCCTGAATGGGCAGTAAACTTTTAATGCAAGTTTTTGCAGTTAAAAGGAATTCCACATAACTAAATTATGCGGTGTAAGGGGGAATGGGCTTTTTTAAACAAGGCTTCTGAATAGCTTATTTTAGAACAAGTAAAACCAGGTAAAATTTGCATGAATTATTTGATACCTAAGTAAAAACACCCATAAACACACACACGTGTATTTTAAAAAAATCTGTTTACCGATACCGAAAAGTTGGTTGCAAACAAACTCACATTATGCACCATTATTTATGCAGTGCGATTTCTTTCACAGCTTCTTGCACTTCTAGCTGTTTTGTCTCAGCTGGTTGTCAAACTCCAGTTTTTATAGTGAAGTTCAGTTATTTATTAAGCAATTATACTTCAACAAACAATTGCAGAAACATGCTTTGCAATCCTGCTCACAATCTGCTCTCCAATAGCACCAGCTGGACAACCTGAGGGTCATCAGAGGCTGCATAGGACTTCACAACTGTATTGGACCCTCAGCAATAAGGGCAAAAATATATGGAAAGCATATGGACACAAAAACAATGCTCAATACCCAAGGAATGAGAGAAATCCTGGCAGTTTGTTAATGATCTTTGAGAATAAACAAACTTATTGTTGTGAGCGACAGAGTCCCTTTAATACATAGAGCTGTACTGTAACTTTTCAGACATTATGAGCCTCATTCAATTTAAGATCGTAAGTCCAAAAAACTAGCACTGACGTTTGCGGGCCTGCACCGGTCTCAAGAATCGGAAACCATGCTCTCGACAATAGCATTTGCGGCTTCGAACATGATCGCGGACGCAAGCAATTAGCTCGTGGTTCAAGCCCGACAAATCAGAGCACTTTAAAAGCAACACAGCACTGTAAATGATGGTTAAAAGCACAACATTTTCAAGCTTGCACATTAGCAAAATACAATACTTTATTTCATGTTTCATTTCCATCCAAAGTACTACGGGCTTCAACCTCCAAGCCGAACCTCGTTATTCAAGCCCATTGGACTTCAATGAAATCTGTTGGTTAGTTCCAAAGTCCTACAGGCTTGGAGGTTGAAGCCCGTAGAACTTTGGATGGAAAATAAACATGAAATAAAGTATTTATTTATGCCGATTTGCGGGCTTGAGAATGTTGTGCTTTTAATTCTAAGACCTAACATAATTTTCACTTTTAATAAAAGTACAGTATTGCTTTTAATTCTTTATTTGCTTTTAAAGTGCTATGATTTGTCATAAAGGCCTTTGCAAGACCTCCTTGGTACCAGTAACCTGTGGTTCCGAGTTTAGCCATTTGCGGGCTTGACGGAGCAGTTAGCGAGGGAGAATCAGAGCAATTGAATACCGAATAACTCTTGCGGCCGTGAAAGATCAAAGGCTTTGAGGAAAGTAACTTGTGATTTTAGAAATCTCAACTCGTAACTCGATCGGAGCCCGCAAACGGAAGGCAGTTGATTAGCAAAGTAGCTTGCGATGTCTACTGGCGACCCTGGATTTCAAAATCGCAGCAATTGAATGAGGCTATATAGGTGGAAATTCACTTTTTAACATTGAAATCATAAATCTAGGTGCAATTAAGAAAAACTATTTCGGCATAATGAACTGGCAGACCTGAACGGACATAGAGGACAAACTGAAGTATCTTAGTAAGTCCTTTAGAGGAAAGCGGCAGAAAATAACACCCAGAGAGCCTTTTAGCACTCATTTGTCAATGCTTAATATTGATTTATCCCGTCTGTTCTCAATGGCTACCAGGAAGCACTGCGCAGTCTAGGTAACGCTCGCAATCTGCTATTTCTTTTATAGCCAAATACATTAATAGCAAGTTCTTAAGTAACTGCTGTTTTATTTCATTATTCTACATCTAGAAAACTCCAAGAGCCGAGTTCAGTTCTGCATCTAAGTCTATTTCAGAGAAGGCTCCACTCATAAGCATGCTGGGTTTATAGGGACGCTGCACATTTCTTGTGGTGACTGTATCAGGAGCGTCCAAGCCGATATGTTTATGGATTATGAGGATTTAATCGATGTCATTTATATCTTACAGTTTCCGAACACAAATATATAACAATATTTTTAGAATTACAATCCAAAAAAATATGCTTAGTCATATAATGAACCACTGTGAAAATCGTATCATTAAATTGATCAGTGTAGTTTAGGAAAAACATCCCATATTCATTAAGTAAGTAGCAAACTAGTAACACTAGTTGCTATGTAAGTCATTTTGCGAAAAAAATACATTTAGCAGAATCTGCTTGTGTCATGGGGGTTTCTATGTTGGATGGCTAGCTGGCATGTAGCCTCAAGGGTTATCCTACTAGGAGTTGTTTTGCTATTTAGTTCCATTGTCAAGTGTCTATTCAAAGTGGCAGTCTTTTAAATTATTAAAAACAAGATTATATTTTGTGAGAAAACTTACATAACTATTTTTTCCCCACTTATCTATATAAAAGGTATAAATACTTGATAATGGTCTAACTATTAGAAAGAAATCAAATACAGCATGTAATGTTCTACCTTTTATGGGGAGTTATGCGTCTAAGGAATCTACCATTTACTACTGATTTACTTCCAGAAGTAACAAAAGACCTTTAATGCAGAGGAAGATTCTAGCTGCCAAAATCAAAGTGATCACTAAAACTGCCAGTACTTTAACTTGGTTAATGGAAAGCTCATTAGTTTACAAGGACATGTCCTCATGAGAAAGTAGTTGGAAGAAAATAAAATTGAACCACACATTAAAGAATATTTTATCATGTAAAAATGTAAAGGTAGGGTTTTGTATTTCTTTGCTCATTAAAAAAAACTATTTTCCCATTACAACGTTTAAAAAGTGATCCTTTAAAGGGTAAACAGGTTTTAGGAAGAAATAAATGAAAACAAACACATTTTCAACTTTTATTTGCAATTATTCTTTAGGGACTGGTTTAATTTCGCTTTCATCACTGTTGATGCCTTTACTGGCCCCTTTAAGGTCCTCATTCAATTGTGAAATTGTAAGTTACAATAGCCCATAAATTACCCCAGAAACTAATTTGCTATTCAATTGGAGTCAGTTTGCAAGTCGCAAACGGTCTATGGGTTACGGGCTGAAAATCCCTGCGGCTGTTACAATCGTAGCTTACAGCCCATCTAAGCCTTTGATTTTTCACGTCTGCGAGAGTTCTAATCGCTAAAATCGCTTTTCAATTGCTACAATTCCGCAAGCATGCAAATGTTTTCACACCCGTAAACAGCAAATGTAAAAGAAAACCCTACGAGTGCTAGAGAAGAACCGCAAAGGGGTTAAAGACCTGGTCGTAGCACTGTAAATGCAAATAAAAAATCAATACTGCACTGTAAATAAATTAATACATATCAGGCCACCAACATGGACTAGAACAGTATTGGCATTCATTTTTATTGTTTCCTATTTTGCGGGATTGCGGGTCTGATCGCATATCAGACCTCTAAACACTAATTGATTGACTTGTAACCTCCATCTTATACTGCCGTAATGATGAAGGTCTCATTTTCTACCGGTTGTTTCTAAATGGGTAGTTATGGCCTTGCTTAATTGATCATGTTCAAACTCTGACGTGTACGATTGAATGGTTTACGGTTTCGGCCCGTAACTTGCAGGCTTGTTCGATTGAATCGCTCCGTAATTGTAGCAGAGTGGAAGCCCGCAGCAGCCTTGCAATTGAATGAGGCTCTAAGTTTGTTGGGTAATTGTAAATTAATTAACATAAGTGCTCCTCAGAGCACTGGCAGATATAACAGACACATTCCCATTCTGCAGACAGTTGCTTCAATGTGTTTAATGTTTTCTTCTACCTTAGATAGGCGATATGCATAAAACAAAAATGGTAGATTCCAAATCAGCATAATTACATGTAAAATATAATAAATTAGAGGATATTATTTTTTATACATTCTATAAACAGTTTGTATGTTTTTTAAGTGTGGTTCATCCAAAAAAGTACATTTTAAACATATGACCACAGTGTTCCTTTAACCTTTTTTTTCATGCACAAAAAAAAAAGAACTTTTGCATGATGCATAATAGAAATGTTACTCTGCTGTGTCCTTTTAACCAGATATGGTCATGATACATGAAACACGTCAGCCTCCACAGTTAGATGCCCAGGACATCAGAGGACTCACTGTTCAGCAAACAAGATCAAAGCCCAACTCGCCCTTCTCACTTCCATTCCATTATCATTTCCCACAAACCATCTTTTCATAACTAGGTACGATCGTCAAGAACCTTCTAATGAAATAAAGAAGACAGATGACGCAAAGATGTTCAGTTTATTGACACGTATTCTTCATTAACCATCTGTGCCCTCTAGTGAATGGGCTAAATCAACATTGTTTGCAGTTGTTGACTTATATTATTGGCCGAAATGTAACAATTAAAAAATGGTGTGAGCTGTTTAAATAGAAAATGAACTCATTATCATAAAATGCTATACGATACATTTAATAGGAGGGTTTTCAACCATGTTTATTTGCAAGGAAAAAAGGGATTAAAGTTATTGTTCCCTGTTTTTTATTTAAAAAAAAAAAAAATCCACTCTATACTTTTTTCCACTTCCACCTTCAAGACAACAGCAGCACGATGCAGAAATACATACAGCAATGTCTGAGCTCCTCCTTGCGCAGGGAAAACAAGACTATACATCCCATGATGCTTTGCTGCAGACTTCACAGTTATTGAAACAATGTTATAGCTGCCTGTGATTGGCCAAAACAAATTATGAATTTTATGATAGTTTAGTTAAGGTTTTCAATGGATATTCCTTTTCAAAATCAAGTGTCAGAAACCCGAAGACATCTGCAAACATCAGGATATGTTTGTTACTGTTTATGTTGGGATTTTTTTTCATGTAAAAACTGTTTACAAACACTACTGATTCTTTTCTAGTAGATGCATTTATAATCCAGGAAACTTAAATATGCCTTTAAAGAACGACTGTGGCCACATTTCTAAGCAGAAAATATGATAGAGAGTAACATTTTTTTTTATTTTTTTTAAAAGAACACTGCCTTTGTATTTTTCAACTTTGACCTTCAGTTATTTGTTACTGTGTGGCTCCATTAAGCTATCTTCCCTTTGGCTGTCAGTTACTCTCAGGCTGATGTGTCCTTGTAAACTAATGAACAGTCTAGTCTTGCTGAGAGCACTGGAAGGTGCAACTGTCACTTTAACATTTTGCAGACACCTCTTGTGTATTCAAGGTCTCCTCCAACCACAGGAAGTTGAGCCGTTGTATGCCTCTATGGAATCTACCAGTTTGGCTTCAAGTTGTATATATTAATGTAGTTCATCAAAAGTGTATATTTAAAAAAAAATATGACCACAATGGCCCTTTAAATCACTCTGTAGGATAAGCACATGCCAAATACTACTCTAACAAATGCAGATTTTTAAGTGTAATTGCTGCCATACATTCTCAATGTTACTTTCAACTAAATTTGATAACGGTGAATACAATCAATCAATTATCCTTTACTAATTATCCTTTACTCTGCCATTACCTTTAACTGGGTGCTTTTCCTTGTAAGTTAGTGAGCTTTCCATTACTTCTGTTTAAAGCACTGTCACTTTTTTCTATAAGATTCCCATTTTCTGTATTGAAGCTTCATTTGCATTGTCTCCTCCCACCTCGGAGAGTAGATCAACAGAAACTAAAATGGCAGAGTTTCTCACTCTACTTGCATATTAAAAGTAATAAATTAGAAGCTGCACTATTTTTTCACAATTGTTTCCCTCTTTATGAATAAATCTTTTAAAGAGTACATATTTAAGGATATTTATTATTGGGATGGACTATGAATTAATCTGATAGAAGAGAATCAGTAGTGTATAAAAACATTTTATTATTTTTTTTTTGCATTAAAAATTCCCTAAATAAACATTAATAAACTTATCCTGATGTTTACAAATTTCTTCCATTTTCTGGAAACTGATTTTGAGTAGGAATGCCCCTTAAAACCCTTAGCTAAATCAGCATAAAATGCATAATTTGTTTTGGCCAATCACAGGCAGCTATAACATTGTTTCAATTTCTCGGAAGTCAGTTTGTGTGGAAAAGCACTCTAGGAAGCAAGGAAGCTGCTGCTGGCTTGAAGGTTAGTATAGGGTTAAAAAAAAAAAAAAACATACCTGAATGCAGTATTTCTATTGGTAGGTACCAGGTGCCTAAGTAAGCAGCTGTACGGGTATGACACCAATTTGTTTTTTTTAATAAAAGAGTACAGTATGAGCTCTAATGAGAAATCATTATTTCCCACTGAAGCCAGGCTGTTCAGCTCGGCCCTTGAGCGTCAATGAGATTTTCAGGATATCTTGTTTTAGTAACCACTCAACTATTCATCTTAATGTAAATACGTATCATGTCCTCATATCTAGAACCTCTTGCCTCAGTGACTGCTCTAGAGAGGTTGGCTGCATCTTATGGACCATATGTGAGTTTGTATAACTTATTTGTCAATAGATATCACAAAATTATATTTTACCTTTGCAGCACTTTATTTCATGTAAAAAATTTAAAGATGCTAATAATGTTTAAAAAAATCTGGGTATTTGATGTCCCTTTAATTCTACTATAAGAGTCCTTTAAATAAGAATATAAAATTATTCCTATATCATCGATTTTAACGGATGTGCCGCAGACTGAAGTAAATTGTATGACAATTGGAAAATGTAAAACAGTTCCTAGAAAACGCTTTCTAGGAACTCGTAACTGTGACTGTTGTGCTCAGAGCGGAAAATGATTTTTGTCAAATTCAATCAACACGGTTATTGATCAATTTACATCCACAGACCAATGTGACATTACCTAACGGAGACACACATATAGGGCCTCATTCAATTGCGATTTGGCCAATTGAATAAGGCTCTAAATAAGCACATAGCATATATTTTTTAAAGAAGTTTTTAGTAAGTGAAGACCTTGCTTTTGGATAGATGCTCACTAACTAAAAACTTCTTTAAAAAATATATGTTATGTGCTTATTTAGAGCCCTATTCAATTGGCCAAATTGCAATTGAATGAGGCCCATAGAGTTTTAATAACTCAAATCTTATTGGAGTGCCTGACTATTCATGTGTTATCCTATGGGGCATATATACTAAGGTGTAACATCTCCAAGAGGTCTGAAGTATCTTTAGTATCCATATCCCTCTTAGGTACCCGTCTCAAGCATGTCTGAATTACCTAACTAAAGTAATGTGTATTATATTTTATATGCAATTACGCTGCAGTGGAAGCTGGCATTTTGGTTTCTGCAGATCAAATTCCTGGGGAGGAAGGATGCTGAATGGAAGGATTTACTGTCTGTACAATGGGAATGCGACATCTAAAACTATCAGTGCTTCAACAAATGTAATGGAAAGTGCATTAGACATACCCGTCTGAGAAATAAAAAAACTTAGCATTTTCCTATTTGTATTATTTTGCTTTCTAACACATTTTGCCCATTATCACACTTCGTTATTCAAAAGACCATTTAGAATTATTTTTAATACAGTGGTCCGCTACCAAAAAATAATCAGGCTCTAGTTCTGTCTACACTGATTTTAGTTAGTTCTATTTTAAAATGAAATTAACATTAATTACCAACTATAATCCCAGTCTTTGGCAGTAATTAATACTCATTAATTATGTTAGGTCATTCAAATAAAACACACAAGTATTCTCAGGACAGGTTCTTGTCTGGTCTGTCCCAGTTCCCACTGCATTGCTATTTCTTACATTTTATTTCTCTATAGACACATGTGCCACTTGCTGTTAAAGGGATGCTGTAGTGGTAGAACCAAGTCAGAGTCTATAAAAGGTCAACTTGTCTCAATGACTTATATTCCTGCCCGTCCACCTCACTGTATGAGGTGGTCGGCCAGCAGGTTATGATTCTCCATGTTGTATTTCCTAATGCAAAGATGGCACAGCCAATAGTTTCTACTACTGGAGCCAGCACCACATTACTGTGTGGCAAAATAGGAAGTTGTTGGCTGTTTGCTTTGGAAGATGCAATATGGAAAATCATAGCTGTCTACCCACCTCACACAATGAAACACTTTGATGGATGGGAGGATGTAGACTCCAGAAATGGCAGCCACCTAATGGTGAACAGTGGGAAATTTAAAAAAATAGTAATTAATAACTTGATACAAGTGGAGTAAATGGGTTTTCAATATACTACATGGAACTTAGACTTTTAAAGGCTCGTGACTTGATTTACTGCTACAGCATCCCTCTAAGACAATTCCTGGAAATTTCCTGTTTTGCCCCTGCCAGCGCAGTGGTGTGCAGCAGCCAGTAGGTGGCACGACGGTGGCGTATCAAGACTTTATTCAATTTGTTCTTAGGGTTAGAGTAAGGGTTAGGGTTAGAGTTGTGGCAGATGATAATATTTAAATAGTAAAATAGTGGCGCACACAGCTATTTGAAGCTTATCATCTACCCTAACCTTGAACCCTAAACCCTAACTCTAACCCCAAATCTAACCCTAAAAACAATTTGAACAAAGTTTTGGCGATTGCAGGGACAAAACAGGAAATGTCCCAATTCCCTTTCCTTGCTTGATTTTGAAGTTACAGGAGACCCACAAGTGGTGGTTTATTTTTTCCCTTTTCTTCTTAAATAAAATATTCGTTAAATGCGTCTCCAGTATGTAAATGTCATTTTTGTGCCTTTTAAAATGCCAAATAATACAATAGTGTCTATATCCATAAAAAAAAAATCTGTATTTCGAACTTTCAGATCACTTTTACACAAAGATATTGATCTTGAGGATTTAAAAAAAAATATATTAGATTTACAAGAAAGAAAAAAAACGTTAACAAAGTAAATATGCACTTTACGCTTTCCTCCATAACTAAACAGAAGTCTTGACATATTTATAGCACATGAAATGTTTTATGATTTTTAGCAAGGGTTAATGCCCTGTTTTATATTTACATTTTGTAATCCTATATGGGCTTTCAATATTGATTATGTTGCAATAAAAAGTTAATAATACAATAATTATAAAATCAAAAAATATGGTAACAAAATAAAAGTGGTATATGACATAAAATATGTTCCACAGCTATTCATAAAATAAATTACCATCAAAAGCAGATTGTTAAAACGATGACTTCAGTCTCTTTTTATTAATTAAAATATAATTATTTAGTTAAAATATTATAATAAAAAAGGAATAGTTATGCACATTGACTTTTTCTGTTATTTTGTCCTATTTGTTGTTTGCTTCACAATAAAATAAAAAAACATCTTCAAAGTTCTGGGCATGTTCTGTAAATTAAATGATGCAACTCCTCAAACAATCCATGTTAATTCCAGGTTGTGAGGCAACAAAACACAAAAAATGCCAAGGGGGGTGAATACTTTTGCAAGGCACTGTATATATTCCAGTCTTCAGGCCAGAGCCATTGTTGGACCAAATGGCATGCATTGGAAGGCCATCCCATAGCTCCTGACCCTACAATGCTCATACATACACAATAAGGGAAGCAGCTGCAAAGACTACATTCTGTACTCATGTGATAAATGCCCTTTTATTATGCAATCTGAGGAAGGTTGGCAGCTCTGATGAAATGAAGAAGAATTGATTTAGACAGCCACATGATAATAATCCTGCACTGTGTGTTACGGAGCTGCTTCATTCCTGAATATTGCTCTCCAAGTATGCACCTCTTCCATGCACTTGTATTGAGACTGTCATGTCATTCTCACACTAAGTGCCACATAAAATAATATTTATTCAGTGGAAATGTTTTTAGGGGCACCAGTGATGTTCTACCCATGTGGGAAATGCACTAAAGAACTCAAAAGAACAGGCTGGGGGCCACACAAAGAGCCTAGGCAGGCTACGGGTTATCCATTACTGTTTTTGAAATATAAGGTTCTGCTGCAATTGTTTACTCTTAAGAAAGAAGACTATAGTTGTTATAGGAATATAGAGGATTTTTGCATATATAATAAATACATATTAATAATTTTGTTAACAGGCACCTAAAAGCTCTGTTTTACTCACTGAAACCATCCAAGCAGTCCCTGTTAAGTTCTGCCCCCTGTGGTTCATGCATACAGTGTTTCAATAGTATTAGATGTACTAGCCAATCACAGGCTGTTGTGGAACTTGCTCCGAGTCACAGTCTGTCATCTAGTACAGGGGGTGGACCTTTGTTAGGATTGTTTGGAGGGTTAACAACAGAGCTTTTAAGCACTTGTAAATACAAATATGTTTATTAATGCAAAAAGGTAGATTATTTTAATATTAATAAAGGGACCTCCATGTTCTTTTAAATATGACTGTCCCTAACAGACTGGTAAAAGGCTTGGTTTACTTTTTTTATTAAAGAATCTACAATTAGTAAGCATTATAGAAGGCACAATAATTCCCCACAATTACATGTATTTTGTTTCATTTATAAACATGTCTTTAATTTGAAATAGAAGACCTTACCGTCAACACAAATTGTTCTAATCCGATAGCAGCTCATTTATAAAAGCAAAAGTCTTTGAAATCATCAGTTATGGTTTATCCAAACAGGAGGCTGATTTAAGAGCATTAAAAATGGCTATACGACGTACTAGCAATTTTTCTCTACAGTAAATAATTTCTGAAATATTTAGAATTGATTTAACACCTTTTAAGTATTTGATAAGGGTGGGAGAGGGGTCTATCTGCCAGATAACATTGCAGATCTTTATTTTGGCCACTAAAGAAACAGATAAGCACACTATAATCCTAATTAGCACATCAACAGTTAATTAATATGCATGAGCAGCTCATTTGCATATAAATGAAGCAAAAACAATTAACATTAATATTTTACAGCTGATTAAAATATATAAATAGATTGTGTAATGCCTATTTTGATTTCAGTTGTGTAGTATATAGAGCATGAGCACTATGTTTCCACATTCTTCAGTTCTTCTGTAGTTTCGCGGATGCCACATTTATTAAATACCACACATGCACATTATCGGGTAGCGATAACTATGTAATGAATAAGTGCTACAGAATGATCTAATGGGCTGCAGGAACAGCGTGACAAAAATAGAGTCGAGCAATCTCCTTTTTAATTAAAAGCTGGGGTCACTAATCAATCCTGTCAAAATAGACGAGCAAAATTCCAATATTGAGAGTTTAAATGCAGTCTGGATTGGACATGCTTATCTCACCTTTCTTTGAAAATGAATTTCAACAATTTGCCTACAGCGCTGCAAATACGCAGGTGGAATGTGGAAGGCGCATGTTACACGGCAGGTAAACAGGCTGGGTGTTAGAGGTGTATAATCACACAGACATTCTTGGGTTTTATGGAACAGGATACATTGCAAACTGCATGGATGTAGGAACTGGGGCAGCGGGACAAACAAGCAGTTGTGTGGTCATTTTTTACTATATGCTTGTGAGGAAATCAGAATATTTCAGGGCTCTGTTTATCAGTACAGGAATCCATTTTGTGTTGGTTACATCACATCTTGGAAGCTGGATGATGGGGGTGATTGTTTGAAGTTATAAGTGGTGGGATGGCTTGGGCAGGAGGGATCATGCTAAATTCAAGAGCCCTTATTTGATCACTGGATAAGATTAAAACGGACACAACACCGTTCCCTCTCCCTGACCCAGAAGCAGGCTCCTTACATCAAAAGGATGGGAGTGTAAATGCCCCTCTCTCACACACAGCTCATATATTGTATCATGGATCCCTCCAGGGCAGGGGTGGGATAGTCTTCTAGTAGAAAAGGTTATGCCAAGTATTTATTCAACCATTTTGTACTGACATGCCCATTTAATATGTGCACTATGTTGGCCCTTATCTGCCATTGCAAATCTATATGTGCAGATACTATTACTGTTCTTGCAATCACTTTCTTGTAAAACTTTCTCAACTTCCTCCATACAAAGAAGGAAGTGCCGTTGTTTTGTGACTCAGACTAACTACAAACAGAAAATGATACACAAAACAGAAGCCACAAACTCTAAAGGGCGCAGTCTTTTTCTTACTTCACCAACAATGGCGGATTTGCAGGGATTTTGCTTGGATACTAACTAAACTGAAAGATGAGATTTAATCATTTATATAACTTTTTTGAAAATGTGAGCTTTTTTATTAACACCATTGACTAAAGGAAGAAGTCAAACACTGCTAATGTATTAGGGCTGCAACTTCCAGAAGCTGGTAAATAAGGAAGGGCCTGCAAAACATTAAAGGACCACTGCAGTTCAAGACAAAAAGACTTGTTTGTTAAGTATGCACCGAACTAACCGTATTAGCTGCCGAGTAAACTATAAAGCATTTTTTGGGAAAAACTGTATTTTTGGAAATTCCATTTTGTATTTAGAAACTCAATTTTGTTTTTGATAGGAGAGGGGGGTGTTTTAGCTATATGTAAAGAAAGGAACCAGAGAGCCATTGTAAAGATGATTGGTAAGATTTAAAAAAATACCCAGCACCCATTCCCTCTCACTGGCCCAGAAGCCGACCCATTGCATCATTCACTGCAACAACAGCTCTCAAGAAATGCTAAGGATCATTCAAAAGCATCAACATTTTTATTTTTTTTATTAAAAACTATATGTATGACTTTTTTCCTGCTTAATAATGCTGTCAGTAAAAGTTTTCTTTCAGTGTGCAGTGGTCCTTTGAATCAGAGAACGTGTGGACCAATGCATACTTCCACTGGTGTGTTAGTACATCTTTGTGTTGTATTTGAAGTGGCATAGAAAGATGTTCTTCTTCTGTGGATTTTCTTTTTTCAAATCAAGGTCTCAGTGCACAAAAACCTATTCAGAAGGTTAAGTGCCAGCCAATGAGATCTACAGAATAAACTATGCGTTCTGTATTTGCTGTTCCTTTCAATGCGGTTTCAACATGTTTTACTTAATATTTTCCATGCAAAAAAACTCAATTTTTATAATGTTTAAAATATGTTTTTTTAAATGCATGAAGAAGAAAAAAAATGTTGTGTACCATGTCCCTTCAAGACTCAATTTGTGTGTATATTCCATAGCTCATAACTATTATGTATATCTGTCTGGGCTGACAAGGCACATGCCTAGGGCTGAACATTTTTTGGGGGACATTAGGCTTCCTCAAGTTGCCAGTGGAGGACCATGTGTTCCTACGCACAGAAATGCCTGATCTAAATACACCCCTTAGACACATTGTGCTTCAAATATCTAACCATTTTGCTGCCTTCTCAATGTGCAGTCCACAACCTTATGAAATAAATACAACAAATTCCTATGTTATTCTATTAATCCTATTTACTGGTGTCTAAAATATTCCTTTTTATTTGAACCAAATCGACTGTATTTTATCTGTAAATTAAAAAAGAACCTTTGATATATCTAACCATTCACCTATGTCCTTCCAAGCACCTATTAATCTATAATATCTTGGTTCATATCAAGGATGAAACAATCTTGGAAAAATAATAACTGGGAGAAATAGTAATAAGTTGTATTTACAAAGCAATAGCATTTACGGTTACTCTGTTCAACAAAGGTGTAACGGATTAATCTGACGTAAAGTGTCCCTGAAAGGCCAATATTTATATTATGATCTTATACGTTGAATGTGGTTTAGACATGGGGCCTTATTCAATTGCGATTTGGCCAATTGAATAGGGCTCTATATAAGCACAGAGCATATTTTTTTACAGAAGTTTTTAGTTAGTAAAGACTTATCTTTTGGATAGAAGTTCACTAACTACAAACTTCTGTAAAAAAACAAATGCTCTGTGCTTATATAGAGCCCTATTCATTTGGCCAAATCGCAATTGAATGAGGCCCATGGTATTTGTCATGTTTTCTAAACCAAATAAGTCTTAAGTGTTCAGGCTTGTCTCTGCAAGGCACAGGTAAGGCTCAGTTAGATTTGTGCAGGGGAGGCGATCTTACATCATAACTAGGTGGGGTACATTATTTCTGGCCAATGCAGAAAATAAAGTCATTTAAGGCAAACGTTAGTCCAATGTCCACCTTATGACAATGATAAGAACACACAATAATACAGAAGGATATTGAGGGCCTTGTTTATGAGTTTACACTTAATTCTCTAGAACGGGAAGGAATTACAAAAACATTTAATCATGCAAAATACCAGTATTTTGTCTAGATATGAAATCAGAAAATAACAGAGAATTCCTGCTTTTAGCTCATAGCATTTGAAAGTAATATAAATTCACTGATTATTATTATGCATTATTTAAGAATCCTCATCAGTATTCATCTGTAGACCCATACAACATATTTTATAATGGAAAAACTTAGTAATGATTACATGTTATATATGCTATGCTAATGAGACTCTTTAGATATTTGTTTTCTTTTGTAGAAGTGTTATAACTAGGTGACTCCTAGAGCCTCATTCAACTGCGATTCGGCCAATTGAATAGGGCTCTATATAAGCACACAGCATATTTTTTACAGAAGTTTTTAGTTAGTGACGACCTTGCTTTTGGATAGAAGTTCACGAACTAAAAACTTCTGTAAAAAATATGCAATGTGCTTATATAGAGCCCTATTCATTTGGCCAAATCGCAATTGAATGAGGCCCCTATTGTCTCATGGTGCTGAAAACAGACAGTAATATGCTATGGGACCCATTACCTACGGGTACAACCTTAAGTCACAGCTGTGAAACATAGCACATTACATGAGAGAGAACAGGAAGAAAGGTGGATGTTCCAGAATTTGAGAATATGTTATTTTAATGTAAATTTTATGACAATTACACGGAGGAGGATAAAATAATTAAGTCACCTAGGTAAAACAGTTCTATACAACAAAAAATGCCTAAATGGAGAGCGCCGTTGAGATCAAACCTGTTTCTGTTAACCTTCAACTCCTAAGGGTACTTTCTGCTTTACAAAGCAAATGTGTGATTTCAGTTACAGGAATACCCCGTTTAGCGCTCCACATGTGTTCCTGCATACAAGAGTGTTATGTGAAGCAGCGCTAAGTGGGGCTTTTAAATTCCATAGCGGTCACAGTGCCATGGCGAATCTGAGAGTGCAAACCAGGGATTTAAATGTGATTTGGCAACCAAACTACTCAAGATTTAACATTATGCAGAGAATTAGAAAAGGAAAGAGGGATATTGAGAATTAGTTTATTTTGGCCAATCGGGAGAAAGCAGAGATTGACTGAAACATTTGTATTAAACTCTGGGGTTCCTGTGTTGCAAAGCAGCCTGGGATGTGTAGTCTTTCTCTCTCTCTCTCTCCTTGTGCTCCAATTCAGCTGTGAGCTCAGACCACCCATGTGATTCCATCCTGCCGCAAGTACTTCCTTTGAAAGGTCAAACTCTTTACCTGATTACGTAACCTTCCTGTGGGCGTGCAAAGCTAAATATTACTTTCCTGCATTTATCTGGTAAGTACACTGAACTTACCTATATAACACATTTTTCTGATAACAACTGCCTATTTCTTACCAAACATTTAAAACCCAGGCAACATATATATACCTTTAAAATGAAAGTCCCATTAAAAATCATATGAACAGAGCTGCCCCTTCCTTTTGTCTGATCACCCAGCTGATTTAACTGCCATTGCTGGAACTCTAACAGTAGCAGAAGGCATCCTGGGATGTCTTTTCTTTCACACTATCACTGCTATAGCTTCACCCACCAGAATCACATTAGAAAATATGATCAGGCTGGGGGCAGAGAGACTGGGGAAGTTTCTATTTTATATCATTTAGTTATTTATTTTACTATACTTTCTATTTATTTTTAACGTTGTCTATTCATTAAAATGACTTTCTATGTCCCACTAAGCCAATGGGTTAAAACAGTGTAATTTTCCATTTAACAACAATATTATATCACAGACATACTAAACATAGCTTTATCAATAATATCTCAATTTAAGAACAGCTTGTACCTGAGGGGCTGATCATTTAATTGCATGCCTTACTATATTTATATGACACCTTTTTAAAATATGTCCACATATAAACCCAGCAGATGGAAAGAGCAAAGTATATTAAGCAAGCTCTCAGGCACCCCTGTGTAAAACATGGAGACACTTCCCTGGAGTCCCACCAGACATAGCAGCTGTTAACTTGGTACATGTCTGATCATCAAAACTTAATATAGAGTATACAAATATATTTAGCAGCTCCTAAAATAAGTCCTTACACAATTACAGTTTAACATGAGAGGCTATGTGTTCTGTTTATTAGCTCAGAGAGAGCTGGAGATATATTGTTAAAATTGTGTGTGCTTAATAATGGGGACTCCTCATAGGACCACTGTAATTGGGGGAAATATCTGTTTGTTGCACACTTAAGGCACAAGGCACCCATGCTAATCGAGCGGAGTGATTTGTGGTATACCAGAAAATAGGGTGCAGGAGCTTTTTGTCCCTACGTTACACATTTGTATTAATCTTTTCACTCGCAAAATTACACCACTCAGCCCACATCTGTAAGTCCTGCCTAGACTGTCAGTGTAGGGGGGGGGTGTTCACTCCGTATATTACACCAAACCAAGCTTTACGGATGATTAACTACTCTAGGAACCAACAGAAAATGAGAACGTCATGATTATTATAATAATGAGAACAAGCGAGTGAGAACAAGCACCGTAACTGCGGCAAGAAACTCTCCACCTGTGTGCAATCTAAGTGTCACAAGATCTGTCATTACATATACACACCTTTTCTGAAAGGCCCCTGAGGCTGCAACACCTAAGCAAGAGGCAACCCTAACCAAACACTGCCATGAAGACCAAGTAACTCTACAAAAAAGTAAGGGACAATGTTGTTGAGAAGTACAAGTCAGGGTTAGATTATAAAAAAAAATCCAAATCTTTGATGATCCCCAGGAGCACCATCAAATCTATCATAACCAAATGGAAAAAACATGGCACAACAGCAAACCTGCCAAGTGACGAATGCCCACCAATACTCACGGTCCGGGCAAGGAGGGCATTAATCAGAGAGGCAGCACAGAGACCTAAGGTAACCCTGGAGGAGTTGCAGAGTTCCATAGCAGAGACTGGAGTATCTGTACATAGGACGACAATAAGCCGTACGCTCCATAGAGTTGGGCTTTATGGCAGAGTGGCCAGGAGAAAGTCATTACTTTCAGCAAAAACAAAATGGCACGTTTTGAGTTTGCGAAAAGTCATGTGGGAGACTCCCAAAATGTATGGAAGAAGGTGCTCTGGCCTGATGAGTCTAAAATGTAACTTTTCGGCCATCAAAGACAAAGCTATGTCTGGCACAAACCCAACACATCCCATCACCCAAAGAACACCATCCCCACAGTGAAACATGGTGATGGCAGCATCATGCGGTGGGGATGTTTTTCAGCAGCCGGGACTGGGAACTGGTCAGAGTTGAGGGAAAGATGGATGGGGATATTCTTGAGCAAAACCTGTACCACTCTGTGCGTGATTTGAGGCTAGGACGGAGGTTCACCTTCCAGCAGGACAATGACCCCAAACACACTGCTAAAGCAACACTTGAGTGGTTTAAGGGGAAACATGTAAATGTGTTGGAATGGCCTCAATCCAATAGAAAATCTGTGGCCAGACTTAAAGATTGCTGTTCCCAAGCGCAAACCATCCGACTTGAAGGAGCTGGAGCAGTTCTGCAAGGAGGAATGGGCAAAAATCCCAGTGGTAAGATGTGGCAAGCTCATAGAGACTTATCCAAAGCGACTTGGAGCTGTGATTGCTGCAAAAGGTGGTTCTACAAAGTATTGACTTTAGGGGGGTGAATAGTTTTGCACATTGACTTTTTCTGTTATTTTGTCCTATTTGTTGTTTGCTTCACAATAAAAAAAAAAAAAATCTTCAAAGTTGTGGGCAAGTTCTGTAAATTAAGTGATGCAACAAAACACGAAATATGCCAAGGGGGGTGAATACTTTTGCAAGGCACTGTATGTATGTATGTATGTATGTATGTATGTATGTATGTATGTATGTATGTATGTATGTATATATATATATATATATATATATATATATATATATATATATATATATATATATATTATATATACACGCACACATATATATTATTTTTTTATTTATTTTAATTAAATATCTGTGACAATTGTATTTATAGATTCGCTAATATAGTTTCCACTATGTGTAACATTGTTCTAGCGCATGCGTACAATGGAAACTATATTGGACACACCGGGGAGGGAGAGAGAGACACAGGGAAGAGAGAGGGTGGGAGAGGCAGACACACCGGGTAGGGAGAGGATGGGAGAGAGAGACACAGGGTAGGGAGAGGATGGGAGAGAAAGACACAGGGTAGGGAGAGGATAGGAGAGAGAGAAACAGGGTACGGAGAGGATGGGAGAGACAGATAGACATAGGGTAAATAGAGGATGAGAGAGAGAGAGAAAGAGAGACAGGGGAGGGAAAGACAGAGACAGGGTAGTGGGTGGGAGAGACATGATGGGGAAGAGAGAAGGAGGGGAGGGGGAAGAGAGGAGGGGATGGGGAGAGAGGAGGAGGGGATGGGGAGAGAGGAGGAGGGGAGGGGGGAGAGAGAGGGGGGAGAGAGAAGGAGGAGGAGAGGGGGAGAGAGAGGAGGAGGGGAGGGGGGAGAGAGAGGAGGAGGGGAGGGGGAGAGAGAAGGAGGGGAGGGGGGAGAGAGAGAGAGAAGGAGGGGAGGGGGGAGAGAGAGAAGGAGGGGAGGGGGGGAGAGAGAGAAGGAGGGGAGGGGGGAGAGAGAGAAAGAGGGAGGAAGAGAGAAGAAGGGGAGAGGGAAGGAGGGAGGAAGAGAGAGAAGGAGGGAGGAAGAGAGAGAAGGAGGGAGGGAAGGAAAGAGAGAGAGAGAGAGAGAGAGAGAGAGAGAGAGAGAAAGGGCACAAAGATAGAGAGGGCATAAAGACAGAGAGACAGCGGAGAGGGAGGGAGCACAGAGAGAGAGAGAGAGAGAGAGAGAGAGAGAGAGAGAGAGAGACACACACAGAGCAGATCATATAATAGACCGTTGTTTTTGACAGGCAATTGACTAGTTAATATATATAATTTTGTTTATATTGTGTATATATATTAAATGTGTATAGACAATGTATTAGAGAATTTGTTCCTAGTCCACGTGCTTTCTGATATGTATTAACCCCTTGAGTACTGGGTTTTGTGTTACCCTTTATGTTTTATAATGAAACAGACATAATAATAAAATATCTTATGTTTTAATGACACATATGTTTATATTGGACTGTTAAGTGTCAAATGATGATTAACATTCATCATTTTCTATTGTTTCTAGGCGCTATCCTGTCTCATTTAACTGCTACTGCAGCACTCAGCAATGGTTTTAAAACCATTTGTGAGTGATTTTTGGTACCTGTAACATTTTCTTCAGTTTTTTGTAGTTATGGCACTGCCCTATCTTGTGAGGGATCTGTAAAATCTTATTAGCATAGGTTTAATGTAGTAACTCATAGTCTTTTGCCAGTGCAATAATCAGTGGAAAAGATTATTGTAATTTTCAGCTCCAGCTTGTCACTCGTAGCAGTTCTCTCGTAATGTTTCCGGGACGGGTGATTAAGATAACTAGCTGGATTTACTTTGCTCTTGAACATGGTGTAATGGAGGCCTAAGAACATTAACTCTGCTTATCTCATGGGTGCTCCAGTTATGTACTGGTAGTCTACCTGTAGCCTAACAGGGGATTTTACTCTTCTAAAACTTGCTCTTCCATTTTGTCATATTGTCACTTCATAGTGGCAGTCTCTAAACCTAGATATAGAGGTTATTTATATTTGAACGTCTGTGTATTATGGGCTGGCAGAGATGTTTCTCTCCATTCCTATTAGACTCTCAGGGGTGTGAGAGAATCTGCCCAAGACATTTTATACATGTTTTTGGACTGATCTACATTTACCTGCAGTGGGGTTAAGGCCATTTTTGTCTCCTTTCAGAACAGCCAAAAATCATACCCTCTCTCACCATGATCTCTGATCATAGCCGGAATGACGAATGTCTTCTAAAGTTCAAATGTAAGTTTAAGAGCTACACTGATTTTGTTTTCTTCAAATATTGATTTTATATTGTTAATCAGTTTTAAATTAAACAAAGGAAAACCTATTAGTTGAGCATTTCAGATGTCCCATAAAACATGTAATTTTGTATTTAATTATCCAAAATTGTGGCCATGTTTTGACTACATCGATTTGCTGTCTGCAAAAGATAAAGAATATAGAATTAAGCAAGATTTTATATATTGTACATATATTTCCTCACACATTATTATTGATGTCTCAGTAGCCTGTCCTTGAGATCTTACTTGTCAATCCACAGAGACACAGAACTGAAGGGACACTTTAAACACAACACCTCTATTAGTTATAGAGAGATTAGTGTTGCACTTATCTGATGATTAATATATAAAAAGGCTTGATTTCTAAAGAAACATAAAAAAAAAATATATATATATATATATATATATATATATATATATATATATATATATATATATATATATTGTGCAAAGTTACGGTAATTGTTCCTGACAACTCCCTACAGTGGGTGAAACGCATAGAAATATTGCCACATAGATTGTGAATATTGTGTCTACTTTGAATCATCAACCATAAAGTCATCAGGTTGCAAAACCACCTTATCTGGAAGCATTGCAACAACAGAGAGCTGCAGCTTCCATCTGGATTTATTAAAAGGATAGGACTGAGGTAACTTTGCTTGGCAAAAAATATTTTTTTTTATTTTATCTGAGAAACAACAGCACTTTTGATAAATTATTCTCCATTTTGATTACTAAGGGACTGAACAGGCTGCCATTAACTTGTACCTCACTTCCACCTAGATCAGCACTACCTACCTAATCAGCAATTAAAATGTATGATAGTAATATAACTCTAAAGGTTTATAAAAAAAAGTTAATGTGCCATACATAGGATCACCTAGTTAAGTTGTTAAGTCGTGTAGTCGTGTCTGACTCTCCATGACCCTATAGGCCGGAGCACGCCAGGTACATCTGTCAGTCACTGCCCCTCTAAGCTCCATCAAGATCATGCTCATTGCTTCAATTACCTAATCTATCCATCTACGGCTCTGCTGTCCCCTTCTTTGTGTGCCTTCAATCTTTCACACCATCAGCGTCTTCTCTAGGTAATCCTGTATCTCATGATACCATCAAAATATTTGAAGTTCAGCATCATGCTCGAACCTTCAAGTGAACAGTTCATCTTGCTTTCCTGTAGTAAGGATTGATTGGATCTTCATGCAGTCCAAGGGACTTTAAGTAGTTTACTCCAACACAACAATTCAAAGGCATCAATTCTACGGCGCTCATACTTCTATATGGTCCAGCTCTCACATCCGTATGTTACTACTGGGAATACAACAGTTCTTACTATGTGGACATTTCTTGATAATTTTATATCTTTACTGTTTACTAACTTGTTCAGACTTGTCATAGCTTTCCTATCTAGAAGCAAACGTCTTTTAATTTCATGGCTAGCTAGTTAAAAAAAACAATAACCAGTGCAGAAGCTAAGAAACCTAATGTTTAGGTCTACAGATGATCACAGTTGTACCCATTCATATTCAGCCATAAGATCTTGCAGAGACACACTCACTAGGAAGGAAGATTTTCAAACCGCTGCTTTAACGATGCTCAAAGCAACTTGATAGCAGATAATATATATATTTATATAATAGTTTAAAAGTTCAATGCTGTAAACTATAATAAGATTATTTAATATGACAGACCACTGACACTCCACTGAGAATTCTTACTGTCAGAGCGGCTTCCTTATTTTCAGTAGGCATATTAAAGATGGGGATGTCAAAGGAGTATTATAAGAAAATACATCACATTATTCTGGCAGTTGGGACATCTTCCATGCCTTATATAGGGTATAAATGATGTGTATGTTATCAGTTGAAGGTATAATCCAGTGTCACAGTATACTCATAGCTTATTCATAAATTTGCTTTTTCACTTTAAGTTATAAATACTTTTTGCAAAATATCACATGTAGTTCTTTTAAGTAGCATATGGTAAATACAGTATTACAGTAATCTCTTAAGTAAATGAGTCAGTCTCATGAAAAGAAAAAACATTGTGGGAGTAAAAAGTAAACTTCAGAATAAAACATCCCCAGGAGAAATGTGCAATACTGGTAGATTTAAGAGTTGTAAATCCTTTTATTGCCAAGTTGGGTCTATTTATATTAGTATTTGGTACTACTTTAAACAGTTATATTTTTTTGTCTTTGTGAACTAAAAGAATTCACTCCAAAAATGACATGTAGCAAAAACTAGTCAGATTTCAATGCAAAAAGGTGCTCATAATATAGGAATTTAAGGTACTTGGTGTATACTGACTTTACAAGGTTTTTTGAAATGTAAAATTGATGCATATTTCTCATACCACGTTGTGTCTGCAACTTCTGAAAAGACCAAAAACTCCCTGCAAATACTTTTTGTACCACAAGATCAATATAATCACCTGGTGCTGCTGAACTACAGATAACATCCAGGGCATTTATGACTTTAAAAGCTAATACTGCTGCATTTAAAAACAATTATAAAATATTTAATATATAAAACATAGTAACCATGTGCCTCAAAAAAATATATGTATTATGCTGTATACCAGGTCATGGATATCTTATAAAAATTATGAAAATTAATTTTCTTATTTTCTTAAACTCCCAGATATGCACTATTTTGGAATTTACAAAAATTTCCAGAGAAAAACGGTCAACATATTGAATGCCAAAATATTCTGCTAGTCAGAGGGTGTGTCACTTTAACTCAGTATAAGCTGTTTTTGGCTGATAAGGCTTTCATGCCTCAAAATGAATAACAAAAATATGATTTTCTCGCAAAGGAACACACACAAACATAAAATATATAACATGTATGTATATAAACATAGATAGACAGATGTAGAGGAGGAAGAATTTTAGGAGCCACATGGAGGTTGTTTGACATACAATACACTTTATAAATATATATATTATAATAAAGCTAGGAAATTGCCCGTCAAAAATGACGGGAATAAAATTTGAAAGCTGGCAATGCTGTTTGCCAGACAATGCTTGGCTCTCCCCCTGTAACTTGCGGGCCTCGCGATGAGCAACAAAGGCGCTCATTGCGAGCCCCTCCCAGCGTCTACTTTATGGGCCTTGAGATAAGCACCTTCCAGCCTTGCTGGTTCCCTTTAGTGGTTTATAACCCTATCTCAAATTATCAGCAGAAGTCAACTTCTGTGCTTCATGTGAACACCCCAGAACAGGTCTACTGAAATGTCAAATGTTGAACAACGCTCACCATTCCTATGTTATCCTGGTATTATCCTATTAATATTTCGTCATAAACAACTAAACTTGTCCAGATCACCCACTAGAAAATGTTGAAAACTGTTCAGAATACTATATCCAATCAGATTCTGAGTGTGACTGGAACCCCAAGAAGAGAGAGGTATAAATGCCAGGAAAATGTAACTAAAATAAATTATTTTAAACTTTACCCTTTTATTTATGCATACTCCAGGCAGATAGCCCAGTATATCGAAATAATAGAATCCCTTATAAAATCACATAACTATATACATTCAAGTATTATAATTAATAATCAAATTTCAAATCTGATCTGAAAAGAATATACAAATATTTGTCTATTGCATATGTTACTCCTTTGGGGAAAAAAAGCAAATCAAACACAGGAAAATATGTGTTTGTATATTAGTATTGGGAGACAATAGTGGTTTTTCCCACAAATAATAATTCATATTTAGTCCTGAATGATTGTGATGTAAAGTAAAATAGACTTCCGACACATTCCAAGGCACAATAAGTGTCAAATCTAGACAGGAAAACAGAGGGATCTATCACCTAATGTTATTTAACACTGCCATTTCCTGAGAATAGAGCTTTGCTTAATCATATTGTTTTATATAAAGTGAGTCATGAGAAGAGACATTTTTTGTGATATAAAATATTGCCTCTTGCAACACTCAAGCAGACCGCAGCTAAGAGCCTTAACTTTCCTCAGGGATATATTCAGCCTTATTTCTGCTCCAGCAAGCGGAGGAAATTCTAAACCTTAGAAAATCTAAAAAGCTATGGTCACAGAAAATACTCTGCCTGCCACAGGGAAATAATAATAATAATGCCATTATCACAGTGGCGGAGCAAGAGAATGGAGGGCCCGAGTTCAAAGAAAATATGCCCCCCCCCCCAAAAAAAAATATTTTTGCGATGTCCCTCCAGGTACCAACACACTTGGAGCCCTCCCCAAGACCCTTCCCATAACATTGCGCTTTCTAAGACCCCTTCCCATAAAAGCATCACTCCCCAAAAACCCTTTGCCATAGCTTCTCCCCCCAAGACCCCTTTTATAACTGTTCCCCTTCCCTTATTCCCTTACCACCTGCCTGCGTGAAACACATATATACATATACTATGTCTACATATCAGCCAGTTCTTCTCAGCAGCCATCTTCACAGAGCACCCAGTTCCTCTCAACATCCACCTCCACAGAGCATCCACCCCTCTCAGGATCCATCCTCAAACAGCACCCAACCCCTTTCAGCACTTATCTCACAGACCCCCCACCCCCCCATTCTTTGCTGCCATCCAGCCCCAGTGTGCTGAATTACTCCACACTGCCATCTCTTGGAGCATCAGTAAAAAGGCTCTAAAAAAATAAGATTAAATGCAAAAATTAAATAAAAAAATAATTAAATAAATAAATAAATAAATTACTCAGTGGTGAAGGGGTTGTGTACCGCAATGAAGCTGTGAGCTAAACCATATAGTGTCACTCAAGATGGGCAGGTCATAGCAGGTCAGACAAAACACGGTCTACTAGAGAAGAAACTGGCAACCCACTCCAGTATCTTTTACAAGACCACCTTGTGGATAAGCACAACCAGACACAAGATGTGCCTGGCGTGCTATGGTCCATAGGGTCACTGAGAGACAGACATGACTGAATGACTAAACAACAAAAAATAATATCTATTTATAAAAAATTATAGCAACACATATAAAAATATAAAACATATAGGCAATTGGAATGTGTCTATTTAGTGCCTGATTATTTGAAGAGAAACAAATAACTTTTAAAACTTCTATTTGAACTTGAATTGTGCAGACTCTAGCATGTTCTGAAGACAAAGGTTTGGAAACCTGGTTAGCCCTTTTCAGAAGAAAACTGAATCTCTCCAGGAATAAACACATACAATGCAGAATCAAAATTAACATGTAGTATTTTTAGGTTTTCAGTAGCAATGACGGCTTCTCTACTCAAAAGAAAACTCACAGTCAGATTACGTTGGAACTTAATTTCAATGCACTTGTTCTTCACAGTAGAAGACAATTAAAAGTCAATTCATGATTGAGAAAACGCTTTTCAATGGAAAGCAGCATGCAAAGAGCTTTCTGTGAATACTGGACAAGATGTCAATGTTCTTCTAAAAACAGCTCTGCATTATAAGACAAAAACTCTGTAAAAAAAAAACTGATTACTTAAACACCGCTTTTATTCTCTTGGAAACTGTTTCTATGCTGAAAAGGCGAATTTAAATATCAGTAAAAAAAACTTCAAAACACACCACTTGAAGGTGAGATGAGCTGAAGAACCGCTCTTTGTTGTCAGAAACAGAT
Organism: Discoglossus pictus; assembly: GCA_027410445.1. Taxonomy (NCBI): domain Eukaryota; kingdom Metazoa; phylum Chordata; class Amphibia; order Anura; family Alytidae; genus Discoglossus; species Discoglossus pictus. The sequence goes on from CM050166.1 coordinate 343,105,830, forward strand.
ATTAAAAAGCTAACAGTTCGTAGAAAATGTATCATGGTAGTTCTGAATATAGGTCTAACTCTGGGGTCTCCATTAATATAACTACCATTAACAAAATAATTGAAGGAAGAATATTACTTAAGAAAGCGTATACACATTAGAAAAAAAATATTTGTTTTACTAAAACTACAAGAACTAAAACAGAACAAATCTTGTGTATGGGCTGCATTAAATAAAACAAATTGTAATTTCTTTAATCAATTTTCAAAAGATCTGCACTATATACCATTATTATAGTTATCCACTAAAAAAAAGCTACAAAATCTACAACCTACTTGCGTAAAAAACTTAGAAATGTTTTCAATACTGAAAATGAGGTTAAAATTAACTACAAAACTTTGATTTCTGAAACAATCAAACCAAAAACTTAATTTAAAAAGGTATATCTAAGTTTCCCTGTTTTTACCTTTTTCTAATCTAACACATGCTGCTTTTATCAGAAACAAACATTACATGGAGTCATTCTATACACATACAGATTTATCTCAAAATAACAAACTTTGTTTTCCACACCCCCAGAGGTGCTTACACAGACAGAGTGTACCTACCAATAGAAGCAATAAATTTGGGTACGGATTTTAACCTTTTACTATCCTTCAAGAAAGCAGCAGATCAATGCAGAGATCTACAGATCATGTTTTACTGATGTCATGATGACGGTCTCATTTACTTTTGGCTTATTTACTATTGGCTGTTTCTAAAATCGGTAGTTAAGGGCTTGCTTAATTGATCATGTTCATGCTCTGAAATGCTACTTACGGGTGCATGGCTTACAGTTTAGACTTTCGGCCAGGTAGCTGCGGGCTTGATCAATTGAATCACTTTGTAACTGTTGCAAATTTCATGTTGCAATTGAATAGGGGCCTAAGTGTTATGGAAGTGTCTAATACAGCTGAGCTATACTTGGGGACATAGTGGCAAAATACTCATAATGGTGAGAAGCCAGCGATTGTTACAATAACTGTGAAGCTCTATGAAAACAATGACATTTAGTAATTGTATTGTTTTCTAGTACTTTTTATGCAGTCCTTTTTAATGAACACAAGGTCAAGTTTTATTTACTGCCTAAAAATACCAGCAGTGTATACAACCTTGTATTCTGTTCAAAAAGCTTTATTTAGACCTTGGTGAATGGCACAATTACATCCGGTCACGTGAGCTATATTTCTTGGTGTTCAAAACAACACCAGGAATTTGTGGGCCTGGTTTTACATCTGCTAATTTAGCAGAGAACAGGTTTCTCACATAATGAAAAAAGGTTAAAAAAAAAAAAAAAAAAGGTTACTCTTATATACAATCATTTGACGTTTCCATCCTACACACCCAAGTTGAAAGTGGTGTAAAGGCATTATTTAGAACTAGAATATTGCCCGTCAAAAAATTACGGGAATTAAATTGTAAGTGAGCTAATGCTGTTTGGTGTATGGTAATGAACTAAATAATACATTAATAAAGGAATATACTTTACCTATTTTGAAGTAATAAATGAAGGAAGCATTATCCTGAAGAGCTGGCAATCTGTTTTCATGTTGCTGCAGCATACAATGTGTGTTTTCAGTGCTGTGGAGCTGCTGTGTGAGCAATGTGTGCAGTGTGTAGTGTAAATAGTGTGCGTGCGCAAGCCAAATCAGTTAGGGTAGCTGTGTAAAATGGCGCCTAATGTATGGTACGCGGCTGTTGGTGATTTAGCGTCCTTGTTCTTGGAGCTCGTCTGGCTTTTTTGGAAAATCCGTATGTGTTTGGTGGCGTTTTGCGTGTTTAGGGTCCTGTAGCCTCGTTTTCGTTTTTTTTCCGCCATTTTTTCTCTCGCTTAGGTGATTTTCGGGTGTTTAAACTCTTCAATTTGGACTTAAATGGAGGTGTAACCTCACTGGGTGATCCCTCTTGCTGTGGGTAAGCTTTTTATGTGTTTGTTGTGTGTATTTATTGTGTTTTGAATGTTTTGAGGTTCGCGCTGGTCGCCGTTAAAGTCGTAATTTTGCAAGGTCATAATGTATTTTTTTTTTGTAAGTCCTGCGTCTCGTATTTCTGTGTCGCATGTCCGTAAATGTTGCGAGGTCCGCAGTTGCTGGCATGGAGCGCCAAACTGAGGCCCTCGCTTCGCGAGGGCCGCAGCGTTAGCAACAACTTTTGAGAACCTGCAGTTATGACAACTATAGTGTTCCAGAGAGATGTGCTTCATCCGATGATGAGGATGGTGCTCCCTTTAGAGGCTTGTGATGTGGTGGAAATCCACTTCAGGGTACAGTTGTCCCAGTAAGGAGACATAAAATTATGAACAAATGAGGAAACAGCTCTTATGTGTATAAATAACACTGGCAGATACCTCCAACATATAAAATACAAAATGGTATATACATAAATAAATAAAGATGCCCAAACGCATTTCGCCCTTATAACCTCAGGGCTTTTTCAATGGTAAAAGATAGTATTGAACAAATGTGAGAACAAAGAGCAGGGAGAAGCACATTTGTTCAATACTATATAAGGCCGAAGCGCGTTTGGACATCTTTATTTAATTCGTTATTTATATAGCATTTTGTATGTTATATGTTGGAGGTATCTGCCAATGTTATTTATACACATAAGAGCAGTCTCCTCATTTGTTCATATTTTTCCTTACTGGGACAACTGTACCCTGAACTGGATTTCCACCACATCACCAGCCTCTGAAGACCGCACCACCCTCATCATCGGATGAAGCACATCTCTCTGGAACACACATCTCTCTGGAACACTCCTTTGGATCTAGATGAGCTGTGTTATGTGCATCAAGCTGACACAAGGTGTATTACTTCAACAATAAAGAATCACACTGGGTCTGGACCTTCTTGTATTCATTACTACACATCATTCAGTTTCATTTATCTTGTTATTGTATTTATTCATATATATATTTCTGTGCAGGGTATTTATATATATATATATATATTTATCCTTTCACACGCACATTACTGCTAGTTTTGTCCACCAGGGGGGCGGGGGTCCTGCCTCACCTGTGTGTGTGCGTTTCTAGAGCGCTACTTATCCAAGGGCCTGTAACTACTAGTTTTCTTCTGGTAATATTAGGTCCTATTTCCATGTATTTCTATGTTATAGCTGTTTTTGAGATCATGTGATAAGATTACTGTTATTATATAAGATACAAAGTCAATATAATACGATCAGTCTCTTGCAGAATATGCTACCACAGGATTAAAAATGCAATGCATAGCCATTTTGTAATTTTTTACCTCATCACTGCATCTGAGGACACAGAGCTTGTGGGAGATTGTTAACTTGAGACAGGAAGTCAGACAAAGTGTCACAAACATCATGAAAAAATACATTTCAAGGTATATAAAACATTTTGCAGATTAATCTATACAATAAGAAGTTTTTGATAATAACGGATACAAATATACCGTAATAGCTTCATGGGAGCTTCTTAACTTCTGGTTCTGTCTTTTATTTATCATAGACTTACTACATTACAGAACAATGATAGGGTGCCTGAATGGACCAAGTAAATGAGTGAGCAAAACTGCTCAAACCCACTGAGGAAGGACATCTTAGTCCCCCATGTCGCCATGTGCACAGCCTTGCCATTTTGGAAGTGAAGATATGTCCGTATATGATCACTGGATATCTTTTGTTTATTATATGAAATTATAGGATGGAAACTTATCAATGTGTCAAAACATCAGCACTTGACACATAAGTTCATTCTGAACTACTAATAAAGAATATATTTTTTATCATTTTCAGTAGCTCTATTGGCTGACTTGACATTTTCATGGATTTTAAATGTGGTTGGATGATTATAACCACCTGTTAAATCAACAAGATTCAACCAACAGTGGTACTGGTCTGATAATCAATTTATAGATATAATTATATACAGGCACTGGTAGATTTGAAGGACAGATTGTTTTACTAAGACAGACTACACTGAGTGATATTTGGATATTCATCGGTAATCACATATATAGTTGTTAACAGTGCGGGTTGACAAAAGTTGTTGCTAACGCTGCTGCTTTGCTGGCAAGGAGCACCAAAGGCGCTCCTTGACAGCAACCGCGGACATTAAGGCCGCATTTGCGGAGGTGGAGGCTCCCACCGCGACGGCAAACATTTACGGACTTAGCATCCGCAAATACGAGCCGCGCCACTTACAAACAAAAATATTACGACCTCGCAAAAAAATACGACATTAGCGGCCGAAACCCGCGCACACTAACACACTAAAAACACAAAAAATACACACAACAAACACATAAAAAGCTTACCCAAAGCAAGAAGGGGCACCCATGACCTCTAAAAGTGAAGTTACAAGTCAATTTAGGTAGAAATTAAAGAGTTTACACACCCGAAAATCCCCTAAGCGACAGAAAAATGGCCGCCGAACAAAACGAAAACGAGGCTAAAGGACCCTAAACACGCAAAACACCACGAAACACATACAGATTTTTCAAAAAAGCCGTATAAGGTACAAGAACAAGGACGCAAAATCAGCCAAAGCCGCGTAATACACACATTAGGCGCCATTTTACAACACTAACTTACACAATGCAGAAGTACACAGGTACCCTAACGGATTTTCCTCGCGCACGAACACTATTTACACTACACACTGCACACATTGCTGACACTCAGCAGCTCCACAACACTCAAAACACATATTAGATGCTGTGGCAACATCAGAATAGATTGTCAGCTCTTCAACACAATGCTTTCTGCATATATTACTTCCAAATAAAGTATATTCATTTTGTAATGTATTATTTATTTGATTACCATACACCAAACAGCATTAGCACACTTACAATTTCATTGCCGTCATTTTTTGACGGGCAATATTCTAGTATTCATATAATATGCATGAAAGCCAAGAGACATCAACAACAAACTGGTTTTGGAGACAGTTTCCCCCAATTCCCAGGCTGTGTGCTCCCTATTACACTGCTGCTGAAATACAACTGGATAGGAAAACGATTAAAAAACGGGGAAGACGGAGGTGGGGGGTTGTTAGGGCACTTGAGAAGCATGAACGGCGCTCAACAAGTTTTTATTATATTACGGTTATAAAACTAATGATAATATTACCTCAGAGCTTGGCAAAAACATCATCTCTTCTACTCAACCCTAAAAAGTCTACAGCAAACACTTACTATAAGAGCAGGATATCACGGGCTACATCTTTACGACAAAGATTTCTTAGAAACCATGAACTTTCAATTGCATAGACTACAAACCACAAGTCGAGAGGAAATAGCTATATTTACTTTGGGAAAAAACAGATGAAAGTGTATAAATATTACAAAGTTACATAAAAGCTTAAAACACTGTGAAAAACACACACAAACAATCACATTTTCATAATGTAAAAGGTTTAGGTCAGAAAAAATTAGAACTTGTATTAATAGAATGCAAATGCAGTATGCGTGGTAACCATAAAATCAATTTATAATCAATTTATAAAATGTAGAGCTACAAACTTAAATGCACTTGTTTAAAGCATATTATTTATTGTGTTCTTGTACTTGGTTCCTTCATATGTATATTTATGTCAGTGGTTCTATACCTTTTTGATACCTAGGATCCAAAAGCTGACTTCCCCAAATTATCATGGACTGCTTTTGAAACCCAGGCTATCTTAACAGGGTTAAGATATGAATAGCACGTACATTTAAATAACTGCAACTGTGCCTTTTAATTTCACAGACATTTTTTCCACACCTGGTACAAAGCATTACTAGCTTTTTGAAGCCAGAAATATTTTATAGGAGCCAGACCAGCTGTTTCTAGAAGACTAGAACCCCTTCGTAGAAATACATTATATTTATCCAATATTTAAGAGTACAAATTGGCTTGCAGGCCCCTGGAAAATGTCCATCCCTGCTTAGCATAATAGGTTAGGAAACAGCAGTGTGAGGAAGACGTCTTTCTTTCTCATGCAATTCCTCAAATCTTGCCATCACCCCCCTCCCCTCTCTCGCAGCACCCCATCCCCATCCAGATTTCAGCACCTTATTGTCATCTCTCTCTCTCTTACTAACCCTACCACAGAACGCCAGCCTCATCCCACACAGCACCCCACCCCCATCAATGTCTCACCACCCCTCCCCTATTTCTCTCTTTCAGGACCCCAGTCTCATCACCTTCATCACTCTCTAACTAACACTCCCTCATCTCTATTTCTTACCTTCATTCCTTTCTCAACTTCCCACCCTCATCCCTCTCTCTCAGCACATCTCCCTTATGACTCTCACCACATGATTATTATGCCTCTATCACATCAAATTTCCATCATACCTCTTCCTCTAAACCTCCACTCAGAGTCGCACCTCTCCTCATCCCTCGTTCTTGCACCACTCCTCAAACAGTGCCACATTCTTACCTCTCCTAATCTCATCCTGAGGATCAGAACCATAGAGTCTCATAGCATTGCAAGCAGTGCAATAGCAGTCTATTACATATGAACATTACCATACTACAGAATGATCTATGAAATATATAACACACACATATATATATATATATATATATATATATATATATATATATGTGTGTGTGTGTTTTTTCCTTCTCCAGCTCCTGGTATTCCTAGGTGGTCTTCCGTCCGAATACTGACCAGGCCCAACCATGCATGGCTTCAGGGTGGTGTGACTTCTTGGTTCCCTGACTAAAATTATACCCAAGTCGTAGCGATGAAATCACCGAAGCCTAACCACTGAAATACCAGGGAACCCTATATAAATAGTAAATAAATAGTACATTTGTGTTCACATTTGGATGTCTAAAACAAGTTAAAAAAACTTGTTGCATGCCCAGAATTCTGAGAAATACAGTTTTTACACTACATCCTGGGAACCTTGGCAGGGACATGCAAATGCGCCCACAAAGGCTTCACTCTTGCCATCCAGAACCATACTAAACATTATTATTATTAACTTTTATATGTATTGGGCCAACATATACCGTATCGCTGTACAGGGGATAAGAACAAGGAGAATACAATATTAACAAAATCAGAAAATGAGGGGCCTGGTTTTGAGTTTAGAAGTTTTGTAGAAAGTGCTTTTTTCCAAAGGACCCTACAAGACTGGAAACTCGCCACTTACTTTCTAAAGACGATGAAAGGACAGACACCTGGGGAAGAGTAACAGATAATGAATGGCAAAGGTCAGGAAGTAAGTGAAAGTTAGAAAGATTATTAATTAGTTGGATGGATCTGAGATGAGAGGCTCTAGCATGTAATATGTTGTCTGACCCCTAGTGGTGAGAAATTTAATCTGAAAGTAGGAAAGTCAGGTGATTTCATGCTTCTATAAGTAAATCTGTATAGGGGCGGGTGGGAGAGGCGCAGGGAAGGATGGAACATGGCTTCCCTTGAGCATTTGCCCGCTGTATAAAACAGCTTTGAGCAAAGCTAGGGTTAGATTTTAAATATATATGTATCCTATCAAGATAGAACTACTTTAGAATAACATTTTATATATTTTTACATTTAGTCATTATTTTGTACAGGAAATCCACTAAATTACAGAAAATGATTGTCTAATAAATATGGTTTCTTTATTTTTTTCAGCTTTTAACCACTTTTCTAACAAACAGGCAATGCTGTGTGTAGCCTTTTCAGCCAACACCCTTGTGTTTGTAAAAAAGAAACTTTAAAAAAATATATAGAACGGAATTCATAGAGAATCATCAAACTTTTAAGGTAATTTGACACATTATCCAGGCCCAATGTTACCTAAATAGCATCAGAATAAGGTTGACCATGACATGGTGAGGTACAGTATAAGCATGTGTGCTGAGTGCATCCCTGCCTGCAGCTAGTCATCACTGAGCTGTGAGGATAGTGCTAAGCAAAAAAGTGATGTGTTCTGAACTGACATACACTAAATGTGCTTATATGCATTTATGTCAGTTTTATTTTAGGATTTTATTTGTTATCCCCTGATGCCACCAATCTACTGTCTAGTTACAAGACTCAATGACTGTCAGGGCTATACTCAAACGCATCAGCATTTCAATTAAATTTCATGATTTCTAATTAAAAGTCTTAAGTACAAAGTGTTAGCACTTGTGCTATATAATGAAGGGGCACCCACACATTAAACAAAATACATTTTACGCATTACTACAAAAAAACATGGAAATGAGTGATCTGTAGACTAGTAAATCTTGCAGCCCATTTCCATCATCCCTTAATTTGAAAAATGTATATATTCTTGTCCTGTCAATTAGGACCTGTACACAAATATCAACTGCATGTTTGACAGTGTTGGTGGAGGAGCTAGGATGGGGGTTTACAAATGTATCTGAAACTTAGGAGCCAGCCAGTTTAGTTAGAAGCCACTGATACATTTTAAAAAGCTAGGTTATGTATCATATAGAGAAATATAATTATAATAACTGAAACGTCATGGCTTTCTAGTCTTTGATTATTTATCTAGACCTGCGCCAAGTCGATTTCTAAACAACTTACAGTATGTACATATGAATGGCCAAACAACATACATACAGCAATTTAGCGATTACATGCATTCCTTCCTTAATGAAACAGCCCTTAACGCGGGATTTTAAAAGAGGGTGCTGAGCAGTGATTTAAAGGGCTAAACGGGATTTGTTGCGCAAAAAAATACGCCATTGCAAGATTTAGTGCTAAGCAGAGAATTCAGGTGGGAAAAAAGCGCGTAATGTTATAACCGCATTAACATTTAAAAGTCTCTATAATGCAAAGTATCTACAGTGCAAGTATAGACATCAGCAGCCTTATTAAATTGCAATTCGGCAAATTCTAAAGGGCTCTATATAAGCACAGTGCATATTTACTTTACAGAAGTTTTTAGTTAGTGAAGACCTTGCTTTTGGATAGAAATTTACTAACTAAAAACTTCTGTAAAAAAATATGCTCTGTGCTTATATACAGCCCTTTAGAATTTGCCGAATTGCAATTCAATAAGGCTGCTGATTACTTGTTTCCATGAAGAAAAAAAAATGACATGTGATTTTAATATTTCTAAAGGAGATTATTGGCATATATAAATGATTAGTAATAGGACAATATGGTAATGATTATGTATTTTACTTTCACTGCACACAAACAATATTTTTCAGATATCAAGAATTACCTTGTTTGGGCATTTATAATACATTCCTATATTTTGCTATTGTTAAAGCAAATGGTTTGAACATACAAAAAAATACGAAGCACGTAATATATGGAAGATCAATAAGAACCATCCCAAGAGTGAATGTCACTGCTGTATTGTGTGTGCAACATTATACAAGATACAGCAATTCTGGAAATGGAAAATTCAATATATTGTGAACTGAAAGGTGCAGATCAATACACCGCGCAGAGCGCTGTCAGTTAAATAACGCAGTGCAGCAGGACTTCCGTTATTGCAAAAACACGCTGTGGGGGTCAGCGCAGGAAAATCCAGCCCCGAGACCTCATCGCTGGCAGCCTGGAGTCCTGCAGCTGTTACCAATTGGACCAATAACAATAAAACAATAGTCATAACCAGAGCTTGCGTTTCTGCCCAATTTTGTTTTCCACAATGAGACAGAGGGACAGCATAAATTAAAGCCAGCAGTGGTGTGTATTAAATTACATCCCCTTTTGAACTCAAGGATAGAAATGATTTCCAGGCAAAAGCACTAAACATAAGACGTGCAAAAGGCAAAAGTGAGTGCTTAACCCCATGTTACCTCTAAATACATACCAGAGGTAGGATATTACATCTGACTTAAAGTGGCATGAGAACAACTGGCTATACGCGGAATTAATAGTATCATTATTATATTATTAAAACTAGATTGGTTTTGAGATCTAAACATTTGTACTCATTATGAGAATCTGTGACCTCTACAGAAATTAATGGTAGATTATTTACCATTATTATTTTTGTATTTCTTTTTTTATTCATTTTCAAAATGTGCTTTGTGTTTCTGCAGATTCTTACTTTTTATATATATATATATATATATATATATATATATATATATTCTTAAAAAAAAAAAAAAATATATATATATATATATATATATATATATACATACATACATACATACATACATACACACACACACACACATAAATATACACACACATACATAAATATACACACACATATATATGTCCTCTTCAGGATCGTTACCTTGTTGTGGTGAAGGGGCTTTTGTACCTCAATGTAGCTGTGAGCTATACCATGTAGGGTCACCCAAGATGGGCAGGTCATAGCAGAGAGGTCAGACAAATCACAGTCTACTGGAGGAACTGGCAACCCTCTTCAGTATCTTTGCCAAGAAAACCTTATGGATTAGTACAACTAGACACACAATGGCTGAATAACAACGACTGAATAACAACAACATATGAAAATAGTTCAAAGCAAAAGGCAACCAGGAAGACCATGTTTATAGCATGATACTTTGCATAGTAAGAGTACAACTGCAATGAACTGGTTAGGCACAACATATTTTTTTCTCTTTTCCTGTTATTCATTTTTCTCTGTTAATTCAAGTTGTCAGGTGGAAGACAGGCTGGTGCAATCATATACACTTAACAAAATGTTCTGATGAAAATAAACATGCAGTCTAAAAGAGCAAGCTAATAATACTTGAAATGTTTATATATTAGCAACTCAACATATGTAGCTTGGCACATCTGGAATTATAATAATCTGTACTGAAAGTGTAAAATCAAGATTGCATACATGTATTTATTATTTTAATAATATGGAATTCACTGAAACTGCTGTGCACCATCTGATAGAGTATTGAAAATCGTATGGGGTAACTGTTTACATTTTAAAAATGAATCAATTATTGACTTAAACATGGGTATTTTAGTAAAATGAATGAAGCCTTTTGTAACCTGCTGCACATATAATGAACTGGGAGGCTTGGCCACACAGCCACAGACTGTGATCAGGGCAGTGCTTCCTACCCCTCTTGTATCTGTATGTTTAAATATGTATTGTAATTAATCCTTAAGCCAATGTGATCTTAAACCATTAACAGATGAAAGAACTTTAGATAAAAGTGTTATATAAATGACAAATAAGAAAATAAAGAAAAACTAAACAAAACAAAAACATTATTATTAACACAAGTGAACCAAGGTCGATAGCATCTAAGAAGGAAAATCACCCAGACAAGACAAGGAATATTCTTGCTAAGTGGTGCAAAACTTACCACAGTAATGGAACATAAAATTTTTGTATTGTCTGGTCTAATTCCCTTCTTTTTACAATTAAACAAGTTTGATCTGCCAGACTGAAAAAGGTAAAAGGAAAAGAAAAATAAAGTGCGAACAAATGTGAGAATATGTTGCTCCCCAGATTTTGTAGTAGGGCCACAATCTCTAAGAGATGTAGGTAACACTTCTTATTGTATATTTGGGACCCACGCCTTACAAAAGCTGAGCAGAACAATGAACATCTATTAAAAAAGGGGAATGCTCTTTTTCAGAGAGCAAAGTAGATAAAGAGGAAAGCAGTAAAAAATATAGTGATGGAAAGTTTTGAGTAGTAACCAAGAGGGGACTTAATTGTGGGGACAACTTTGACATGGTCTCCCACTGCAGGAAACAGAGTGAGGCCATTAAGGAACCCAAAAGCAGCAACTTCATACTCAATATTGGGTACGTACTTTGGAAAAATCCATTCTGAACTGAAGCTCTCTCGCAATATCAATAGGCTATTCCTAGGATTCTCAAAGATCAGGTCAGATTGAATCTGAGCTCCCTAGAAGCTGTCCAAGGACAGATGAGCTACAAAAGTGCCAATGGATTTTTTGATTTATGCAAAATAATTTAATCCTACATTAGATCAAATACAATCTAAAAAAAAAAAAATGAATATACAGTCTCAAAGTCAATGGCACCATTCAATTCTAGCCTGTGTACCTAGAAATCTAGGTTCATCTGGTGTTCATCAGAGCTGGAATTTCCACTGTATCACTCACCAATTTGTCAAATGTCATAACAATAGGAAATTAGCACTTGTAGCCACAGCTAAAACCTTTTTTATGGTCACTATGACCTGTGGGGCTTTCTCAAATTCTTACAAACAAAGCAATTCTTCAGAAAAGAAACTTCTGCCATTTAAAAGGTAACTAACTTTTCACATTATGAAAACTTTTCAAGAACTAGTACTTCATCTATGAGACATGGATCAATAGAAACTCAAAATGTTGTTAGAAGATCACCAGTCAGAAAAAATGTTTTATCAACATTTTATACATTTTCCAGTTTTATCAATATTCCACTTTATAACATATTTTCTCGTATTACTACATTATTAAAATAAAGGGATAACAACACTTACTTATAGTCATGCCCCAGATCTCTCCACCCTCTGAATGATGTATTGTCTCTGGTGTAGGAGCCACCCAGGAGGAAGGAATACATTGAAAACAGGCAGTAGTGTATCATGAGCTGCTAGTAATGTAAAAATATTAACTTTTACACACCTCCCATACTGCAAGTACGGTACGCCTGCATGGAGAACTTGTCAGCCCCCACTCCAGAGACGATAAATCATTCAGGGGATGGAGAGATAAGGAGGGCATACTACCCGGGAGCATGATTACAAACATATAACGGTTTAAATGTACAGTGAAAGTTTAATAAATGGTTTTCTTTCTTATCAGGTTATACCTAACTATTCTTTAGAGAGCCCGTATAAGAATAATGTAGACACAGCCATTGAATATGAACAGTCCTCTATTGACAACCAGATCTCCTCCATCTTGCTAATGCTGCTCCAGTATATTTATATGCAAGATGGGCCAAATATACTTTATCCAATATATTTCACTTGCAGGTCAGGAATGGGCAGACTGAATGGTGCAGATTAGACAGGCCCATTGCTTTGCACCCCTCATAAAATCTAAATGGATGGACCAAAAAACATCGCCTTCCAAGAAGTCATTTAGATTTATTATTAGACAAAGATAAAAAAGAAATGGCATAAGCAAAAAAAAAAAAAATCAGTGATGTCAAAGACAAAGTTTATTTGAAAACAATCAGTAGATTTAGGCTTTGGTATTGACTTCAGTCTTAATATAAGATTTGTCATCACCTTTTTTGTTTGTTATTAAACTATAACAAATATAAAAAAAACTATAAAAAATATAAATAGATAAGATTTGTTTATCTTAACAGGTGCATGCTGTATGGACCATGGTTACCAAGTAGTGTTCTGCACAACTACACCGGTCACTGGAATATACCATATACACATATCCAGCCAGCTGGCAGAAGTCATTGTCCAAACCAAGTCTTCAAGTTCAAAATACTGCACAGCAAAAATATAAACTACAAATTTACATGAACTACAATGCGAAAAATGGGAGTAGAAGATTAACAAGGTTCATCTAGTGCAGATATCTACAACGTGTGGCTCTAGGGCCAAGTTTGGCTCAGTACACAAAAACATAAGGCTCATTTGTCAACCCCAAATACGGGATCATGAATTCCAATCACTTTTATCTATATAGCCAAATTGCTTACTTCTTTGATTAATAAAAGGCAAAACAGGCTATTGAGGAGTAATTAGGTTATGCAGATTCTTTGTGATACTTGCTCTAAGATTTCACATGTAGTAGTATATATAATTCCTGTTTCCATACTTCTCCTAAAACTATATGTGCCTTGGTGCATGTAGTTCAGAAAAAGAGAATTACTGGAAGGATGAGGAGTGATTATTATAGAAACAAATAGTTGCTATAACTTCAGAAGCACACCAACTTAGGCTTCAAGCACAGTTGGATCTTAGGAAAAGTCTAAAATACGTTTGGGAAGAGGTGGTCTAACCAATGATTAGAGATGATCTGTTCTAGAAACAATAATGTGACGTGTGTTCTGGTGTGGCACATACTTTCCTATTTTAGATAGTCTATAAGGATTGCATATGGTTGATTGGGCTTAGCTGTTTATCGAGTAGACTCTCATGATGTCCTCACATCGAATATGATAACTTGCCTTTCCCCAGTGGGCAACCCATAATAAGCAAGCAGTACTGAGAGTAAATGTAAGAGCTTGCCTTAAATCAGACACACTTTATATAAACAGCGATCAGTGCATTGCAGATAATTCCCAACTATATCAGGATATACATTATCTTACTAAAAGCCAATAGTACAGTTATTTTCTCTGTTTATGTGCAATATATTATTGTTCATTTCTTAATTATTTGCTTATATAATGCCTCAGTCAATTACAACTTGGCCAATCGAATAGGGCTCTATATAAGAAGAGCAAATGTTGTTTACAGAAGTATTTAGTAAGTGAAAGCAAGGTCTTCATGAACTAAAAATGTCTGTAAAAAAAGATGCTCTGTGCTTATATAGAGCCCTAGTCAATTGGCCGAATCGCAATTGAATGAGGCCCCTAGACTCCTTGGCCCTTATTTAATTGCAATTTGGCCAATTGAATATGGCTCTAAATAAGCACATAACATATTTTTTTAAAGAAGTTTTTAGTTAGTAAACATCTATCCAAAAGCAAGGTCTTCACTAACTAAAAACTTCTTTAAAAAAAAAATGCTATGTGCTTATTTAGAGCCCAATTAATGAGGCCCCTTGTGTTAAATTACAATCTTTCTTTGAACTTGATGAACCATAAATAATAGTTCTGTTCCATTCCTCTCAGTGTATTTCAGGGTGCCTAAAAAATAAAATATGTTTATTATAATGCATAGGAGACTTGATGTCAAAATGGATATACGACGTATAATGACAAATTAAAGAAAGTTTATCCAGCAATGGCACCTTTGTAAAAATAAAATAAAAAAAAAGAATAAACTCTGTAACATGTAATACTTTCAACAATATATCAGTGATACTCCCTAGGTAGGAGTCACATTTATAGCTGAAGTCATATGAAAGTTGATCAACAGAAACCAAAATGCAGCATAATTGGATCTAAAAGATAATCATTTAGAGATTGCATTATTGTTTTTTACATTCTAAAAACACATTGCTATTTTCAAGTGTAGCTCTTCAAAACAATATATGACCATATGGCAATACTGTAATACTACAATTAGGAGAGCCATTACAAAGTAGACTTTCACTATTGGATGGAAGAGTATTTTCAGGCAAATGTGATCATTATCATCAACGACCTTCTGCATGTGACATATTTTCCTATGTTTGGTACTATATATTTCCCCAGTGTATACCTGGGAAAATACTTTATCTTACATCCCCTTTGAGTTCAAAATCATGTTTGTAAAAAGACATGACTGATTTTCCTATCTTTAAACTTCAAATAAATATCCTTTGTTTGAAATAGCAGGCATTTGAATCATTTTTTTTCTTGGAAAAGTTATGTTTTATGCTAATTAAATAGGTCTAATGTGAGGTGTATCTAATAAACCTTCAAAGTATGGTAATTAATCATTCTTTTAACACAAAGTTAGATTTCATTTCTCGTTACATCGACTGTTTAAATAAATTCACAGCTTTGGAAAAATGATGAATTACATTGTGTGCTTTATGACAATAGAGAAGCCCTTATGATTGATGTACTGTACACAAGAGCAGCAGTGGAATGGATATATTCACTCAAAAATATATTTATCTACTTCTAGTAATAACAAGTAATTCTTAGTCCCAGACACTAAACATTACTCCATGCATCCATTTAGTTCAAACTAAAGAGGCCATATTAACAAAAAAGGGAATCACAGAGAAATAACTCATTTTAGCAATTAGAAACATTATTTTATACAGTACATACAAAAGTAAAAGACAATTCATTAAAGGGCCACTGTGGTGATGTTTTTCAATATCACTTCTTGAATAACTAAGTATTTTTAGAAACTTTCATCATTTTTCTTACTTGTAAACATAAACTGCTAAGTTTCTCTTTCAGCACGCTTTCTCTTCTTTACCTATTCAATAAAGCTTAACACATTATAATCTCTAATTATTATTATATATATATATATATATATATATATATATATATATATATATATATATATATATTAATCAATACACACATACATACATTATATGTATATTACACACACATACATACATGTACCTCTTCTGGATCTCTACATTGTCATGGTGAAGGGGCTTGTGTACCTCAATGAAGCTGTGACATATACCATGTAGGGTCACCCAAGATGGGCAGGTCATAGCAGAGCGGTCAGAAAAATCATGGTCCACTGGAGAACGAACTGGCAACCCATTCCAGTAGCTTTACCAAGAAAATCATATGTGTCACAACCTACTATGATGATGGGATCTAGAGTATCCTAGTACCCTTATTCCCAGTAGGTTTAGACCTAAGTTTGGGTGACTCTAGACCTATGGACAGTCTTTGTCGGTACAAAGGCATAAGTCCCAGCTTGCTTTGGTAGTGTACCTGGGAGCACCTTGGTAGGGAGTCAGAACGAGCTCCTCTACAAGCATATGCCTCTGGGTCAATAATACATGCTTAGTCAAAGTATGAAATTTAAGAACAACTTCTTTATTTTTACACAAGTATTTAAACAACTCACAAAACCAGTACTGGGAGTGGCTATCCCCTTGTCCAACCCTCATTTTCCTCTTGGCCAATGGGGTAATCTCCAGAGTAACTTGATTACCTCTGGCCAATGGACTAGGGGTAAGCTCTGGGAACTTCCAGACCCCTCCCATGGGCCGCCCACTGGGCGTGGCTACCTAATGCACTGGGTCTCTGGCTCTCAAGGGAGAAACATCTATTTGCTCCTGTACTATGACCCTGATATTGGGCTGAAGACCCCATGGGGGTTACGGTGCCTCAATGTCTGTACAGACCCCTTTGTTCTGGCCTTGCTATCACTTCAAGTGTTTACTTTTGGTGATAGCTGCAAGGCAGATGGGTGATCTACTCAGGTTACTATCTGTATCAGACCCAATATGGATGACTGCACACAACATGGCTCCCACATTACAATACAATATATTTATAAATAATACCACTACAACATTTTATAACCCACAGCATCTCTCCCTTTCCCACATGTTATGAGTTGAGGCAGTACTTCCCACGTTAGTCCACTTAATGCGTTATGACGACTTTATTAGTGGTGACGTGGTAAACTGCCTCTTCTCTGAATGCATAACAATAACATTATAACAGTGGCTCTGGGAGCTCAAACCCCCAGTTATCATCTCCACTGGCAACAGCCTGGGGCAGACACCAGTCCTAGTCTGAGATGGGCGCCGATTGAGCCATGACAATATGGATAAGCACAACCAGAAAACAGACGCGCTGCATCCATTTGGTCACCGAGAGTCAGACAAGATGTAAGGACTGAGTAACAACAACATATATATATAGGGGTGGACACCATATCTAAAAATTAGGGGCACAGGAAGATGTTTTTAGGAACCAGAAAGGCCGTTTTCTAGGAGCCTGTATAGAAATGCATTATACTTTGGAAAAAACTTAGGAGCCAGCAGTTCAAGTTTTAGTAGCCCACTCCCACTCCTATATATACATATTATATAAATTCAATTGGAAGCTTCCTGGCTCCAGGATTCTCTAGCCCCATGGGCCTCATTCAATTAGGGACCGTAACTTGAACGCAAATTGACAATTTACTGCAATCAAGTTATGTCCTTGCGTTACTCTACGATTACGCTGCTATTCAATTGGCCCGGCCCGCAATTTAGTCCCCCTTCCCGCCAATTGCAAACCATGCTATCAGCAGTAAGCATTTGCGGGCTTGAACATGATCGCAGCCTCAAGCCCGTAACTCATGTTTCAAGCCTGCAAACTCGGAGCTCTGTAAATGCAAATATAAATTGAATCCAGCACTGTAAATGATGAGGAACACAATGGGTGACATTAGCATTAAAAGCACAACATTCTCAAGCTCGCACATGGCCAAAATCAAATACTTTATTTCACGTTCAAGCCTGTAGGACTTTGGACGGAAATTGAATGACCTCCAAGCCTGTAAATCATTATTCAAGCGCGTAGGACTTCAATGAAATATGAAGGTTGGATTCCAAAGTCATACGGGCTTGGAGGGTGAAGCCGTAGGACTTTATGACAGAAATTGAACATGAAATAAAGTATTTATTTTATGCCGATTTGCGAGCTTGAGAATGTTGTGCTATGAATACTAAAACCAAACATTACTTTCACTTTTAATAAAAGTACAGGGTGGCTTTATTTGCTTGCTTATAAAGTGCTACAACTTGTAAGTAAGCCCATTGCGACAACTCCTTGGTAAAGTAACCTGTGGTTCGAGTTTAGCCATTTACGGGCTTGACGGAATGGTAATCGAAGCAACTGAATAGTGATTAGGGATCTTTTTGCAGCCGCAACTCTTGCGGCCGTGAAAGATCAAAGGCTTTGAGGGAAGTAAGCTGTGATTAACCAAATCTCTAGGAATCGTAGCTCATAGGACTTAACTCGATCGGAGCACGCAAACGGAAGGCAATTGAATAGCAAAGTAGCTTGCGAACGCCATTTCCGGGCCCAGGTCTCAAAAACTTAGCAACTGAATGAGGCCCGATATTAATTAGACATGAAAATGTGGTATTGATCCAACCTCCATGCTGCTTACAGTTCTTCCTGTATCCATTTTGTGATGGGTGAGATTTACCCTGACTCAACAAAATGAGAGCAAGAGGAGGACTGAAGCCTACAACTATTACAGAATCACTTCCCCATTTCACTCATTGCAAATTAAAATTATATCTTGTGGTTGGGGCAGCTGCATGTATTGATGACAAGCTTCAATGCACATGTCACCAGCAAAATCTGATTGTCATCAATCTGCAGAAACATAGCAAATGTCACCTTAAATGCCACATAAAAACAGACACTATTGCTTTCTGTTAAAGAACATCTGACATGTGTCATATTAATAATAAGTTCTTATGAAGAACTAAAATGGATAATAGGAGAGATAGTCTTAGAAAGTTTAAAATATATAAATACAGTCATTAGTTTTTATGTACTATATTCAATTTGCTTTAATGGCGAGTCAGGATTAGACATATGGGAGGAATGCAGATTCATATATGATCTCTATTAATTTCTGTTAAAAGACTATAACGTGGTAATTAAATGAATAGAAAGCAAGATCCAGTAGGATAATCCTCTCCATTATGCTGCAAGCAGACTATTAAAATGGAAGTGCTCATGGCATGGGGCAGATTTTCTGAATATATATATATATATATATATATATATATATATATATATATATATATATATATATATATATATATATATATATATATATATATATATATATTAGTGTAATAACTGTTTTTCTTGGAAATTCTGAGCTGGAAAAGTTTTTTTTTTAACTTGTACTCCACAACACAAGCGGAGATCCCGCTCCACACTGATGCCAGTAAGCTTGAAACAGCTGTCAGTGCGTCAGATTGTGTTAAAATCCAAACTTGATTTAACATAAACGCTATGTAATACAGCAGGCATAAGCTTAAAGGAAGCCATGTTTAAAATGTGCTATGGATTGAAGAGCGAGGCATTTGTGGGCACATTTGCATGTCCCTGCTCAACTTCCCAGAATGCAGTGTAATGACTGTTTTTCCTCGGAATTCTGAGCTGGAAGCAGGTTTTTTTTACTTATTTTAGACATTCAAATGTGAACACAGATGTACTTTGTAATAGAATATATATATATATATATATATATATATATATATATATATATAAATTATGTTTTAAAGCTGTCATGGGAAAGAGGGAAAGACATACTGCTCCATAATACCAAATCTGGTAACGCATGATTACGGTAAGTTTAATTTTGCTATTTTTTGTGTCCCCAATTAATTTGTCCCCGCACCCCCCCTACCCCCAGTTCCTACGCCCATTATGCTAATGATGCTACTTTATTACATAAAGGACCAACAAAGCGTCATATTTATAAGATCATCTTGACTTCATAATAAGCATATTTAAAAAAGTATAAAATTATTACATACAACCTTTACTTTTTAGATATGTAATGCAGTTTTGCTTTAATGGCAACAATACTTTGCTTTTGTTCCCAACAGGATCAGGCACAATGGAGGATGAACATTGGATCCTAAAACCATCTTTATTTATTTTCAATGCAAATAGCACTTGATAACAGGACTGAATAGAGGAACCATTCCCAGTAGGATAGCTCTTCCCGTCAGCCTGCTATGCAAAATAGCAGTGCCCATAAATTTAAATTAAATAATTTTCCCTAAAATGTTTTTATGCTCATGGCTTCCACAACTGTTTAAGTTGTTTGTTTGTTACATACTTTAAGGGAAACAAAGTTGTCTTCTTGTTTGTGAACACAATATAATATAAATAAATACTTACTGCATTGCTGTTCATGTAAGATACTGCGCACTGAAGGTAATTTCCAAGAGCGAGTGTGCCTGTGATTTGTTATAACCTGCATTTTACGGAAGATAAGTGACTACAAACATATTGTACAATGAAAATGTAGTATCCATTTCACAAAGTGATAAGTGAGAACAATTATATCGGAGCTTTGTGCAGGTTCGTCACTGACTAGACTTCAAACGACCCACGGGATATCTACACAGGGTAATATAAGGGAGAGAGGACAATGACAATTAATTCTAAACAGGCACAGCATACGTAATAAGGAGCCAATGTCAACCAATAACAAACGTCCTTGGCCAGGAGAAGAATGAAATGTATAAAGAAGGCAATTCAATTTTAAATAACAGTCCAAATTGAGGATGATGCATGTATCAGTCCAATCAAAGCACCAATTAAAACTAGCCTCTACAAATCCTAGCACCACATAACACTGAATATTTTACCTCGCCCGGCAAAACCATGTTCATGCAGGAATGTATTATTTCCCTATTTTAAAAGAACCCATTTCCTCTATATGGTCTTCTAAATAACTAAACTTGGTATCGGAAAAATATTTTTAGAAATAAACTAACCAGAGCTGACTCTTTGTGCTATATTTTCTTAGTAAACGGATTAGACTTCTACTAGTTTTGTTGAACGCATTAGCAGCTTTAGCTGCCACATTCCCACTGTGCAGATCGAAGCAGCCATCTCAGGAAACAGATTGGCAGAAACCAAAACGTATAAAACAATAGCTCTTTTTTTAATCTTAATGAAAGGAGCCTGGAACACGATTGTTTTCAAGAATTTTCAAGAGCATGGTTTAAACATTACAAAAATATGTTATTTGCATGTCAAAATATTAAGCAAAACCTGTTTAAACGTCATGGACACAAACAGGAAGTAAAGAGAGCGACCTTAGTCTCTAGATCGCATAGGGAACAATCATATGGTTTTGTTCCTAACTCGATTAGTCACAAGAGAGTATGAACCTGGGATCCTAAAACCGTCTTTATTCATTTCTAATGCAATTAGCCACTTGATAATAGAACTGAAGAAAGGGCAAACACCAGGAGCACTTAAACTTCTAAATAAGATTTTTGTTCTTGGACACCTTCATTTGAAAAAAGAAAAAACGCAAATACCCTCTTTCTAATGCAACAAAGAAAAAAATATTTCAATGTCTTTTGAATAGATTACTTGTTAACAAAATAATATTTAAAACAGAAAACAGGACAAGAAGATATAAGAGGTACTCTCTCTAATGAAGGTTATAAATAAGCAACCATTTAACATAAATTAATGGAAACTTAGGGTTCTCTGGTGATCCAGTGGTTAGGATTCAGTGCTTTCACAGCTGCGACCTAGGTTCGATTCCAGTCAGGGAACCAAGAGGTCACACCACCCTGAAGCCATGCAGGGTTGGGCCTGGTCAGTACTTGGATGGGACACCACCAAGGAATACCAGGAGATGTATGCTGTGGCAAACTGGGGAAGAAACTGGCAGCCCACTCCAGTATCTCTGCCATGAATACCAAGTAGATCAGCATGACCATGGACATAAGGTAGTCCTGGTGTGTTACAGTCCATGAGGTCACGGAGAGTCAGAAACGTCTGAATGACGCAAAAAGTATGGAAACTACAGAGAGTGGACCACCGTGGTCTAGCCTGCAGCACTACTCTCACTCCCTGATAGTAAGACCACAGACTCACATCAAAGCCAACCCTTTTTGTATGTATTGGCAAAATTGGACAGTATCTTGCAGGCAGTGCACGTTTCAGTTTCTCTCAGCTGCTGGTAGTCCTGTAGATCCCGGTGTCCTGCAATAGACCATATAGTCCCTCTTTGCTGCTGCTTCATGGGATATTTCCAAGTGTGAGCAATTATTGCTTGTCCTTGTGACTCTGCTAATTTGAGGGACATGGAGCTCATCAGTTCTTTCCTTGGAAAACTGAAGGCAGCCTTATTAAGCCTAAGTGCATCCAGATGGCAGATCAGTAACCGAACGCAGAGTATTAGTATGGTAGTTTCATTTTATATGGAGAACATAATGACTGTGGTTGTGTCCTCCCCTTTATCGATTGTGTTACCTGGAGCAAGCTTCACTTTTACAGCTAATAAAAGGATATTTTCACGTCGCTGCTGCTGAGCCGGCTTTTACATTTTTTCTTGACAATGATGAAGGTCAACTCAACAAGGACGGAGATACTTAGGAATCCCTAGAACGAGATTCACTGCCAGAGAGCATAAAATATATCTGTGCAGTGGGGGAGATATGGAACAGATATTACCAGAAGCATTACATATACACCAGGATGGTGTGACCGTGCATCAGAGGAGGAGGATGCAACAAGTAGTGATTTCTATTGCCGGAGGTAGAACTTCTTACAGGGCCACTGAACTCATTAAAGCAATTCCTCAACATCATATAGAACAATCAAATTCAAGATGAATATGTGCACAATAAGTTTCATTTGAAGCACTTTTCATTGTTTTATAAAAAATTAAAAAAAAAAAATAAATAAAAAAGAGGGAAGTTACACTCAAAATGCTTGTTTACACTGAATTATAGCAGGGTTTATTGAGCTTAATGGGACATTCTCTCGGCGACTGAAGGGACCACAAATTATAAGCTGTCTCTAAATATTTATATACTATGTTCAGTGCAATAATACATTTTTCCCCCATTTGGATTTTTTAAGACATTCTAATCTCAAAGGAATAAGTATTTCTTGGCTGTTGCAAGGGGATATCTTTGCCATTTGCACAGTTTGCTTGTGACTTCTGCACCCTGGAGATCACGCTAAGTGTAGGAAAAGAGCCTTTAGTTTATTTTGAAGATTAACGGAGTGATATAAAACAGTGAAATATACATCGGTTTTAAAAATAAGGTGTTTTACTTGTTTTTAATTGTTCTGATGGATGATGTAGAGCAGTACTGTACCTTGAATGAACAGCGTTGCAAGGACAAGCAATATTTCCATCCACTATGCACTTACACTTTGAATTATCCCACAAAGAAGCATTAAAGAAGGTCTCTGAGAAAATTAAGCTTTTGTTGTTTGCTATAAAGACAGTTGGATGCAGAGATCAACAGGACTGCCACCAGCGGAGCGAAAGTGACGTGTGCTGGTGTGTGAATATTTAATGCACTGCTTGCAAGATACTGTCCAATTCCACTAAAACATACTGTACTAGGCTTGCATACACCATGCTTAACATGGCCAAGGCCATAATTGGAAACTAGTAATTCAAAGAAGATAGAAGTAATTCAAAGAAGATAGAAGTATTTAAATCAAAGTCATCCATTGTTTAATAATGCACACACAAAGCTACATTTTATTGCTGCAGGCAGGACACTGCTGGGAGATTATGAGCTAGATATTTGACGAGAATGTAAACTTCATTCCTGGGCTGTGAACAAAATGGGTGAGCCAGCATCAGAAATGATAAATCTCTTATAGGATCACTGTATGATTTTGCTAAGGCATACTCCCTGTGTAGGCTTTACTCAAAGCAATGAGAATGGAGTATGTTATTAAAAAAAACATCCCTAAAATATGTATCTGACTCTGTGTGACTCAATTTGCAGCTCTGATCAAGCACTACATTCCTCCTTTGCTGTCGAGTCACTCTATATAAATTATGGGTGCGTGAGAATGTACACAGGATCACTCGCAGTGCCTGGAGGGTAGGAAAAGTGTGCACTAACACATGACATATAATTTACATGGTATCCTTCTAGACCAGCGGTTCTCAACCTCTCTAGTGTCGCAACCCTTTGATACAATTTCCCAAGTTGTGGCGACCCCTAACAATAAAATTACAGTCAAATTACATACAATTACAATTTCTGATGGTTTTATGTGACCCCTGGCAAATCGTCATTCGTCCCCTGACGCGATCGCGCCCACAGGTTGAGAACCACTGTTCTAGAGTGACTCAGCATCAAAGGAGGAATGTAGTGCTTAATCAGAGCTACAAATGGAGTCACATGGAATACAAACAAAATGTTTGGAAAATAAGAAAGCTTAACTAGTTTTTATAATAACATGCCCCCCCAATCAGTCTCCAAGCTAGCATTAAATGACTGCAGCCAGATAATACAGAGATGCCTATACTCAATAAGATCTTCAAAAAATAAACTTTCCTCTAAAATGTTGTTATACTGATCGCTTACTCGGCAGTTTATATGATTATGTATATGTATAGTTTCCTTAAACTACAGTGGTCCATTAAAAGGCAGTTGAATATCTTGCAGTAAAAGTCTTTAGCATTTACCTGCTTAGGTTTTAAAGAACCACTGTACTTAAGGAAAAAAGGTAATTTGTACATGTGAAGTATTTAACAAAACTATCAACATTAACTGCTTTAAACTATGGACATAAAACCATTTTGGGGGAATATCAGAATGTTTGAAGGCTTTTTATGAGTAAAGAAATCAATTTTGGGTTTGTTATGTCGCTTCCTGAGAGCTGCATCATGATTGTGTGTTTTCGATCGGTAGAGGGAGGGGTTGGGGAAGAGTGTACAGGTAATAGTGAGAGGGCTTTGTTAGCTGTTTGGATCTGACTGAAATTGATACCAAACCTCTTCCACCTCACAAGTCTCCAGAAGCAGACAGAGCAATCTATACGTTTCATATAAGTTTGTCTTTTCACTGTATCCCCGTACTTGGCTCTATATAATTTACAGGGGATTTTAAATGAATAAATAATGATAATAAACATTTCTAGTGAATATAATAAAAAAAACACTCTTTTTTTGCTACAAACTGTGTTTCACAAAGTGAGATTATTAGTTATTTGTTAATATTTTAAACAACTAGCAATACATTTTACTGTTCATGGGAATGTAAATAATTCCTATATAGCCTTTCCGATGAGCGGCACAGCATGATAATTAAATAGTATAGTTTCCAAATTAGTTAATGGCCAAAGATGTTATTAGGCAGTGTTATCTTTCACTTAATACAGTTAGGTACCACACTAATCAAGCACATTGTGCCACTACTTAGCCTGTCGTGACACACAGAGAAATACAGAGCATATATAAGTAATTACTTATTATAGAATAAAAATATTAGCACAATGTAATATTATTGTTAATGCTCTTTTAAAATAGATCATAGCAAACATGATAGATTAACTTTATAGTTGCTTTACAACCCCACATTTTATTTGAAGGGATATGTAAGGGAGCTGGATTATGAATGCATCTGATAGAGGAGAATTAGTAGTGTAGGAAAACATTTTTTCCACCAAAATATCCCACAATAAACATTAATTAGCTAAACTTGAAGTTAGCAAAATGTCAAATGTTTTTGGGTATTTGCATTTTATTGTGTACACCCCTAGAAAACTCCACCTCAATTAGCATAACATTCAAATTCAGAATCAGACTAATACATTGTATCATTCATCAATCACCTCAGTGGCTTCTGGCATGTGCTCAGTACAAAAACTGCAACAGTTACTTCCTGTCCTCTGTACCAGAAAGGTCAAAATAAGTATCTTGCTGTATTTCCTGTGGGTACATGGCTATATTTCCTGTGTGTACCCGGCTTATGTAAGCGTCCTATGGGTGTGAACAGCTGGATTTGACTTTTGTGCTAATAACTGTGTAAGTAAACAGAACTTTTCTATATAACACATGTTTTCATACACTACCAATTCTCCTCTATCAGATGCATTCATAACCCAGTTCACTTGCATATACCTTTAAGCATCCTCCAGGATATTCATATTTTGGAAAAATAATGAACGCCGTCTCCAACAATTTTCTAAAACACACACAGAATAACGCAGTGTTGTTATTTCAGAGTGGTTAATGCATTATTTTCTCAATTATTCCAGTGTTACTTAACCAAACAGTACTCACTGGCTGTTCTCTAATAAGTGGTATACTTACAGTAGCTGTAATTTTAAGAGCTAGTAAGGAAATCTGGAAATGAACAATATAATTGGGCGTGTGGGAGTTTCATGGCATTACTCCAATATGTGCTGATAAATGGGACTGAACCTGTAAAGATCTGAATGCAGCACAAGACGAAAAAAGAAGAAATCTGCAGACTAGATATAATGACATCAGCATACCCAGATATAGCAACTTCGATCTATCACTTATTATTATATTTGTAGCGCACAGAGCACAGCAGATCCCATAGCTCTAGGTACACAATAAATACATATATAAGATTTGAAAACACCACAGTATAAATAAGACAACACATCACATTTGTACATACAGATTGGTACAGGAGATAGGAGGGCCCTGCGGCAAACAAAAGCATTGAATTCACCATTTATTTTTAAACTAAATCCTTCTTGAGATATACACAACATGAAGTTGTATGTGCTAATATATGATTCCGATATGCTAATTTGTTGCACACATACACAGTGTACTTATTTGTTTTTGTGATAGCAAAAATTATGAATTTCTTTATTCAAAAAGGACAATTGTGGTCTAATTTATATGGTCAAATAATTAACTTGACTTCAAGATTAAATTTTTATATGTAATCACACTCTAATGAAT
This sequence comes from Discoglossus pictus, assembly GCA_027410445.1. Lineage (NCBI taxonomy): Eukaryota > Metazoa > Chordata > Amphibia > Anura > Alytidae > Discoglossus > Discoglossus pictus. The sequence goes on from CM050166.1 coordinate 343,132,739, forward strand.
GGTTCTATTTTATTTTCTGCCCCGATTGTGCCTGCGTATTTTTCAGGAAGGTGTGTTCAAACTTAGTCCCATTTAAAGCACTGGCAGTTTTAGCTGGAATATTCCCATTGTGCTGTTCGAAGCTTCCTCTGCATTTTTATTCTTTTCTTATCTCAGGAGGGAGTGTATTTTTAAAGCCTACCGCAGAGATGTTCAACTGGCGGCCTTTTGGTCAAATATGGCCCTTCAGTTGCATACTTCAGCCCACTAACTACCAAAAAAATCTCAGACAAAGAATTTGTCATGGACTCCATTTTCTCAGCCCGGGTGTTGGCCCATTGAGCTCATTAAAGGACAGCCAGCTTGGCTCCAGTCACTGGATTATGTACATAAACACCTCCTTTGTAGTTATAATCCACTCTGGCCCATTGTTCGCAAATTAAGCTAATCTCATCTGCCATGTACTCTATCTAAGGTCTAGACCACTGAGACACTGAGACAGCAGGATGTGTATTAGAAGGTTATCCTATTTATCTCAGGAAGCTACTGTTAAACCCCATGTGAAGTTTATCTCTCGTGTTTGTCTGCCACACCCTCTCATTGTTGTGCTGTGTATACCCCCTCTGTATCTATCCCCTATAAATACTGCTGTCATTTCAAAAATAAAAAACAGATCACTCAGAGATATATAGAAATCATATGGTCTCCTTATTTTGCTCCTGTTCTCCGGGATGGCTACGATACTGAACCTATCTCCACCCTCTAAGTAACCTGTCCTGATCCCTACCACAGGAAGGTTATTGTGACTCCTGGAAGTGCCGATTCCTGATGGAGAGACTCTGACTGATACAGAAGCCAGATAACAGGAAGCTGGTGGGTAGATAACATGTAGTCTATAACAGGTGGCTTGTAAAGCCCCTACCCCCGGATCGTCACAGAAGTATTAAAATAAAACAATTGGGGCAATTTAAACACTTGGAATGTCATAAAGAATTTCTAAAACTATAAATTATGGCATACAATATATATTTGCTTGGAAAAAGCAGGAATATTGAAGTTTTGCATTATTTCCCTTTTCCAGCATACTTTGTGTTACAAAACTTTTAAAAACAGCACAACTGGTAAAGGCAGACTGTGGTAATTTAATCAGATTAATTGGACATTGTAAATCCATTCCAAACCACCGAGTGATTCACAGAAATACAGTACTATCTGATACAGACTGATTCTATGGACCCACCTTTTACTTCATCCAAGATAAATGGCCACTGTACAATGAAACCACATATACATTTTAACACAGAGAGTCTAAGATGCCCAGTTAGGCAGGCAAAAGAGGCTGATGCCTCTACTCATTTCTGGAGGCATCTATGACATTTTTGTGAAGGTTATGCATGTGAGGTGGGTATTTATATTCCCTGGAAGGGACGGGAAGTGTTAATTTTAATAAGATTCAATTACATAACAAACCACCTTCATCCCTAGGTCTTCCCTGCTCCCTGTGATCTTCTAATCGTCTGCTTGGGTCTGCCCTCTGCTGCTCATGAAGACATAGACTCTGTAGTACTGGCGGTGCAAAATCGCAGCAACATGCTACTGAGATATGGTAACTAATTGGCTATTATGAGACATTACACTGCTTAATAAAACATTCTAATTATAATGGTACATCTTACACAGCAGTTGATATCATTATGTTACATATATCTCAACCCTGCAGTTGTTTTCTTAAACCACATGGCCCTTTTAAAATAAAACACATGTTGTGCTTAAATGACTTGAAGAGAAGTCATAATCTATTTTAAAAAAAATACCTGCAAATAGAATTTTAAAAAATAACATGAAAAATAAAAAAAAAGATAATCTTGTGTGGTTCTGATGCAGTTTTCCTGCAATACTTAGGGAAAGTCTGTCTGGGCCTTACCCACAAGGCCCTGCCTTTCACCCACAAAGCCGCACCCAGTATTCTCGCTCAAATTAAAGGACCACTGTGGTTACATTTTTCTAAAGTGTTATTTCAATACTATACTTGATAACAAACAAAATGAGAAAGCTATTAAATAAACATAAATTAAACATTGTATCATCAGATTTTGTCTGTTACTTTCTCAGGAGTGTATGTTCTTGTAAAATAATTAACCTTCAATTGGACATAAGGAATGCACTTGCAGTTGTGGTGGACACATTGCCACTGTTCAGATAGAAACTTGCCAAGGTCTACTCACACCTCAGGAAGAACAACAGAAAACAACATTACCGATCCCACAGCAGCATAATTGCATATAAAAGGTAATAAATTAGAGGACATATTCTCAGGTGTAGTTCTTTAACAAAGTACATTATAATATATAACTACACTGGCCCTTTAAAGATCTGCAAAGAAATTCATTTTTTTTAAAAAATGTCAAACTTGTTTGCCTATTATAACCTTGCTATACAAGCATTAGATGTGCATTAGAACGTCCCTTCCAGCCATCATTATCTATAGTGCACAGCGTCTCTTTAACAATTTAAACAGTAAACATTTGAAATTTGGTTTATGAATTATTAACCAAAACTTGTGTAATCACTGCTTGCATGTCATAATAATACAGTACTACTTGATCACTACTTTGTTTATATTAAACTAGCGACTTGCCCGTCAAAAATTACGGGGCAATAAAATTGTAAGGCAGGAAATGCTGTTTGCCACAGACATTAATATTTTTGGTGGTCAGAGATCCTTCGGCGCTCATTGCGAGGCTATTGGTTGTTGTATTTTTTTCTGATGGGTGCATTTGCTATTATTGTTTGGTCATCGCTGATCTGCTTTTTGCGTTTATTGTGCTATGAGCAGTTGGCGTTGGTGATATTTTTTTTGGTGTGTATGTGTTTTTGTATGCTAAATAAATAATTAATAAATGAATATACTTTATCTATTTGGAAGTAATATATGCAGGAAGCATTGTGCTGAAGAGCTGACCATCTGTTTTAATGTTCCTGCAGCATACAATGTAGGTTTGCACTGTTGTGGAGCGGAGGTGTAAGTGTCAGCAATGTGTGCAGTGTGTAGTGTAAATAGGCCGCGTGCGGGAGGAAAAGCCGTTGGGGGATTTTCGTGTGTCTAAACTCTGGAATTTAAACAAATTGAGGTGTAACTTCACTTGCAGAGGTCCTGGGTCCTGGGTGATGGGTCTTTCCCCTCTCTCACCTGTTCCAGAGAAGGCATAAGACACGCTGCAGGGCTCCAATCTGCAGCAGGAGGTGATCTGAGGCTACAGAGTTGAGAGGGGGGGAAGGAGGAGGATGGGGGGGGGGGGCGAGAGGGGGGGGGGGAAGAGGAGGGGGAGAGGGGTGGGGGGGAGAGAGGAGGATGATGGGGAAGGGGGGGAAGAGGAGGATGATGGGAGAAGGGGGTGATGAGGGGGGAAGGAGGAGGATAAAGGGGAAAGAGGCAGATGAGGGGTGAAGAGGAGGATGAGGGGTAAAGAGGAGGATGAGGGGTAAAGAGGAGGATGAGGGGTAAAGAGGAGGATGAGGGGTAAAGAGGAGGATGAGGGGTAAAGAGGAGGATGAGGGGTGAAGAGGAGGATGAGGGGTAAAGTGGAGGATGAGGGGTGAAGAGGAGGATGAGGGGTGAAGAGGAGGATGAGGGGTGAAGAGGAGGATGAGGGGTGAAGAGGAGGATGAGGGGTGAAGAGGAGGATGAGGGGTGAAGAGGAGGATGAGGGGTGAAGAGGAGGATGAGGGGTGAAGAGGAGGATGAGGGGTGAAGAGGAGGATGAGGGGTAAAGAGGAGGATGAGGGGTGAAGAGGAGGATGAGGGGTGAAGAGGAGGATGAGGGGTAAAGAGGAGGATGAGGGGTAAAGAGGAGGATGAGGGGTAAAGAGGAGGATGAGGGGTGAAGAGGAGGATGAGGGGTGAAGAGGAGGATGAGGGGTGAAGAGGAGGATGAGGGGTGAAGAGGAGGATGAGGGGTGAAGAGGAGGATGAGGGGTGAAGAGGAGGATGAGGGGTGAAGAGGAGGATGAGGGGTAAAGAGGAGGATGAGGGGTAAAGAGGAGGATGAGGGGTAAAGAGGAGGATGAGGGGTGAAGAGGAGGATGAGGGGTGAAGAGGAGGATGAGGGGTGAAGAGGAGGATGAGGGGTGAAGAGGAGGATGAGGAGTGAAGAGGAGGATGAGGGGTGAAGAGGAGGATGAGGAGGATGAGGGGGCTTAGGGCTCATAATATATGTTTTTGTTGATCCTATTTTCCACTAGTTAGTTTACTGTTTTTCTTTGAAATAAAATATTCAAAAACATTTAACCTACTAATGCCTCAATTAATGTAATTTTATTGGTATCTATTATTATTTTTGAAATTTATCAGTAGCTGCTGCATTTCCCACCCTAGGCTTATACTCGAGTCAATAAGTTTTCACAGTTTTTTGTGGTAAAATTACGGGCCTCGGCTTATACTCGAGTATATACAGTATATATATATATATATAAGTCTCACCAATTGTAATTACAGTAGATTCTCAGTTAACCAGAACTCAAGCAACCAGAAAAAAAATAACTGAATACTGTACTTTAAATAAGTATTATATTTTACAGAGAGCTCAACAAATGCCAGGAGCCAGGTAGTCATGCCACAAAATGCTCACCGGCACCTAGATGTCATCCACTGTATGTCTCTGCAATTCAGTGTTACCTGGAAGCAGACAGGCATTATTATTATTATTATAGTTTATTTATAACGCGCCGACATATTCCATAGCGCTGTGCATAAATTAAATTCAGACAAAGATAAATACAGATTAACATTTAGCAAAGCAAGGAGGCCCAGTCTTTGGGAATGCACCATGCACATTGAATTTCTAGCTCAAAGTACTTAGGATAGAAACTCGTAGATTTGAGTGGTAAAAGAGTGAGAAAGAGGTGATAGGTGTGTTAGGGTGGGAGGTGATACACTTCTTTAAAGAAATGTGTTTTAAGTGAGGTTTTAAATGTTTTGAGGCAAGAGGATAATCTGGTGTAGCGAGGCAAGGAGTTCCAGATTAGGAGCAAAGACGAGAAAAGTCCAGGAGGCGCGAGTGAGAGGAGGTGACAAGAGTTGTAGAAAGAAGAAGGTCATTAGCAGAACGAAGAGGCACGAGTGACTGAGCCGGTGCAGTGTTGGCGTTACATTCCACGGATTCAGCACCGCACCCCCCGGCCGAACGTACCTGTGTGTAAGTGAGGAATGAAAGCCGCTGCTGCTAGAACAGCCCTCACTGACAAATATCCTTAGCAGAGCATCCTATGTACAGATAATCTAGGCCTCTTAGTAACTCTCAAGCAACCAGAAACTACATTTATCCGACATCTACCAATCCCCATGGGTGCCGGATAACTGAGAGTCTACTGTATATGCATTTACATATGTACGTTTTATTGCATAGCTTGGGATCTTTTCTGTAAGCATCACAGCACAATTACCTTACAAAAGCAGTTTTGGGCTATAGGTGTATCACTCATGCTGCCTAATTAGGCAACTCCCGTCCTCTGCCATGTAATGTATACAATGCCAGAGGATAAACTATTTCACTCCACTCAGCGTTTATAGCAGGTACATAAAAAGAGGTTTGTCTTATTGCCAGCAGGTAAATGTTTTATGCCGCAGACACTGTCCTTTATTAGGGCCTCTTTATACTGAATGTGGAGCTTTGCCTGAATAATAATTGGCATAGCAATGCATGTAAGCAATAAAGCAAAATGATGAAAGATAGAAGAAATACAATACTACAGACATAGGAAAAAATAATGGGTCAGCACCTCGTGATCAGCAGCCTTGGAATATACAGATCGGGCTCAGAGTAAATGTCAGGGCTCATTTACTAAGCAAAGCAGTTTCATCAGGACTGGGTGTTACTGAAACTAGGAAGTCAAAAAGTCTGCTAACTTCAGCAGAGAAACATTGTTAAGGTTTTAGCAAGGAGGCTGGAAGAGAGGCAGCCAGGGCAAGGAGGCTGGAAGAGAGGCAGCCAGGGCTAGGAGGCTGGAAGAGAGGCTGCCATGGCAAGGAGGCTGGAAGAGAGGCTGCCATGGCAAGGAGGCTGGAAGAGAGGCTGCCAAGGCTAGCATGAAGGAAAATCTGCAACCAGGGCAAGGAGGCTGGAAGAGAGGCTGCCAGAGCAAGGAGGCTGGAAGAGAGGCAGACAGGGCTAGCATGAAGGAAGATCTGCAACCATGGCAAGGAGGTTGGAAGAGAGGCAGCCAGGGCAAGGAGGCTGGAAGAGAGGCAGCCAGGGCTAGCGTGAAGGAAGATCTGCAACCATGGCAAGGAGGCTGGAAGAGAGGCTGCCAGGGCAAGGAGGTAGGAAGAGAGGCAGCCAAGGCAAGGAGGCTGGAAGAGAGGCAGCCAGGGCTAGCATGAAGGAAGATCTGCAACCATGGCAAGGAGGCTGGAAGAGAGGCTGCCAGGGCAAGGAGGTTGGAAGAGAGGCAGCCAGGGCTAGCATGAAGGAAGATCTGCAACCAGGGCAAGGAGGCTGGGAGAGAGGCAGCCATGGCAAGGAGGCTGGAAGAGAGGCAGCCAGGGCAAGGAGGCTGGAAGAGAGGCAGCCAGGGCAAGGAGGCTGGAAGAGAGGCAGCCAGGGCTAGCATGAAGGAAGATCTGCAAACAGGGCAAGGAGGCTGGGAGAGAGGCAGCCATGGCAAGGAGGCTGGAAGAGAGGCAGCCAGGGCAAGGAGGCTGGAAGAGAGGCAGCCAGGGCAAGGAGGCTGGAAGAGAGGCAGCCAGGGCAAGGAGGCTGGAAGAGAGGCAGCCAGGGCAAGGAGGCTGGAAGAGAGGCAGCCAGGGCTAGCGTGAAGGAAGATCTGCAACCAGGGCAAGGAGGCTGGAAGAGAGGCAGCCAGGGCAAGGACGCTGCAAAAGAGGCAGCCAAGGCAAGGACGCTACAAGAGAGGCAGCCAAGGCAAGGACGCTACAAGAGAGGCAGCCAAGGCAAGGACGCTGCAAGAGAGGCAGCCAAGGCTAGCATGAAGGAAAATCTGCAACCAGGGCAAGGAGGCTGGAAGAGAGGCTGCCAGAGCAAGGAGGCTGGAAGAGAGGCAGACAGGGCTAGCATGAAGGAAGATCTGCAACCATGGCAAGGAGGCTGGAAGAGAGGCAGCCAAGGCTAGCATGAAGGAAAATCTGCAACCAGGGCAAGGAGGCTGGAAGAGAGGCTGCCAGAGCAAGGAGGCTGGAAGAGAGGCAGCCAGGGCTAGCAAGAAGGAAGATCTGCAACCAGGGCAAGGAGGCTGGAAGAGAGGCAGCCAAGGCTAGCATGAAGGAAAATCTGCAACCAGGGCAAGGAGGCTGGAAGAGAGGCTGCCAGAGCAAGGAGGCTGGAAGAGAGGCTGCCAGGGCAAGGAGGTTGGAAGAGAGGCAGCCAAGGCAAGGAGGCTGGAAGAGAGGCAGCCAGGGCTAGCATGAAGGAAGATCTGCAACCATGGCAAGGAGGCTGGAAGAGAGGCTGCCAGGGCAAGGAGGTTGGAAGAGAGGCAGCCAGGGCTAGCATGAAGGAAGATCTGCAACCAGGGCAAGGAGGCTGGGAGAGAGGCAGCCATGGCAAGGAGGCTGGAAGAGAGGCAGCCAGGGCAAGGAGGCTGGAAGAGAGGCAGCCAGGGCTAGCATGAAGGAAGATCTGCAACCAGGGCAAGGAGGCTGGGAGAGAGGCAGCCATGGCAAGGAGGCTGGAAGAGAGGCAGCCAGGGCAAGGAGGCTGGAAGAGAGGCAGCCAGGGCAAGGAGGCTGGAAGAGAGGCAGCCAGGGCAAGGAGGCTGGAAGAGAGGCAGCCAGGGCAAGGAGGCTGGAAGAGAGGCAGCCAGGGCAAGGAGGCTGGAAGAGAGGCAGCCAGGGCTAGCGTGAAGGAAGATCTGCAACCAGGGCAAGGAGGCTGGAAGAGAGGCAGCCAGGGCAAGGACGCTGCAAAAGAGGCAGCCAAGGCAAGGACGCTACAAGAGAGGCAGCCAAGGCAAGGACGCTACAAGAGAGGCAGCCAAGGCAAGGACGCTGCAAGAGAGGCAGCCAGGGCTAGCAAGAAGGAAGATCTGCAACCAGGGCAAGGAGGCTGGAAGAGAGGCAGCCAAGGCTAGCATGAAGGAAAATCTGCAACCAGGGCAAGGAGGCTGGAAGAGAGGCTGCCAGAGCAAGGAGGCTGGAAGGGAGGCAGACAGGGCTAGCATGAAGGAAGATCTGCAACCATGGCAAGGAGGCTGGAAGAGAGGCTGCCAGGGCAAGGAGGTTGGAAGAGAGGCAGCCAGGGCAAGGAGGCTGGAAGAGAGGCTGCCAGAGCAAGGAGGCTGGAAAAGAGGCAGCCAGGGCTAGCATGAAGGAAGATCTGCAACCAGGGCAAGGAGGCTGGGAGAGAGGCAGCCGTGGCAAGGAGGCTGGAAGAGAGGCTGCCAGGGCTAGCAAGAAGGAAGATCTGCAACCAGGGCAAGGAGGCTGGAAGAGAGGCAGCCAAGGCTAGCATGAAGGAAAATCTGCAACCAGGGCAAGGAGGCTGGAAGAGAGGCTGCCAGAGCAAGGAGGCTGGAAGAGAGGCAGACAGGGCTAGCATGAAGGAAGATCTGCAACCATGGCAAGGAGGCTGGAAGAGAGGCTGCCAGGGCAAGGAGGTTGGAAGAGAGGCAGCCAGGGCAAGGAGGCTGGAAGAGAGGCTGCCAGAGCAAGGAGGCTGGAAAAGAGGCAGCCAGGGCTAGCATGAAGGAAGATCTGCAACCAGGGCAAGGAGGCTGGGAGAGAGGCAGCCGTGGCAAGGAGGCTGGAAGAGAGGCTGCCAGGGCAAGGCGGCTGGAAGAGAGGAAGCCAGGGCTAGTGTGAAGGAAGATCTGCAACGAAGGCAAGGAGACAGGAAGAGAGGCAGCCAGGTCAAGGAAGCTGCAAGGAAGGCAGCCAGAGCTAGCATGAAGGAAGATTGGCAACCAGGCAAAGGAGACGGGAAGAGAGTCAGCCAGGGCAACAAAGCAGGAACAAACAACACAGAGGCCAGGAAAAAGGAAAAGACAGTATGTGCAACTCAAACGCCTGCAACTGCTGAGAAAATATGGGAATATTTTATATTATATCAAGAAAAATTGATAAACATGTTGCTATATGTGTAGCCAATAGCGATCTACCCAACAAATAAACAATTACCTCTGACCAATCAGACATTCTGGACAAAACTAATAAAAGCATACAAATATGGCAACCGTTGAACTCGACATGAGGTGGGGATGGAGAACAAGTTTTAAACCAAGTAATACAATAATCATCACCTGCCCAAACAATACCATTAACAACAGTATGAATCTGGATTCATTTCAGACTAGAACTAAAATATAAATTTCTGGTCATAAGAAGAATTGTGATTTTTTTTTTTTTTTTTACAAATTAATTACCAATCCAAAGCTTACAAAATTATACCTTGTGAAAAAAAAATGACCTTTTCATGTAGTTACTCCAGCTTATGACTGGCATCAAAATTACTTACAACCTCTGAGTAAACAGAGGTGACGTTTTCATTTTTAATCACATAAAAATATATAATTGTTCCGGTGGGAGTCGGCAAACTAAGATTAACCCTATAATTCCATCCACAAATCCCTCTCATGTCAACACGACTTATAACCGGATCTGCAGAACAATAACCAGATGAATTAAACTATACACAGCGTGACTCCGAGGATGTGCAATTAAAGTGACTTATTTGTATGGGTAATGTTTCTGAACATGCACTAAAGAGGCTTTGCTCTGATTTATACCAGTCATAGCCTAAACTATTGTGCTATTACAGGGACTATAAGATCCCTTTGGAAGTGGATGCAAACATGTTTAGCAATGTCTGCAGTTGTGTTAATTACCCAAGGGCACACATACTACCCTACTGCGACTCAACTGCCGACAACATATTCTTTTGATAATAGAATAAAATAAGTACTATGTGGTTTTACCTTGTGATCAGCTTTCATTGTGACAAAACAATACGAACCTGTGCAATTATAAAATCAATTTACTATTCAATAAGAGAAGAGCATTTTGCTTTAGTATTAATAAAAGACTTCACATGCACAATCAGTTATTTCACACAATTTTACATATTTTATTGTCAAATGTGGATTAAATACGGTTTCAGTAATTACTTTATTCTAATGAAACTGAAAAAAAAAATCATATCAATAACTATTTATAAATACTGTTTTTCAGTCTTTGGTTTGAAAAGGGCCTAGACATTTTGTTTGGAAGCAATTTTCCAGCGTTCCTTAAATATAATAATTTTCTATTGCAGCTTATGATTATGAACAATTACCACAAGTCTTTTTGAAATGTATACATTGCGATTCCTTTTAGACGGAACCTAATAATCAGGGTTGCAGTCGGCATATTATCCTAACATCTCGTTTTCATCATGATTGGGGAAAGTGGTATGTGAAGGCTATTTGAAAAAATATATACTGCTTTATTCAAACCCAGAATAACCACGGATTGTACATTCTAAGTACGGTATATCAAAGGTTATTTTTGTTTGTTTTTGCAGTTTCAAGTATGCAGCTGAAGAACACTATCCCCTTCAATTTGAACACTGGATGTGAGCAAGGTGGTGTTGGGAGTTTTATAAAAGTCATTCTTGGGCAGTTCTCAGGGTACACCAGTGCATTTATGATCTAGGCCAGATATCTCCAAGCTGTGGCCCACCTACACACTAGATGTCATGGTTTAGAAGTGTACAATCTATATCAAATAGTACAGAATAGTGCATTATAAATGTTAAGAAGCAAGATGTCATTAAGTGGTCGGCAACACCCTCATCAGTATTCAGGCGGTCATTTGAGACCCTGATCAGTTTTGGTCCAATGAAAACAACATTTGGGAACCACTGATCTAGGCCATAGTGAATGATTGCTGTAGGGTGAGTTCTTACGTTTTTTAGAAGATTAATTCCAGACTTGAGGCTACTAACTGTTCTCCAGTATATATGACCCCAAGAAAAACATGCTTTGAGACACTGCCATAACTGAATGCATTAAACACTTCTTATTTTACGATTTATGAAATCTGGCCAGTTCTTGGGTTATGAAACCTATGCAGGCTATTCAGTGCTATGGGAGACATAAATAAAACAAGAAAGGGTTGAAAGCAAGAACATAACCTGCGGACAATAGCAGCTGCACAACACATTAGTGCTGTATATTATAAAGTCTCAAGAAGACACCCAAGATCAATGCTTGCTCAAGGAAATACACAGCAATCCATTTGTACCGGCTTCTAGAAAAAAGCACCAAGACTCATGTTTCAGCAGAGTTTTAAATTATCAGTTAAATGTATTTGTATCTATATTTAAATTACCTCAATCAAATTTCTCAAATAATATTTTAGGTATACTAGAACTGCTGCCAAGACTCCCGGGAATCATGTTGATCATTTTTGCAATATATCCTTTTTTACATAGTATATTAGGGCAAATATTATTCTGTACCTGCTCTCCTTTTGCACCTTCCATTCATTTTTTAATTAAACATGTATTTTATGGCTACAAAAAACTGTATTTTTTATTATTTCGCTTTCAAAAACACCATTACACTAAGATTCTTGGTTTACCTTAATTCAGTGTTCTCCTTTTCACACTAACATCTCATAAACCTGTCCTTTCTCATATAAAACACAGCTTATCATATTCTTCCTTAATTAATGGAAAAACTTCTTAACATCCATGTTCATCTATCTGGACTCATTCCCACACTAAACTTGTAGCCCAACCCATGCACCTTATTGTTAATACATCCTCTGCTGCACCACTCCACCCAGTCCCTTACTAGTTCCCATATCCTTGAGATCAATTTTGATATCCTGATCTTTTCTATGACACCTCTATAACACAATTCTTACAACTTGCCTCCAAATACTCCCCAACTGCCACCTTTGTTTTCCTCATGGCTCATCTCCTTGTCTAGGATGATCTACTCCCACTTCTGCCTGCATCAAGGTGGGCAACAAGCTGCCTTCAAGACTTCTAATGTAGACCTCTTCAATTCTCTACCATAGTGCATTGTTCCTTTCTCCACCTAAAATTGTCATAATACCAATTTTATCCCCAAATAAACATTTCCCTTCACTGTTTATTCTTATTTATCTCATTAAAGAGCCACTGCCAACACAAATGTGTCCATCTGTATGCTCAGAAAATGATGGACACCATAGTTTATACATTACACACAAAGAGTAAAGCAGGTCATGCCTGCTTCATAGAGAGAAATGACTAATCAGGTGAGACTATAGTGTTCATTGGTTCCCTGGTGATCCAGTGGTTAGGATTCAGTGCTTTCACTACTGCAACCAAGAGGTCACACCACCTTGAAGCCAAGCAGGGTTGGGCTTGGTCAGTACTTGGATGGGACCTAGGAATACCAGGAGCTGTTTGTATGCCGTGACCCACTGGAGAAGGAACCGGCAATCCACTCCAGTATCTCTGCCATGAAAACCAAGTGAATCAGCATGACCATGGGTATAAAGATGTGCGTATTATGTTAGGGTCCATGAGGTCACAGAGCATCCTACAAGACTTAATGACGCAAAAAAAATGGTGTTCATGAAAAAGATCATTTTTAGTCTGTTATATAAAAATATATATTAACATAGATGGAAAAACACATTTATATATTTCAAATAAAAAGATGAGAAATATTAATTAGAAATTTGTTTATCTCACTCTTACCACAAACTAAAAATGAATTTTGATGTTTCTCTGAAGTATGAACAAAAAATATTTCACAAAATGAATGTGTTTTTTTTTTCTTAAATCTCATTTCCAACATTTATTGCAGCTCTTAATGTCTGATGATATCTTTGTTCTGAACAAGAAATCTCAATATGAGCACTAAGTGCAGGGGAGAGATTATGATCCAGAAATGTCTCTATTTTATGCAGATATTAGTGCTTAATTCACAACTGTCTTCAACCACATAATAGCCCTATCATAATCAGCCAAAGTAATAAACCATAACAGTCTGATGGAGTGTGTTAATTAAACAGCTATCGTACCGTATTGTTTTTATATGACGGAGTATGAAAATTACACCTTAGATTGCAATTTCATAATGGCTATAAACAAACAAATGAGATTCCTCATAAAATAAAAAAGAAGTCTTCATGCTGCAGAAGAGTAAAATAATAAAAAGTAATACAATTATAAAATATACCAAATTGCATGAGAGACAAGTTCTTAAAGGCGCACTGCATGGGGAAACGTGTAAAGAATGTCAGGAATCATGGGATGTGTAGTCCCCTGCACAATGAAGCAAGGAGGAGCCCAGACATTGCTGTGAGGATCTCTGCCTTGTGCTGCTATTGGCTTAAAGATTAGCCTAGGGTTAAAAACTGTACCCAAATGCAGTGTTTCGATTGGTAGGTACACTGTGCATATGTAGGCAGCTCTGGGGGTGTGGAAACCAAGATTTATTTTTAATTTAAATAAATCTGTATGTGTATAGAATGGGTCAATGTAATGTGTGTTTCTGAAAAAGGGGAAAACAGGGGAACTTAGAAAGACCTTTAAAGGATTTCCAAGGCCGTCACCTTAGTGAATAAGGCCCACTGCAATGGGACTCAGATAGTCCAATATGGTATTAGACAACAAATTATTAAACACACATTGAGAGCCGTATCCAATATGAACCTCTTACAAGCATTAAGGCATTTCCTCAAATATTGTTAGATCAAAACATGTTTATTGTTGGATACCATATAATTGGTGATTTGTTACTATATAAAATATGTTTTTGCCCCCAAAGGAGTGTTCATTTTAACCAAGGTTAGAGATCACACTCTAAAAACAACAAGTGTTTTGGAAAGTAAATTTAAACCAGACTCCGGGCCTCAAGAGAGATTTTGACAGTGTTTTTACAGCAATGAATTCAGAACCATTCAAATCAATAAGCCTGTACTTACATGTTGTTTTGTTTGTTTTTTTGCTTATATCATGGTGAGGATTCACAAAGATGTGGTTTTGTATTTTCTATGTTTTGGTACTTAAAAAAAAAAAAGTTCTTATTTAAAAAAATAAAGAAGAAAATAACCATGAAACAAATGCCTAAAAAACACTACTGAAACATAACACACTGCAATATTAATAACATATTGAAATTTTGTACCGAAAAGAACGAACATATGAATATATTCAAATAATAAAGATAAAATATAGTTTTTATTAAGCATTTGCGCTCGGACTAGTGATCACAACTTAATTATGGGCTCTTTTAATATGAAGTGGTGTTAACTAATAATTAAATTGGAGAAGCTCCACAATAAAACGTTCACTCCTAGAATTATATTGTTACTCACATAGCCCCAGGACATATATATACATAGAATAAATTAAAAGCAAAAAAGGTATGAATTACAAATAATCCATAGGCACAGTGTATTTTAATGATTAATCTCCAATACCTGATAATAATGATAACGACAACAATAATAATATTAGTATGACAGCGTGGTGGCTCTCAAATCAGAACACAGGAGCCACAAACAGGCCATGATTTAGAAATAACAGCTTGGTCTGACCATCATAGTATCTGCAGTTCACCAGTCAATCAGCCTATCTTATCTCCCCAGCAAACTGTTATCTGTTTCGAAAGGATTATTGCTAATAATCCATGTATTCAGTCTAAAGTCATATACAACTGACAAGCCAGAGTGTGCGCAAACCCCAGTAACTAATCCTAGTTACTCAGTGGGTTCTGCTCATGCAAAGACTGAAAACAATATAGCCAGACTTCAAATATAATTAGCAATTATTGGCAATAACTACTCATTGGGAAGAGCAGTATATGTTGAAGGTTGCATGAGAAAAGCTGATTGACAAGTAAATCTTGCAAATTCCACTGCAAGTTTACTATAAGAGCATGTCATTTTTAATTGAATGTAATTGATAAAGTACACAGATTACCTATATTTTTGATTATACAATAAATGGAAACACTCACAAACAAAAACGCACAGTGATCAAACTCGTCCTCACATGGTCCATATGATGGGATGACCAAAAGCTATCAGACACTGCAGTCAAGACACATTCCCAGGGCCATGTGAAACAGCTTTATTTATAATATACAGTGCCTTGCAAAAGTACTCACCCCCTTGACTTTTTACCTATTTTGTTACATTACAGCCTTAAATTCAATGTTTTGTTAATCTGAATTTCTTGTGATGGATCAGAACACAAGTTGGTGAAGTGAAAGGAGAAAAATATATACATAAAACAATTTTTTAGAAATAGAAAACAGGAAATTGGCATGTGCGTATGTATTCACCCCCTTTGTTATGAAGCCCATTAAAAGCTCTGGGGCAACCAATTACCTTCAGAAGTCACATTATTAGTGAAATGATGTCCACCCGTGTGCAATCTAAGTGTCACATGATCTGTCATTACATATACACACCTTTTTTGAAAGGCCACAGAGGCTGCAACACCTAAGCAAGTGGCACCACTAACCAAACACTGCCATGAAGACCAAGGAACTCTCCAAACAAGTGAGGGACAATGTTGTTGAGAAGTACAAGTCAGGGTTAGGTTATAAAAAAATATCCATATCTTTGAGGATCCCCAGGAGCACCATCAAATCTACCATAACCAAATGAAAAGAACATGGCACAACAGCAAACCTGCCAAGAGACGTGGTCCACCAAAACTCACGGACCGGGCAAGGAGGGCATTAATCAGAGAGGCAGCAGAGACTAGAATATCTGTACATAGGACGACAATAAGCCGTACGCTCCATAGAGTTGGGCTTTATGTCAGAGTGGCCAGAAGAAAGCCATTACTTTCAGCAAAAAAACAAAATGGCACGTTTTGAGATTGCGAAAAGGCATGTGGGAGATTCCCAAAATGTATGGAGGAAGGTGCACTGGTCTGATGAGACTAAAATTGAACTTTTCGACCATCAAAGAAAACACTATGTCTGGCGCAAACCCAACACATCACATCACCCAAAGAACACAATCCCCTCAGTGAAACATGGTGATGGCAGCATCATGCTGTGGGGATGTTTTTCAGCAGCCGGGACTGGGAAACTGGTCAGAGTTGAGGGAAAGATGGATGGTGCCAAATACAGGGATATTCTTGAGCAAAACCTGTACCACTCTGTGCGTGATTTGAGGCTAGGACGGAGGGTCACCTTCCAGCAGCACAATGACCCCGAACACACTGCTAAAGCAACACTTGAGTGGTTTAAGGGGAAACATGTAAATGTGTTGGAATGGCCTAGTCAATGCCCAGACCTCAATCCAATAGAAAATCATCTTCAAAGTTGTGCGAATGTTCTGTAAATTAAATGATGCAAATCCTCAAATAATCCATGTTAATTCCAGGTTGTGACGCAACAAAACACGAAAAATGCCAAGGGGGGTGAATACTTTTGCAAGGCACTGTATCTGTGCAAATATTACAAATGGTAATCAGTCTCATATTTCCCAACATTTGGAATGCCCCCCAAAAAAGGGACACATATTCTGTAAAAAAAACATGGACTATTAAGTAGCATTATCACCATTCTGTATCACCAAGAGAAATATACTTATTATGTACAGACATTTATTTCAGAGAACTGATAAACCAGGGTGAGAAACAAAAAACAGCAGGAGGAACCAGAGATAGTGGGACATTGTTAGGGCTGGAAAACAGGGTTTTTGCTTTTCAAGGAAATTCGCACATTTCAAAGACAAATATTTGGGAGGCTAAGAGGGACAGTTGGGGGGTATGCATTCCTTCATTACTGCATTCCTCTATTACTGAGAGATGGTATTCAAAACAAGCATATTTTATGTACTAATGCAGAATAAATAGAGAACTAATACTAAATGAATAAATGGTGATTTAGGAGTTAAAAAATGTTATTGCAACCCATGCACTAAAAAAGTCATTATGAAAAATACTAAAATGATGTAAAATTATCAGAGCACAAATTCTGCAACCAGAACATTTTAACACAAGAAATGCATCAGTGGAAACCTTGAGAAAGCTTTTTTTCACACATTTTCAAAACAGGAAATTGTCTTCACTTTTATTCAATATTCAAAGGTGTGACCCGACCTCTAAGAAGCCTGAAAGGGACATGGAACTCATGTGTTTGTCTAACATTAATTAAAAGAGAACCATTGTAGCATTACTACAGGATATGTTTGCATGAAAGGAGTATGCCAAAAAGATATGGCTGGAAATGCAGTATTAAAGCATTGTCATAACCTCCAAAATACATTCTGAGTGTCAGACTGCAGGACGTTAGTTCCATACCTTGGTTAGTCTTGTATCCTGACACTCAGAGGTGACAGGCAAAATATGTCATATTAAGAGCAGCACATCTAGACCCTGGTAGGTGTTGAAACGATGAGCATTTTTTAGAGAAAATTCTTATTTCTCAAGACTCTGTGGAAAGAATGTTCCATCTTGTCTGTCTTCAACACTTCCTGACAGCTTAGAGGCTGAAGGGTTGTGGTTATCTTATTCTCTCAATGGGGGAGTAAGATGTGTTAGATCATTGAAATATCTGGCATTTGACACCTTCCCCTTCCTCTGTACATGCTCATAAGCAGGCAGTTGCATGGCCCACTCCTGATGAAATATAAAGCACCCCCTCCATAAAATCACTGAGGGAATGGAGGTTTAATGTGCAGAATTGATAGCAGAGGTATAGATAAGAGGCATATTTGCAATGTGTAAAGAAAAATTTAGCAACATAGGCTTGAAAGTTATTTTACGTATGCTGCTGCACACTGGTATAGAAATTGCAAAAATGATTAGGACGTCACTGTTATGTCATTATTATGTCAGAAAAAAAGAAAAAACGTGTCATAACCCTTATTCACTTTCTCTAAAAAACAAAAAAATTGTCAGAAGGTAATATTTTTAGTTTGTTGCATACCTTATAAACGTGAGTTTTTTCCTAATCATCATTTAAACTTAGTGGTTCTCAATCCTTTTTTACTAGGGATCCAGATGGTTATTTTCATGGGATATTTGATCCAGAACATATTTGATATTAAACGCCACTGCATAGAAAAAAAATTATCAGTGCTAAAACTGATTAATCCAACCCTATATGTCTTTTAGGGTACACTAAGGCCTTACCAATGTCCACAACAAATGAATCCACTTCTTCATGCTAGCTACAAAAAGCCACATAGCTAAGCAATGGAAATCTAATTCACTAAATATAACTACAGTCAAAAATAAACTGAATTACATACTCCTCAATGACCAAAGAACACATTTATTAGAAGACTCCATGACATCCTTCTATAAGGTCTGGGAACCATGGCTAGCCACAACTTACTCTCCTAATATTTTTAAAAAAGATAACTATTTAATGAGGTTGTGAGCCTGTGGTGCTGACCTTGGTAACAGCCCATGAGATATAAGGAGATGCAAACCATTAAAGCTTCATTTCTTTCTCAGATAAAGCTTACAAACTGAGAAAAGAAATTATAATGAAGAAGATCATTTATTTTCTTTTATTGTTAATAAGTTTGTTTTTGATGTTACTCTTTTCTTTTAATGGAGTTATTTTATTTTGTTCTTTTTAATCTTATTTATATATTTTTAATACTTCCATTGGTTAAAGTCAACCTGTAAAATATTACCTGAAATAATGTAATAAGCAAACAAAAAAGGAGAAAAACAAGAAACAAGTTGAGTAATTTTTTATCAAAAATCCTTTTTCTCTTACAAATACTTATTCTTTTTTTCAATCATATTTAATAAATGTATTCATTGCTGTAATTCAAAAATATGTATTAACGTCTAATAAAACGTTAAAGTGAAAAAATGGGTCTTATACTGTTATGCTGGCGCAACACAAGACAGCAGCAGTGGCAGCGAGCATCTGCTAGATGGCGCTGCCGATATCCTGGTGCCATATCATAGAGTCAAGGCTTAGGTAAACTGTTAGGGTTAGGGTGAGGGTTAGTTCCGGGGTTAGGATAACAATATACGCTTAGAACTTCTCATACATATCAGCAGTGCTGCTAAATTTTGGCAGCACCATCTAGCGGTTGGAGGCTGCACTGCAGCGGTGGACCTGTCCCGACACCATAACAGGATAGATCCAAAAAAATATAATGAAAGGTTGTATTATTTTTGATTACTTTCTAAAACACTATTCCTTATCAAGGTTTCAAAAGAATATATTTTAAATACAGGACAGTGGTTATTTTAAAAAAAAATGGTGCGTCAATTCACTTGAGCTATTAAGAAAACAAGTAAATATTTTTTATGATCATACATTCTTGTAACAAATAATATACGCCTGGATTTTACATTCGTATCTCTTATCTTCAGTGTTAAAGAACGGAGGAAGCTTTTCTGATAATGAGAAGATCTGGGAGCAGGTGGAATCAGTAATAAGAAGAGAGTCCCCTTTTCCTCCCTAACATGATGTAATCTGTGCATAGCTGGGTGTTTCTTCACACTTGTATAGTAAATTGACCTGGGTGGTGTCCTCATACGCTGTTTATTTTCATTACCAGATGGTCCTGCAGAATCACTGCAGAGCAATTCATTAATTAGCGCAATTAAAGCAAAATGACAAGCATCCTGTGTACATGATTACATTCTCAGACCAGTTTTTCAGAAAGATTCTCAGAACTAATACTACATAAAGAAATGAAAGCACTAATGCAGGGGTTGACAAATGTGTTTGAAACATAGGAACCAGCCATGTTAGTTAGAAGAAGTGAAAGGAGCCAGGTTAAAAGGTTATATATAGAAATATATTTACAATAACTAAACATTTAGGAGCCAGAAATATAATTTAGACGCCATGGCTCCCTGGCTTCTGGGATTTGTCAAGCCCGACCCTAGTGTAGAAATATTACAATAAAAAAAAAACAATACTCAATTATTTATTTGAAGAAGAAAAAAAAACAAACAGACATATCACCTATATAAACTGTTCTCATTATAATGGCTTATATTTTAATTGCATTTTTTTTTTCAATTAAAATAATTCTCCTGCGTGTTTCTGTGCGGTCTATACACATCTTCTTATATGTTGTGCTAATGTTGGATCAAAGTCTTCAAAGAGGATCTACTAAGGTTGTTCACTTATTTGGTTGTAGCCCCTTTAAGGTTGTTGCAAATGAAGTCTGCATAGTGACTACAACTTCTAATTAAAAGATATTTATAACACATGCTGCTTATACCATAAACACACATTACATTTATTTATTTAAAAAAAATCTATAGGTGTATAAAATGAAACTTGTTTTCCACACCCTCAGAGCTTCTTACATAGGCAGAGTGTACCTACCAATAGGAACACTGCATTTGGGTACTGATTTTAACGCTTTTCTAAGTTCAAGCCAACAGCAGCTCAATGCGCAATATCTACAGAGCAATGTCTAGGATCCTCCTTGCTTTATTGTGAAGGGACTTCACACGCCATGATGCTACCTGCACAAACTGCCATCACTGATTCATACAATGTATTTGCTGCCTGTGATTGGCCAAAACAAACTATAAATAGTATGCTAATTTTAGCAGGGATTTCTAGGGGTGTTAAATCAACTGTTAGGAATCTCAAGAGATTTAGCAAACTTTAGGGTAAGTATAATGATGTTTATTTTGGTATTTTTTCATACACTACTGATTCTCCTCTATCAGATGCATTCATAAATCAATGAAACCTAAATATGCCTTTAACCATTTTTTCAAGCACATATTGCCATATATAAAGTCAGTAGCCTCGCTGGACCCCTCTAGTGCCACAAAGCATGCCTAGTAATATTCAGCAGATAAGATTACATTTTATTTGTGAAATGCTGAGCAATACTTACAAAATTAGCAGCTGTTCTTTCATGCATTTCCTGTGTTGACTGTTTCGATTCCAAGCAAAACATCAATACAATTTTAAAGTTTCAGGGCAGGGCAGCCATTTTTATTGGCATAAAGAGGCAATTGGCTTAGAACACAGTGTATCAATATTGTTTCCCTGATGCCCAAGTCCCAGACTTGTGATTTATGTAGTTTATCTGCGACCGAGTCTGTAGCGCTTATTTATATTAATCTACAATTGTTTTATTCTGTCTTAAACAGTGACTATATCTGCCCTCTCCAATGCCCTAAATCAGAGGTGGGCAAGTTCAGTCCTGGAGAGCCCCCACACAGGCCATGCTTTGAGGATATTGTTTCTGTGCACAGGTGAGTCAATCAGGATGACTGAAGAAGCAGTTGACTCAAATCCTGGCCTGTGGGGCTTTTCAGGACTGATCTTGCCCACTCCTGCGCTAAATTACATATTGACCTGGCAATATAGGTAGTCTTAAATCACAAACTGTACTGTAGATCAAACACTTGCTCTATATTAATATAAAATAGAATGTGTTGTGTCAGACAGGCCACGCAGCTTCTGATCCATAGTGTGATTTTACCATTTGATTTATTCTTAATTGCAGCAGGTCTGGTAGCACGTGAAAAAAATAAAGAACCAGCAAGGAGACTGTGGAACAAAGAAAACACTTATAGAAGTTAGGATATATGTATAAAAGATTTATCCCTACTTTTTATAGCCATAAGGCCACTGTATGTTGGGTGATGTGAGATGCTAAAAAGCACAGATAAATTAATGTAACAGTTTAGGACTGCAGGTGTAGCTCTTATCATTTCACCCAATCAGATCAGCATTCTAAGTGTGAGTGACAGAAATAGAGCTTCTTAAGGAGATTCCAGCTCTCCAGGATTCATGGAGTAGTAAATGGCACACTGGACATTTTCCATAACTTTTACATAGAGAAATGTACTTTAAGGGTCCAAACAACCACCCAGTTCTATTTTATGCTTGCCACACATACATTATACATCCGGGTTACAGACCACCGACTTACAGCTTCCGTACTTAAGAATGGGCTCCCAAGGTTTTTTGTATTAGTTTGTTTTTATGTTCTGCGTGTTTAAATTAATAGATCAAGCACAATAGTTACTGTAACTTATTACAGTATATAATTGTATTATTATTACACAGTATTATTAATACCACAAATTAGCCATTAGCCATATTAGTATTGTTGTTATTATTCATCAGGGATCTGTGTTGCATACAAATCTGACCTTAGCCAGGGACCTCCTGTATATATGTTTGTGTGTAATAAATAAATAACTAAATATATATATATATATATATATATATATATATATATATATATATATATATTTCCTGGAGGCCAGGGCTCTATTTTGTTTTGATATAAAAATTTGCAGAGTAATCTATATCAGTGGCTCTCTAGGGACCAGCTGCTCACCATCCAATGCTCATGGAGATTGTCTCCAAGATCCAAGATGTTACATGTGACACACTAATTATTTTTTTTTACTGACTTCAAGTACATTTTAATGACATATTGGTTCTTCAATAATCTACCTATAACTGTGACTAGTGGTATGTTTAAAGTGTTCGGCTCTCCTTGTCTCTTTTTGATCCTGATGCAATCTGTTGAGAACCACTGGTCTATAATGATGAGCTTCGATCTTTAGGCTCCTGCCCAATAATCTTATACCTAGGCATTATATCACTCAGCACTGTTACTCTGGATACACAAGGGATGGGGGTGGGAGTACCAATTATACATATTTCTGGTTGCCTGGGAGTTTTGTCTCTCAAAGCTAAAAACTTGTCATTTTTACGTAACTGCTCCCCAGTCGTTGTAAATTGATTGCAGAGAAGCAGCGAGGTAGTTTATAGGAGAATAAATATATGGTAGAATATGGAAGGTGCTGATCATCAAAGGTTTCTGGACATGGAAGTGCCAGATAATAAAGCCTTTATTGTATTTGTATTTCAAAATTAGTGACATTAGTTTTTAAGAGGAGCTTGGTTATCAAAATTATTTTTTTCTCTCGAGCTAGGTCAGTAAGACACAAAAACAAAAATATTCAAAACTTAATGCAAAAAAAACTTTTTTTTTTTTTTTTAAAACAACAAATGGGTTTTGTTTTGAAGTGCATTACTTCAGGTTTATCAGTTAATACATGTGCAGGAATTGTATTGATTTAAAAAAAACACTGTATTGTAGAAAAATGATGTAACAAACAACATTAGCAGCTGAGCACCACATATATAAAAAACATATTAGAGATTCTGCTTATGTATAGAAAGTTTCCATGTTGTCTGACTTGAGTATTTCCTGATAAAGTAGAGAATAGGGCCAATTCTTATCTACCAAAAAGTGGAGGTGAAAATGAGCACACAGTTGGCCGAAAAGGTCTAGCCAGGAAGATTTTATATCAGCCAGATAAGCTCTGTTCAAGGAACCGGGAACAGAGCCTCCCGATTCATAGAAATATTCACAATATTTCCTGTTCAAGAAATACAGTTATTGCACTGCACTCTAGGAAATTTGTTGGAGACATGCAAATGAGTCCCCAACACATTTTCACTTTCCAATACCATCTTATAAATGGCTAATTATATATATATTACATGATTAGAGCTGTTTAAATAGTAGTTTCAATACCTGTATTATTTCATAGTCATAGAGTATTTCCTGCAAACACAGACGTGAGTTCATTTCAGTAAAACTAATGAATATATCATGCAATATGAAAAAATACATAATGGGTAACAATGGTCCAATATTGTCACTTTGGGGTTCTGGTGAATTCCTTAATGTTTACGATTTATATAGTCTCTTTCTCAGCAGTGTACTCCAGGGCAAAATATGCAAATTGCTTACATTTATCAAATCCCTGTATGTACAAAGATGATCAGATTCTGTAAACATGAAATCCACGATCAGCATCATACAAAATAAAAGCAACTAAGAAACATAAAGAACAAGAACCCTAAAATACAGGTAGGTTTCAGTTTCCTGCCTCATCTCTCCCTCCACATTTCTACTTACACTGCATTCTAGTGTCTCAATTATTTCCTTTGTTAAATTGGTAAACTAAAATGGCTCAATCATGTCTCATCGTCTCATAACAGCTCCCTATTGACCCAAGACAATTACATTTTCTGAAATCTCTCAACCGTTTGCTGCTCTCTTGTCTCTGGCAAATGTTCCACCTTCCATCTCCTTTAAATGTAACAGTCACATTAATTTACAAGGAGGGAACTCATGACCCAGTTTGGCCCCAACAGTACCACTCTGTCTCTCTTGCCATTCATCTTTTATTTCATGAATATTTTCTTTATTTAGGTCATTCAGAATTCCTCTCAAATGTGGCTTTAAAACCATCTATGAAAAAACACAACAAACGCGTGATCCTAAATCTCACGGTTAGGCAGTTTTTGTCTACACAATGTCTTTATAGACAACAACCTTTGCTTTGTAATGTTCTCTACTCACATGATGCACAACATATCCTGCTCAATATATGAGCCTTGTAGTACATGGGTATAATCTATATTGTATGATATGCTAAACATTTTCATTTTTTGTAACTCTTTTAGAGTGTAAGTTCCTTACAGCAAAAAATATACCAAAGACTACTGTAGATACTCGAATATAGAACCGCACAAATATACCGCGAGGGTTACGAATGTGGTAGGTAAATGGGTAAAAAGTGCAAGACAAGAATATAACACGAAGGTTAATATTTACGGAATTGTAGAAAATAATATGTGTTCCAAAAATCACCCCAAATGGTGCATAAATGCTTTAATATTCAAAATAACAAGTAAATACAACAGAATATTATGGTTAATATCACGTTATATATACATAAGTATATAATATGTACTGTATACTTGAGACCTCCACTCCCATTCGCACCCGCTCCCGTCCCCGCAGGACTCCTAACACAATTGCTGCAGCCTGTGGTAAATGCAGCACTCAGTGCATGGCTGCAGCAGCAGGATGCACTCTAATAAAGACATGACAGCGAGGAGTCGTTTGTTCCTGCATCAGTGGGAAGACTATAAACGTCATTCAACAATAAGATCTGCAGGGAACCAGTCTACCAGAATTTAGAACAGCTGTATCTCGGATATATCACGATCCTCCAATTATTGGATAAAATGGGAACATACAAAACTAGCAGTATACTCAAATATCTACAGTAACTTGAAATAATGTTATGAACATATATGTTTAATGTATAAGCAGATAACAGCACATGTGATTATAAGACTGTCATTAAATTGGTCTTTATTTTCTTAAATATTATATATTAATTTAGAAGAAAAGTAAAAAGGGGAAGTGGGCTCATCCTAGCTCATAAGAGAAATAGGAGATGGAAAATGGAAATATAGGAAATGAGGAGTAAACATTGAAAAGAGGGAATAAGTTGACCGTAATATTTAATACTAATAAATTAGTAAAGGTTTACACAAAAAAAAGTATTGCTTAGACACAGCGATTACATTTCTTTTGCCAATAAATGATTTTATTACTTCTATGACTGGTGAGAGGGAGAATTATGAATAGTATATTCAGGGTTTCTAGACGGTGTGAAATATCTATGAGGTAGTAATCGCGTGTCCTGAGATTTTACTAGGTTTACATGTTGGAAGTTACATCTGGATATGTGTCCTACAGAATACATTGGGTATTGTAGAACTTATATGGTCAGTTATAAATTATAATGTAATAACGTGTGTGGCTGTATGATCCTGTTACAGTAATGTCAAGGTGTGCACTGTTATTTACATTTCCCAGAGGTGTGAAAAATTAGTTCCTGAGAAAAGTTCAACATATACCTATGCTGTGTTAATTTACCTACTGCAATAGATCAATGGCCAAGACACTCCTAGTCACACCTAACACTTCTGGTCACTGTTGGATGGCCCATGTACCAAGCACATTAAAGGGAATACTTTTTCTTTATCATTTCATGGTAAAACTGTTGATCAGCTTTGGTTCCATGGCCAACACTGCAATTTTGTTCTATGCCAAGCTCTTTTCTCTCAACTTAATTAAACAGATCTTAACGCTCTGGAGACCTCTCCCTCTCTCAAATGGCTGGTTTCCAATAGCATTACATAACCAACAAAACTGTACAAATTAATTTAAGATTGTTGATTAATCAGTCTTTGCTTGCTCCAAATAAAGCATTTCTGCATGCAATCTATACTGTACTATCAGAATTAATTTATAGGTAGCCCTTGGTTTACAACAGGGTGTCATTCCTAAAGGAATTGTTGCAAAAAAAAAAAAAAGAAAGAAAAATCAGTGTAATATTAACCTAGTCTTATAATATAACTCAACAAATTATGTTCCAAGCCCCACTTAAAATTCCCATAATATTATATTTAAATTCTGCAAGTATAAAAACAGCATTTGTTTATTAATACAAATCAATTAAAAGTACTACAGCATTATATAATGATACTAAATATAATTTAAAAAGACTGTATTTTTTAGATTTGTGTTGCTATATTGACTGAAAGAATTGTGCCACCCCTGAATTGATCTTTTTTTGACAATGGCATTAAAATTGAGATCATGAGGAAAATTGCCCTTTAATAATATGGCTTGATACTCTGAGGAAATGCTGCAGCTGCCTCAGCATCTGTATTTGCCATGGCGCATTTTACCATGGTGGGATTTACTTCAAGAATTAAATTACACGAGTCATCCCTTGATACCTAACATGTCTCATCATCACCACCCTCATTTTCCTTAGTCGCATTTCTGTTACCAGACGTTTTATCAATTTAAGCAACAACGTTTTAAATAAAAAAAAAACACAAATTGCCACTTTTTTAAAGTGGCCAAATGGTACACCATCAAGCACACTGAGTGCCCCCCTCATTTTATCTCCAGCCATCTCATCACTGATTGGCTTAGATAATAGACAAAATGTAATTATCATCTCTGATTGGCTGTGATGTTTTTTTACATCATATCCAGTATTTATGGTTTCAATTTTTTTTTATATCTCTGACCTTCCCGTTTCAGAACAGTTGTTATTGTGAATAACTGTAACACAAACCATTGTACGCCAAGGGCTTCCTGTATAGATACATACAGAAGTCCCAAGGAAACATTTAAATAAATACATTCAAACTGATATAAAATGACAGTGTAACCTCCTTAAAAGAATAGTTAAGGTCCAAATGTTCAATAGTGTTTAAAATAGTATATTAAAAAATGATCAAAAGCTCATTAATCTTACTTTTTGTTCATCATAAAAAAGCTTAATTCTCCTACAATTTGGCAAATCTTTTTCATTTGGACCATCCTACCAAAACAATTTATAAACAAATTGAATACAGCAATACAAGCCACCGCTGTAGGATAATATATATTTCCCCAATTACTAGAACATCTTTTTAAATGAAGAACATAATATTTGACGATACAGTTGCTTTCACCCATTGATCAATAGAACAAAGTACCGTAAATTCTAATAAAGACAATTTCCAGGGATTTGCTGTAACGGATCTACTGGCACCCCGACTGGGTACCTCCGTTGATGGGCGCGTCCTAGTTTGCGTCGAGGCCTACAAGCACCGCACCGGACACCACCACCACCACAGACTCCACAACCGCCGTAGCTTAAAGCTCCCAGGGAGTATGCAGCGCATAGCAATCCCCAGTATGATATAGAGATCCCCTCCAAGAACGAGACGAGGCTACGTTTTGAAGGGTCAAGTAGTCAACTCTTTAATGACAGGGGATCTCCTTTTATGCAATGGTGCCCTCTGAAGGGCTACACCCACATAATTATCACAACAGCCAATTATATACATGGTTCAACCCCCACGTCTCCTCCCCTCAGATAACAGGTAAAACAATTAAAACAGACACAATTTTAACCACATTCTGGATGTACCCCAAAAACAGGGGGTACACCTTTAAGTCCAGCACTGTTCAATAGCTCTCACCCAGGGGAACAACATATAAAAAAATGGCATGAATCAGGCCAGGGGTTCAAAAGTTAGTAAAAGTATCTTTTACACATAACACACAGACATTTCATATATCCCCCATAGTTGGCCACACAATACACATAGAGGGACAATAGGTGAGTCACACCTCCCTGAGGCTACCTGTCAACTTGGATACAATCAGACATGGATTAGATCATCCTTCTTTGTTATCGGAGAATGAAAACACTTTATACAATAGACTTCCTTATCTTATGCGGAGTCTCTGTAACAGGATTATCTCCCATGCCAAGGTCTGCACTAGTCTGGGCCAATATTCTGCAGAGCATAAACCAACATACATGCAGTATAATAGTAGGATCATATTTTAACCATTATAATCATAAAACAGGGTAAAACAGTGATGGGTTCCGTTACACACCTCCCCCGTGACCATAAGCCGGCATACACGGTCTGATCCCAACGGATCGGCCTGGGGATGTCCGGACAAAAGTATTTGTTGGTCAATTCTCTAGTTTGACAACCCATCAGCATTACTGCAATTCACATTTACTCACATTTCACATATCCCCAGATAGCTGGGATCTGAGCACACAAAACTACCGAATAGCGCTCTGATCCTATTCACACAGTTTAATTGCCATGTAGCTAAAGTCTTTCCCATAGTCTTTCATTATATGAATGGGCTCCATGGCATAGCTATCTGTGGTATCATGGTTCACACAGGGCAAGTACCGAATGACCCCCCCTGTATGTAAAGGGCCAGAATGAGTGACATACACTCTGGTATGGCCGAATACTGTGTTTAAAGGGCAATATGTCCCAGGGCCATAGTCGCAGGGCAGGAGGCTGGCAAACAGTCCTCTGCAAGACAAAGTGGCGAAGGGCACTTCGTCACATTTGCCATTTCATATACCTATACTGTAGTCCTTAACTTCTCATGCATTTAAATAAAGGTGCTTTTTGCATGGAAAATGAATTTTATAAATGAAATAAAACAAAACAATACAGAAATATAGTTTTTACATGAACTAATGTGCCCTCGATCCATCTGACCTATGAATTATACAAAGCAGTGACAAATCCAACTCAAGTGGCCTTTAGGCCAACTAGTAGCGGTGCATATAAAACTTATCATTCCTCCAGGTAGGAAAAAAAAAATCTCTTAAAATTTAAATCATATTTTTTTCAAATGAAGGATCCAACATTTGTGACTTCAGATTTTCTTAAACATGCTTGTCTTGCTCATCAGTTTTCTCATATCATAAGCACTAGCTAGACTGGAACCTCATCCAACGAGGATGCAATGTTAGTTTTATGCCTGACGCACCTACATTAAATTATTTCTAGATGTAATAAAACCCATTCCACATATTTCCCTTCTACAGTGGAACCTCTATATTTGTCAGCTCCGATATTTGTCCAGAAATCCAATATTCATCATGAAAAGTCACCCAACACATGGTAATTCAAATATAAATGCATTCAATTATAATGTGATTCTATACTCATCTGATTCAATATTCGTCTGGTCCTCAGAAGTCAATTAAAGGGCCACTTAATTCAAAACAATTTAAAGCACACCACATGATGAAATACTTTGTCAATTTTTTAAATACTGCAATATATTAATATATAAAATCTCGGTTTACACAAGTCACTGTCTGCCCCAGAGAGACCCAAAGCAACAGCTCCGTGCTGTGAGCAAAAAAAATAAAAAATTGTTAACCCTTCACACCTTCATTTGTGCAGAGAAATTAATGCTGGATCAACAATTCCTGAGTTCAGGCAAAAACTGTTATAAATCGTTGTCTTCACTTTGCCTTCACTGCAGAGTTGTGCATATGTTATTAATCATGGAACAGTCAGTAGGCAGGGAACAGAGTGTTTGTAAACAGGCCTAAAACTTTAGATTTTGTAGGTGTTATTAGTGTAATTAAAAAGAATTACTATTTTAACATACAATCTTGTGCTCTTTCACACCACGAAGATCACCTACAGTAAGGTAAATGGTTCTTTAATATAGAGGTTCCAGTGTATAACGTAATTTTCAGTGGTATTTACATGGTTTACGTGTCAGTCATTTTCAGAATGGGTGTGTAATCCATCCATCATGACAGATAAATGTATACTTGAAGATGCCCATCTCTGTCTGTCTAAACTAATTAAATACACCTCTTATTCAGCAACCATATAAACAATTGTATTCAATTAGCATCCCCTGAGACACTTTGCCAGCATCCACAGGTGCATCAACCTTCAGAAACAATACAATTTCAGTATTAATAGCTATCCAAGATTTGAACTCTGCTATTTGAAAGAAAGAGCGTGAAATGCTAGGAAAATATTGATCATAAACAATAATATAATGCTTTAAATAATGTGCAGATGTCAAGCAATGAGTCAAGCAAGTCAACATGAGTCAATAATTCCCCTATTAGAATTCTATTTGCTAAACCAATACTCTAAGTGATTAGCTCTTTGACCCTATTTCTAGCTTGTTCATTATAGCAATCTAGAAGTTTTCCCTACAGACAACTGTAATATTATATTTGTTAAAAATAATCTCTCTCAATCCACACAGCTTTAGGTAAACAGTGTGATCCCAAAACCAAGTTGCTTTTTTTTTTTTTGGTTATTCTTAAAGAGCATATATTATTAGTATTATTGTTAATTTGTAACATGCCAACATATCCCATGGTGCTATACAGGGGTTAAGCACAAGGCAAAAATAAAATTGCAAAAGAATAGAGGGCCCGGTTTCTGAGCTTATAATCCAACGTACATAGTTCTTTCCCTAAAGAGCCATACAAGATTGAAAACTCTTAAATTTACAATCTAAAAAATATATGTTATGTATTCATTTTTTATAAAGTGAAGAAGTCCTGGGAAATTTCATGTTATTGTTGTTGCTTTATTTATATGCAAATGAACATCTCAATGTGCTAACAATTACAGTTTGCTTTTCTGTCTCTGTAGTGGCCAAAATAAAGACCTGCAGTGTTATCTGCATGTTAGACTGCTCACCCACCTTATCAAGCTCTGTGAGCCACACATTAGCATACAGGAATTGCAACATAAATTCAGAAAAGATTGACTGTAGCGATGAACTGCTAGTGCAATGTATAGCCTAGCCTATTTTTAACGCTGGAAAAATATTACTAAAATACACAGATGTCAACTTCTCAGCGAGTTACATTTGTGTCACATTTTATAAATCCAAATCATCTAGCAGAAATAAAATTTACACTATTGGGAATTACAGCAAGATGTTTTTTTGTTTGCATAATGGCCAAAATTCACAAAGCTTTATGGGGGCTGCAATGACTCCTTTCTATGGGAAAGTTAATAGAAAATAGTCATCACAGAATCATTGGCAGTCCAATTCCTGCAAATTGTTTGTTTTATGTTTTCATTCTCAATAGAACCTTTATCAAGGGCAAATAAAACCTATGTTTTTGTATACTTATAACTGTATATACTAAGAGCTAGCCAAAGTACATAAAACTAAGAGGCTAGCTACAACTGCTATATTTTTACATTCTGCATTGAAAATATTAAGGAACCATAAGCAAGAATATAGGAATACAGGTAAACAGGAACCCAGTTTTTGTTCATTCATATAGAATATATCATTTTAATAAATCCCCAAGTGTCAATTTTTTCATTGCCAATAATTTTCAGAGTAGTCATGCAATGAAAACACAGTGATAAATTAAATTCTAAGATATTGCAGTTTTGTTTTTTTACAGGATATCCGTAAATATGATTCTTTCATTTAGCTTTCTGTTTTTATTTTTACATAAAAAGTACCTATGCATGTATATATATTTGTATATATACAGGGTGCACAACAACAAATTAGAGGTGCTCCTCTGAGAATGAACAATACCTAAGTAGGTTTGCTCTACTCAGAGAGCAACCTCTTTTAGCTCACTTATGCCCTTCACTGGGAGAAATATCCTGTAGTATATCAGTCTGGTCCCACTCAGAAGAGTGACCCAGCCTCGAAATACCAGGTACTTCTACCCTGAACAGGAGAAACAGAAAACCCCAGAGGTACGTTTCGGCCTCTGTGGCTTCATCCGTGAGGTGTAGGGAGTGCACGCCTAGAGCCTCCTATCCCCCTCAGGGTGAGAAAAACCCTTAAGGGTCATTTGCATACAGAACAACAAATAAGAGGTGCGTAATCTGAGAACGAACAATACCTGAAGTAGGTTTTCCTATAGATCTGGTTACCTACTCAGAGAGCATATATACAGGGAGCACATTTCCACTGTTCCTTGGAAGGTTTGATCATGAGGCTAAAGCTAAAATATTTTGGCCATATCCTGAGAAGACAGGATTCTCTAGAGAAAGTATACAAAGAAGGGAAAGGTAGAGGTGGAGATGGATAGAGGAGGTAATTGAAGCAATGAACATGAGCTTGTTGGAGTTCAGAGGGCCAGTGGTCGACAGATGTGCCTTGCGTGCTGTGGTCCACAGAGAGTCGGACACTACTGAATGACTAGACAACAACAACAACAACAACGACGGAAAGAAAAGTGGCTCCTTAGGTATAGATTTGTCAACACCAGTTATACCTTGTGATACATAACTCTCTTGTAATGAAAGGGAACACCTCTGGAATCCCAGAGATCAATGCAATGACACAACAACATGGCAGCAAAATGGAAACTGGACAGGAAAGGATGGATCACACGTGTACCTGTCCTCTTCTACATTGAATAAACCAGTGTTTATTACAGTGATAACCAATGCAAAGCTATCTGAAATGGAAGACGGTTTTATGTTCACAAAAAGTGTAAAGCTATGTAGATAGCGGTGTCTTCCTAATTAAAAGGAATAGTCATTGCCAGATAGGCAGGGTACTTCCACTGGCTCTCACACACAGGCTCTGCACACATACCATGCTGCTACATATGATCATTATATTTTGCCTTTTTCAAGGTCTTTGGAAGGAAGTTTTTAAGGACACCAATATTTTATTTTGTAGAAACACTCCAGAGATTAGGAGGACATTATCACATGTAGGGTTTTCCAAAGCAACTCTGATTGCCACCTACGTAGTTTAATGTTTTTATTTCTCTTTGGCAATAGTTTCCCACGATTAGACAACTGTTTGCACTTCATTTCACTGTAATCACTAGTCAGAAAAAAATCCTTAAATTAATTAAAAAAAAATGTTTGTAGTGAAACAGCATTTTACGTCTGTGGATATCGTACTGGAAGTTTAAAGGGCCAGTGTAATCTGGGAAAACTTGATTTATTTGGGAAGAATGCAGTAAACAAACAAAAAAGCAGCTATGTAAGACATTTGCATTTTTAGAGAAAATTTTAATTTTGAACTCTGTTTCTATATAGAATGTTGCATTGTGTCTGGCTTAAGCACTTCCAGATAGCTTGGAGCCTGAGGCTGTGTTTATATTATCTAATCAGTGGCGAGTGAGGGGGGAATATGGAGAGTGGGGAGGTTGGTATATCATTGGAGTTATATAATTTGACACCTACCTCTTTCCAGAGTATAGCTTTAGAGGGCAGAAGGGAAACAGTAATATGATATAAAAAAATAAAAAAAAGAGTAAAAAGACCAATGTAATTGGATGTAGAAGATTTCAGAGTAATGTGTGAATGTACTACTTTACAGAAAGGAATCCCATGGATGTACGAGCCAGTCCTACCCTTCCCTGTTCTACCCTGGCACAGCAGTTATGCCTCCTTGGATCATCAGCAAAAGATCCAGTATGGCAGCCTTGTCACAACTGGTTGGCGGAGGGTTCTTGTCCTCTGCAAAGTGTGGGCATCTTAGTTTGCTCACGAGGTGTCGGTACTCTCGGAGCAAGGGGTCCCCTAGAGTTGAGTTTATGGGTGCAACTCTTGTCATTTGTTCTTATTACCTGTTAAGTAATCCACTAATAAAAAATAAAAAAAGAGTTGTGACCTTTAACATCCCAATGTGTGTCTGTGTGTCTGTGTCTTTATTGTTCTTTAGCACTGTATTTACTTTGCTACGGTCAAAAGGTAGTGGAAAAGTGGATCAGCCTTCCACTGGAGGGGTTAGGGTTTATTAGTGATACTTAATCCCCAGCTGTGCCTAAATTCCTTAAGTCAACCTTTTAGATAGATAGATAGATATTTTGGTTTTATCTGTAGTCAAATCTATGTTTCCCTTGAACATGCTCAGAAGCAGGACAACTGCAAGCCCTGCTCCTGCAGAGGTGTGAATGCCCCTCTAACACAAGCACCATTCACATTCATGTATTCTGCCAGGGACAAGCAGATGCATCAACTTTAATTTATTTATTTTTATTAAAACTTTAGTATTTTTAGCAATAAGTATAGTTTGTCAGAACAACCCCTCATCAGAAAATGATGTACAAAGTTAAAATGGCTGGTTGAGAAAGAGGTATATTTTTACATTATTATTTACAGTTTAAAAAGCAAGAAGTTGAGCGTTTCCTGTTCACTCCCTTTTCTGTTCTACAAATCCATTTGAAGGAAACAAACAATTAATATTATGCAAGACGTACTGTAAAGAACAGTGGTATCAAATGATTTCATTAAGGTCAAATGACTTTGAAAAATGAAGTCAGGGTATTATATTTTATTGCATTTATTTATGTTACAAGCACACTTTAATACAATGGCATCAAAAAGGCTTAGGAAGGAACGACTCAGAGAGAGCGAGACACTGCATAAAGATTATTCAGGCATATGGAAGTTTTAGAAGGAATAAATATGTTAACTTAAAAGCGACAGAAGACAGGAGATGGAGATCTACATAAAGATTAAAATGATACAGCGAAGTCCCACATGTTGTATAAATAGGTGGTAAAAACTATCAATAGAAAAGTTATTCAAATAATTGTTTTTTTCTATAAAAACTTACAGTAAAGTTTGCAAAAGAGTTCTTCACCTGTGTTAAAATACAACAATAAATAACAACATGGGATATCTATACATTGCTTGGACTGAGGAACTAATCTAGTAATGTTATCATTTTGGATGATATTCATCATCTGACACATGAAGCAGATTTAATGATCTATATCGCACATAGTATAGTCATAGAACATTTTAGGAATAATGTAATATATAAAAAAAGGTGCATTAATGTCACTTAGCAAATGACAGCACCATTTGTCACAGACATAATTGTATATCAATTACAGAAATCTCAGAAATGCTTGGAGACATTGAAAGCCTTAGTTACATCTTAAAGAGGCTATCTCATAAAGTATCACTTTGTTTTCTTTTTAAGACAAAAAATAATGTTTAGATGATTTGGGGGCTTGC
Organism: Discoglossus pictus; assembly: GCA_027410445.1. Lineage (NCBI taxonomy): Eukaryota > Metazoa > Chordata > Amphibia > Anura > Alytidae > Discoglossus > Discoglossus pictus. The sequence goes on from CM050166.1 coordinate 343,167,806, forward strand.
CCCTGTCAGCCAATGAGCAGTACTATAGATGTATGACTCATAGTGTCTGCCATTGAAATCTACATATGTACATATGCACTTCCTGTCCATTTCAATAAAGTTTTCATTTGTTTTATTTTCATGTAAAACACAACTTTGGTAATGTTAAAACCCATGCTCTTATATTCATAAAAACCTGTATTCCATGTCCCTTTGAAGTCCAACTAAGGGTATAATCAGAGGTAAAGCTAGTTTTAATTAGAAAACAAAATAGATGCTTATGCGTCTGCTGGACTCTGGAGGTTTCCATGACATTTTGGTGAAGATTGTGTATGCAAGAGGGTTGTTTACATTTCTGTATAGCAGAACTTGCATTTATTCATTCAAGCTGCCTGATTCTAAGCATGTGCAGGCAAATTCAGTGACATCCAATTATTTGATAAATCCTCTTCCCACCTCCCCATCCATCCCACCATAACAGATAAAAAAACACAGCCCATAGTCTACAAATATCAGGTTATGATGAAACAAGACAAAATGATTTCTTCTGAACAGGGAGACTTCATACATTGTGTTTTGTTTTTATGTTCATGGATTACCCAGCTGCTGTTACATCAAGACAAAATGCACCTGTTTGTGAATTAACTACAGTGGTCCCTTAAAAGTCAGATTTGTGTTTGAGAAAACACACACATGCAATCTACATCAGCTTTCACTTGATCCACCTTCTTGGCCCGCCATCAAATGACAATCCGCAGAAGCAGGCGGCCTGTACAGACCATAGTCTTGTTACATGGAGAGACAGTAACGCACAATGGAATTCTGGGACAATTACTGGATCATTCTTGGTGTTCAGATTGGATTTCAATGTCGCCTCATATACAGCCTTATTAAATTGTGATTCAGCAAATTGAATAAGGCTCTATATAAGCACACAGCATATTTTTTTACAGAAGTTTTTAGTTAGTGAAGACCTTGCTTTTGGATAGAAGTTCACTAACTAAAAACTTCTGTAAAAAAAATATGCTTCGTGCTTAAATAGAGCCCTATTCAATTTGCTGAATTGCAATTTAATAAGGCAGATAATGTACAAAGCCTACAATGCTAACATTATCTATTAAAGGGGCATAGTCACAACAGTGTAACTCTTATGAAGAATCTGACTTGCTAATGTGCAAACAATTCAAATAAAAACACAGCATATCATTTTTAAGCTCTGTATTCAATTTTTCACAACAGTAGATATTTTGCTTAATTTATAACAGGACTACATGCAAGAGAAGAATGGGAGAAATAGAGGTAAGATCTCTAATTAGTTTGGTTGAAAAACTAAAACTTGACGACATAGTAGAGCAAGACCCAGAAGTAATCCATGATACAGGGTCTCCTATATAGGATTTTATTTTTCCTAAAAACGTTCTGTTTATGTCTTACACAACTGCTAATGATGTTAATATGTTACATACATCTTAAAAGGTGTAGTTTTTCCAAAACTACAGTGGATCTTTAAGTGCAATATTATTAATAATATATAAACAAGTAGCAATTTTTGTATCTTTATTGCAAAGGTTTCAAGGAGCAATAGCTTTTTGGAGATTTACGTGCAAGCACAAAGTTGCAAAATATTAGCTGAACAAGTTAAAATTTAAGATCACACACACCTTATGAGACTTAAAGGAAAACGGTGTTTTCATTTTTCTGTAGGGTCTTTTGAATAACTAAACTAGATAATGGGAACCATGTTTTCGAAAGCAAACGGAAACAAACATATTTATTTTAATGCAATCATTATATACTTACTGAAAGCACTGGCAGTTCTAGCTGTTAAATTCCCATTGTGCAGACAGAAGCCCCCTGTTCATTAAAGCACACATCCTACCTCAGGAATGGAGGTTTATAATGCATTGCCTATTCAAGTTTAGTTCTTCTAAAGGAGTATGCTTAAATATAAGATTACTTTGGGTCTAAATTTAATTTCTAAGCCTGTACTAAAAATGTAAAATTGCAATTTAATTTCTGATAGGTAAAAAAATAGATAATTCTTGCATTTTAGCATTAGAAGATCAGAAGCAAAATAATGTATTTTTAATTAATTCAGTAGCCTTATTTTTGTCTTAATGTATTTATTTAATTCCAATAGCTATTGAAATGCCACGTCTGATTATAACATTACTGACATGCTGTATACTAATGTGTTCAAGTCTATTAAAAGCACAGACTTATTTTAATGTGTGTATGTACTGTACATCTTGGCGGTCTCATGTTGTATACACAGATATAGTGGGACACTTGTGGTAATGTTTACATGAGCAGATCACATTTTGGGGTATACAGGGGTCCTTTATAGAGCAGTATACCATATATCTTCAAAGGACACAAACATAATTAAAGCCTACTCCCTCCCACAACAGCAATATTTAGACAGATTTCAGTTGCATCATGAGATAACAAATACTAAACAATTTAGGTCAATAACTTCAAAGGGCCCATTGTATGTTTTTTGTAAATGAACAAATCTATTTTTTAGCATTCGGTTATAGACCTGGCAAAAATCCTGGGTATGGTTTGTTTATTCTTAAGTCCTGACAGTTTGTTGGCATAACCCAGTCTGCAAATCTAATTTAACTGATGCTGCTCTCATTATCTCAGTGTACTATATAAATGGGTCTATCACATGTAATAATGTATCTTAAATGGGATTGGAAGTCAATCAATGCAGATTCAAAAGTTGAAAAGGTGACCGATTATATATAACTATATATATATATATATATATATATATATATATATATATATATATATATATATATATGCATGCATGTGTGTGTATAACCATACCAGACATGTTTCCATCTAAATTTAAAAGAAAAACAAATAGGTAATTAACCCCAAATAAAAATCTGTTGTTCCTGGTGGATTTCTTTGAAACACTTGTGGTTGCATAGTAGTGGGATAGCCATGGTCCTCAAGGAGCGTTGCAACATCTACAGGATTTTATTATTGAAAGATAATGATCAGGGGGGGGGGGGAGTATAAAAGAATATCAAAGACACTGGATTTCCCATTGAACAGTGTGAAAACTACTAAGAGGTCTATGGAAACATTACAGGAGATACAGGAATTTGCATAGGACAACAATCTCCTGTATTCTGCACACCGCTGGGCTATGGGGTCGGGTAGTATGATGGATGACATTTCTCACCAAAAAAGTTAAAATTATTATCAAACAAGTACATTCAATCACCCAAACCATGTGGGAAATGTTTAGCCTCAACTCTAAATGATGTGTTTGGTGCCAAGACAACATAGCTCATCACCCAAATAACACCATATCTACTGTGACGCACAGTGGTGGCATCATCATGCTTTGGAGTGGCTTCTCTTCGGCTGGGACAGGGGGGCCAGTCAAGATACATGGGATAATGACTAGCTCCAAATATCAAGATATTTTGGCACAAAACCTGCTTTCCTCTATGCGAAAGCTAAAGATGAATTTCAGCTTCCAATGTGATAATGACCTAAAGCACACATCCACATCATCTAAGGAATGGCTTCACAAAAAGAAGAGCAAATATTGAAATGGCCCAGTCAGAACATGACCTTAATCCCATATAATGATCTAATGAGGGCTTTGAAAAGAAGATCCTCCACTTTGAAGGAGCTTCATCTTTTTTGCAAGGAAGACTGGAATAAAATTGCAAAGTCCAAAATGTGCAAAGTTGATAGAGACAATTTGACAAAGACCTAATTATGTAATAAATGCAATAATAAAAAAAAATGCTTCCACAAAGTATTATTTGAGTTGGGTGCCCAGTTATGCAATTCGTTTTCCTGATAATCATCAGTTTTTTTTCTTCTCTTGAATATTGTTGGTTGCAAGGTCACATTAAAGATGGAAAAATATCCAACATAACTTATCTTGATTTCTGACTTTACATAATAAAAACCTACAATTTCAATAGGTGTGTAGAGTTTTTATACCCACTGTACACACATGATTTGCTATATTCTTTTAACAAATGGATCACATAAAATTCATAATCCTTATCAAACTTCCACAAAAAAAGTTATACCATGTACCTATGATCCAAAAAGATAAAGGTGCTATCACATATAAGCCTCTGTGATTATCTAGTAATTATCAAACACTTCTATTCAGCATTTTTAAGAACAACCAATTGCACTTATATTTATTTATATATGTATTTTTCATTTCTGGAATTAATGGGATGTTTGCTTTGCCCCTATAATTGTTTTCTGATTAAATTAAGTGGTCCCCCTTTTATTCTTATAGTGCGTAACTCTTGGGAAATTCAGCTTGTGTTGCATTAATACCATCCTTCTGAGTGTTTAGTTAGCTATGTTAACAATACTTTTGGCCAAACAACCACTTAACCAGGCTTCAATACAACTGCATAGACAGTGGTGGTGCGCACATTCATTTAAATCTATTATTATGTTTATGTAATTTTTTTTTTTTTTAGAATGAATAAAAATAACATCATGCAAAACTCAGTGTTTGCCATCTTTAAAATATGTGGGAAGATAGATTAGTTAAGACTGCAGTATGCTTTTTAATGCAAAAAGTACCTCTTTAACAAATAAGACCTTAGTAACAGGAGTATATATGCACAAGCAAACCTTAATTGGTTACATGTAATGAAAAGTCACTTTACTTGGAGACGCCTGTCTGCTCTGGATACACACCCACTCAAGACTGTTATTTTACTGACACCCAAGTGACAAAGTCAAGGTGAACATTTTGCTTGCATACTGCCTGGTGACCGACATACCTGGCTATATATCACTGTATGATAAACACCCAGACCCCACTACACCACAATGATATGTAACCTAAAAACAAAATGAATCTATTCCTGTATTCGCACATCATTCTGATAGCGCTCTGACTGTGACTGGTAATAAGTGGTGTCAATGAAATGGAGACAAACATAGCGTAAAGCACTGCATTTGAGAATATTACAATATATGTATATTCACATGTTACACGTCATAATCTATACAGCACATGTTTTAGGTTAGTTACAAATGTAATTGACTTTTAGGCAAAGAATACAGAACATGTGTCGTGTTTTAGTTGTTTTGACCAATGTTGTACAGATATCCAGAAAATACTTAGGAATCTGAAGCAATTCTTAGGAGGGCCTTCAGCCATATTCCAGATTTCATAATTGTATACATACATATATGTGTAGATCATGTATGGATCTGGTGAAGATGGATCTTCAGCTTATGATCATCGATCTGGAGCTAGGAGAGCAGTCTGCCTACATATATGGACTTTGCAATATGTACAATGTGCTGGTAACAGGAAGTTTTACTTATTACAGGAAGAAAGCTATTTCTGCTTTCAAGGCATGAATATCTCTCTAAATATAAATACTCACAAACATACATATAATAGGGTGTCACTCGCTTTGATAGTATATTATCTTTATAGGATAACATTAGTGGTAGACTTGCAGCTATGCATATGTCATGCTCCAAAATGTTTTTTGTATTACTCCTACAAATCCAAGATTTAGTAACTGTCCTCCTTCAAACAACCTTTGTAAACACAAGACACCAAAGAGTCAGTTCCTCTGGTGAGATCCGGTGCAATAGTACAGCTGATGATTACACCCATCCTATGCAGAATTACACAAAAACAGACCGTTCAGAATTGAGCAACTTTCACATACACCACAGGAACAGAGAGAAGAAATAAAGACCAAACTGGAGACAAGTCCAAAACCAATCACCTTGGGAATGACCTAGGCTCAATAAAATGGGGAGTAAATTCTTGACACAATTACACACAAAACAGCTGACAATTTCTTAACACAATGAAGTTCTACAGACATTCTATAATACCAGACTTGTATTGAACATTCCAAAAAGACATTGGTAGAAGATGTAAGTATCCTTGGTGATAATATACATTTAATGTAATGCAATTGTTCAATAACATTCTTGAAATATATTGACTATATAGAAAGTATATGATAAAATATGATCAAGGTATAAAAATAACTGGATGTATTATCTCCTGTAAAGACAATATCTCCTAAATGACAAATATTTAATATATTTCATTCTATTAGAAGTGACATATAGCACAATAAATCCCGTTACCTTGATAATGCTGCTCCTGCGGGGTATGCCTTGCTTGCCCACTTTATCCATACTTGGGCTCTCAGGTTGAGTTGTTCCACTCTCCTCTCTGCCCTCTACAAGGACACAGTCTCCATTGGACACTCCATTGCCATTGGTTCCATCAAACCGGCACTTCCCTCCATTGCTCTCCCCAAGTCCATGTTCCCCATCATTATCCATGAAAGCCATCTTGTCATCGTCAGAAAGCAATGGCGAGGGTACACTGCCACCACCCTCACCAGCACTCCCACCACCCCCTCCTGGCTCTGCCATGAGACTGTCAGCAGCAGAGCCCAGCAAGTGAATCCTGTCCTGCACAGTCTCCAATGCAAGATCAACTCTCACCAATGTGACTTCAGTCCAGTACTAGAATGCTGACACTCAAGGGCAGCTGGAAGAAACAGCCAAGAACCTGACATAAAATCACACCGCCAACATCTGTCACCTGTAATAAATAAGAAAACACCATCCATTAATTCGATCCAACTCAAACAACTTATACTAATGTATTTACAGTTAATATATATATATATATATATATATATATATATATATATATATTTATACACATATATACACACCCATAAAAATAGTGTAAATTTAAGTGATATCTAAGTGATATACATATTATTTACACATGCATACTTTATAGACAGGGTTCAATATGCAGGTACACAATTTATCATTAATATAGTCATATACAAGGTTTTAAACTTCTCCGGAGCTTGGGACCTGCGGCTCCTAAAATTTTCCAAAATATAATGCATCTCCATGAAGGGCTTCTTTCCTGGCTCCTAGAAAGAAGCCTACCTGGCTACTAAGTTATATATATATATATATATATATATATATATATATATATATATATATATATATATAGTTTTGCAGTATATAATTATACACTTTTACTTAGATGTGGACTATATATATATATATATATATATATATATATATATATATATATATATATATATATACACACACACACACACATATGTAAATATAAATAAGGTAACCATAGTTGCCATGCAAATAATGTGAGAATATACATTATATATAGCCAGCAGATAGTGTGAGAATGTGTGTGCTGTGTCCAGCTGTGTGTGCTGTGCACCTCTTCTCACCTCCTTCCTCTGTGTTCCCCAGCTGTCACACACACAGGAGCACATGTACACACACACACATGTACACTAGCAGCAGCCCCAGGGCTCATCCTGTACATACACACAGAGGACACCCTCCTGTGTCATCACACAGCCCTGTACTGCAGGCACCACCCTCTGCTGTCACTTTGCTGGAGCAGCCCATATGACAGCTGTGGCTTTGTGTGTGCTTAGTGTTAGAGATGCAGAGCACACACTGGTAACACTGCAGGATGGCTGGCACTTTGTGCTTGTATCCCAGTCCCTGTGTACATTGCTTTACATAATGCAGCAGCACACAGTACATATAATGGTGAGGACATGTGTAGTGACTGATGGGGTAGGGGAGCTGTCACACAGTGCATGGGTGTGTGCATTCATACTACATGCATTTCCGTTCAGATCTCTGCCACATCATGTGTATAAACCTGTAGCAGTGTGTATGTGCATGACTGGCTCTAGCAGCCAGTAGCCTGACATGTACATGTGTACATACAATGAGCATGCATGATGTGCGCTTCCTGTCTTAGTGGCCATCTGAGTGGGACTTACCGCTTGTGTACCCGGAGCAGCAGCCTCTAGCACCGATGTAGTAACAGATTGTGTATCCCCAGCAGTTCCTGTATCCCTCTCATGCACCAGCACTCAGCCCCAAGCCCCGCCCCCGCCGCTCACTGCCTCGCTCGCCTTTGTTCTCTTAAGGTGGATTAGCACAGTTACTGCTCACTGAAGCAAGTGCATGTCGTGATTTAATAGACACTCATATTACATGAGCATTCCCTACACACTAATAAGGAGCTGCTGCTTTCTGTTCACTGCTTACAGAAAGAAATAACTATTACAAAATGGCAGGTAATATATGAGTAATACCGGTAATATGTAACACGAATAATACGAACATAAATGCAGATGGACCACAGCATTTATTTACAACATAATATATATTTACACCAAGGAGATAGTATATGCAAATACAGTCATAAATACAAGTGTATACCAAAGATATACAGAGAGAGAAAGAGATAAATTATATTTATAAGTTCCTCTATATATCTTTGGTATATATATATATATATATATATATATATATATAGAGACACACACTAGGGAAGCTACTTTGGTATATATCACATATATAGTTGTCATACTGCAAGTTGTCGTCATGCTTTGCAGGGCTCGCATAGCGAAGCGAGGAACGCAGTTGCAGGGGTGGAGGCCCGCGGGACTTGGCTGCAATGAGCGCTGGGGTGGAGATGAGCGTCACAGGTGCTCATCGCAAGGCACGCTCATTGCAGGGATTGAGAGTTAGCAGGACTCAGCGCGAGGCACGCAATACTTTATGGCACGCAATACTTTACGACTTTAATGGCCGAACCTCCGAACTCGAAAGACCACCAAAAAATGCCAAATACTTAAAAAAAAATACCTTACACACTCACACAAAGCACAGGGAGAGAGCAAGGGAGCCAGTGAGTGAGGTTGTAAGTTTATTTGAGGTATATTTGACGTTTTTTGGCGATCGAAAACAGGCTAAGCGAGAGAAAAAATGGCGGCCGAAAAAACATAAATGGAGGAAAACGAGGCCGAAGGCAGTAAAAAAGAGCCCAAAGCCAGTAACACTTAATGCAAGTCAGTAACACTTAGCCCAAGTAGTAACATTTAACCCAAGCCAGTAACACTTAACCCAAGTCAGTAACACTTAACCCAAGTCAGTAACACTCATCGTGAGGCTAGTATATAAATATACTTGATGTAAAACAAGAATAAAAATCAAATAGCCAACATTGGTCACCTGGAATAAATAATAAAACAACTTCTATTAATTCAATAAAACAAATTATACCAATACATTTACTGTTAAAATATCATTCTTGTAAACAAGTTTTGCTAAGTCGTGAGATATACTTAAAAACAGTAATAATTGATACATACATATATATACATATATATATATATATATGTAGATGAATAATCATAGAATTGCAGAATATACTGATACAGTATTGCTTCTGGCTTGAATAAGAGAAGTGGTACCCTTGAAAGCTTGTCACTGTTACTTCACATCACTACGTCACACTTTGTATATATATATATAGTGAATAAATAGTATATCTGTGTTCACATTTGAATGTCTAAAACAAATTAAAAACTTGTTTCCTGCTCAGAATTTCCGAGAAAAATAGTTACAACACTGCATTCTGGGAAGCTGAGTAGGGACATGCAAATATACCCACAAATGCTTCACTCTTCAATCCATAGACCATTCAACAACACAAGCTGGGATCTTATAGGCAGTAACCTTGAAACAGCTGTACGTGGATAGGATTCTCAGCTTGTGTATAATCCAAACTTAACTTTGAACACAGATGTACTGTTTATTTACTGTACGATGGAGGGCTTCAATAGCTCTTTTGCCCACCATATATTAAATGATTGTTGTGGTGAACTATATATACTGTATCTATATATATTTGTACACACACACTGTTGCAAATGGGAAATAAAGGACCATGTAATTCTTCTACCTGGTCTTCCTGGATATTAATACATCTAACAATGCAGAATTTGGCAAAACTATAATTTTGATAGTCTCATCTTCTTCTGTTAATTAAATATGTTTGTGGTATTGGTATCTAGACATTATTATGTTGTGTTCACAGATCTCTCATAGTTGAAGATTGGTTATTGAGTTTGTGATGGTACCCTGGCAATATAAACAATGTGTGTATATAATACAGTGCCTTGCAAAAGTATTCACCTCCCTTGACTTTTTACCTATTTTGTTACATTACAGCCTTAAGTTCAATGTTTTGTTAATCTGAATTTTATGTGATAGATCAGAACACAATAATCTAAGATGGTGAAGTAAAATGAGAAAAATATATACATAAAACTATTTTTTAGAAATAGAAGACAGAACATTGGCATATGCGTATGTATTCACCCCCTTTGTTATAAAAAGCTCTAAAAAGCTCTGGTGCAACCAAGTACCTTCAGAAGTCACATAATTAGTGAAATGATGTCCACCTGTGTGCAATCTAAGTTTCACATGATCTGTCATTACATATACACACCTTTTCTTGAAAGGTCCCAGAGGCTGCAACACCTAAGCAAGAGGCACCACTAACCAAACACTGCCATGAAGACCAAGGAACGCTCCAAACAAGTAAGGGACAATATTGTTGAAAAGTACAAGTCCGGGTTAGGTTATAAAAAAATATCTAAATCTTTGATGATCCCCAGGAACACCATCAAATCTAGCATAACCAAATGGAAAGAACATGGCACAACAGCAAACCTGCCAAGAGACGGCTGCCCACCAAAACTCACGGACCGGGCATGGAGGGCATTAATCAGAGAGCCAGCACATAAACCTAAGGTAACCCTGGAGGAGCTGCAGAGTTCCACAGCAGAGACTGGAGTATCTGTACATAGGATGACAATAAGCCATGCGCTCCATAGAGTTGGGCTTTATGGCAGAGTGGCCAGAAGAAAGCCATTACTTTCAGCAAAAAACAAAATGGCACATTTTGAGTTTGCGAAAAGGCATGTGGGAGACTCCCAAAATGTATGGAGGAAGGTGCTCTGGTCTGATGAGACTAAAATTGAACTTTTCGGCTACCAAAGAAAACGCTATGTCTGGCGCAAACCCAACACATCACATCACCCAAAGAACACCATCCCCACAGTGAAACATGTTGGTGGCAGCATCATGCTGTGGGGATGTTTTTCAGCAGCTGGGACTGGGAAACTGGTCAGAGTTAAAGGAAAGATGGATGGTGCTAAATACAGGGATATTCTTGAGCAAAACCTGTACCACTCTGCGTGATTTGAGGCTAGGACGGAGGTTCAACTTCCAGCAGGACAATGACCCCAAACACACTGCTAAAGCAACACTTGAGTGGTTTAAGGGGAAACATGTAAATGTGTTGGAATGGCCTAGTCAAAGCCCAGACCTCAATCCAATAGAAAATCTGTGGTCAGACTTAAAGATTGCTGTTCACAAGTGCAAACCATCCAACTTGAAGGAGCTGGAGCAGTTTTGCAAGGAGGAATGGGCAAAATCCCAGTGGTAAGATGAGGCAAGCTCATAGAGACTGATCCAAAGCGACTTGGAGCTGTGATTGCCACAAAAGGTGGCTCTACAAAGTATTGACTTTAGGGGGGTGAATAGTTATGGACATTGACTTTTTCTGTTATTTTGTCTTATTTGTTGTTCGCTTCAAAATAAAAAAATAAAAAAAAATCTTAAAAGTTGTGGGCATGTTCTGTAAATTAAATGATGCAAATCCTCAAACAATCCATGTTAATTCCAGGTTGTGAGGCAACAAAACACGAAAAATGCCAAGGGGGTGAATACTTTTGCAAGGCACTGTATATATATATCTGCATGCTACAGGCAAATATTATAGGGTTAAGGTCCTAATAACCCCTGACTCAAAAGCAGACCTGACATGCCGTTTACATTGTGACAGTTAATAAAGTGCAAGGGTGGGAAGAATGTGCAAGGATATGTGTCCTGCAGTGTGGGTACCCTGGAGCATGCCTGCGTTGGAGATGCAGAGGGTTTTAGGATTGTAACTATTGCCCTCTTATCCTAAACCCTGTTTTTATAAGTTATATTTTCTGTTTAAAGCTTTGTTTTGTTGTATTTTGCAAATATATTTTTAATCACATATATAGTTGTGAGCGTACGAGTTGTTGCTAACGCTGCGGGGTCGCGTAGCGAGCCCGCGGCCCTCGCGAAGCGAGGGCACTGTGCCAGGTTCTCAGTTGCTGGCATGGAGCGCCGCAGGCGCTCCTTGCCAGCAACTGAGGACCCTCGCGAAGCGAGGGTACTGTGCCAGGTTCTCAGTTGCTGGCATGGAGCGCCGCAGGCGCTCCTTGCCAGCAACTGAGGACCCTCGCGAAGCGAGGGCCTATGTTGCTGGCTTGGAGCGCCGCAGGCGCTCCATGCCAGCACCTGAGGACCTCGCAAAGCGAGGTCTTCAGTTGCAGCAACTGCGACCCTTGCAATTCAAACAACTGCGAATCTCGCAAAGTTCACGTCGCAACACATTACGACACTCGCAAACAACATACGACACACGTTCACACACATTACGACACTCGCAAACAACATACGACACACGTTCACACACATTACGACACTCGCAAACAACATACGACACACGTTCACACACATTACGGCCTCGCAACACTCGGACGCAACTCGCGAACATTACAAAATTAAAAACACAATACATACACACAGCACATACATAAAAACCTTACCTACACAAACAGGAAGCACCCAGGACCTCAAAAATGCAACTTACAACTTAATTGCACTCAAAATAAAAGAGTTTAGACACTAAATATTTTGCTAAGCTACACAAAAAATGGACGACGAATAAAACGAAAACGAGGCTACACACGCAAACACCATACGAGACACGTTACCACACATTACGACCTCGCAAACATCGGACGCAACACGCCGACATACAAACATTTAAAACTTAAGAAAGACACACAACAAACACATAAAAAGCTTACCTACAGCAATAGGAACCAGCCAGCACCTCAAAAAAACAAGTTACACCTACATTTAAATCAAAATAAAACACTTTAGACACTAATACCATCGCTAAGCGACAGAAAAAATGGCCGACGAACAAAACGAAAACGAGGCTTCAGACGTAACTACACTACACTTACTCGCAATAATGAAACACATACTATGCGGAACGTATCACAATCATATTAAACACCATTTTGAACAGTAATACGCAGAAAATGGCGGATGGAACGCAAATTGTAAGCTGGAACGCAAATAGCGCATGCGTATTGCGTTCTAACGGTCTCACTTTCCAGAACTTTCTACAAGTTTATAAATACTGCCTATTTCAAACAAAAAAATACATTTCTCCTCAGGTGATCAACGGAGTGACTTCTGAGATAACTGCTGCTTTTACTTGAGAAGACAATTCTTTACTAATTTACTACTTTGCATTGTGCAAATTACAACTGAGAGGTAAGCTATAATATATTACATTTCAAACAAATAAAAAAAAAAACTAGGATTTATGTAGTGACATATATGGCACATTTATGTGTATAGGCTCACAAAAAAAATACGCTTAATTTAACAAAACAACAAAAAAACATAATTCAATATTAAACAGAGGTTTATGTATAGTGACATGTGACACGCACATATATGTCTGTAATGTATAGTGACATCTGACACGCACATATATGTATAGAATGTATAGTGACATAAATAACGAAGAATATTCCGAGCTTGCCAACCAAGTTATACTGACGTGTAAAAATAAAGATGCATTAATACTCAATAATGAAATCTTAAAAAAAATTTATGCACCACAAAGAAATTATCACAGTGCTGATTCTGTACTTGCTGATGACAATGAAAGTCAGGCAAACTTTTCAACTGAATTCATTAACTCTTTAACTCCTTCTGGAATGCCACCACATATTTTGCAGCTAAAGAAAGGTGCAATTATCATGTTACTGCGAAATATGAACCCCAAAAAAGGCCTATGCAATGGCACAAGATTAATTGTTCAACAATTAAAGGACCATTTTATAGATGCTGAAATTTTAACTGGGACCCATAAAGGAGAGAGAGTTTTCATACCAAGAATAGATTTAGCACCAAGTGAAAGTAGTCTCCCTTTTATACTTCAAAGAAGACAATTTCCCATTATTATGGCATTTGCCATGACCATTAATAAATCACAAGGTCAAACTTTCAAATCTGTGGGGATTTACTTGGAAGAACCAGTTTTTGCACATGGTCAATTGTACGTTGCGTTGTCACGCTGCAAAAATCCACAGGCTATTAAAGTTTACATTGAAAACAATGAAAGTCAAGGTGATTTATTAGAAGATGGACGTATTTTTACTAAAAACATTGTCTACTATGAAGTACTATAACTTTGCAGGATACAAACTAAAGCCATGCAAACATTTTGGAAAAACATTCAAAAATACAAAACAATTGCTTGTTTAATTCAGTCATAATTAATGGAAGTCATGTTTATAGATAATTCGCCTCACAAAATACTTGCCTTGCATTTCTATGAAAAATTATGTTAAAATGTTAAGTCACTATGTTAATGTTTCTAATGTTACAAGTTTAAAAACAATATTTTCAAGTTATTTCATTCAACATATTACAAAGTTCATGTTAAGAGCTCAAGCACCTTTTAAGTCACAATGTAAATATTCTCTGTTATCTTAACATTACTACCTACATTAATGTTTATCGACAGTTTATGTGCTCAGTAATGAATTACTTTAGTTACGTACGGTTTAAGGAGAGTTTTTACTGTATGCCTTCCTCTACATTCAATGTATATTAAACTTAACAATTATTCTGATACAAATTGCATGTTAATACTGATTAATTTAAAGTTAAACTGTTTTTACATTCAAATGTTAATACTTTTAATTCAAAATTATGTTACAAAATGTATTTACTATGCTCCTGTTTATAATGTTCAAAATTAGACAAATGTTTTGCAAGAATTCCAAAGTTACATAAAAAATAAAGTTCAATTTTAAAAATATATACTTTCAAGGTTATTGCTTACATATATTTTAAACTTCATGTTAAAATTCGGCACGTTTCAAAAAGTCTTTTTAATTTTTACTTTTCTCTGGATTCTATGTATATTAAAGTGAACAATTCTTCAGATACAAATTTCATTTTAAAAAACCATTACATCAACGTTTTGCAAAAATACATGTTCATATCACAATACTTACAAGGGTCAAAAATATATTTAAATAACTAAACAACTTCACAAACATATACATCACATTGCCGTCATTTTTTGACGGGCAAGTCGCTAGTGTTAATTAATAGTGAACTAAAAATGTATTTTAACATGAGAAGCTCCTATACCGGCCTTTTAAGCATATGAACTGCGTTCATTAATATTCTGTATCATTACTGCAGACATATACCTTTCGAGTGTGACATTACAGTGTTAAAATAAGCGTCTTCTGTATACTTCATGCCCACACCAGTCTTACTAGATCAATTATTTTTTAGATGCATTTTATTATAATTGTAAATATATCATAACTTCATGGATATGTATTATGTGCTAACAATATATTATGTACATCCCATCCCTACGCAACATATTCCCAGATCACATTCAAAAATACCTGGTCAGTTTATTCTAGGGCCGCATCATTTTATAGCAGAAGCTCTTTCCATTGCTGGCTTAGGGCCTCATTCTATTAGCGGCCGCAGCCGTTGCGGGGCCGCAAGGACCGGCCGCAAGCTATTCGGCTATTCTATTCCCCTCCGGCCGGGGATTCCGGCAGGCTTGCGGCCTTGCTATCTCTTGCGGCTGCTCGCGCCGGAGGAAATCCTTTGATCTAAAACGGCCGCAAGGAAATCGGCCGTAAGAAATTCCTATTTGCAATTCAATTGCTCCGGGAACCCTCTCTGCAAGGCTAAAAGCGAGCCGCAGCTTACTTGCAGGAAAGAGGTCCCGCTAGCACCAATTAAGCACATAAAATAGCTCAAATAAAGCCATCCTGCACTTTGAGAAGACTATAAAGGGATTTTAGGTGTTAGAAAAAATAGCACATAATTACCCTATACTCAAATCCGTAAAATATTTTATTTTTAATATCCGTAAAATATCCATGTAAAAAGTCCCGAGTGCTTGGAGCACCTCAGACCCGGCCACGCCGCAGCCGGAAAATAAACAGGTAATGTAAACTCGGATTTGGGCTGATGTGCAAGCTTGAGAGTGGGTTACTTTTAATCCTCATGTCCCCCAATATGATCCCTAGCATTTACAGAGCTGTACAGTGCAGGCTTGAATTTATTTTTGCGTTTTTAGATTTCTGAGCTTGCGGCCGGTTCCAAGATATGCGGCCGGCCATAAGAGGAGATCCTTGCGGGGCCGTATAATAGAATCGCGAGTTAACAGAACCCCCGCAAGGAATCGCAGCCTTACGGCCGATTTACGGCCGGTAATAGAATGAGGCCCTTAGTGATTGGTGAGGGGGCTAGCACATTTGGGTCTGAATTTGCAATGTTATTCAGACATGTGTGCCTCTTATGTCAATTACTAATCCTCCTCTCTCTCGTTATATTCTCCTTCCAGGAGTATATGGAAATACTAAATTGTGACACTGCCTGCTTAACCCTTACAATGTGTTTCTGTGGGCACAAGCCTTGTTGGTCTATGCAGAAATAAATACTCTGCCATACTGTGTGGGTTGGATTCAATAATAATAATAATAATATTAATAATCCACTAGAATAATTGGCAAAAGTGATATAACCTCTGCACAGTGCTCACTGCATAGGCATCACAATAATGATTGTCAGTAAATAAGTGCGAGTCCCACCCAGCAGTGCAAATGCGCTTTTGCGTCCGGGACTTGCGCTAAGAGCGTAGAGTGATACAGAGAGCAGGCGCAGAGAGAGAGGGCACAGAGAGAGACAGAAGGACACAGAGAGCGGACCTAGAGAGCAGAGGGAGGGCAGAGATAGTGAGGGAGGGGGCACAGAGGGAGAGAGAGTGTGCACAGAGACAGAGTGCAAACAGAGATAGTGGGCGCACAGAGAGAGAGAGACAGCGTGCAGAGAGAAAGAGAGTGGCAAAGAGAGAAAGGACAGAGAGAGAGACAGAAGGGCATAGAGAGCGAGATAGCAGACATAGAGAGCAGAGGGAGAACACAGAGAGTGGGCACAGAGAGAGTAAGAGAGAGCTAGAAGAGAGATAGAGCACGGGCACAGAGAGAGAAAGTGGGCACACAGAGAGAGAGACGGCACGCACAGAGAGAGACAGTGCACAGAGAGAAAGAGAGGGTGCAGAGAGGGTGCAGAGAGAGACAGATTGCACAGAAAGTGCATAGGGACAGACAGCATACAAACAAACATCACAGAGAGAGAGAGAGAGAGACTGCATACTTGACAAATAACACACCCACAGAGAAACAGCACAGAAAGAGACAGCACAGGCAATTCAACATAATATTTTATGATACTGTCATTTATGATGGGCAAGTTACTAGTAATAATAATAATGCTACAATGGCTCATATGTGATAATAATAATAATACAGTGTAATAACGTAGTAATGATAATAATACCACTGTACTATAATATCTACTACTAATAACTTACATAACTTATCATGCTCTCTCTTTTAATTTAAACAAACAGAACATAAAAACAAATTTAGAAAAATTCCATCTTTAAATTGGGTTGTCTGTTACCTGGGGACCTTCTGTATATAAGATTTGGGCATTTCATTCCTTGCAGAAGGTCCAGGGAGAATTCTGATTATCCCTTTGGATTAAATGTATTTATCTCCATGAGGCTTACTGGCAAATGTTCCAAATGATCTGTGTTCTCTTCATTCATATGAAACATGCGTTACAACCTCAAAAAATAATCAATTTTTTGGACATTATCAGAAAACATAATTGACTGGATATATATGTTCATGTATATTACATTAAAAGTAAACACTTTCTGCATCATCATATTGGCACAATAAAAATAAGGGTCCTATCCTGTTTTGTGTTCGCCGCTGTTGCAAAATGCCGCCTACACTTGGAACGCGTGCGCTTGAGTTGCCATCTAGTGGTGTAAATGAGCTACTACGCCCGCGCCATCTGTTAATGTAAGTGGTTAGGGGTTTAGGGTTAGGGGTTTAGGGTGAGAGGGTTAGGGTTCATTTGGATGTGTTTTTACACTACAGGAGCAAATTACCAGATGGCGCAGGTGTACTAGCCTATTTCCACCACTAGAATTCGACCTGAGCGGATCCGTGTTTCAAGAGCCGGCAGAGGCACGCTTCAACAGCGTCGAACACAAAACAGGATAGGTCCAAAAATAAGATGTAACTAGATTACTGTAAAACAAAATAAATTCCTAATTTACTGAACACAATATTAATGTGAGTTTATATAATGCAAATGAATAAACCTAACACATGACCAGATATACAATATTTTTAGAAAGAAAAAGGTTGATTTTAAACCAAACTATTGAGATTTGTCCCCTTCTGAGAGGCTTGTGTACTTAAATTAAGCTGTGAGCTATACCATGTTATGTCACCCAAGATGGACAGGTCATAGCAGAGAGGTCAGACAAATTGCAGTCCACTGAGAAGGAACTGGCAACCCATTCCAAACCCATTCCAGCACCTTTGCCAAAATAACCATATGGATAAGCATGACAAGAAATATAACGATAGATGAACAACTAAACAACAACAATATAATGTAAATGCATTAATCTAACATATGCCCAGATACACAATATTTTGACAAAGATAATGTTTGGTTTTAAACTACAGTATAGAGATGTTTAACCATGTTCAATTTTTAGCATGTCTTAAAGGGGTAGGCACCTCACCAAGACTGCTGAGCACCGTCACATATACAATCACTGTATTTTAGTTAACTAACAACTGCGATGGTTACAGATATCTTTAATTATTGATTATATAGACATCGAAACCCACGCACAAGTTGCTGCTGCTACTAATCCATAAGATCTTTATTGTTAAAGGCTTACAATCTTTACTGATCCACCTTAAGTGAGCAAAGGAGAGACTGTACACCGAGGCGGGGCGGGGTTTAAGGCAAAATGCTGGTGAGTGAGATAGAGCATTACTGGATCTGGAATCTATCACTACACCAGCACCAGAGAAGGCTCCGCACTACCAGAGGGACTACCACAGTGAGGGGCGGAGCTTCGCCTATCAATCAATTGCAGAGCCTGCGGATCAGTGCTCTCTCACCCAACCAGTGAGCTGTATTCCCCATACATGGTTACACCCACCTGTCAGCACTTGGACACGCCCATATGCGACCGCAAAATCCAGGCTGTGTTCTAGAGCGCCGCATCCAGGAAGCAAGGCGATGTGACACCTCACACTGACCTGTCACAGCTGTGACACCTGCCTGGGGTCAATAACCAAGGGAAACGGATTAACGCTGAGTTACAAGGTACCACTGCACATGTATGTCCATAAATAAATATATATATGCACATATATATCAGAGTACTGCAGTATAGTGGTACTTTTCTTATTGGACAAACATTTTAGTTAGAGTGACAAGCTTTTGAGAGCTGCACCTCTCTTTATCAAATCAGAAATAATACTGAGATGTATCTTGTTATGTGCACGCCCTTCACGGGAACCCCTTTCCAAAACCCCCTAGACGCTAAGCCCCTAACCCCCTACACCCCTTGCCGGCCCTAACCCTAACCCCCTACACCACTTACCAGCCCTAAGCTTCTACACCCCTTGCTGGCAGTAACCCTAACCTCCTAATCTTAGCCTCACCCTAACCCCCAAAAAGTAACTCCCCAACCCTAAGCCCCTACACCACTTACCGACCCTAACCCTCTATGCCTAACCCGAAAAGCCCTAACCACTTGGAGACAGCTACATCGGGACATCAGCGGCGCAGGTCAGTGCAGCATGCGTGAGTACATATAACAAGATAGGTACCAATACTGATTAAGGTTTACTATGAGCATTGGAATAGGATCTATCTTGTTATGTGCATGCACGGCACAGGAAGACTCCTGGTGCCAGGCGCGCTCGCGTACCGCCCCACCATGTACTGCCTAAGCCCTTAACCCTAACCCTTAATCCCCTACACCAGTTACCGGCCTAACCCTAAACCTAACCCCCTTGCCGTCCGTAACCCCCTACACCCTAACCCCCTACACCCCTAACCCTCTTAGACTAACCCTAACCCCCTCAAAGTAACTTCCTAACCCCCTACACAACTTACCGGCCCTAACCCTAACCCTCTGAACCTAACCCGAAAACTCCTAACCACTTACAGAAATCTACATCAAGACGTCAGCAGCGTGCTTCCAGTGCGTTCACATAACAGGATAGGTCCTTGGAATATGGGGACAGAAGACAGGTATCATAAATAAAGTACTTGGTCAGTCAAGTGTGTGAGTTGTGTATATATTAATTAAATAAATGTATATCCATATATTTAATAATTAAAAAAAAAATATATATATATAGAGAGAGAGAGAGAGAGAGAGAGAGAGAGAGAAAGAGTATTGCAGTGAATAGTGATACCTTTTTTATTGGACAAACGTATTCATAATAAAGCGACGAGCTTTCGAGAGATAATGCCTCTCTTTATCAAGTCAAAAAGCGATACTAATAAAAGTATGAACTAAAAATAGTAACCAGAAAGAGATGGGGAAAAATGTTTTTGGGAAAAACAAAGACAAAATTCATTGGGCAGAGTTAAGTGAGAAACAGACGAGCATTGTGAATAATGTCCTAATAGGTCAGTAAGTGTATAGATCAGGTTGTAGATAAGAACACAGCAGAGTAAAATAAAGAGCAATACATTACAGCATAGCATGTAGCTTACCAAAACAGCAATAGAAGGTGGGGAGGTAAGTGGAATGTGTGAGCTATAAGACATTCACAGCTACCTCACTCTTCATATATATATATAGACACACACCTAGCATTTCAAAAGGCTGACGAGAGACACACTTGAAAAATAATGTGCTATTAGATTGTGCTACTACAATGATGTGAGATAAATAAAATACATTGTAAACATAGACACACATTGTACCACATTGATCTGTCTATACATATATTTTGCAGAGTGTATACTCCATCCTTTTCCTGGGTTTTGAGAGAAAACATAAGGAAGAACTAGAGAAAGTGAGACAAGGTGGAAAATGTAGGACTTTACTTCAGAAGAGGAGGTTTTGACTCCAAATGAAGGACAATTGGGATATATAAATATACATATATTTATATATATAGCAATCATTTCACATATGGTGGGCTAAGAGAGTGATAGAAGCCCTCCATCGTACAATGTACAAACAATGAATAGTACATTAGTGATTATATTTGAATGTCTAAATAATAAGTTAAACTTATTTCCTGCCGAAATCTCTCAGAAATACAGTTTATGCACCACACTCTGGGAAAACTCTGGGAAAACTGGGCGGGGACATGCAGATGAGATCTCTCCAAGAGATGTCTATCCAAACCATTTTAAACATGGCTCCTTTTAAGCATATGCTTACTGTATTTCACAGTTTTAGGCATAGCAACGGATGGATTATTCGCAAACCAGGTAATGCGCTCATTGCGAGGCCCGCGTGAGTTAGGCTGCGATGACGCCCGAAGGCCCGCAGGACTTTAAAACAGCCTAGACATGAGCACAGAAGGTGCTCATGTCGATAGCCGCCGAAAATCTGAGCACTTTCCCATTGATCGCGAGGCACGCAATTTAGTAATTTAACGGCTGAAATAGTTTCAAGCGCGTAACTTGAAGGACCCCCCAAAAAAGCCAAATAATGACAAAAAAATAACACAATCACACAGCACATTGTGAGACCCGGGATGAGTGCCGAAGGTACTCAGAGGGGGCAGAACCTCGCATTGTGTGGCAAACGGCATTGCCAGCCTTCAAATTTTATTGCCTTAATTTTTTACGTCATGGCTTGACAAGCCCTACAAAGCCGCTCATTGCGGGGCTCACAATGAGTGCCAAAGGCACTCATTGCGAGCCACCAGATGAGTGCCGAAGTTGATCATTGCGAAGCACGAAAGTTGTGGCTTGACAAGGCCTGCAATTAGCGGCTCATCGCAAGGCCCATACAGTAGACGGAGGGAGAGGCTCGCAATGAGCGACAAAAGTACAGCATTCCCATCAATAAAATTTTATTCCTGTCATTTTTGACAGGCAAGAAGCTAGTATAACATAACACCTTATTTAAATGCATGTAGGGGTCTAAAATTAAATATCATTAAAGGAACAGATACCATGTCAGCTAAGTTGATTTTCACAGTCAACTGTTTTGAATCTCAATGGGAATAATTTAAAAGAATGACTTCTGACCCCACTATATGTTTACAATGTATACAACATTCAATGCAACTTGATTTTAATCATATCATTAAGTTTATAACTCCACCTGCCCATAACCCACCAGTCTCGGCTATAGTTTGCTTATGGTGTGAGGAACGTGTAGACTAGCCAGCATATTATAAATTACAGCACAATTACAATTTTAGGATCACGACCATTAACTTAACAGACCAATTTTTATGGTGTATAAATGAGGTCTACATTTCCAGTAATAAGCATTGGTCACTAATCAATTTTAGAAACAATGTGTAAATAAAATTATTGGGCAAATGAGCAGCATTAAAGGCAGGGACAAAGTTAATTATTATTCTATAGAAAGAAATCTAGCCCCCAAACATGCACACTGTAAGAGGCACACAGTGGTATCAATGTGATATGCTTATGTGTTGGTGGGGAACAAGGGGCTCAGGAGGAACAAAAGTACCTTGGAGGCATCACTTGTGTCCCAAATATGTTATAAGAAGAAGGAACGCCTGACACATCTACAGCATTCAAGTCCTTTTTATTCTGCAGCACCTACAACACTCCTCTTTACCAAGCATTGCTCTAAGCCCCTTTAATTTGCCTCTCTCTTTTTCTCATTATGATTATTTCTATATTTTGCTATGTATAAAACAAAAGTGTGAATGTATTAGGTATTTTTAGTTATTTCAGGTAATGTGAATAGAGTCTTGGCCACACAGCTGCCTCATGTGAACAGGCAGTCAATGGAATGGAACTGTGCTGAGGCAACTCCTAGGAGAGACAAGATGCTGCAGAGTCCCACAATCAGAACGTTTCTCTGTGTCTGACACCAGCTTTGTGTGACACAGATACTCTGTATGAGGTGTCCTGTGTCAGCTCTCCAGGAAAGGAGTGATGGGAAGTTTGTTACTGTGAAGGTGTTTTATAGAGAATGAGTGACTTTTACAGTCAATGCTCTACAAAACCCATAGTTGTTCTTGCATTTTATGTGTGTTCTACATTTGTTTTATCTTGTTAACATCTTGGTTGTACATTAGAGTTGTGATTTAAAGGTATATCTAAGTTTCCTTGTTTTTCTCTTCCTGTAATCTAACACATGCTGCTTATATCAGAAACACATTGCATTGAGTCATTCTATACACATACAAATTTATTTTATTTAAAAATAAAACTTGTTTTCCACACCCCAGAGCTGCTTAAACAGGGACAGTGTACCTACCAAAAGAAACACTGCATTTGGGTATGAATTTTAACCTTTTACTAACCTTCAAGACTGGAGAAGCACAATGCAAAGATCCAAGCAGCAGTGTCTGGCTCCTGCTTCCTGGTGCAGGGGACTACACATCCCATGATTCCTTCCTGCAATTTTTTTTTTATTATAGATTATACAGATTTGGGCGAAACAATTTATGCTAATTTTAACAGGGCTTTGCAGGGGTGTTAACTATAAAAATCAACTGCTCGAAAACTCAACAGATTTAGCAATCTTTGGGGGAGGTATAATAATTTTCATTTTGGTATTTTTTCATGCAAAACATGTTTTCATACACACCCAGTTCAATCAGATGCATTCATAATCAATGCACCTTAAACATGCCTTTAAGCAAACTGCAACCCAAATTGAAATGCCCATAAATAACTCCATCAAATCCCCAGCGGTTTCAAAGAGGATACCACTCCAAATGCATTTCACCCCTCTATCTGTTGGTGCCAAGCACAACTGCAGGCTTCAGCTGCTCTTTAAACCACCACTGTACCATTAAAAAAGTATACTGTGTATGTTTGAAAACTGATTTATAGATACACCGGGAAAAAAATAATAAACCCCTTTTTTAATTATTGAATTTGATGCCTCTGATGGAATCTGGAGGTATTAATGATATTTTGGTAAGGTTTGGGTGTGAGAGTGGCGTTTATTGTAAGCTGTCTGATTCTCTTCCCTCCTCCTACACATCTTCCTCTATTGATAGGTAAAAAAAATAAGGACATCTCTCAGGCTTCAGGAGGTGTTTAAACCAGACAAGATGAAATCCTCTGTACATAGTTAAATACTTATTGGTTTAAAGCTATCCATTACAAAGGCTTAAAAAATCTATCCACCTAGAAACCTACAGGCTATGTGGAAGCCCACACTCTATTCTTTACTGATTGGCTACTGGTTAACCTCTTTATTTGTATGAGATTTCGGGTGTTACACTCTTGATTTTACACTACTGACATATTATTTATCTGAAAAGTTACCACATATGGACACCAGTAATGACCCAGATGGTCAACTGCAATGAAAATAGCCCTGTATCCCATTTGTTTTCTTATATTCACAACTTATAGAATAAAACACAACATGTTATATCATAGACATAAAGAGGTAAAATCTTACCAGGCAAAACATGTGTAAGGCTTACTGAATTAAAAAATATATATAACAGTAAATCCAGTGCCCTAGTAACTTCTTGGTAGGGGAGGTATAAACATATTTCACATATTTATCTCCAAGAGTAATTGCTGTAGATACTCGAGTATACCGCTAGTTTTTTATGTTTCCATTTTACCCAATAATCAGAGGATTGTGATATATTTGAGATATAGCTGTTCTAAGTTCTGGTAAACTGGTTGTTGAATGAAGTTTATAGTCTTCCTACAGATGTAAGAACAAACGTCTTTTTGTTATCATGTCTTTATAAGAGTGCATCCTGCTGCTGCAGCCAGTGCACTGGGTGCTGCATTTACCACGGGCTGCGGCAATTGTGTTATGAGTCCTGTGGCACTAGAGCAGGTGGGAATGGGTGTGGAGGTCTCAAGCATAAAGTACATATTATATATGTACTAGGAACTTGCCCGTCAAAAATGAAGGGAAAACAATTGTAAGGCTGGCAATGCTGTTTGCCACACAATGTGAGGCTTTTGCTCCTCTGAGCACCTGCGTGTGTGTTATTGTCTTCGGCATTGTGTATTTTCTGCGTGCCTGGCGTTGCAGAGCCTTGTTTTCATCCTGTTTCAAAATGTATAAGTTTTTCGTCCGCCATTTTTCCCCGCGTTCAGCCGATTTTCGTTTGACGAAAAACGTAAAATATGGCTCCAATTATATTGCAACTTCACTCCCAGGCTTCCTGGCTCTCCCCCTGTGCTTAAAAGTATTTTAGTTGTTATTCTGTGTTTTCGAGTTAAGCGTTTGAACCAACTGCGTGCCTCAACTGCGCGCCTTTGGTGCTCATTGCAGCCTAAGTCCCACATGCCTCAACTGCTCGCTTTGCGAGGCTCGCAGTGCAATGAGCCCCTTTGGCATGTGTCAACGTCACCAACACTGACAACTATATATGTGATATGAGTATCTATGGACCTATCTTTTAGATTTGGCACTAACCCTGTCATAATTATTTGCACAGAACTATATGTGATATGAGTATCTATGGACCTATCTTTTAGATTTGGCACTAACCCTGTCATAATTATTTGCACAGAACTATATGTGATATGAGTATCTATGGACCTATCTTTTAGATTTGGCACTAACCCTGTCATAATTATTTGCACAGAACTAGTTTCAGTTTGGATAGCTAACCTGTAAAACAAATATTTGACATATCAAGCATTTAAAGTGACAGTGTAAGCACTTTTACAGTTAACTCTATTTTTATTTCACTGTTAATTAACATTAAAATACACGTGCAAACACCTTATTTATTCAACTTATATGCAGAATACATCATTTGTAAGTCCTGGATGGACGCATCAAAAGCTGGAATTAATATTGCTGCAAGAAATATCAACAACCTCAGATACATGATGATACTACTCTGATGGCTGACAATGAGGAAGAACTAAAGGATCTATTGATGACTACGAGAGAACAGAATTTCAACGTTACAAAAGAGGATGGTCATGGCAACGAGCAATCTCAGTTCATAGCAAATAGATGGTGATCAAGTGGAGACAGTGACAGATTTTATTTTCCTGGGCTCCAAGATCTCTGCAGATAGTGACTGCAGCAATGAAATTAAAATATTTTTGCTTGGGGAGGAAATCTATGGCAAGTCTGAACAAGCTATTAAAAAGTAAAGATATTACACTAGCAACAAATCTATGCATATTTAGAACTATGTCATTCCTAGTGACAGCTGGTCAATAAAGAAGGCTGAGAGCCGTAGAATTGATGCCTGAAGGAAACCGCTTATAGTCCCTTGGACAGTCAGTACTACAGGAAATCAAACCAAACTGTTCACTGGAAGGGTTGACCATGAGGCTAAAGCTCTAATATTTTGACCATGTCACAAGAAGACAGGATTCCCTAGAGAAGACTCTGATGTAGTGAAAGATTGAAGCCACACAAAGAAAGGGAAGGCAGAGGCGGAGATAGATGATGCCATTGATGCAGATGTGCCTGGTCACATAGGGTCACAAAGTTGAACATGACTGAACAACATCTAAGTTTATCTTTTTTTTAATCTAACACACATTACACTGAGTGATTCTATACACATACAAATTTATTTTATTTTATTTAAAAAAAAAAAAAAATTGGTGTACAAACCCGCAGAGCTGCTTATATAGTACCTGGTACCTACCAATAGAAACAGTGCATTTGGGTATGCTGTTAACTAACCTGCAAGGCCACAGCAGCACAATGCAGAAATCCACAAAGCAATTTCTGAGCTCCTCCTTGCTTCCCTGTGCAGGGAAAAAAACAAAACTACACATCCCATGATGCTTTGCTGCACAAACTACCATTACAAATTAAAACAATGTTATAGGTGCCTATGATTGGCGAATTATACATTTATGCTAATTTTAGCAGGGATTTGCAGGGGTGTTAACTCTCAAAATCAACATCCAGCAAACTCTTTAAGGGTAAGTTTAATAATGTTTATTTTGGTATTTCTTCATGCAAATTTTTTTTTCATACACTACTGATTCTCCTCTATGAGATGCATTCATAATCCAGGAAAATGAAATATGCCTTTAAGGACTTTCATATTTAAGAATATTCATTAAAAGGTGGATGAAATTATGTTTTGTTTTTATACTGTAGAATAAGTAATAAAATAATAACATTACATTTTTATAAAATAATATAGCAATTTGTGACAGGTAAAAAGCTACAAAATGAACTAATAATTAATTGAAAATAGGAGATTGGGGTAAGCAAACACATACATGATTATGGTGACTGGACATATATATTCATATATACAGTTAAGGGACACTAGCTGGTATGTCTTGTTTTTAATGTATTGAGAAAGGTATGTAGGTTTAGGAATTGGTAAGATATTTTCTGATAATGGAATTCACAACATGTTGTGGCATCTATGCAATGGTTAAGGGTCCAGTTTCTCTGGCCCTGAATACAAAATTGCAAACCTTCCTGGTATAGACACAGAGCCTCATTCAATTGAGCAATTGTAAGTTACAGTAGCCCGTAACGGAGGCTGTAAGATAATTTGCTATTCAATTGGGTTTTTTTGTGAGCCACAAATGGTCTAGGTGTTACGGGCTTGAAAATCTAAGCATTTGATCTTTCACGTCCGCAAGAGTTACAATCGCAAATTGCTATTCAATTGCTACAATTCCCCAAGCCCGCAAATGTTTTCACACCCGAAAACGGCAAATGTAGAAGAAAATCCTACGAGTACTAGAGAGGACCCGCAAAGGTGTCAAACACCTGATCGTAGCACTGTAAATGCAAAAAAAAATAAAAAAAAATCCTGCACTATAAATAACGGGAAAAGCAGTGATAGACATTAGAATAAATTGCACAACAGTCTCAAGCTCGCAAATCTGCAAGAAATTATTTTATTTTATCTTTCATTTTGGGGTTATATCAATCTTGGGAATCAATGAGTTAATACATATCAGGACACCCACATGGACTAGAACAGTATCAGCCTTCATTTTTGCTGTATTAGCCTTCATTTTTGCTGTTGCTAAATGGGTAGTCATAGCCTTACTTAATTGATCATATTCACCCCCCGAAATGCTACATACTATTGCATGGTTTACGGTTTTGGCTTTCGGCCCATAACTTTCGGGCTTGTTCGATTGTAGCAGAACGCTAGATTGCAGCAGGCCCGCAGACATACAGCCTGCTTTTACCTTTTTCTAATCTAACACACACTGCTTATATCAGAAACACACATTACATTGAGCCATTCTATACACACACAGATTTATGTGGACCCAAACAATGTGGTCCCAGACAATGTCAAGAAAACATTCCCCAAACCATAACGCTGCCACCAACAGCTTTTGTTCTTCCAACAATGGTTGCAGAGTGTTTGTTCTTGGAGGTTTCGCGCCTGACTCACTAACTTCAGTCCAGTTGATGGAACAGAAAACGTGACTCATCAGAGAAGGCAACCAACTGCAGTACTGTTGTGCAAATTTGAAGCTGTTGTTGACTATGAACCCTTGTCAGCATCAGGGCAGTGACCAGTATTTTGCTTTGGAGCCCCATACGCAACAGGGTTCACTGTACTGTCATTTTAGACACACGTCTAGTAGCCCCCTGGTTTGTTTGAATGGTGAGTTGCTCAACTGTAGCATGTCGGTTGGCCCTCACACACCTTCACAGCTGACTTTCATCTCTCACATCAGTGAAGCATATTTGTCCAGTCACGGTACATTTTAACCACAGCAGTACACCAACAGTTCACAAAGTTTGCTGTTTCAGAAATACTGCCACGATTTGCCCGAAAAGCCAATTACCATCCCCGTTTCAAAGTCAGATAAATGGCACATTTTACCCATGACAGCGATGGTTGATATGTTTGCAGAATGTCTACATGTCACCTTATATATCCACCAAGCCAGCTCACAGCACGTGCGATATTTCATTGGTTATGTACTGCTGATGTAAAAAGTAGATGGGGGTCATAATAATGCGCTTTAAATGTTGGGGAGTGCTGACTCCCATGCTTCCATGAAATGTCTACAACCAGTGGGGGAGCTGGTGAATGGAGGGTTCCGGTGCAGAAAAAATGTTTTGCCCCCCCTAGGAGTTGACTCTCTCGGCTATATACAGCGGATATAAAAAATAAAAACACACCCCTGTTAAAATGTCAGGTTTCTGTGCTGTAAAAAAATGAGATACAGATAAATAATTTCAGAACTTTTTCCACCTTTATTGTAACCTATAAACTGTACAACTCAATTGAAAAACAAACTGAAATCTTTTAGGTGGAGGGAAGAAAAAAAAAAAATATTTGGTTGCATAAGTCTGCACACCCTCTTATAACTGGGGATGTAGCTGTGTTCAGAATTAAGCAATCACATTCCAAATCATGTTAAATAGGAGTCAGCATACACCTGCCATCATTTAAAGTCCCAAATAAAGTTCAGCTGCTCTAGTTGGTCTTTCCTGAAATTTTCTTAGTCTCATCCCACAGCAAATGCCATGGTCCACAGAGAGCTTCCAAAGCATCAGAGGGACCTCATTGTTAAAAGGTATCAGGAGAATGGTACAAAAGAATTTCCAAGGCATTAGATATCCCATGGAACACAGTGAAAACAGTCATCATCAAGTGGAGAAAATATGACCGTGACATTACCAAGAACTGGAGCTCCCTCCAAAATTGATGAAAAGACGAGAAGAAAACTGGTCTGGGAGGCTAACAAGAGGCCTACAGCAACATTAAAGGAGCTGCAGGAACATCTGGCAAGTACTGGCTGTGTGGTACATGTGACAACAATCTGCCGTATTCTTCATATGTCTGGGCTATGGGGTAGAATGGCAAGACAAAAGCCTTTTCTTACAAAGAAAAACGTCCAAGCCAGGCTACATTTTGCAAAAACACATCTGAAGTCTCCCGAAAGCATGTGGGAAAAGGTGTTATGGTCTGATGAAACCAAGTTTGAACTTTTTGGCCATAATTCCAAAACATATGTTTGGCGCAAAAACAACACTGCACATCACCAAAAGAACACCATACCCACAGTGAAGCATGGTGGTGGCAGCATCATGCTTTGGGGCTGTTTTTCTTCAGCTGGAACTGTGGCCTTAGTTAAGATAGAGGGAATTATGAACAGTTCCAAATACCAGTCAATATTGGCACAAAACCTTCAGGCTTCTGCTAGAAAGCTGAACATGAAGAGGAACTTCATCTTTCAGCATGACAACAACCCAAAGCATACATCCAAATCAACAAAGAAATGGCTTCACCAGAAGAAGATTAGAGTTTTGGAATGGCCCAGCCAGAGCCCAGACCTGAATCCGATTGAAAATCTGTGGGGTGATCTGAAGAGGGCTGTGCACAGGAGATACCCTCACAATCTGACAGATTTTGAGTGTTTTTGCAAAGAAGAGTGGGCAAATCTTGCCAAGTTAAAATGTGCCATGCTGATAGACTCATACCCAAAAAGACTGAGTGCTGTAATAAAATCAAAAGGTGCTTCAACAAAGTATTAGTTTAAGGGTGTGCATACTTATGCAACCATATTATTTTATTTTTATATTTTTTCTTCCTAAAAGATTTCAGTTTGTTTTTCAATCGAGTTGTACAGTTTATAGGTCACATTAAAGGTGGAAAAAGTTCTGAAATGATTTATCTTTGTCTTATTTTTTTACAGCACAGAAACCTGACATTTTAACAGGGGTGTGTAGACTCACACGCACATATATATATATATATATATATATATATATATATATATATACATACGCACACAAACACACACATATATATATATATATATATATGTGTATATATATATATATATATATATATATATATATATATATATTCTGGCTAAAATGGTGTCCCACTGGGCTACAATAACTTCTTCGTCTTCATTATGCTTTCTGTGTCACATAAAGTACATTGTATTATATAAACCACATTGGATAATGTACATGAATACGATCCTTTGATGTTATAGGTCTTGTTGTTATGTGTGGCTGTGTCATCATTACAAATTTGTTGACATAATTTACAGGAACGTTTGTTACAATGTTTAGTTCCATTTTTTATCTTCAGTTATTCATTGGTCAATTTTCTGCTGACAAGTTTTTGTTTCAGGTTTGGTGGTTGTTTAAATGCAAGGATAGGAGATTTTGGGAATATATCTTTTAATTCAGTATCTTCAATTAGTTATGGTTGTAAATCTTTGATTATTTTCCGTATTTTCTCTAAAATTGGATATTGGATAGTATGTGGTCACTAAAGGTATACGTGAAGTAGTTTCTTTTGTTTTATACTTTAACAGGTGTTCACAGGGTATTTTGATGGCAGTGGTTATTTTTTGGGTAATAATACAGGGTTTGTAATCCTTTTGTTTGAAAGATTGACACTATCTCCAGTGTTTGAGCAAATCCGATGGTATCTTATAGCTTGACTATCGATGATGGCTTGTTTTGTGTGGAATGAAAACTGGAGCTGTGTAGGTAACTACATCTGTCTGTGGGTTTCCTGTATATAGATGAGTGGAGAGTGCCATTGGTGATGGATATAGTAGTGTCTATACAGTTTACCTGGTCTGTAGAGAAATCTATTTTAAGTTTTATAGATGAATGGAAGGTGTTGAATGAATTATTAAAGTCTCTGAGTTTGCTTTCTCCTTCTGTCCAGATGATGAACAGATCATCTATGTAACGGTAGTATTTGTATGGTTTGTAAATGGATACAGATAAGAATGTTTCTTCTAGATTGGCCATAAATAAATTTGCGTATTGTGGAGCCATTTTGTTACCCATGGCAGCCCCCATCATCTGTAGGTAGGTATCTTTGTTAAAAGTAAAATAGTTGTGGGTAAGGATATATTCTATTAGTTTAACAATAATATCAGGGCCATATTTATTGTTTTGCATGTTTGTTGAAAGAAACTTAAGTATGCCTCAGTGCCATCTTTGTGTGGGATGTTGCTGTAAAGAGACTCTACATCCATTGTAACAAGTAGTGTGTTAGCAGGTAGGTCTTTAATCTGACTGAGTGTGTTGAGAAAGTCAATGTTGTCTTGTATATAGCTACTGGTAGGAAGGGGTGTCACCTCTTTGGGGGCAAAAATGCCCCCTCCTGTCTTCCACCGCACGTGGCTCTCATTCGCCTTCCCCCGATCCCCTGCTCCTGCTTTCTGCTTTTCTGCTGGCAGGGGGAGGAACCAGCAGACCGCATGGTGGAGAGAAACAGGGGAAAAGAGGGAGACACATGGAGGGAAAGAGAGATAAGGGGGAGACATGGAGGGAGAGGGGAGTCATTGGGGGAGAGGGAGTAGGGCAAGGTAAAAGGGAGAGACACAGAGGAAGAGAGAGGTAAGGGGGAGACACGGAAGGGGGGGGAACATGGAGAATAGGGAGGCATGGTGGAGAGAGGGAGACATGAGGGAGAGGCATGGGGGAAAGAGGGGAACACATGGAGGAAGTGAGAGGCAAGGGGAGACCTGGAGGGAGAGTAGGAGACATGGGTGAGAGGGATGCATGGGGGGAGGAATGGGGGAGAGAGGCAAGGGAAAGCGAGAGATAGGCATGAGGGGGATACATAGGGCACGGGGGAGAGCGAGATGAAAAGAGGGGGAGCGAAAGAAAGAGGGGAGAGGAGAGAAAGAAAGGGGGGAGAGAGTGGGGGATAGGGAGAGACAGGCAGAGCGAGGGAGAGAGACAGGGAGAGGGAGAAGATTGAGGGAGAGAAGGCGAGGGGGGAAAAGAAAGCAAAAGAGGGATAGAATGAGAGGGGTTGGGAGAGAGAGGGGAGAGGAGTGAAAGACATTGGGATACAGAGGGAAAGAGAGAAGGGAGGGAAGTAGAGAGGGAGGGAAAGAGGGGGATAAGGTGAAACAAGAGAGACAAAGAAAGGGGAGATATAGAGAAGGGGGAGTGAGAGAGAGAGAAGGCTATATATATATATATATATATATATATATATATAAATATATATACCGTATATATATATATATATACTGTATATACTTGAGTATAAGCCGAGTTTTTCTGCCATTTTTTGTTAAGGCTGATAAAGCCCCCCTCGGCTTATACTTGAAACACCCTGCTCCTGCTGCTCTCTCCCTCCCCTGTGTCTGTCCCCTGTGTCTCTTACTCCTCCCCTGTGTCTCTGCCCCCCTCTCCCTCCCCTGTGTTTCTTTCCCTTTCTCCCCCTCCCTCCCTGTGTCTCCTTCCCTCCCTCTCCCTCATGTCTCATTCCCTCCCCCTCCTTTATCATCCTCCCTTCTCATCACTTCCCCTACTGTGACGTAATGTCATTAGCATATGCCGGGTCACAACACCGCCAGAAGACGCGCAGAGGAGCAGCTGATGAAGGTAAGTGATGGGAAAGGGAGAGAGGGGTAATTGGAGAGGGGAGAAGTGATGAGAAGGGAGGATGAGTCGGATGAGTCGAGACCCGGCATATGCTAATGACGTGACGCGCATGTGACGTTACGTCATTAGCATATGCCGGGACCCGACACAGACTGAAGACGCGGGGGGTGTAATTGGAGAGGGGGGAAGTGATGAGGAAGGAGGATGAAGAGGGAGGGGGAGGGAGAGGGGGGGAAGAGACAAGGGAGAGGGGGGACACAAAAAAGGGGCACAGATGGGAGTGAGGGAGGACACAAGAAGGGTACAGATGGGAGGGAGAGGGCACACACAAGAAAGTGGCACAGAGGGCACACAAGAGGGGGACAGAGAGGGCACAAGAGAGACACAACGGGCAGCGCATTTCCCACCCTTGGCTTATACTTGAGTCACTAATTTTCCCAGTATTTGGGGGTAAAATTGGTGCCTCAGCTTATACTCTGGTCGGCTTATACTCAAGTATATATACGGTGTGTGTGTGTATATATTTATATATATATATATATATTTATATATATATATATATTATTTTTATTTTGCACTTGGGGCGGGGGCGGCGGCGGCAAACCCAGGGATAGCCCCAGGCGGCAAAAGCTCTAGCAATGCCAATGGCTACTGGTGTTACTAACTAATGGTTTAAGGATGTTTTCAGCAAATCCAGATATCTGTTTAGTCAGTGTGTCCATACCTGGAACAATTGGTCTCCCTGGGTTGCCTGGATTGTGGATTTTTGGCATTAGGTAGAAAGTCCCAGTTGTAGGATTGGCAGGGATTAGTTGTTCTAATTCTTGATGTATACTTTTAGGGAATGTTTTGAGGAGTTTCTTAAGTTGAAGAGCATATTTTGCTGTAGTGTCCTGGTTCAGTTTCTTGTTGTAGGTGTTGTCTGACAGGAGGTTAGTTGTCTGCTGGCTTCATTTTTGTAGTCCTGAGTGTTCATGATAACAACTGCACCTCTTTTGTCTGCCGGTTTAAAGTTGATATTGGGGTTGTTTTTTTAAATATTTATGTCAGTTCGTTCTGATGGAGTAAGATTGTATAAGTCTCTTTTATATTGGGTTGTTGTAATGGTTACAGTTCTCAGGTGAAAGCTTTCTATATAACTGTCCTGTTTGGTGTTACGACCAGGTGGTGGGTTGAAATATGTGTTTTTTTTTCATGTTACAGTGTAATGATGTTGTGGTATGTCCCTTGTTGTGGAAATATTCTGCCAGTCTAAATCTCCTAAAGAATTCTTCTATATCCGAGTATAGTTATATTTTATCTAGTTTTATGTCTGGAAAGAAAAAGAGTCCTTTGAAAAAAACAGAGGTTTCTGCTTGTGATAGTTGATGGTCTGAGAGATTTATAATTATAATTTATTTTTTATAAATTTGTGTTGTTGTTTCTTGTAAAGTTGTTGTATTTAGTTTTCTAAATGCTCAGCTTCATATATGTTGCCCTTCTTTAGTTGTTGAAGGAGGTTTACATCAAAGACTTACAGTGCCTTGCAAAAGTATTCATCCCCCTTGGCATTTTTCGTGTTTTGTTACCTCACAACCTGGAATTAACCTGGATTGTTTGAGGATTTGCATCATTTAATTTTACAGAACATGTGAAGCAAACAACAAATAGGACAAAATAACAGAAAAAGTCAATGTGCATAACTATTCACGCCCCTAAAGTCAATACTTTGTAGAGCCACCTTTTGCGGCAATCACAGCTCCAAGTAGCTTTGGATAAGTCTCTATGAGCTTGCCACATCTTACCACTGGGATTTTCGCCCACTCCTCCTTGCAAAACTGCTCCAGCTCCTTCAAGTTAGATGGTTTGCGCTCGTGAACAGCAATCTTTAAGTCTGACCCAGCTTTTCTATTGGATTGAGGTCTGGGCTTTGACTAGGCCATTCCAACACATTTACATGTTTCCCCTTAAACCACTCAAGTGTTGCTTTAGCAGCATGTTTGGGGTCATTGTCCTGCTGGAAGGTTAACCTCCGTCCTTGCCTCAAATCACGCACAGAGTGGTACAGGTTTTGCTCAAGAATATGCCTATATTTAGCACCATCCATATTTCCCTCAACTCTGACCAGTTTCCCAGTCCCGGCTGCTGAAAAACATCCCCACAGTATGATGCTGCCACCACCATGTTTCACTCTGGGGATGGTGTTCTTTGGGTGATATGATATGTTGGGTTTGCACCAGACATAGCGTTTTCTTTGATGGCCGAAAAGTTAAATTTTAGTCTCATCAGACCAGAGCACCTTCCTCCATATATTTTGGGAGTCTCCCACATGCCTTTTCGTAATCTCAAAACATGCCATTTTGTTTTTTGCTGAAAGTAATGGATTTCTTCTGGCCACTTTGCCATAAATTCCAACTCTATGGAGTGTACGGCTTATTGTCATCCTATGTACAGATACTCCAGTCTCTGCTGTGGAACTTTGCAGCTCCTCCAGGCTTAACTTAGGTCTCTGTGCTGCCTCTCTGATTAATGCCCTCCTTGCCTGGTCAGTGAGTTTCGGTGGGCTTCCATCTGTCTCTTGGCAGGTTTGCTGTTGTAAACAAAAAAAGGTAAGTCAGAGGTGCTCATCAGAGAACGAACCAACCTTAATAGGTGAGTTCTATGGCCATGATACGCCACTCTGAGAGCAACCTCTTTTAGCTCACTTGTGCCCTTCACAGGGAGAAATATCCTGTAGTATATCAGGCTGGTCCCACTCAAAAGAGTGACCCAGCCCCGAAATACCAGGCAATTCTACCCTGAACAGGAGAAACCGCAAACCCCAGACGCGTTTCGGCCTTTATGGGCCTCGTCAGTGAGGTGCAGCTGAACTCCCTAAGGCACAGTGGTTTGCTGTTGTGCCATGTTCTTTCCATTTGGTTATGATAGATTTGATGATGCTCCTGGGGATCATCAAAGATTTGGATATTTTTTTATAACCTGACCCTGACTTGTACTTCTCAACAACGTTGTCCCTTACTTGTTTGGAAAGTTCCTTGGTCTTCATGGCAGTGTTTGGTTAGTGGTGCCTCTTGCTTAGGTGTTGCAGCCTCTGAAGCCTTTCAGAAAAGGTGTGTATATGTAATGACAGATCATGTGACACTTAGATTGCACACAGGTGGACATCATTTCACTAACTATGTGACTTCTGAAGGGAATCGGTTGCACCAGAGCTTTTTATGGGCTTCTTAACAAAGGGGGTGAATACATACTCACATGCCAATTTTCTGTTTTCTATTTCTAAAAAATAGTTTTATGTATATATTTTTCTCATTTAACTTCACCAACTTAGACTATTGTGTTCTGATCCATCACATAAAATTCAGATTAACAAAACATTGAACTTAAGGCTGTAATGTAACAAAACAGGTAAAACGTCAAGGGGGGTGAATACTTTTGCAAGGCATTGTATAACATCTAAGGATTGTAGTCATGTACATCGTCTAATGTGGTTTATATAATACAATGTACTTTATTTGACACAGGCTGTTAAATTGGAGAAACTAGCCAAAACATGCACTTAATGATGAATTTATACAGGCATTCAATAAGAAAGTATAATGAAGACAGTTATTGTAGCCCAGTGGGACACCGTTTTAGCCAGAATGATTACTCCATCCAAAACGTAAAAGTCAAAATTCTCAGAGGAAAAATGAAAAACATCCAAGAGAGAAAAGCATTTGAAATAACGATGATCACATTCTTCAACACAAAAAATACAGGACTTAATATGGACTTGGGTTTTCTAACACATTATTACAATTTCATGTGAATTTTTCTTCTTATACAATAGCAAACTTAGCACTCTTAGTGAGACGTTTGTCCAACAGGAAAGATAGCACTGTGAACTACTTTACTATGTTGTGTTTATTCGCCCTATATGTATTTACCTGATGATGTCAGATGCTGTCTCCACTCTCTACATCTGCTGTTTTTATTCAAGTTTCATCTCATGTAAGTATTGCTTCAGACTTGATAAAGAGAGGTTGAACCTCTCAAAAGCTTGTCACTATAAGTAAGACGTTTGTCCAATACAAATTACACTGCAATACTCATTATTAATATATATATATATATATATATATATATATATATATATATATATAATTACTAAATTATTAGATTACTGGACATTCACGGCTGTTTCACTCTTCAATTATTATTGAAGATACCGCATTAAGCCGAATCAAGAGGCTACAAATTAAAATAACAACAAAAATAACACAACCTAACAGGGACATTTATGTTTTATCATATACAAGACACCGCTGACCTTCTCAACACACTCAGTCAGATTAAAGACCCACCTGCTAGCACACTACTTGTTACAATGGATGTAGAGTCTCTTTACAGCAACATCCCACACAAAGATGGCACTGAGGCATGCTTAAGTTTCTTTCAACAAACATGCAAAACAATAAATATGGCCCTGATATTATTGTTAAACTAATAGAATATATCCTTACCCACAACTATTTTACTTTTAACCAAGATACCTACCTACAGATGATGGGGGCTGCCATGGGTAACAAAATGGCTCCACAATACACAAATTTATTTATGGCCAATCTAGAAGAAACATTCTTATCTGTATCCATTTACAAACCATACAAATAATACCGTTACATAGATGATCTGTACATCACATCGAGAGAAGGAGAAAGCAAACTCAGAGACTTTCATAATTCATGCAACACCTTCCATTCATCTATAAAACTTAAAATGGATTTCTCTACAGAACAGGTAAACTTTATAGACACTACTATATCCATCACCAATGGCACTCTCCACTCATCTATATAGAGGGAGTGCAGAATTATTAGGCAAATGAGTATTTTGACCACATCATCCTCTTTATGCATGTTGTCTTACTCCAAGCTGTATAGGCTCGAAAGCCTACTACCAATTAAGCATATTAGGTGATGTGCATCTCTGTAATGAGAAGGGGTGTGGTCTAATGACATCAACACCCTATATCAGGTGTGCATAATTATTAGGCAACTTCCTTTCCTTTGGCAAAATGGGTCAAAAGAAGGACTTGACAGGCTCAGAAAAGTCAAAAATAGTGAGATATCTTGCAGAGGGATGCAGCACTCTTAAAATTGCAAAGCTTCTGAAGCGTGATCATCGAACAATCAAGCGTTTCATTCAAAATAGTCAACAGGGTCGCAAGAAGCGTGTGGAAAAACCAAGGCGCAAAATAACTGCCCATGAACTGAGAAAAGTCAAGCGTGCAGCTGCCACGATGCCACTTGCCACCAGTTTGGCCATATTTCAGAGCTGCAACATCACTGGAGTGCCCAAAAGCACAAGGTGTGCAATACTCAGAGACATGGCCAAGGTAAGAATGGCTGAAAGATGACCACCACTGACCAAGACACACAAGCTGAAACGTCAAGACTGGGCCAAGAAATATCTCAAGACTGATTTTTCTAAGGTTTTATGGACTGATGAAATGAGAGTGAGTCTTGATGGGCCAGATGGATGGGCCCATGGCTGGATTGGTAAAGGGCAGAGAGCTCCAGTCCGACTCAGACGCCAGCAAGGTGGAGGTGGAGTACTGGTTTGGGCTGGTATCATCAAAGATGAGCTTGTGGGCCTTTTCGGGTTGAGGATGGAGTCAAATCAACTCCCAGTCCTACTGCCAGTTCCTGGAAGACACCTTCTTCAAGCAGTGGTACAGGAAGAAGTCTGCATCCTTCAAGAAAAACATGATTTTCATGCAGGACAATGCTCCATCACACGCGTCCAAGTACTCCACAGCGTGGCTGGCAAGAAAGGGTATAAAAGAAGAAAATCTAATGACATGGCCCCCTTGTTCACCTGATCTGAACCCCATTGAGAACCTGTGGTCCATCATCAAATGTGAGATTTACAAGGAGAGAAAACAGTACACCTCTCTGAACAGTGTCTGGGAGGCTGTGGTTGCTGCTGCATGCAATGTTGATGGTGAACAGATCAAAACACTGACAGAATCCATGGATGTCAGGCTTTTGAGTGTCCTTGCAAAGAAAGGGGGCTATATTGGTCACTGATTTGTTTTTGTTTTGTTTTTGAATGTCAGAAATGTATATTTGTGAATGTTGAGATGTTATATTGGTTTCACTGGTAAAAATAAATAATTGAAATGGGTATATATTTGTTTTTTGTTAAGTTGCCTAATAATTATGCACAGTAATAGTCACCTGCACACACAGATATCCCCCTAAAATAGCTAAAACTAAAAACAAACTAAAAACTACTTCCA
Source organism: Discoglossus pictus (assembly GCA_027410445.1). Classification (NCBI taxonomy): domain Eukaryota; kingdom Metazoa; phylum Chordata; class Amphibia; order Anura; family Alytidae; genus Discoglossus; species Discoglossus pictus. Next base: position 343,207,492 of record CM050166.1, read on the forward strand.
AAAATATTCAGCTTTGATATTAATGAGTTTTTTGGGTTCATTGAGAACATGGTTGTTGTTCAATAATAAAATTAATCCTCAAAAATACAACTTGCCTAATAATTCTGCACTCCCTGTATAGGAAACCCACAGACAGATGTAATTACCTACACAGCTCCAGTTTTTATCCCTCCCAAACAAGATATTATCCATAATCAAGCTATTGGATACCATCGGATTTGCTCAAACACTGGAGACAGTGATAACATTTTTAAATTACTGTCTGAATCTTTCAAACAAAAGGATTACAAACCCTGTATTATTACCCAAAAAATAACTGCTGCCATCAAAATACTCCGTGAACACCTGTTAAAGTACAAAACAAAAGAAACTACCTCATGTATACTTCTATTGAGCACATACCATCCTTTTTTTAGAGAAAATATGGAAAATAATCAACAATTTACAACCATTACCAATTGAAGATACTGAATTAAAAGATATATTCCCAAAACCTCCCATCCTTATTATTATTATCTTTATTTTATATCGCGCCAACATATTCTGTACCGCTGTACAGGGGTTTAGTACATGGCAAAAAAAACAATCTTAACACTGTATAAGGAATGGAGGGCCCTGTTTTTGAGCTTATAATCAAATGTACATAGTGCTTGTTTCCAAGGCACGGACACACAATTGAAAACTCGCAAACTTACAATCTAATGCAATCCTTGCATTTAAACAACCACTAAATCCGAAACAAAAACAATATAAAAAAGATAAACTTATTAGGAAGTAGAGGTAAGATCTTCAGACTGGCATGTAAAGAGACTCAAGGTCCCTAAAAAATTCAGTCAGCTTCCTACAACATGTAGATATTAGATCTTATCTCATGGAGTCCTTTACACCTTTTACCTTCATACATTCCTAACAAGGACATTGCAAAAGTAAACTTAATTATACATAGAAACAATAAAATACATAAGAAAAAACACAAGTTTAATAATCCTATATGATCCGTGGAATAATATAAAAAGTTGTTCAATAATGGAAAGTACAAAGTTCACTGTCCAGATATTAAAGTCTGTTGAATGAAAGCTTTACAATTAGTGATTATAAAGCACAAACAGGCAACAGGAGTGTTAAGCGAAACAGCTCTAAAGGCAGTTTAGAATGGGGAAGATAGGGATAGGGGAACTCATGAAAAAAACACACAATTTCAATTGCAATTTTAAACTTTTTTGGTTTTATATGAACTTCAAAGAAACAGCAAACATAACACTAACACAAACTGAAGATTAGCAGAAATATAAACATTAAATTATTGATGTTAAAGCTTCTGGCTCATCCTGGATTCTGTTTTCTTTGGAGAATATATATATATATACATATATATGTATTTTATTTAAAAAAAAAAAACATAAAAAATAGAGATTACTTTTTTGTTCAGTGTTGCAATCAATAATGTAATTGTCGTAAGTGTAACGCTCACACATAGTGCCTGTGTATTGCGCGGCAGAGCGCAGCTAGATTGGGAAACGGGATGGGGGAGGAAGAGGGAGGGGAGAGGGGGGAAAGACACAGGGGAGGGGAGAAGGTGGAAGAGACACAGAGGGGGGAAATACACAGGAGAGGGAAGGAGACACAGAGGAGGGATAGTGGGGGAGAGACACAGGGGAGTGAGAGGTGGGAGAGACATAGGTGAAAGGGTAAAGAGACACAGGCAAAGGGGATGGGGGGAAAAATAAAATAATATCTTGACATTTATGTCGCGCAAACGACTAGTACTTTTATAATGAGGTAAATGGACACCTGATATAGCCAGCACTAATTCATAGGTTATAGAAGATACTAAACATCAAGCAATCACATGAAGTCAATTAATTCTTTTGAAACATCTAACCATACTCATAGGCCCTGTCAAACCACTTGCACTGGAAATCACTAGAGGGATAGTACAACAGTTTTTTGCCACTTGTCAGTGTGGTATCAACACCTACTATGTTGCTCGCTGAAGGGAACAGCAAGGTGATACATTTCAGAGGAGTAAAGTTATTCCACCAAGGAGATGTCACAGTCTAAACTGCCATCACCATACCACTACCTTTCCACCCCCGTAAGAGCTGTGTTCGCAGTCTATTTAATTACTTTAATCAAACAATGCAGATGAGTGAAGAGAGCATAAAACAAAACAGATTACAATTTGAATTGCAGTGCAGGGCTTCTTCACAATCCTTTGAATTAAATCCTCCAAGCAAAGTTGAGACATCTCCTCCATTATTCTAAAGTCTTTAAAACACAAAGTCAAACTGAAAAAAATATATTTATATTTGTTTTATAAAGCAACATTAAATAGTTACTTTGGAAGTGGCTCAATATAAACATCTGATTGCTCTCACACAATATTACCTCCAGGGCATTACTGTTATGATCATGTGTCGATAGATGTCCCTAATTCAGCTATACTGACGTGAATGAGACTTCTTTCTATACCCCCACTGGCATAATCTGGAACCCTGAAAATTGTATTATCCACTGCGTAAAAAAAAATCTACATAATACAGGACTAGCAAGAAATATAGTGCAGAAATGTAGAAAAATAATTTTGCCAACAATAATTTTTTTTTTCAAACTCACAACTTGTATGAACAAAACCGTTACAGTGATGTATGGGTGACTGCAGACAACCAACTAGAGGTTGGACACCTTCAGTCATCTCTCCCATTGGTCCTAACTCAATGAATATGGCCATGTGCCCTTGTGTGGAACTCTATAAATCCCTCATTTCTACACGCCCCCATAAAGTCCTGGTAATTAGGAATGGAGCCATTTAACATCACTATGCTCCAAACATGGATGCTGAATACACTAAGGATCTATATAAGAAGGATCTTAACAGCATTGGTAACCTTAATAGTTTGTACAATGAGCTGGTGCCAGACAGCTTGGAGAGTGAACTATCCTAAAGCCTTTGACTGTGTAAATCACAGCAAAATGTGGCAAATTCTTAAAGAGATGGGAGTACCAGACCATCTCATCCCCCTCCTGAGGAATCTGTATGTGGACCAAGAAGCCATTATCAGAACTGAACAAGGAACAACTGAATGGTTCGAGATTGGGTAAGGAGTGTAACAAGGTTTTATATTGTCACCTTATTTATTCAACTTATACGCAGAATACATCATGCATAAGGCGGGGCTGGATGAATCCAAAGCAGGAATCAATATTGCTGGTAGAAATATTAACAACCTCAGTTATGTGGATACTACTCTGATGGCTGATAGTGAGGAGGAACTAAATGGCCTATTAATGAGGGTGAAAGCTGTCTTAATGATCAACTTTAAAATGACAAAGATCACAGCAAACAGCAATCTCAGTTCCTAGCAAATTGATGAAAGTCAAGATACATTTTCAAGAAAATTGAGGATCTAAAGGTGACCTTTCATGCCAAAGTGAGTGAGATAAAGGATCAGATAAACAAGGCAGAAATAAACTGAAGATCTATACAGGAAGGATTCTAACAACATTAATAACCTCATTAGATTGTCCAATGAACCAGCACCAAACATTTTAAAGAGTAAAGTGAGCATTACTGATAACAAGGCTGCAGGAGTTGACGGAATCCTGTTTAAAATCCTACAAAATGATTCTGCAAAAGTGTTTGCTAGCATTATGTCAACAAATTTGGAAAACTCATCAGTGGCCAGTGGACTGGAAAAGGTCAGTCCACATCCCAAGCCCAAAAAAGACAGTGCCAAAGAGTGCTTCAATTGTCAAACAATTCTACTCATTTCACATGTGAGCAAGATAATGCTTAAGTGCTTAAGATCCTGCAAGCTAAGCTCATACAATATATGGCCCAAGAACTTCTTGAGGTGAAAGAGACAGGCTTTGCAGATACAGAGGCACAAGAGATCCAGTTACCACCGTCCACTAGATAATAGAGAAAGCAAGAGAGTTCCAGAAAAAAAAAACATTTACCTCTGCTTCATAGACTATTCTAACGCCTTTGACTGTGTGGATCATAACAAATTGTGATAAGTTCATAAAGAGATGGGGTTCCTGCCCATCTCATCTGCCTCCTGAGGAATCTGTATGTGGACCAAGAAGCCACGGTAAGACACAAACATGGCAAACTGAAAGGTTTAAGATCTGGAAAGGAGTGCAACAAGGTTGTATATTGTTATCTTATTGATTCAAATCTTATCTTAGTGCAGGATGGACGCATCCAAAGCTGGAATTAATACTGCTGCAAGAAATATCAATAACCTCAGATACGCGTATGATACTACTCTGATGGCTGACAATGAGAAGGAATAAAAGGGGCTATTGAAGTATGAAAGAACAAAAGTTCAATGGCTGGCCTGCTACTCAATGTTACAAAAGAGGATGGTCATGGAAAAGAGCTAATACTGGCAAATAGATGGTAAAGAAGTGGAGGATTGACAGATTGTATTTTCCTGGGCTCCGATATCTCTGTATATGGGGACAACAGTCATGAAATTAAAAGATGGAAAAGAGGAAACCTATGGAAAGTCTGAACAATCTATTAAAAAGGAAAGCTATTACACTATCAACAAAGATTTGCATAGTTTGAACTATGGTATTCCCAGTAGTAACATGCAGATGTGAGAGCTGGACCATAAAGCTCTGTAGAATTGATGTCTTCGAAATGTGGTGTTGGAGAAAACTGCTTAGGGTCCCATGGACTCTAAGTAAAATCCAATAAATCCATACTACAAGACATCTAACCTAACTGTTCACTGGATGGTTTGATCAGGAGGCGGAAGTTCAAAGCTTTTGGCCATATCATGAGAAGACAGGATTCCCTAGAGAAGACTCTGATGTTGGGGAAGATTGAAGAAAGGGCTGGCAGAGGCAGAGATGGATAGGTGAGGTCATTGAAGCAATGAACATGAGCTTGAGGGAGCTCAGAGGGACAGTGGCTGGCAGGTGTGCCTGGCATGCGGCAGTCCATAGGTTCACAGAGAGTTGGACATAACTGAAGCACTAAACAACAACAATAACCCATATTCTACAGATAGATAGAGAGAGAGAGAGAGAGAGAGAGAGAGCATTGTTCCTACCTTCTCCCCCACAATTTGCACAGAATTGCAGCGGTTTACCAGACCATCAATAATGAAACTAAGCGTACAACTAAAAAACAATTATATATTGACATCTAGTCAGTGGGGGATTTAATTTGGAAGTTTGTGAAAAAAGTTCATATGAGGATGTTCATAATGAAATGAACAGTTTATTTAAAAAAAACAAAAAAAACATCCTATGATTTCCCTGCTTTTATTCCTTGTATGTAGACTTTTTTGTTTTGGGTTTATTTTAGGGTAAAGTTTATGCTACCTACCAGAATATACTATTGTCAGCTCAGTTGTCAGCTGTTAGCAGAGAAACAACTATACAATTAGAGGGAAAATGACATGTAGATAATTAATTTATCATGGATTCTAGACAGTTTTGTTAGAATTAGCAATTCTCTTTCGGCCTACAGTCTATGATGTCAGTTTAAATTCATTTTAATAAAATGTATAGATTGTATTCCGCTTTTGCCGCCCCAATTTACCCTCCTAGATCCTGCCCTGTTGAAAAGTAAAAGTATGTTACACCAGTGCGATAATATTAATGTTTGCTGTTATATTTTCGTGGTGGCACTAGGTATAAATCATTCTGATAATAGTGATAACTTGGAACATCGCACCTTTATATATCAAGTTCATTTTACCATGGAGACTCCATTTTGATCAGATTAGAAAATGCTTGCTGCTGCCATCAATGGTTGCTATGGCGCCCACATGCTCATGCTTGTCTTCAGTCTGTTTGTATGTCATATCTATAACCATAATGTCTGTAGATGCTTGATAAGAACAGACTAATTTAGCTCCATGTGTACTACCACAAAAACATGTTGTCTTAAAGTTACAAGCTGTGATATTAATGAGAATTTTGTTTCTTAACACCAGATTTTGAAAGCATCATTATGTCAATCAATTGCCAGAAGGAAAAAAAACAAATACAAATGCCATTTGTTTTATAAAGCCCTGGCTCAGTATTAAAGGACTGCTGTAGTTTGGGGAAAACTTCACCTGCTTGTATGTAAAAAGCGAATGATCTTATGCTATGCAATCTGTGAGCATAAAATAGATTTAGTGAAAATCTTTTTACTTTATCTTTGATTGCTAGTCTTCATGTACCTTGAATAAGAGGGTTTTACTATTGGGGCTTACTGTTTTATTGATTTCTATTGTGAAATAGCTATGTAAAGTTACAATCTTTTGACAGACATGATTAGAGGTCTTATCTGAATCCATTGTTCCTCCCATTCCTTCCAGGTTTATAATTCTGTCAGGAAAATAGGTAATTAGGGCCTCATTCAATTTGTGGCTGTTACTTGCAAGTAAATTGCAGATTTGATACTTTTGAGCTGCGTGCTCAAGTGGCTCTACTTTTACTTTCCTATTCAAATGGATGGGCCCACAAGTTATTCCTGATAATCGCAAACCCTGCTGTCGGAAGTAGCATCTACGGGCCTGAACATGAAGCCCGTAACGCCCGCTATTGAAGCAGCAAATGGAAACAGAGATTGTCAACAGGACAACCTCCAAGCCCATAGGACTTGGGAAATGCAGGGTCCCCACATAAACTCCATGATGCAGGGGTCCCGATCGGGACCCCCGCAGGGTCCCCACATTAACTCCATGATGCGAGGGTCCCCACATTAACCACATGATGCAGGGGTCCCAATCGGGACCCACGCAGGGTCCCCACAATAACCCCTGCAGCATTTAAGAATGTCAAATTCCCCACTGCGTATCCTTAAAGGGCACACGGCACACAAATGGTTAACCCCATGCTGCGGGGGTACAGTAATTACCCGTGCGGCAACTAAAATTAACCCCCCCATGCTGCGGGGTACCCATCGGGACCCAAGGAGGGTCCCCACATTAACCCTTGCTGCGGAGGTCCTAATCAGGACCCCCCGGCAGTAAAACTGTTAACCACTGCCGCAGGGGTACTTGGAGTACCCCCATGTGGCACCTAAAATTACCCCCCAATGCTGGGGGTCCCCGTCAAGGCTCCCGGATGGACAATAATTAACATGGACTTATTGTATTTTTTTTTTTTTTATTGAGTTTTAGAAAACATACAAAAACAAATTAAGACATAACATACAAAAACAATAAATACCTTAATAGATAGTTAATACAATAAATACACACTCATCTATTTGAACCTCAGTGTGGGAGCATTGCCAAACCGTTCAATATCTTGACACAAGGTACTTGTTTACCAAAAAAGAATAAATTTAGAAAAAGAAAGAAGCTCAACCGGCTCTTGGATCCAATAGATCCATTAGTAAGGGAGAGGAGCAAAAAGTTATTAAAGCTACTAAAGCTCCCTGGCCAGACTATATTTTTTTTTTTTTTTTTTTTTTTTTTAACTTGTTAACCCTAACATAAACCCTATAAGTCCCATGAGGGTCCTCAAGGACCCTCATGACACTAAGTACAAGCACTACACTACACTATTCCCCCCAATAAACCAATAAATCTAAATAAACGCCTCTCTAACTAATTACCCCTGTCTACCCTACCCTATTAACACCCATACTACCTACCTAACCCCCTAATAAACTCCCTAGCACCATACTAATTACGTAAAATTACAAATACTAATTAAATAAAATAATAAAACCTATATTACACAAAATAAAAAAAGAACATCACTGAAAATAAAAAAGAACATTACTGAAAATAAAAAAACTATAACCTAAAATAAATGCATCACTATAACAATCAAAATAAAAACCCACACCCAGCAATAAATAAATGGTAAATTATACCACGTATTTTGCCCAAATGCCCCTCCAACGATGATGGTCTTCTGTGCTTCGTCCCAGACAAGGGCCCAACCCCAAAATATTCAATGGTCCGGCACACCTACAATAAAAAGAAAGAGTACAATTAATACAAAAATACATACAACATGTGAGACTATATAGACCTAATAGACCACTTACCTGTCCAAAATGGCCATCCAGCGATGCTCCCGTCCTCCTTGAAGTCGTCTCCGGCAGGACCCCTCGAAAAAACACCCGAAATTCTAAAAAATGTAAAAATCTAACGGAGCTCCTCCCTTGAGAAGTTCCCTGCCGGAAATGATGATTCATGCACATGCTCCAGTAGAAAAATCGAAATGGCGCCTTCTGCTTGGCTGAAATGGCTGTCAATCAGATTTCAGCCAATCAGGAGGTGCCAAGGTGTGAGACAATCAAAATGGGATACACCCCTATATCCCATTCTGATTGGCTGATTTAACTTATTAATTAAAGGAACAGTATACTACAGAGAGGATGTTCTCTTTAATATAATAGTAAAGGACTTTATTACGTCAAGTTAGTTTTATCCATATATTGTAAATACTATTAAGAACTGCTCTTTGAGGAAAGTGAAAACTAAATACACAAAAAAAGACACTTAAAGATCCCCAAAGTAATTCTTCTTGGATGTAAATTATGATGTCATGGCAAAATTGCAGAGACACAGCATGTAAATAAAATTAAAAGTTTGTAAATAAAATTAAACAACGACAATTAAAATAGTAAACATGAATCAGAAATCACACACTGATAAATTATAATCAAGTATTCCAGCCTTTTTCACCAAAGAAAATTGATACTCAATAGTCTCAGGACCAAACACAGTCGGCACAGAAAAAAACACACACAAAAACTATATACATAAAGTGCTAGTCCTAGTGCAAAACAACTATCTAAATATCCCTTAATTATTATGGTGGTAGCGGAGCCTACCACCTACTCCTCTGTGCTTACACTTGCCTATAGAAGCTATCCCTGTTTTAAGTGGTAGAACTGGGGATCCACCACTTACCCCCTAAACTATAATGAAACTAAACTATACTAATATATCCCTCTACTAAGCTCATTGCACTGCAATCCTCGCAAAGCGAGGCGATCAATTGAAGCATGCAGGACTTAGGCTGCAATGAGCTATTAAGGCGCTCATTGCAGGGGTGGAGACACGCTGGACTTAGCTGGCGCTCATCCCGAGACACGCAGGACTTAACTGCAATGAGGCCTCCTCGCAAAGGCCCCTGGACTTAGCGAAAGGACTCAAAATTAGGACCCGAGGAACAGTAGATGGACTGTGGGGCCTGCAAAAATACGACTTTAGCGTCTGACCACCAAACTGGAAAAAACTGCAAAAAAACACAAATATGCCTCAACTTAACTTAAACATTCACACCCAGCACAGGGGAAGAGCCAGGCAGCCTTGGAGTGAGGTTGCAAGCGAATTTGAGCCATATTTGCTGTTTTTTGTGAAATCAAAAAATCGGCTAAGCAATTAAAAAAACTTTTAAAAAATCTGAAACTGGATGAAAACGAGGCTCACCAATGCCAGGCACGCAGGGCTTAGAAAACACACTATGGCAAAGTCAGTAACATACGAACAAGGCCAGGCACCCAGGACTTTGAAAATAAAACAAAACGCAGTCAGTGCGCGCCACGCAAATATTCAGCAGACACACAGAGGAGAAACAAACAGGGAAGAGGCAGGGAGGAGATGGTGAAGACACATGGCATTCCCAAGCACAAAACTTGCAGGTTAACGAACCCTGCAATGAGTGGCCCGTACAGTAGAAGGTTCGCAATGAGCGTGGAAAGCTTGGGAACAGCTTCTTACAGTCCAGGTCTCACACTGATGACATCAGCAGCGTGCTGTACACACAGGGGAAGTCTAGATGTCTATTAAGATAAGTGTATACTTGGAGATTTCTCTTCAGATATTATCCAGCAGCCTTTTATATATACACTAGCTACTTGCCTGTCAAAAATGATGTGAATCAAATTTTAAGACCGTGAATGCTGTACCTTTTGGAGCTCATTGCCAGCCTCGCGCTGAGCTCGTTCGGCTTTTATTGCAAGCCTCTTCCTCCATCTACTGTACATGCCTTTTCGATGAGCACCTTCAACACTCATCACAAGCCCCGCAATTAGCAGCTTCGCCTTTTATTGTAGGGGTTGTGAACCCACAACTTTCGTGATTTGCATCACTAACTTTTGCGCTTGGGAATGCCATGTGTTTCTTTACACCATCTCTCCCCTGTCCCTTCCCTGTGTCTTTCTCCTCTGTGTGTCTGCTGAATGTTCGTGTGGCGTGCGCTGACTGACATTAGTTTTATTTTATGCCTGTTCCTGTGTGTTACTGTTTTCACCATCGTGTATTTTCTAAGTCCCGCATGCCTGGCGCTGCTCAGCCTCGTTTTCATCCAGTTTCAGAATTTTTACTTTTTTTCGGCCGCCATTTTTTCCTCGCTTAGGCGATTTTCGATCTACGAAAAAGCCCAAATAGTGCTCAAGTTCGCTTGCAACCTCATTTACAGGCTTCCTGGCTCTCCCCCTGTGCTGTGTGTTATTATCATTTTTTGCTGCCTAAGTCCCGCGGGCCTTGTATTTGCATGACTCAACTGCGCGCCTCGCCTTGCTCGCAGTTGCTACCCACGCTTTGCGAGGCTCGCAATTATTGAACATTGAGTGACCAATATCGCAATGGGACCAACACTGACAACTATATATGTGATTAATAGATACAGCATGACACATTTAGTGTATAGAGTGAGAGCTATAGAACTATATTATTTACAGCTATATTTCATTTAGAGATACTTTTTCACCAAGGATTAGAATTTTAGGTATATTGTATAGTCCTGTATTATAAGATACTTTTGCCCGATTAGGATAGCTGTTATCCATTAGGGAGGACGTTTTATTTGTGTGTTGGCACAGGTAATTACATATGGAGATCATATGGGAACTAAGCACTTTTTTAGTTTAGTAGAGGGATATATCAGTATAGTTTAGCTTCATTATAGTTAAGAGGGTAAGTGGTGGATCCCCAGTTCTACCACTTAGAACAGATCTTTAAGTGTCTTTTTTTGTATATTGTGGCTGATGTAACTGTCAGTCTTTTCTAAACCAATCAGAAGGCGCTATTGCCTTTCGCCAATCAGAATGGGATATGTTCGGCTGAAATATGATGGACAGCCATTTTAGCCAATCAGAAGGCACCATTTTGCTTTTTCTACCGGAGCATGCGCAGGAACCATTATTTGTTGCTGGGAGTTCCTCGAGGGGGGAGCTCTGTTAGATTTTTACATTTTTTAGAACGTCTGGTGTTTTTTCAAGGGGCCCTACCGGATACAACTTCGAGGACGAAGGGGACATTGCTGGATGGTTATTTTGGACAGGTAAGTGGCCTATTAGGTCTATATAATCTTACATGCTGTATTTATTTATGGATTAATAGTACTCTTTCTTTTTATGGTCAGTGTTCCCCGACCAGTGGATATTTTTGGATTGGGCCCTTGTCTGGGACGAAGCACAGAAGACCATCATCACTGGAGGGGCATTTGAGTAAGGAAAGTGGTGTCATTTACCATTCATTTATTATTGGGTGTGGGTTTTTATTTTTATTGTAATAGTGATATTATATAGTGTATTTATTTTAGGTTGTAGTTTTTTATTTTCTGTAATGTTTCTATTTTATTTTCAGTAATGTTCTTTATTTTACTTTCAGTAATGTTCTTTTTTATTTTGTGTAATATAGGTTTTATTATTTTTTGTAATTAGTCTTTTTAATTTTACGTGATTAGTATGGTGCTAGGTAGTTTATTAGGGGTTAGGTAGGTAGTGTATGGGTTAATAGGGTAAGGTAGAGAGGGGTAATTAGTTAGAGGGGGCTAATTTAGATTTATTGGTTTATTGGGGGGAATAGTGTAGTGTAGTGCTTGTACTTAGTGTCATGAGTGTCCTGGAGGACCCTCATTGCACTTATAGGGTTAATGTTAGGGTTAATTATTGTCCCATAACAGTTTTTATAGACCCTTATGGGTTAAATAGAGACTTGTGGGGGTCTGTAAAGACTCCCATGAGTGATAAGGTTAATTTTTATAGCATCACGGATCCTTTAAGGTCCTTTAAGGACCTGTGTGGCGCCAATTTTTTACTTCTAACTGCAGCGGGGGTCCCAACCGGGACCTCCACAGCAAGGGTTAATGTGGGGACCCTCCGGGGGTCCCGATGGGGGGTTAATTTTAGGTGCCGCAGGGATACTTACAGTCCCCCCTCGGCATGGGGTTAACATTTTGTGTGCCGCGGGCCCTTTAAGGACCCACGGGACACCTGCAGCATGTCATGGGGGTTTGATTTGGGAGAAGTGGGGAGGATACGTAAGGGCTTTGTAAGCCCTTGCGACACCTTCTTCGGTCAAGTAACCTGTGGGTCGAGTTAAGCCATTTGCAGGCTTGATGGGAGGGATGATCAGAGCAATTGAATAGTGAAGTTGCGATTTTAGCGCTCGGGACTCTTGCGGCCGTGAAAGATCAAAGGCTTTGAGGGAAGTAAGCTGCAATTTGAAGAATCGCAATGGATAGTAGCGAGCAGCAAGTAACCCAATTGGGGCCCAAATGTAGGAGGCAATTGAATAGCTAAGTAACTTGCTTTCTCCACTTGCGGGCCTGGATCCCCAAAAAGTAGCAATTGAATGAGGCCCTATGTCTTCTGCTATTAAAAGAAAATACAATAGTTACAGAGTAAAGATGGATTTATTTATTGTGTTTTTTATTTTAAACTTTGTAAAAAGAAATCACATAATCACATTATTCACTGAGCTTACTAAATCAATACTACAACTGTAGACTCTCGCTTGTGAAGTATGTAACAACATAACACTAGCTGCTGTATAAATCCTAGATTTTTTTTTTTTTTTTAGGATAATCAGAATTTTTGAATACACTTTGTGTGAATAGAAGAATTCATTTAGTGTTTGTTACATCACTTCTTGAGAGATCATGTGTTTATTTATCTATCATTAGAGGGGGGGGGAGAACACATTATTTTATATTGTTTAAAATAAATGTGAGTTTTGTAAGGAAAATATTAAGTAATTTTATTTTTTTAGAGAAATGTTCAGCCCATGCTCCAAAGGGCAGAGAATCCATAAAGTAATCCCCTGGTATAGACAATTTTGATAGTATTCTTTAATCCAGCTGTCAGTTGATAGAGCAAAAGTCCCTGTAACAAATCTCAGGTCTCATATGTATCTAACATAATCTTATCCAAATCCTGACACATGTGCATCCACTGGCACATTAAGCTTTGGTTAAAGGCTTTCACAGATCTCCATACTGGTGTCACCTGAACTGGAAATTTAATTTACACAGGCATTTGGTGAATGAAGTTATTTTGTGTGAAATTGGGTTTTATAACTAATGCATTTTACATCAAAACATGCCAGCTCCAATCAATACCAAGAAAGGGGAAATGCATAGTACATCAGACTTTCTAGCCATGTAAATATGTTATGAAATGTGTATTTGTTTCATAATTTTTTATTGTCAAAAAAGGCCAGTGTTGTTGCACACATTTTGCTTAATAACATTTTACAATGTTTAAGAAGGAATTTATTTGTTATAAAGGGTATTATTTGTTTATCACTCATAGAACAATTTCAACATTTTCTATTTTCTAAATTGAAAGGTTGTAAGAAGGTCTATAACAATCTTGATACAATAAACAATGCTGGTTGAGATCTTATGTTGCAAATAACAACACCGAGTTTAGATTTAAAATATCAATGTTTCACATAACATATCATAAAAATAAAAAAGGAAATGAAAAGAAAGGAAAAAAATGATTAAAAAAAAATTAACGTTGACTTGGACTTAAATTGATATGTGCCCTATCAACAAATCGGAATCTTCATATATAATCCAAACATCGTACCTGGCTCGACTAGGAAATGACCGGCAACCAGTCACACACCCAGCTTGTTCTACTACAAATTCATCTGGCTCCTGGGGTCGACGAAGGGGGATCCGGGTTTATTTTTGAGGGGAGTTTAGACAGGCTTATATAGGTAAAGTGTAATTATCTGTTTAAGTAATGTTTATAGCTTGTGTCGAGAAGAGCCATGGGTTCCATATTTCTAGAAAGTGAGGGTATGTGTTTGCTAAAGAATGCAACAGTCTGTCATGAATCATTATGGTATTAAACTTTTTGATTTCTTCTTGAATGTTTAAAGTAGAAGACTTCCATTTTTGGTCTATGTGGCTTTGTTGATATCATTAGGTTTTGTAGCCATTTGTTTTGTTTTTTAGATATCAAGGGATTGATTTTGCCTCGAAGGCATGTTTGATTGTGGGGGACTCCAGAGGCTAGCTTTAGGACTTCAATCTATAACCACTGTACTACTGTACATTCCCACCACAAGTGGAAAAACATGCCTGGGTTTAAGCAATGCATAAAACAAAGAGGTGAGATTTGGGGGTTAATTTTGTTCCGTTTAACTGGGGTATAGTATGCTCTATGAAGTGGTTTAATAGATGTTTCCTGTAGACTATAATTCCAAGGACCTTTAATTAGGTTTAAAGATGTTTTTTTTCCCAATCCTGGGTGTCCCACTGGGTATCTATGTCTTTTTCCCATTTGTTCATAAAAGTTGGCTTAATGTTGACCGGAGGGGAATTTAGAATTATACACAGGGAACTTAAAACTGCTTTAGTTAGAGGAGCCTTATTGCATGTAAGTGGGAACCAACTTGATTTTGGAGTCCCCTATCTCTTGATCCTTGTGGAAATGATGTGTTTGATCTTGCTTGTTACATTTTATCCTAAGTTGATCAAAAGAGATGTATGTTGTTGTTTATCTAGGGACATAGTTTATCTAATTCATGCATTGACCACCAATTGTTTGAATCCTCGCTTAAATAATTCCAGATTGAAGTAGTAAGACTGGGGGTTAAGTTAGTTAGTTTAGTTGCTAAGTGATGTTGGTAAACTAACAAGATCTTTAATTTAAAGAATAGAAGTATATTTTAAAAAAGGGATGTTGAAAAAAACTGACAAACAGCATAATTAGGCAACAAACATTTCATAAAGCTAGTTTTTAACTTTTCTTTAATAACCATTAAAAAAAAATACTTTATTAGGATCATGCCTATCATCCTCTGCTGCTAGGTTAATCTATGAAAATATAAGGTAGGGTGGTCCATAGTGCATTTACAAGAAAAACCCTTATAAATGTTTGTTCAGCATAGTTTATTAAAAACAGTATGCAGTTTAAAATAGATAACAATTATTATTTTATTTTTTTCTTGCCATTTTCCCCTCAAGCAGAGCGGCTTCTCTCCACCTACCTGTGCCTATAAGAAGGCATAGCTAGCTCTGCCTGGGGCCATAGAATAATAGAATAATAGTCTGACCAGTATACATTTTGGTTGAGATCACCCCTGGCTGCTTCCAATCTCTATGATGGCAAAGCTTTCATCGCCCATTGATAAGTCACAGGGAGGTGGAGAAAAGCAGCTCTGCTTAGGGGGAAACTGACAATTTAAAATGTAAGAAAAACATTTAACTTTTACTTATTTTAAAATGCATCTCTGTCCAACAAACAAACATATGAGTTTTACTATTAAATGTATTATAGTAGTTCTTTAATTAATATTTCAGTTTCTTGTTTATTTTGCAGTTTATTGTTTCAGTTTATTGTTAGATGTCATAACATTTTCACCTGAGCAACACAAGCCTTTGTGAGCTAAGAATAACTACAGATTTCTGACATTTAAGGCATTAAAAAAGCCTAATGATGACTTAAATATTAAACATTTTTAAGTTTTGAGTACTAAACTATCAACCGCGTTATTATATTTAGGAAAATATCACCCTGGACAAATAATTGAATATTTTCTGGTTTTGCATTATTCGTAATTTTTTGCCATTTTTGTCCAGAACAGTAAATGTCATTTTGCATGTTATTGCTCAGCATTAACTCATAATTAAATGGCAAACATATGCAAATGTCACATTTCTACAAGCAGATTGTCATATTTTTCTTAGGGCCGTGATATATTTAGTCTATGTGCTGCCCTGGAGCCATCTAAAGCTATTCCCTGCACATATGTGTGTAGAAACTA
Source organism: Discoglossus pictus (assembly GCA_027410445.1). Lineage (NCBI taxonomy): Eukaryota > Metazoa > Chordata > Amphibia > Anura > Alytidae > Discoglossus > Discoglossus pictus. Next base: position 343,223,478 of record CM050166.1, read on the forward strand.
AGGGGGGGGGGGGGGACAAATGCCCCCCACATTTTTCATTGTGTGTATGTATGCGTATAGAAGCTATTAAGAGTTCTGTGTATCAAGTGAGCTGTACCCCTCAGTATTATTCTGCTTCCCACACCGCTGCCTGCACACTTCACATAACTTAAAATGTAATAATAAATAAACACTATACTAAAAACAGATAAGTACACAAATAAACACTGAAATTAATTATTGCAAGCATTCAATGTATATTTCTCCACTGAGGCATCAAAACCATTATCAAAAATTCTAAAATAATTGAAAAATGTAGTTTTAATAGAGCCTATTTTTTCCATAATATTTTGTGAATATAATAACTTGCATGGACTTTAAAGGACCACAGAACTCATGGATTTTCTTTGTTTACTTTGAATAAGAAATAATCTCTACTTTTCTTTGTATACACATTTTAGTAAAATATATGAAATATTTTGGATTTACTTGCATTATATTGCACCTTATATTTTGCTCAGTATAAGATATGCCATATTGTCTCTCACATGCTCCCTAACTGTTATATTCCTCCACTTTATTTTGTTATTGTTTAGTCATCCAGTCATGTCCGACTCTCCATGACCCGATGAACGCAGCACGCCAGGCACATCTCATGTCTGGTTGTGCTTATCCTCAAGGTGTTCATGGTAAAGATACTGGAGTGGGTTGCTAATTCCTTCTCCAGTGGACCACAATTTGTCTGACCCCTCTGCCCATCTTTGGTGATCCTACATGGTAAATCTCACAACTTTATTAAGGCATACAAGCCCCTTCACCACGACAATTTAGCAATCCTGAAGGAGTCCATCTTGTTTAGCTGAAGAGATTAACAGCCACATTAAATTTCCTGGTACAACCGCAAAACCTGCAGGCTTGAAATTCGGTGGAGTTACAGAGCAATAAAATTATTAGCCAAGCCTGCAACAGACGTGGGCGACATCCAAATCCGTAATCCATTTCTGCGAACGTTGCATTTGCGGCCGTGGCATTGTCAATAAGTCAAACCCATAGTTACGGGTTTAGATGGAGCCAATGGTAAAAGAGATCGTCATCATTACGTCACTGAAAAATGGAGGTTAGATATTAATCCCTTACGGGTTTCAAGTACAAGTTGCGATTGGACCCGCATTCCAGAAATAATGCAATATTAATAAATCAATAAATATTATATTCTAGGCCATGTGAGTTCTATTACATGTATTAACACATTGATTGCCAGGATCAATATAAAAGGGAAATTAAATATAAAATAAACTATTTTATATTGCAGATTTGCGAGCATGAGAATGTTGTGCTATTCATTTTAACACCTAACATCACTTCCCCTTTAATTTCAAATACAGTAGTGTGTTTATATTTGCATTTACAGTACTACGGACAGGACTTTAACCCCCTTGCGGGTCCTCTCTAGTACCCGTTGGCTTTTTGGCTCCATTTGCTGTGTGGATTCGTAGCAATTCAATTTCAACTTGTGATTGTAACATTTACAGGCTTGACAGATCAAAGGGTTAGCCAAGACGGAGTTCCGATTTTGACAGCCCGTAGGGGTTTTCCGCCTGTAACACGCAGATCATTTGCGGGTAGCTGAAAGAGGCCAATTTAATAGCCGTAAGTCTATCTGGCTCCTTTACGGGCTACAAATTCTTCAGTGGGAGGAATTTAATAGGGCTGTAAGTAATTGCTGGAGGAGGAACCATCCACACAGCTGGACAGGTTGCAATTACAACATGACAGGGGGAGCTGCTAGTGTAATCATCCCCCTAGCGAAAAATTTGCACTTTATTAAACAAATAAAGTAGAAACACAGTCTTTACATTTTTAACTTTTCTGTGTTATTATACATTACGACTGTCTCCATCTTCTTTCCTGAGCTCATTCTGTCTCTTAAGTTTGCAAGATTAAGTAAGGTAATGAGCTTTACAGAGACATGTAAAAACACTTGTTACTGTGGCTGCAATATTCCCATAATGTACAGTGCCTTGCAAAAGTATTCACCCCCCTTGGCATTTTTTGTGTTTTGTTGCCTCACAACCTGGAATTAACCTGGATTGTTTGAGGATTTGCATAATTGAGGCATACAACAAATAGGACAAAATAACAGACAAAGTCAATGTTCATAACTATTCTCCCCCCTAAAGTCAACACGTTTTGTGGCAATCACAGCTCCAAGTTGCTTTGGATAAGTCTCTATGAGCTTGCCACATCTTACCACTGGGATTATTGCCCATTCCTCCTTGCAAAACTGCTCCAGCTCCTTCAAGTTGGATGGTTTGCGCTTGTAAACAGCAATCTTTAAGTCTGACCACATATTTTCTATTGGATTGAAGTCTGGGCTTTGACTAGGCCATTCCAACACATTTACATGTTTCCCCTTAAACCACTCAAGTGTTGCTTTAGCAGTGTGTTTGGGGTCATTATACTGCTGGAAGGTGAACCTCCAACCCAGCCTCAAATCATGCACAGAGTGGTACAGGTTTTGCTCAAGAATATCCCTGTATTTAGCACCATCCATCTTTCCCTCAACTCCTCCAGGGTTACCTTAGGTCTCTGTGCTGCCTCTCTGATTAATGCCCTCCTTGCCTGGTCCATGAGTTTTAATTGGCGGCCGTCTTTTGGCAGGTTTGCTGTTGTGCCATGTTCTTTCCATTTGGTTTGGTGCTGCAGCCTCTGGGGTCTTTCAAAAAGGTCTGTATATGTAATGACAGATCATGTGACACTTAGATTGCACACCGGTGGACATCATTTCACTAATTATGTGACTTCTGAAGGTAATTGGTTGCACCAGAGCTTTTTATGGGCTTCAGAACAAAGAAGGGTAAATACATACACACATGCCAATTTTCTGTTTTCTATTTCTAAAAAATAGTTTTTACTTAAGGCTGTAATGTAACAAAATAGGTAAAAAGTCAAGGGGGCTGAATACTTTTACAAGGCACTGTAGATTGAAGCTTCCTCTGTATTCAATGTTAACTCCCAAGAGAAGAAGAAGATGAGCAGAAATCATAATGGCAGATTTTACTACAGCATAATATCATAAAAGCCAATCTACTCCCATAACAGCAAGTACGTAAACAGAAATCAAAATAGTAGATTTCACTCCAGCATAATATATTATAAAAGGCTAAATTAAAGGCTGTGCTTAAGCGTAGAGCTGCAAAAGAAAATATTTTAAATATTGGACTACAGTGGTCCTATAATTTGGAATATTTTTTTTAAATATATATTTAAGTAAATGTATATTTTCTGCGTCTTGACTTTTTTTTCCTCATCTTTAATTATAACAATAAGCGCAACTATAAGATTAAAAGCAGTAAATCAGAATATGATGCTGAGAGAATTATGAGTGCAATAACTCATTGTAACATATATGTGAAATACTCCCAATAAGGGAAAATTAACAAGAAGGGTAATGGAGAAAAAATCTTCTATCTCTTTACCTTGAATTCTCTTACTGTGCCTCCGGGAGATGTCCCGACTCAGATTCCCTCCTAACATGTGAGATTATGAATATGTGTATTAGCAAGTAAAAGTTATATGAGGGGTATACTAATTGGATTCATTATCCAGGGTTCCCATGTTTTTAAAAACTGGGGAGAGTCCCTGATATAGTATGGGTTAAGCACTAATTTATTAGTATATAGTTAATTTTTTGTACAACTTCTGAAAAGTTTAAGGTCTGTAGCTTCCAGTTACTGGCTACATGAGTTTTGGTCGCCAATGTCATAAGTTGGAGTTATTTATTTTGGGAAGAGGATAAGCTAATAACGTGTATCCCCAATAGGCATGGTTCCATTTCCAAAGGAGTCGGGGTGTTAAAAAGTTCAGAAGCAAGTAGAATTAGCTGTCTCTCCTATACTTTTGCAGCATCTAAAGCATTAGTTACTCTTGAGGGGATTCATTATATGTAGGGCACTAGATTCTATGTAAGACTTTGATCAAAGTCTCCAACATGCTATAATTCAATGATCCCCTATGTTAATTAATTTAGAATATTAACAATAAATATTTTTATTATAGTAACATTTTATAAAAATATCATAAAATATTAATTACATGAACATCTGGTACACATTTACCCTATACTTACTCAGCAAACCAAATGCCCATATAAAACATATCTGAATTACCAGCTTCTGTAAAACATAAATCAGAATCTCTAAAATGTTTTGTTCCTTCGTTTTACTTGCCATCCTTCCCATTGCTTGACTGCTTGAACAGTTGGGTTAATATCACTGTAGACAGTTACTAATGAGCATTCCCCTCCAGAGCATACAGCTAATGTTGTGGTAACAGAGCTTTAAGCCCATGTATATGAGTTTAGAAATCTCCTAGCAATTTTACCCTTGAATGCATTTAACAAGCATATCCTGCTAAAAATCTTCCTGCTGTAATTGGTAGACAAGTATTGCAGTTTTGTTTAGTTATATTGCACTGCTATATGATTGTACATAGAATATTTTAACTCCACATATACAGTAGTGCATAATAAAAAGGAGCTGTGAATTCTGACAACACTAATTTTCTTTTCGTTTATGAATTAATCTTATTTGGGGGATTAAGATGTTAATGCTTTAAGTGTGGAAAGAAAGACAGGATTGTAAGGTTGGCTGCTCATTGGCAATATAGGTAACAGACTTCAATTCAGTGGGAGTTTTTTTTTTCTTAATAAAGAGCTTTTATTTGTCAATGAAAATATTACAGCAAGACCAGATGACATGTTTGGCAAGAATACAATTAAAACAATAAGTTATCTAACAAAACAGGTGAATACAGGACAATTTTTTTATATCGACTTGGAATTATTTTCAGCCTTTCCCAGATTTAAATCTGAAAGCAACATATATTAGTGTATAACATTTATAATTAACTTCCCAATCATAAAGTTTAAAGTGCTATAGCCCTGATGTAATGGTCCCCACATGGACTGAAGGGCAAATTCCACTGTTATCAATGTGTTGTTTTTAGTCATGCAGTCAAGTCTGACTCTCCCTAACCCTATAGTCTGCAGCATGATAGGCACATCTTGTATCTGATTGTGCCAATCCATAAGGTTTTTTATGGCAAAGATACTGGAGTGGGTTGCCAGTTTCTTCCCCAGTGGACCATGATATGTCTAACCTCTCTGCTATGACCTGCCCATCTTGGGTGACCGTACATGGTGTAGCTCACAGCTTTATTGAGGTACACAAGCCCCTTCACCATGACAAGGTAGCGATCCAGAACTGGATCAATGTGTTACCCCTCTCCCATATGCCATACAGTATTTTGAAGAATTGATATGTATTTTTAGTACTAATGGACAATGTATTTATGTGGGTGCCAAAGTTTGCTTGTTTTTGTTCTTTATTTAGCAAAAGCAGTATCTAGTTCATATGTGAGGTAACCATTTAAGTGGTTGGTATAGGTAATTGTAGCCACTGAGACAACATTGCATTTTTGGATAAAGCTGCCATTCTCTAGAGCAATTATGTCTCAGATTTATACAGTAATCTGGTATCTAGTTATGTGTAAATACCAAAAATTGCCTTCTGCACTTAAAGTAAAGTGTATGTCTAAAGACTGTTTACAGCTTGTAAAGGAGCAGAGTTCGGTGGTAATTACCATGGATGCTATTTTAGATGAATGGGTGACTTTTGGTTGGGTCTGTGTGGTTCTATGCTACCAAGGAGACATAATAATGTGGCTTGAAATGATATGGCTTTAATGGAAATAATAATAATAATAATATCATAACATTTTCTTTTAACAAAGAAAGCATCAAATAAGTTTAACACTGATTTAAATATTTTTTTTCCCTAGTCTCAATTTTCTACCGCAGCATATATGACTGTGGTATCGACATGAATTCCAGCCGACTTCATCTGAATTTATGGCCACCACTAAACGAGAGGATTCTCTTTTCAAAATGGCCAAGTCCAATATGCAGGTCCTTTCCAACAAGCAAAGTGTTATATATTTTCTATTCTCCAGAGCTATTGGGAAAAATCTCTAGTTGTGCAACCCACTTACCCCTGCCTTTTGACCATGTTTATATGGCTGTCCTAATGAATTCAGGAGTCTGACCACTGCCTTGCTTTCTCAATTACAGTCCCTATATGTCTTAACATTTTTGGATCCATCTATGATGTACAATTAAAGTACCACCGTATTATGAGAAAGACATCACTTGTTTGTGAAGAGTGTAACAAACTAATTTTATTGTCAACAATAAATATAAAAGTATTTTAGAAAAAAATATTAATTTTAGCAGTCACTGCTGGTGTCTAGGTCTTCCATTTTGGACCTAGAATACTACCTGCTGACTAAGGATGTGCACTGACATTTTTATCCTATTCAGCAGTGGAGGTGGAGAGGTTTAGCCTCAATAAGGAATGAGTTAAACTATCAGCAGCCCCCTTCCATGCACATGCTCAAAAAAAGTCATAAATTGAATCTTTCCCCACAAATCACTGAACAAAAGTGGTTACTGGCATGTTAGCCCCTATACGCTAACATAATATGTTAGCATATGTATAATATACTTAATGATCATAACAAATGCTGTTATGTTTCATACTTAATAAACATATTTATATTTACTAAATAGGAGTTTTCTTTTAATCCTCCAAGATCATTGGGATGTCATAGGTTTTGTCTGCCGAAGCCAAGATGTTTGAAAATGAAACGTTGGGTTGCTTCACCCAAATCATTTGTAGATTAACCAAAACCAAGCTATAAATGGGTACGTTCCTGAACTTCTCCTGGAACAGCTGTTATTTTTATTTAGTATGTATGCTGATTTACTGGGATTGATGCCTGTCTACTTCCTTTATGTTTTTTTCTGAAAACCATCTGTCTAGACCTTGGACTTGATCTTGTCTGTTCTTGTCTGCTTTTTTTTTCAGCCATAACACCCATTCATGATCTTGCTCCTCAACTTGGTACCCTGACTCTAGCCACAACCTCTCAATTTTGTATTAATGCCCTCATAGAAAATACTATATAGCCACTCTAGTCTGCTATAGGTTGTATCCTGCCATATACACTATCTTTGGGTAAGGACTATCAGTCAACCTTTTTAATGGAATCTCTGCATACCATTATCACCCACCTGGATATCTTTTTTTGAGATAGTGGCTCTCAATAATATTCTACTTAGCCCATTTTTGAACATTTGGGCATCTCACTACACTTATCTGCACTTTCAGAACCAATGCCAGATACATTTTCAGCTATATTCATCCAAAGCAAACCTTCTAGGGGGCTCAAATACTTCAGGGCAGTCAGCTCTGACCTATTAAATCTAATATTCCAGAGAGAGGAAATTATATATAAACACCAGAAATGCAGAGACCTGCAGAGATGTTTAGTTTAAAAACAGTTAGATAAGACGTCACATGAAATGAAACATAAACAGTGATTAGTGGTGGAGATAAAGCCAGTCTTAGGAATCAGCTGGACGACCTGCTCATAATTATGTGTTTAATAATACTCTGTTATCATAATTGATTTATATGTAGATATAGTCATGCTATTTACACGTAACACACCTGGCACACTTTGTAAAACAAAAATCCATAATGCAATCAGTTTTCAACACAGAGTAACAGGAGGGAATTTAGGAATAAGAACCATCTGGAATAAGGAATTATTTTAATTGAGGTTTAATAGAATAGAGTTCCATTCACTTAAGCAGTATCTGTTCTGAGGTTGGACTGTAGCTGGGTGTGGGATAATATCATCACATACAGTCAGGTCCATAAATATTGGGACATCGACATAATTCTAATCTTTTTGGCTCTATACAACACCACAATGGATTTGAACAAGATGTGCTTTAACTGCAGACTTTCAGCTTTAATTTAAGGGTATTTACATCCAAATCAGGTGAACGGTGTAGGAATTACAACAGTTTGTATATGTGCCTCCCACTTTTTAAGGGACCAAAAGTAATGGGACAGATTAACAGTCATAAAGCAAACTTTCACTTTTTAATACTTGGTTGCAAATCCTTTGTAGTCAATTACAGCCAGAAGTCTGGAACGCATAGACATCACCAGACGCTGGGTTTCATCCCTGGTGATGCTCTGCCAGACCTCTATTGCAACAGTCTTCAGTTCCTGCTTGTTCTTGGGGCATTTTCCCTTCAGTTTTGTCTTCAGCAAGTGAAATGCATGCTCAATCGGATTCAGGACAGGTGATTGACTTGGCCATTGCATAACATTCCACTTCTTTCCCTTAAAAAAATCTTTGGTTGCTTTTGCAGTATGCTTCAGGTCATTGTCCATCTGCACTGTGAAGCGCCGTCCAATGAGTTCTGAAGCATTTGGCTGAATATGAGCAGATAATATTGCCCGAAACACTTCAGAATTCATCCTGCTGCTTTTGTCAGCAGTCACATCATCAATAAATACAAGAGAACCAGTTCCATTGGCAGCCATACATGCCCACTCCATGACACTACCACCACCATGCTTCACTGATGAGGTGTTATGCTTTGGATCATGAGCAGTTCCTTTCCTTCTCCATACTCTTCTCTTCCCATCACTCTGGTACAAGTTGATCTTAGTCTCATCTGTCCATAGGATGTTGTTCCAGAACTGTGAAGGCTTTTTTAGGTGTTGTTTGGAAAACTCTAATCTGGCCTTCCTGTTTTTGAGGCTCACCAATGGTTTACGTCTTGTGGTGAACCCTCTGTATTTACTCTGTTGAAGTCTTCTCTTGATTGTTGACTTTGACACACATACACCTACCTCCTGGAGAGTGTTCTTGATCTGGCCAACTGTTGTGAAGGGTGTTTTCTTCACCAGGGAAATAATTCTGCGGTCATCCACCACAGTTGTTTTCTGTGGTCTTCCGGGTCTTTTGGTGTTGCTGAGCTCACCGGTGCGTTCTTTCTTTTTAAGTATGTTCCAAACAGTTGATTTGGCCACACCTAATGTTTTTGCTGTCTCTCTGATGGTTTTGTTTTGTTTTTTCAGCCTAATGATGGCTTGCTTCACTGATAGTGACAGCTCTTTGGATCTCATATTGAGAGTTAACAGCAACAAATGCAAATAGCACACTTGAAATGAACACTGGAGCTTTTATCTGCTCTTTCTAAATGGGATAATGAGGGAATAACACACACCTGGCCATGGAACAGCTGAGCAGCCAATTGTCCCATTACTTTTGGTCCCTTAAAAAGTGGGAGGCACATACACAAACTGCTGTGATTCCTACACCGTTCACCTGATTTGGATGTAAATACCCTCAAATTAAAGCTGAAAGTCTGCAGTTAAAGCACATTTTGTTAGTTTCATTTCAAATCCATTGTGGTGGTGTATAGAGCCAAAAAGTTTAGAATTGTGTCGATGTCCCAATATTTATGGACCTGACTGTATATAGTTGTCAGTGTTGGGGACGTTTTCAATATTTGCAACGCAGTTGCAACCTTGCAAAAGCGAGGTCGCAACTGCAAGCCTCACGAAGCAAGGCGAGCCAGCTGTGCCGTCACACATGCGCGCCTCGCAAAGCGAGGTGAAGCAGCCGCGCAGCACTTAGGCTGCAATGAGCACTGAAGGCACTCATTACAGCCAGCGGCGCAGTGCTTAGGATGCAATGAGCGCCAAAGACGCTCATTGCAGCCAGAGGCACAGTGAGGGTCGCAACTGCGAGCCAAGCGCGTAAGTCCAAAAACCCTAAAAAAATAAAATAAATAATTAACAAATATAATAACACACTCACAGACAGCACAGGGGGGATCCAGGAAGTCTGGGAGTGAGGTTGCAAGCGGTTTTGAGCCATATTTGGGGTTTTTCAGCAATCAAAAATCGGCTAAGCAAAGAAAAAAATGGCGGATGTAAATATTTCTGAAACTGGATGAAAACGCAGCTGAGCAAAGCCAGGCACGCGGGACTTAGAAAATACATAACAGCAAAGACAGTAACACTTACACGAACAACGCCAGGCACGCAGGACTTAGAAAATACATGACGGCAAAGACAGTAGCTCATTGTGAACCACGAGTGAGGCTCGCCATGAGCGCCGAAGGTGATCAGTGCAAAGCAGGAAAGTTGAAATACACGGGGGAGAAGCTTGCATTGAGCGCAAAAGGTGCTCAGACGAGCAAAAGCCTCACTATTTTAATCCCGTCATTTTTGACGGGCAAGTAGCTAGTATGTACTAATGGCATGATTCTTTCCAAGACTTTCGTGCAGTAAACACCAAACCCAGAATGATGTATAGTATCTCAGCTACACTACTAATGTAAAAGGCACATCAATTTATTTTCAAAATAATTGCCTGCCTGTCCACATCAGTCTCTATCGCACACTCACAAACTGTCAGTCACACAGTGTCACAGCTCTCACTCACAGTTTCACATTTAATTTCTCCCTTACAGAATCTCCTTCACAGCTTTTCACACTTTAACTTTTGTCACACACTACGTTTGTTTTATTTTTTTGAGCGATTCAGTTTCCGACTTTTCCTGACCTCATGGACTGTAACACACCAGGCACATCTTTATGTTCATGGTCATGCAGATCCACTTGGTTTTCATGGCGGATATACTGGAGTGGGTTGCCATTCCTTCTCCAGGTGGCCACAGCATACAGCTCCTGGTATTCCTATGTGGTCTCCCATCCAAGTACTGTCCAGGCCCAACCCTTCTCGGCTTCAGTGTTGTGTTAGACCTCTTGGTTCCCTGACTGGAATCGAACCCAGATCACAGTGGTGAAAGCACTGAATCCTAACCACCGGAACACCAGGGAACCCTTTTTACATTTTTACAAGGCATTTTTTCCTCCTCAATGTAATTATCATATAAAATGTACTCTTCATTCATTTTTTTTCGAATCTTTTTATTGTTTCTCCACCATATTTGCCCAATTCATTTCAATAATATTTCTTAGATTACATTTCTAACATGGTCTTTTTAGAGTTACACAAAACTTATCATATGATATAATAATGTGCTGATCTAAATTAATACAAAGTAAAATAGTATCTATATATGTGGTTTTCTGCAGAAATTTTCTGACAGTCCGTAAAACAGTTATTGCTGCTTATCACATGGTACCCCTGGATCATGTAGGGTAGTGGAGCTGGACAGTGCTTACTGGCAGTACGTAGAGGCATGTACTCAGGGTTTCATCCATCGTTTTTCCCAGTGTTGTATCAGCTTCAATGTCGACAACACGTCATAGTCACGTACCACGCACCTTGCCTACCCCAAACGTTCTTAAATTAGCCGCCCGTGCGTATTATTTGTTAATACTGTGTTGTGGTATTTCAGAAAACATTTTATAATATTACATTTAAAAATCAATTCACAAAATACTGCTTTATTACTGCCTTAGGGGTCCACAAAATATTTCACTGGTCCGCAAATGTAAAAATATTGATAACCACTGATCTATATTACAGACAGCTAATTTATCGATGTTATATCAGTTTGAACTGTTTATATTTTGGCAGTTTAATACATTATAAGAGTAATACGTACAGTATATGGTGGAGATGTTTTCTTTTTGAATTTTTGAATAGGCTCAGAGATGTATAGATTATTTTTTTTTCATGTGTTAATGTTTAAGACAATGAAACGGCAGAATTCCAACTCTTCACTTAGTTAACAAGCCAACAAACGAGCAACTTATCAGCTTCTGGAACCACCCTCTTTTACTGTATGCTCCCTTGCATGCTGCCATCTTTCACATTTGTGATCTAGCCGTATCAGCCTTTTTTCTGTAATCATGGTCCATTAAACACATTTTCATTATAGAATGTACCCTTTTTTGTTTAAAATAAAGTGCACCAGCTGCTAATGTATAGTGTAAAACTAGACTGATATAGCGTGGCTTTTTGCAGGCATATACACGTACAATTTACCTTTCTGATGTAATGCTGTGGTTTGGATGGTTTGGAGGCTTTGCAGCTATTAGATTGATCCCTGTTTTGTTGCAGGTTGCTAGGCAATGCTGCACTCTATTACTGTATTTTACAGCTTGCTTTCCTGCTATGCTCAATGTGGAAAAAGCCATTAAGCCTGGAATAAATATACATTATATCTATATATATGAAAGATTGGTACCAAGCAGTCTGCTTTGCTAGATGAATGGCTGCACCATACCTCTCTTGTATTAAACAATTTTTTTCAGATCTGCTATAAATAATGTACAATTGAAGAAAATTACTTCACAGGGATGTGGATGGTCATATTTTGCTAAATATTACTATCATATCATAGCAAGGTATATTAATAAGGCAATGGAGAATACTTGCTTTTAACTTAGAGGATTACGCAAGAAAAACTACATTTGTTTGTAAATTGTTTAACAGTATAACAATATTAGCATCCATATATATTTTTAGAGAAAATCTGATTTTTTTGAAGACTGTCTTTATTTCATCACTTTCATGCTGGAGCATAAGGGATGTGTTTTATTATCTATCAGTAAAGGGAAAGAATGGGGAGTAGAGAAGAGGGAGAATTCAGAAGAATTTAACACCAATCCCCTTCCCGGCACAGGCTTAGAAGCAGGCAGCTTGAATCAAGAGATGCAAGCACAGCTCTCCAGAAATGTAAACTCCCCTCTCACACACAACCTTCACCAACGTATCAAGAATGCCTCTTGAAACCAATCATGTATTTTTTCAGTCTACATATGTTTTTCCATTTATTGCAGCAACTCTGTTTTTTTTAATATGTATCAAATTAAAAAGTTATTTATGTATATATATTAATTCACAAAATGCCATTATACTTCTGGTCTTTGGTGAGATAAGTAACTAGGCAATATAATTAAAAAATACAAATGTAAAATTAGATTTTCCTAAATTTGTGTGCCTCTCCAGCATATTGGCATCTTTTACTTTATCAGTTTGTATTAGAATTGGCACAATGTGATAAATACCTAGTTTAGGCTAACACATTTTATCAAAAGATGAAATTCATCATAAAAATGCTATTACTTATGCTAGATGATAACGTCAACCTTTAATTAGTCAGGAAAGGTGTTATCACACTCTGCTACCACCAGTAAGGATTTAGCAAAAGAAAAGCAGATTCAGGGGCGCAGTTACCGCCGATGTAGCCGCTGCAATGCACTGGGGCCCTCCTCTTTTTTTTTTTATGTACGTTTTTCTCACTAAAGATATATTTTTAATTACTATAATTGTAAAAAAGTTATTTATACTGGTGTTTAGTACCAACATTTTCTCATTTCAGTTACAGTGTGCCAGTTAGAGTGTGGGTACATTGTGCCTAATGTGTTTTCTATATGAAATTTCTGTTTTTACACTGTTGATTGACACATGTATTTAGCCTAGCATTTTATGGAAAACAGTATACTACCGGTAATATATATTTAAAAAAATATTTTAAAGATTACCTTTGTAGTGTTATAATTTATGACCAGAAAATACCTCCTGACATTTCAAATGAATAATTATGCACCGTTAATCTTGCTGTCATGCTGTACAATGAGTTTTGAGATAAGCACATTTAAAATGTGCACATTTCTCTGTATACATGTATATTCTGTAGCTCTGACACTCCAGGCTTCAATCTTTATCTTAGACTATCAGAGACTAAAACAGAAAACAAAAGCAAAAACCATAGAATGTAGGACCTGGTCAAGCTGGAAAAAAGGTTTGTCATGACTGATTTTGGGGACTCCCCTGAAACCCACTAGCAACCCTGTTATTTGGGACTCTAACACACTGGATTGCTAATATCAAAGGCTGTTAAAATGGACATGAGACTTATTGTAACGACTGTGAAATGTTCTTTTTATGTGTAATGTGCTGTGGGACACAATATTGAATTTGGGGTTACTAAATTATGTTATATGAACGGTAATAATGTTATTTTACTGGTAAATGACAGATAAACACTTTCTGCCATGTTTGTTAGGGGGACAACAAATGGTTACATTTTTGAAAGAATTTATATGGATATATGGCCCCTCAGAGCAGCCAGGTAGCCTCCCTCCCTGGCCTCAGATAGTTATAAAGTATGAAGTTAGTTTATTGCCCCTTTGAGGTTGAAAAACAGATCGGATCTGAACACTGTGAGGGGAGGTGAAACAAGCCTCTCTTGCACAAGAGGGTGGGCTAGAACTGGGGAATGGTTTATTTTTTGGATTGTTAAATATCTGTGTCAGAGGAATAAGCATAGTCTGTCTCTACACTAATTGAATGGTGTTGCTTGTCTGATTTTCCTGATGTTCTGATCTGAATTGCTGGGTACTGAGTTGAATATAAAGTCACAACCTAGAGATTGGTTCTGTAAGCTAAAGCAGGAAAATTAGGGGTATTTGGACCATTTGTATCTCGGTTGTACGCAAGGTTTTTGTCCAGAAATCCAGAGCTTTTCTTCAAAAGTCAGTTAGGATGATATAGGTATTTCCCCTGACAAGTGTTATTGTCTTTCCAAAAGACAGTTGGCTGTTGTGCCATTATGAGTGTATTGAACTTTGTCAGTGGAGGGGAGGCACACCTTTTACAGTTAGATCTCAGATTTCTGATGGCTTGACCCACAGAATATGGGCGTGCTTCAGCCTAGGTCCATGTGGCCCAGGACTAGGGTTGAACATTTTCAGGGGGCAGTAGGCCATCTGAAGTTGCAGTTTAAATGATATGGAATATGCACAGAAATGTCTGTATGCAGATAATATTCTATCTGTAGGTGGACCTGGCACTTTCTGGCTTACTGTATACTTCCATTGACATATATAATCTTATGATTTTTCTATATGTGTATGGTAAACTTATGATTGGCATATAGCAAGATGATAGGAGGAGTAGTAACTGGGTCATTAGGGGGCACAAAATCGGAATGTGCTAGGGCAGCATAATACAAAAATATGCTCCGTCTTCATAATGAAGGATTTCAACTGAAAGCTATGTGTCTTAGGGTAGAGAGTTATACTTTTGGCAACCAATACACATATCTAGCTCTTCTTCCAATGATTTGATGCTGAATACTATGAATGTCATATAATCCATGCTGAGCAATATTTTGGGTGGTTACTTTCATTAGTCTTAGTTAATTTCTTTCTCAGTTAAGCTCATCATTCAATGTGAAGCATCATTTGAATTCCATGCCACTCAGTCTCCTCTGTTTCTATAGCACAATCATTATTTATTGCTCAGACAGCTAGCTGCTGATTTGCCATTCATGAATTCCTTCTGTTATTTGTTACTGACATCTTCATTAGTCTCTAAAGCACATTATGTTAATACATTTAGAACGAAGAAATCCAAATACCATTAAAAGCTGGGTGTCACAGAGCCAGAGTCCCACACACACACATGAATGAATGTGTACCTTAGGTGGAAGCTGGAAAGGAAGATAGTCAAGGAAACAACACTGAAGACTTCCACAAAGCTTAGTGAGGCTTTTACTTCTGCAGGGATGAATGCGATATAAGAACTGTGAATCCCTGCCATCATTTTGCTGTGTTTCATGCAAGATCGACCTAACCTGAGAAGAAGGAATGTGCTGTCAGTTGAAAGTAGCTGTTATATTCCTGACTAATAAGATAGGGATTCTCCAGTGCCACGTGCACTGCATGCTTTATCATGTATTTTTTTTTAACCAAACTGGAATTGAGGATACATTTGGATAAACAAATATGGACCCCATTCCAATCTTTTATGCTGCTGCTTATAGTCCAAACTGTACAGTAACCTAATAACCTATCTATTCTAATCCCTCTAAATTTCAGCACTTCAGCACTGAATAGGCTAACTTGTCACATTCAAATTTCCCTCCAAGCCATTCCAAACGCTTTTAAAAGTGCTTCATGCAAGTTACATACTATGTGTACGCCCTTTTTTTCCTCCCCAATCCTACACATACTGAACACCACCCAAAGAGGCAGAAAAATGAGTCTGAAAATGATTCAAGCGTCAGATCTGATGCTAAAAATAGTATAACACCTCAATTGAGTCAGATATAAGCATTAATGTCTTATATCTGACACACTTAAGGGGTTAATAAGTGCACCCTAACACACTACATATCACATATACTTGTGAATCTCATGAAACCCCCAAATAAGCTCTGGGATTCTCCCATTTACAGTACAGTAAATTGAGAACCATGGGAATGATCTCCTCCCATGCTAAAGGGAACACTGGGAACTTGCTCCTACCACACGCTGAAGAGAACTCCCAACTGCTATTTCTAATTATGACCATAGGGCACTATTGAGAGCTTGATGGCACTTAAACATTAATCCTGTATCACGGAGGTCCTCAAAGGACCTCCGTAGCACCTAAAATAGACCTCCATGGTATCTAACATTAACGCCCTTACTACCATGAGGTCTATATAGATCCCTGTGTTATCTAAATTTAGCCCCTAATACCATGGAGGTATATTTATTCCTCAAGGACACCCCATAGCCCTTTAGAAAAAAAACAAAAAAAACCTCTAAAGTCTAAAAAATTATTATTACACTCCACTATTAAATTAAAATAAAAATAAACTTTACTAAGTACAATAAAATAAAATACAGAAAAAACAACAAAATTACAAACAATAAACTAATTTAAATTACAAAAAGTAAAAGGCTATATTACAATAAACAAAACAAAAATTACAATAAAATTAAAAAATCATTACACAAAATAAATAAAGAATCACGTCCTTTTTATGCTTACTTGAAGCCAAGACATTCTTGTTTTTTGGCCTTTGAAATGTCCCTCCTCCTAAAAAGCACAAAGCGCCTTTTATGTCACCCTTCTCTTTTTGCTCGGGAAAATAGTTTTAGCCAAACAGAATGGTTAGATTGACAGACTTTATCAAATTGAGCATTCTTATAAGTTAAAATAAAACATTTGTGGGCTTCTACGCCCATGACTCTAAGTCTGACTCTTAGTAGTCTCCATACCAAAAAGCTTAAATACCATACACTAGCCCTAACATCTCCCCTTATCCCTATCAATCTATAAAAAAAACCTTTGCCATGGTAGTGAAAGGGTTAAATAAAAATAAAATGAATGCAGGGGGTTTATGACCCCTCAGCCTATGACCCACTACCCCCTTTGAACCTGGTATTTCCCTGGATTTTTAATTATTATCTGCTACACTCTATGAGCCCCAGTATCCCCCAGGATTCCCACTTCATACCCACTAGCCCCTATGAGCCAGAGAATTATTCAAGGTTACTCATGGGTTTATATGGAACCTCATGGCATGGAACAATGGACTCCCTTGATATACTAAGCTATTACCAAGCAGATCATCATGGTCCCCCATGACACCTAATGTAAACCCCTAATCCATGGGGTTCTTACTGGACCCCCATTGTATACTAAGCTATAACCATGGGTATTCTCATGGACCCCCATGGCACCTAAAGTAAAGCTATATACCATTATAGCTTAGTATTCAATTACGGTTAATGTTAGGTGCCTGGACCCCCATCATTATATTTTAGTTAAGGGATCCTGTGGCTCCTAGGAGCTAGCTGGTATGAAGGGGTAATCCTGGGGTATCCCCAAGCTCACATAGGGTATCAGGTATTGAGGGGGATCATGGGGATCCCTAAGCTCATAGGGAGTAGTAGGTATAAAGGGGGAATCCTAAAGGATCCCCTGGCAAAAAGGGGATAACAAGTTAAAGGAGGAGGGGGTCATATACCCCCAGCATTAGTTTTATTATTTAACCATTTACCTGCCAAGTGAAAATATCTATATAGATAGATAGCGTTAAAGGAGGATGTTAGGGTTTGCATAGCTTGTTCAAGTTAGTGGGTACCATTCCATCAGATTCTGACTCGAAGTATCCTGTGATAAGGCTGCAAGCACACAGGGGAGCTAGAGAGCTCCAGGCGAACTCCACTAGTGTGAGCCAGTAAGTTTTATGGACTTTTCAGATTTTTCCAGGAACCATAGAATGGTTTTGGTACTTAGCTTTTCAAAACTCCCATAGTTGCAAGTAAGCTTTTTAAGAATTACTACATATTTTTCAACATTGCTTGGTAACCATCACATGATAATAGAAAAAAAAGGAACAGAGGTCTTATGTTGCAGCAGTGATGTTAATGCATCCATTTTGGAGCCTGAAGGTAATGAGGAAAATAATATTCATAACAGATTAATTTTAGCACTTAGTTTATTTAATTATATAATTTGTTATGTTCCCATATAAAGGTCGGTATTTACATTTTAATGAAGTCTTAAGGCAATCACTTAAATAAAATAACTGCTGCAGATTTCAAGACTCATGGACTGTCTGCAATAACAACTGTCACTGTAGGTGGTACATGGATCTACATCTCTAACCCTGGTTGCATATGCGAAACCCATAGTAACCCTTGCTACATATGTGAAGGTTATAGCACAGGCATAATTTGCTGCAAAAACAGATTTGAGGTCCTTAAAATGACCACAGAATGCTTTCAACATTTTTTTTTTTGCCATAAAGCAACATTGGTAAAATGACTGCTTGAGACTAGAGACAGATTAATGTGCAACAGAGATATAGGTAGTGTAAGCAAATGTTTTGCAGTGCAACATCAAGTGATTTGTTAGTTGTAGAGGGGTGCAATGGATTGTGCATTTGGTGTTTAATAGTGTGAGGCACTCCAAGGGAACAGGCAGGGGTCAATATGGAAGGCTCTGAAGGACCACATGCATCTCCTCCTCCACCAGACATAATCTTTCCCACACTTGAGGTTGGTATGGAGGACTAAGCATAATCTACTGATGTAGCAAAACATACATCTAATTCATCTTTTGCTCCTGCTCCACCTACACTGCATTTAAAAGACAATGCTTTTGTTTGCCTTGAGGGGTAATCCACAGAGTTTTTGAAGTAACAGGTCTTGGAACTATCTTTGAAAGCATTGGTTAACCTAACAGCAGCTCATAACACATCAGCATGGCTACCATGAGAACCTTTGGGCCCAGTACAAATTCACAACTATACTCCCACACAACAGTGATGTTTGTACCTTAAATAGTCTATGTTTATGTTAAATACACATCTAGCAATACAATATCTTAAATAGTTATCCTGTGTTAAAGAACTGTAAATGTATGATTCCTTTGAACACACTCTTTCATTACACCTCATTTGATTCCTTGTTATTCTTCCCTTCCTCATTATCATTGTCATTGAATTTCCCTCATCAGTTCAACGCACTGAAAATAGGATGAAGGAAGGACCCACACAAAGCTTGGAAAGGGGCTGAACTTGAAGTGTCCTGCTAGTAGCTGCAAAACATACATTATCACCTCATGTCTCCCTTTAGGTTTAACCTCAGCTCACACATTATTATTATTACCTTTATTTATATCGCGCCAACATATTCCGTAGCGCTGTACAAGGGTTGTAGACTTCATATTTAAGGAAAAGTGTTTAAAGGCATATCCAAGTTTCATGGATTAATATATTTCTGCAATCCTTAGACAAAAAGTGGATTTTGTGTATAGAGCACATCTCATAACACATTTTATTTTTTATTAATATCTAAAAATCCCTCTAATTATTATGTTGACACCTCCAGGGGGTGTCTACACAGGCATCTGATCCCCTAAATCAGCATGCAGCATCAGGGTAGCAATATTAACCCACTATTTACCTACTGTTGCTTGCTCAGCCAATCTCCTTACAGCTTTCTGCCTGCATGTCAGCAGCAATACATAGCACAGACACTACATATCCCAGGCTTCCTTAAACCACAAACAGGAACGCCAGCATTTAAATCAAATGTTGCAACTAATCTGATTGGCCCAAAGAAATAATGTTACATGTTATGCTAATTTAGCCTGGGTTTGGAGGGTGTTTACCCTAATTTGCAACTGAATTAGCAAATGGTGATCTTCACAGGCTGCAGTAAAGAAAAAGACTCAATGATTAGTATTCCTATGGGATTCACACTTTCCACTTGGAACCCATATGATTCCATATACATTCAATTTCTTACTTTACTGTGTAATGGGTACCCTTTGTCATGACTGACTTTTGGGGCCAGGGTGGGACTCCCCTGAACCACACAAGTCAGGGCCCTGTATGGCTCAAACCATATTGTCACAGTTCCTTGAAATCATGGACTCTGTTCTTGGGACCCTAGCATTTCTGATTGCTAATATCTTAATGCTATCAAAATGGATATTCAATGTTATTTTAAAAGTGACCAATGTGAATAGTGTGTTGCTTATTTAATTTGTGCATTTATTTCCTATAATTGTTTATTGAGTGAAATATGAGGGATGTTTCACTCCTCCAGTTTGTAGAAAGTAAGAAAAGCCCCAGCTAAAGCAAGATATCAGATAACAAAACTACTAGAAAATCAGACCAGGAGTTTATTGCCTCTCTGGAGTTGTAAAACAGATAAGCCTAGAGACAGTGAAAATAATACCAGATGGAGAAATAAAAAAAAAAGAGCTGTAGGATGAATCTAAGGGAGTTTGGCTAAAGAAAGTTGGGAGGGGAGTCATGTGGGTTTAATGTTTTGATTTTAAAATGTGTCAAAAAGGAAGAATAAAGTGAAACTCTGTCTGAACACTAATAACTGGTGTTCTTCTTGAATGGTGGGCTGCCCTCCACAAAGGGATAGGAAACATTGGTTATTATTTATTTCACAAGTTAGTAACCTTGGGACTGAGCTTACCCGCCATGAAATTCAGATTTTTGATGAGTGATATTCCTGAATTGGCTTGCTGGGCGCTGGGATGAATTGAACTTCAACACTCAGGGCTGTCCTGTAAGCTCAAAGCAGGAGGATTTGGGGTGCACATGGTCCCCTTTGCCCCTGGGTCATGACACCTTTTACTTTTACAAAAGCAATATCCTATTATATATTTTGGACTATTTTGTTTCCACATATACTGTACACTCAGTACAGTGTATTTGCTTAGTGCACTTTGCACTATAAGAAGTGGTTATACCAGGAGTACATATCCTTGTAAAAACAATGTGCCGAATCTTCTTAAGGTGCTGAGTGCCAGGAATACATTTACATATTTAGAAGATCTTTTCCTTTACTTGTGTAACCATTGTTACTAGTAACACAAATACACATAAACATAAAAATGCATACAAATGTTTGGATAGGTTCTTGATATATTTTTTAACCCCAATGTCATCATATAAATCTTATCCCATATACCACTACCCCACTTCATGCAATCTTCAAATACATATCATCAATGTCAAAATGTCCCCCATTTCTTGCACCTCACCCTATCTAATAAAGTCACACTTCACTCCTTCTTACATTCCTATTAAATCACCGATATTATATTCAAATTTTATTAAATAACCTTCATTATAAATGACCCCATCACACAATCTTTAGTTAGCAGCCCTGTCTCCTCACCCTTATGGTGCCGCTTCCAGCACTAGTGCCATGTCCCTTTTAGCCTCTTCTTTTAAAGGAAAGTGCCAAATGTAAGGGAAATCCTTATTTTCCAGTCCTGACCATGTCCCACTTTCTCTATTTTCTCTTAATGTCTAGTAAAACGATAAAAAGCTGTAGAGTTAGTCCCAAAGGTTTAAAAAATATATATAGAAGATTTGTGACAGCAACTTCTCACTCTATGAGTTTGCTCACAATATTCATCGTTTTATTTAAGGTTGTTACTAGACAGACAAAAAAACTCTCCTTACGACCCTATATCTATAAGTATTAAAAATGAAGGATGAATTGTCTTTGGTTAGGTCTGTCTGTTTTTTATTTATATTAAACACTTCCAGTATTTTAAATTTAGTAAACCACTGAAATGTTTATTATATTATCAATTTCCTTAGATACTGACCAAAGGAAGACTTGTAACTTGCCTCTTACATCTATTAATGTTGGACTTAATGAATGTGTCTCCTAGTATTCTGAATATTGTCCAGTGGTTCCAGGTAGAAGTTAAGATAAATGATGAACCTATTTTGAATAAGCTTCCTCTGCCTCAAGTACAAGAATGTGCATATAGTATAAAAAAAGTTTTATACCTAATTTTTTGTAAGTCATACAGATCAGACAGTTATATAGCCCTATTAAATTTCCCCAACGTGTAAAACCATAGCCCATAACAGAGCCCGCAAGACTTTCAGTGGGGGAGAAAAGTATTTGATCCCCTGCTGATTTTGAACGTTTGTCCATTGACAAAGAAATGATCAGTCTATAATTTTAATAGTAGGTGTATTTTAACAGTGAGAGACAGAATAACAAAAAACAAACAAGAAAAAAGCATGTGTGTTTTGAGTCATTGTCATGCTGGAATACCCATCCACGACCCATTTTCAATGCCCTGACCGGGGGAAGGAGGTTCTCACCCAAGATTTGATGGTACATACGTTGTCCTGTCCCCTTAGCAGAAAAACGCCCCCAAAGTATAATGTTTCCAACTCCATGTTTGGCAGCATTCCTGCTCCTCCAAACACAGAGAGTTGAGTTGATGCCAAAGAGCTCAATTTTGGTCTCATCTGACAACAACACTTTCACCCAGTTCTCCTCTGAATCATTCAGATGTTCATTGGCAAACTTCAGACGGGCCTGTACATCTGCTTTCTTGAGCAGGGGGTCTTGCGGGTGCTGTACACAAACACACACACACTGTAGGGGTATTAAATTGGTCTCTTAAATCTACCCGCAAACGCCATGCGGCCCACATGCAGAACAATCATACGGGCTGTTAAAATCTGAACTCCGTTTCGGCAAAGCCTTTGATCTGTTAAGCCCGTAACTATTATGTTCGGAAATCTCTATTTAGTTGCTACAAATCCTCTGGCTTTCAAATTCATAACCTGCAAATGGAGCCAAAAAGCCAATGGGTACTAGAGAGGACCCACAAGGGGGTAAAAGTCCAATCCGTAGCACTGTAAATGCAAATATCAACACACTACTGTACTTATAATTAAAGGGAAAATTATGTTAGGTATTAA
This sequence comes from Discoglossus pictus, assembly GCA_027410445.1. Classification (NCBI taxonomy): domain Eukaryota; kingdom Metazoa; phylum Chordata; class Amphibia; order Anura; family Alytidae; genus Discoglossus; species Discoglossus pictus. The sequence goes on from CM050166.1 coordinate 343,246,357, forward strand.
GAATAATAGCACAACATTCTCAAGCTCGGAAATATGCAATATAAAATACTTTTTTTTCTGTTTAATTTCCATGTTATATCCATCCCAGCAATCACTGTGTTAATAGATTTAATGGAACTCACATGGACTAGAATACCATATTTATTGATTTATTAATATTGCATTATTTCTGGAATGCGGGTCCAATCGAAAATCGTAACTGAAACCCGTAAGGCTCCATCTAAACCCGTAACTATAAGTTTGACTAATTGATCATGTTCACGGCCGCACATGCAACGTGCGCAAGAATAGTTTCTGGGTTTGCGTCTCCAGCCTGCTGGTCGCGGCATTGTTGAATGTAATAGCTTTGTAACTCTGGTGAATTTCAAGCCTGCAGGCTTTGCAAATGTATCGGTGCCGCTACGGGCTTCGAATTTAATAGGGCGGCTGGTGTATGGAGCAGAGAGTCCAAGTGGTGGGGTTTGCAGGAAAATTGTCCCCTGGCGCCCTAGGGTATCTCCTGCATTCAGTTTTGTCTAGTTGCAGATACCTGGGTCTGGGTGCACTATTTATAGTTTTTTTCAATCCTGCCTTTGCATTAAGTTAGTCCAACAAAATTATTATTTAAACTTCATATATATCAATGAAGCCCAAATAAAACAAAAATAAATATGATACTCAATTTATACTTCAAGTATATATCACCACTATCAATAACTATGAATAGAAACATATAAAATATCTGTTTCCAATTTCTTCACTTTCTGTTTGGATATTACAATATATCTGTATATTAATAAGACACTACTGTTGTTGCTACACTGCTATATAAAGTACATGATTATCTAAATAATCTATACTAATGTTATTATATAATGAAAATGTATCTTTTTAAGATTTTCTTAGCGCTTTATTTCATGCACACAAATTTAAAACATAAGGATTATGTGGTTCTAGATATAAGAGTTGTAAAAAAGTATCACTGAATTTATCAAGACTATATTTCATACAATCGATTTTTTCTCTTTTCTCCTAATGTTTTCTGACAATCATATTCTAAGAATGATTAACCTGAATCAGTTGCTTCCTTATCTAAATTAAGTGCTATATAAGGTAATAAAAAATAAAATGACATGTTTTAGTGACAAAAGTCAGATGGCATATTAACTACATTTTACCAAATAACATAACAATAATCAACAATACTAATTATCAAGCAGTTTCTGTGTGAGTAAATAATGTGCAAACAAATTAGTGAAAACCCTTGGTGCAAACAAAATTAATATCTGTATAATATAAATAAAGTCATAATACAAGCTCTATCACAATTATTTGGCAGTGAGATCCAATAGATATCAATCCATATGTCATGTAAAAAGGAAAAAAACTAAGTAAAAAACATGCAACTAAGTGCAATTGTTTTTTTAATAAAACAGTAATAAGCCAATTCATAAGCATTGCAAAAGCATGGTGCAATCACCTTGCATCAGATTAACAATGGTAAATTCATAAATCCAGTGACTCCAACGTAGTACGGGCAATCTCCCTGTCCTTGCTGGTCCTCAGTCCTGATTCTGTCTTGATTCCCAGACTTCCACCACAACTGCTGTGGTTTAGGGTTCCACTTAAAAGGACAAACAATCTCCTACCCTTGGTCTCTCACACCAAGATTGGATTTAGTTATTCCCAATCTATTTCACTTTGGCTTGTTACAAAGAGAATTGGTTAGATTGAGGATTATATGTTGGTCTTCTCACAACCACTGACCACTAAATCCCGTCTCTAGTTTTCCCTTCATCGTCGCCGCTTTTTTTTATAAATAATCTCTAGTTTCTCTGAAATAACATTTTTTGTGAAATATCATCTTTCTGTGAAATATACCAGTTTTTTTCTATAATCCATCTAACATCTTTACTTGAGAGCTGTATTTTGTCATAAACTGTATTTGTATTTATCCTAAACATTTCTTTGCACAGTATTAAACATAACATTTCTTCAACTTCCCTAAATCCTTTCAATGTCTTTTCTAATTATTCTTCTTTATATACTTGTTCCATAAAATGTCACTGATTTTGTAACTTGTTATTTAAAGACTGCCTCATCTAAACAGTTTCTTTTAAATCGTTTACATTCTCCCATTGGGATATATGTTATTTAGGGTTCATGGTGCATACTTGTCTTTTTTATATAACTGTTAAAGTATGTTGGTTTGTGGAATGTTTCATTTTTACATCATTATTTTCAATATAAATCTAGAAAGTTTATTTATTCTTTATAACTTACACTAGTGAATTTCAAATTGAATTGGTTTTATTGAATAGTTTTTTTTTTATTATATTGAAAGATATATTTAGGTTTTCTTGGTTCCCTTTACATATTATTAAGACATCATCCATATTCCTCCTCAATTAGATTAGGTTGCCCTCAAGCTTGCTATTGGACCAAATATATTTGGCTCCCCACCATATCATATATAAATTGGGACAACCTGGGGCAAACCTGGTCATCATTGCTATGCATTCATCTGGACTCTTCAAACCAGAACAACTCATTTTTTAAAATAAAGTTAATCTCTCTTTATGTAAACTTTCATGTGAATTTGTTCTGTATCGAAATCATCTCTTAGGAAATGTTGTAGATTATATCTGTTTTGATTAACCACCAATCTTCCTCTCATTTCAAGGTACTAAGGAATTGTAACCAATGGTTGCCAGAAAGTCAAGGTACTGTAACAGTGAGGAGGTAATTGCGTTGATCCCTGATATTATAGCTCTTCCTGGTGGATTCTGCAAAAATTTATGAAAAGTAAGATATTTACCAAAACACGGATGCATTAAATATCCCCATTTCCTTACCAGTTTGCAATCATTCTTTATATTTGTTTTGTATTTTAAGGGAGGGACTGTATAATATGTTCTAGTATGTTTTAGTGTCTGATAATCATCTGATACATTCTGCTACATACCTATTATTATTATTATTTTTATTGCAGTTTTTTTCGTAAAGTTACAAAAAATTCTGTAGCGCTGTACAGGGGTTAAATACAAATACAAAATAAATACAATATTAAACACATTGCAGAAAGTAGAGGGCCCTGTATTTGAGTTTAAAATCTAAAATACACTGGGCCTCATTCAATTCGGGGCAGTAACTCGATCGCAAGCAGCCACATTTTCTGTGACTGAGTTGCAAGCTCCTGTTGCTCTACTCTGCTATTCATTCGGCCAGGCCCGCAAGTTAGGCACCAGTAGCGAGAATCAGAAACCATGCTATCGGCAGTAGCATTTGCAGGATTGAACATGACCGCGGTCACAAGCCTGTAACTCGTGGTTCAACCCAGAAAAAATCGGAGCACTTTAAAAGCAAATATAAAATCAATACAGCACTGTAAATTATGGGGAACACAATGGGAGACATTAGAATTAAATGCACAACATTCTCAAGCTCGCACATCGACAATATATAATACTTTATTTCATGTTTAACTTCTGCCCAAAGTCCTATGGGCTTGAGTGACCTCCAAGCCTGTAAGCCGTTATTCAAGCCCGTAGGACTTTAATGAAATATGGGGGTTGATTCCAAAGCTTTGGATGGAAAATAAACATGAAATAAAGTCTTTTATTTTGGTGATGTGCGAGCTTGAGAATGTTGTGCTTTTAATTCAAATGTTGCCCATTGTGTTCCCAATCATTTACAGTGCTGTATTGATTTTATATTTGATTCTAAAGTGCCCCGATTTGTCAGCAAGTGCTTTACGAGACCTCCTTGGTCCCAGTGTGGTTAGATTTTTGCCATTTGCGGGCTTGACGGTGGGAATTGAATAGCGATTTGTGATTTTAGCGGCCGCAACTCTTGCGGCCGTGAAAGATCAAAGGCTTGGAGGGGAGTAACTTGTGATTTTAAGAATCACAATGGATCGCAGCTTGCAGCAAGTAACCCGATTGGAGCCCGCAAACGGAAGGCATTTGAATAGCTAAGTAACTTGCGATCTCCACTTGCGAGCTCGGATCTCTAAAAAGTAGCAATTGAATAAGGCCCATGGTGTTTGTTTTTTTAAATCACCTTACAAGATTGAAAACTTGCAAACTTACAATCTAAAGGGATAAATAAAACACAAAAAATGAAATAAGAAATGGAAGAAACAAGAGCTTGGCAAGTAATTGAAGAGAAAGTGGAGGGTTGGTTAGTGATTATGTTTATGGGTGTGTGATGATCCAGGGATAGTGGCTATTACTGCCCAGGGCCACCTGCTATACACTACAGGTTAACTACCCACAAGGACCATTGGGTTATTGAAAATCCCGGCACCAGCACCCTGATATCTGGCTTCTGTATCAGTCAGGGTCTCTCAATCAGGAATCAGCACTTCCAGGAGTCTCAGTAACATTCCTGTGGTATTGACCAGGACAAGTTACTTGCAGGGTGGAGATAAGATCAGTATCGCAGCCACCCTGAGCAAATAAGAGAACATACCATTTCTATATGTCTCCGCAGTGAACTGATTTTTTGGGAAAGTCAAACAATATTTATAGGGGATAGATACAGAGGGGGTGTATACAACACAGGAGATTGACTCCACATGGGGTCTAATAGTCTGGCATCCTTGCATCCTGTCTGGCATCTGTGCACAATATGCCAACCTCCAATACACACTTGTCGTCTCTAGCTGTCTAGCACATCCGAGATATAATTAGCTTATCTGGCAAACAATGGGACACAACAGATTACAATACACTACAATCACTGGTTCCTGTCTGTCTTCAATATCTCATTGTATACATATTGTGTATAAATATTTCATGACCATTTAGTTACAGTTTAAACATAACAGAGAACACAGTAATATAACGTGGGTAATTGAATATAGTATGCAGAATAAGGCAGAGACATATGTCATAAGACCATATGGAGCACAGTGGTACACTATGGTCCTATGTTTTGGGGGTATTCACCCACCACCCACCTGCCCACATTTCCCATGTGGCAATATAATCCCCCTACCAATTTTCCAATGGAGCAGTATGTCCTATGTTGTGGCTCAATGCACCATGTTCCAGGCACTGAAAGGGGTCCGTGACAGGGTGTATCAGCTGTGTAAGATGGAGGTAATAGTGTTAAACTGCAATAGAAATTTACACAAAACATAGGTGGTTGGGTGTGGACAGGGTAAGTAGGAGGGCAAGTTGTATGAGTTTAGATGCTGAAGAGAGGAGGTGGTGTATGAAGCTCTAGGTTTAGAGGAAAAGGAAAAAAAGTAAATAGAAATGGGAAAATTACAGTTGGAAATTGAATCTGCAGAATGGATGGTACCAGGACTGTTGCCAATGGTTTAATCTTGGTAGAAATAGCTGCTCAGTCCCGGTGGTAAATGCATCTGAGAAGTGACAGTTAGAAATTGAATCTGCAGAATAGATGGAATAAAGCCCAGTGTCATTGGTTGTACCTCGGTAGAAAGGGCTGCTCAGTCTTGGTGGTAAATGCAACTGAGATGTGACAGTTTGAAATTGAATCTGTGGAATGGCTGGTATTGGGCCCAGTGTCTTTGGTTGAATCTCTGTAGAAATGGTTGCTCAGTCCTGGTAGTAAATGTTACTGAGACGTAACAGTTGGAAATTGAATCTGCAGAATGGATGGTACCAGTATCTTTGGTTGAATCTTTGTAGAGATGGCTACTCAGTCCCTATTGGTGTTCATGATTCAATCTCCCTTTTCAGCTGGTTTTATTACAAGATTTTTATTGTTCTGTCGGGGTGTTCATGTTCATGGATACATCCCCATGTTCTTTGTATGATTTTCACTTTAAATGTAATTTATTACACCGTTTCTAAATGTTTTTGTGTAAGCAGGCTTTTCCTTTTATGGGTTAATGTAATATTTTAATGTAAGACCAGTATGTTTAAATTTGCTCTGAGTATCATTTTCTGTACTTCTATTTACTGTTTGGTGGTAGAAATATCTTTCAATGTTCAATGTGCAATTTAATGTCACATGCAACTATTGCGAATTGGGTCTAAAATAATAAAAATGTATTTTCTGTTCAACAACTGCTGGAATCAACAGAGTAAAGGGACGGCAATGGGGACAGCCTGTGCCCCAAGTTATGCAAATTTATACTTGGGAACTGGGAAGCCGTAGGGGTATTTACTGAATCTAAGCAAGAATATACAGAAAAAATTGTGCTGTGGCAACGGTTTATAGACGACATTTTACTGTTTTCGTCTGGCTCTCAAAGAGATTTTGAAGATTTCATCAGAAATCTGAATCAAAATGATTGGGGCTTGAAATTCACATATTCCCTCAACAACAACAGAGTGGAATTCCTGGACCTGATCTTGACAAAAGATGACGAAGGCAATATTCATACCTCAGTATTTCGAAAACCGCCAGCCTCAAATTCACTTCTGCAATGGTCAAGTCAGCACCCGGTGTCCCTTAAGGCAGGAATACCTATGGGGCAATACCTTAGACTTAAAAGGAACTGTGATAGTCTGGCGGAATTAAAGGAGCAAGCAAAAGATTTAAAGGCAAGGTTTAAAGGAAGGGGTTACCCCAATCGTGTTTTTTAAGAAGGCCTTTAAGAAAGCATTAATGAGTGAACGGGAAGATCTAATATATAAAAAGGAAAGAGCAAGACCACAAGATACAAATGGTAATGTCATATGGAAGTGATTGGGAACCAACTAAAGAGATCTTCCAAAAACATTGGTACATCCGCAGAGAGGATGAAACATTAAGAGAATACATTACGGAAAATCCAAGTATAACTTATAGGAGAAATAAGAACATTAAGGATACTTTGGTGAAAAGCTTCTTCAATCCGACAAGACCAAGAGCAAACTGGTTAACAAAAACAAAGGGCCTCTTTAAATGTGGACACTGTCGAGCCTGTCAGTATATCCAGCCAAGTAAAATCTTTGAAGATGTAAATACAGGCAAAAAATATCCGGAAAAAGGATTAATGAATTATGAAAGTACACATGTCATAAATGTCATGACATGTCCATGTCAAAAATACTACGTTGGTAAGATGTTTCGTCAACTGAAAAGAAGAATATTGGAACATGCATACTCAATTACCAAAAATCTTGATACACCTGTTTCCAGGCACATGAGGTATTTTCATGGAAATAAACCAGAAGCTATGAAATTGCAAGTTCTAGAGAGGCTATTGATGAGTCCAAGAGGAGGAGATGCAGATAAGAGATTATTACAAATGGAACGCAAGTGGATATTTCCATTGGATTGCAAGTATCCAAAGGGCTTCAATGAAGGTTATTCCTATTCAGAATTCCTCTAGAGAGTTTTCCATTATATAGGGGATTCAAACACTTTATAAACATTCACTATAGCATGGTATTTTAGTTATCCCCATATTATATAATGCCTTCTTTTAGAGAGTTGCACATTAAATAGGGGATTTTAACACTTTATAGAAATTCACAACAATGGTATTTTAGTCACCATAGATTAATATAAAGATGATCAAAATGCACACAATAAGATTTCTAATACAATAATACACAGAACCAAATTAAGTAATTAGTCTAGTTTAACCAAATATATATTCATAATTATTTTTAGCACAATTTATCATTAATTAGTATTTAGTAATTTGATTTTGGGCACTAGACAGTTAATGACTCCGAGGGTTTTGGATTATCGTTTATTAGTAACATTTAATTGTTATTTCGATATAGGTTAAGCTTTTTGCAATATCAAGTATTTAGTTAAAGTAAAAGTTATTTGTTTGCACTCAGAGAGAGAGCTATAAAACATTAATTTCATCTAATATACAGTATAAATAATTAGGAAAACAAATGCACAGAGGACAAGGTATAATAAAGTTGATTGAGAAAAAAATATACAGGTATATAGGAATGGGACCACTTAGTAATACCAGTGTTATGATATAGGCTAAATAAAGTAGAATTAATTGATAAAACGTAACGTCATGACGTCATCACGTAAACGTAAAACGTCATGACATAACGATGCTCACGCGAAACCCGGAAGTAGCAGGGCTTTATAAGCCAGAGGAGAAGCCAGTGAATTTAGCCACCCCCTTGGTGTGGGTAAGGTTTTTATTGTGTTTTTGTGTGCATTTTTGTGTTTGGCGCTGTGCACAACCCGTCCGTTAATGAGAGAGGCAAGGAGTTCCAGAGAATAAGGGCAGCACGAGAAAAGTTCTGAAGGTGAGAATGAGAGGAGGTGACAAGAGGTGTGCAAAGAAGAAGGTCATTAGCAGAACGAAGAGAGCCGTGGGGGAGGATTTGGAGATGAGACTTATAACCCATTAGTATTGGCAAATATTAGACCCTGTTTCTGGAGCCTTTTTTTGTCATTTAGGTCATATTTGCTAAGGTTGAAAATCCCATTATCTAGACTTTTATTTAATGTTTCCTTTTTGGTTCTATGTCATCTATTTCCTCTACTTTTAAATTTATGTTGATCTTTGTGGGGGTATATCATTGTCAGTGAGGTGGTTTTCCTGCATGTAAATTCAGGTCTTTTAATAAAAAAAAAGTATATTTTGTTTTTGGTTCTTGGTCTGTTTCTCTTCAGCTAATTTTTGTTTTATTTCAGGTGCTGGATACATCAATTTCTTAGTATTTTCTTGACTTCTATTTAGGGTAATTGGAATTGATCTTTTTATTACCAATGAGTGATTTAATATGTTTGTTGTGCAGATACAAACGTCCTGTGTATTCATATAATTCTTATCATTTATTTGTTTATTTCAGGAAGTAGATCACTAGAAAAATGATAGATTACACAGCAGTTTAATGGATAAGAGGTTGTATTTTCCTAATTCCTTATTTTCTTGTCTAGTACTTCAAAAGGGGCCAAGTTAAGTTTTTTACCAAACTGGTCCCTTCATCTTAATCCTTTATGGATGTGTTTGTATGTCAAATATTTCTCTAAAGTTTTTATAGATCCTATAATCGATAAACAAAACTCTTAATTCTGTTGTTTTTTTACAAAATATATATCTGTAAAGATCATTGTGCAGATATTTAGTGTGACTATCTCAAACAATTGTTGTTGTTCGGGGTAGTAGTAATAATACCTAATAAGAGAAGTGTCTTTCTTTGGCCATTTAATATGCTGGGAGGTATGAGAGTGCACATTTGTTGTGCAATTGAATAGCAAAGCCTAATATACAAAGCATACATGATAGATGGAATAAACCTAGCGCAAAGAGTATAAATACGCTATAAAAAGTTAATGTTAACTAATATAGCCACTGATTTATTGTAGAAAAGCTACACCTTATAGATCTGATGATTTACTTTTAGAGGTGAAATCCAATTTAAAAACAGAATACATTATGCATTATCAAAGGAAAGAACACAGATTTGGAGGAAGATAGATAATAATATACTGAATGAATAAAACAGTCTGGCTGGGGAATATGGCTGAATAAAGGCAGAATAAAATGTAATCACATCAGTTTGAAAGAACACTAAACTAACAAAATATACTTTATGGAGGATAACAGAAATTAAGTGATATAATAGTAAAACAGTCATTAAATCTGGTCTGTGTACAAATGCAGCACATTCTTATGTCACATAAAAACTAGAGAAAAACATAAAGAACATCTGAGTAATGCCAGGAATCTAAACATGGACTGAGCAGAGCAGCTGTAAACTTACTGAACACATTATGGGCCTTATTCAATTGCAAGCCCACAGTTGCCTTGATACCGGCCGTAGGTCTGTTGGCTTGAAATTTGCTACAGTTACAGAGCGATTCAATTCATCAAGGCAGCAACTACAGGCCCGTAGCCTCAAGACCATAAACCCTTCCCGCGCCAGCAAGCTGTTAGTGGGTTGGAATAGAAGAGGTCAGCAGTTACAATACTTTAACTATTTTACGCTTACATTTCGATTACACACATTTACAGATTACACATAATACAAATCACATATATAATTGTGGTCCAAGGACGTTGGTAACGTTTGCTGTGTTGGTCATGCAATGTCAAATATTGCGGGCCTCGCGAAGCAGGATGCAATGAGCGTTGAAGACGCTCAATGCAGGGCTCGCGATGAGCGCCTGTGGCGCTCATCGCAAGGCTCCTGGGATTTAGACTGCAATGAGTGCAAGGCCCGTAAGACTTAGGACCAAAGCCCGTAGATGCAACTAAAATGGGGCCCACAGTTTTGGGGCTGTACTAAATTATGAATTTAACGACCGAACCACGGAACTGGAAAGGCCAGCAAAAAAAACAAATTAACTTATACACTCACAAACAGCACAAGGGAAGAGCCAGGGAGCCTGTGAGTGATGTTGCAAGTTAATTTGAGGCATATTTGGGGGGGTTTCACGATCGAAAATCGCCTAAGCGAGAAAAAAAATGTCGGCCGAAAAAACGTAACAGGATGAAAACGAGGTCGAAGGCAGTAAAAAAAGAGACCGAAGCCAGTAACATTTAACCCAAGCCAGTAACAATTAACCCAAGGCAGTAACACTTAACCCAAGTCAGTAATACTTAACATAAGTCAGTAACACCCATCGCAAGGCTCCTAAACTACACAGGGGGAGAGGCTCGCCATGAGCGCAGAAGGTGATCATTGCATAGCACGAAAGTTGTGGGTTGCCAAGGCTTGCACTGAGTGGCAAAGCCGCTCATTGCGGGGCTTGCGATGAGCGCCAAAGGCGCTCATCGTGAGGCCCGTACAGTAGACAGTGGGAGAGGCTCGCAATAAGCGCCGAAGGTGCTTAGCCCGGGAATCGCGATGAGCGCTGAAGGTACAGCATTCCCAGCCTTACAATTTTATTCCCGTCTTTTTTGAAGGGCAAGTGGCTAGTACACATATATTAAATAATACACATAGATACACATAGAGCTAGGTCACTCCATACACACACCCCCACCCTATACCCACACCTCATCCCCCAACAGTTAATAAATACACTTTTTTCCCTCCTATATATACACAGAAATACTTATTTTGATTTATCCTTATAATATTTTGGGGATAATTATGGAGGGAGAAGAGAGGAGGGGAGAGGAGGAATGCGATGGGGCGGAGGAAAAGAGGAGAGAAGGAGAGAGTGGAGAGAGAGGTGGCCCTGGGGAGTGGTGGAGCAGAGGAGGAGGAGAGTGGAGGGGAAGAATGGAGAAGAGGAGGAGGAGGAGGAGAAGAGTGGCGGAGTGGAGGATGATGGGAGTGGAAGAGGAGAGGGGAGGAGAGGACGTGAGTGGTGGTCGGGTGCCTATAGTGATAGGCAATCCAAGTTCATGGTCAGAGGGGGAGGGGCCTGATCCTAGGAGGGGTGGTAGTGTGGTTTAGGGACAGGCCTCAGGAGCAGACAAAGTCGGAAGGGCAAAAGGCTGGGGGAAGGCAAAGGGCCCCAAGCGACTAGGCCCAGGCATGGAAGGAGGTAGTGGCCGCAGTAACAGCAGTGAGCACATCAGAAAGGAATGTGAGGTCCGTCAAGCACCGTTTCGATTACATTAGGACTAAGACGAGGAGGATGGTGGCCAAGGAGGCCAGTTAAGCTGCAGCACCAAGTGGTGGCCCCAGCGTGACCGTGAAGTACAAACGAGTGGAAGAGGGTGGCCAAGGACCTTCTGAGGCAGTTGCCCGTCGTCGTTGGAGCTTCAGGCCTGGTGGCCCAGCAGGATCCAGCCTCCATGTCAGGTGAATATTACATTCCTATTACAAAAAAAGTTGAGAGTAATTATACCAGTATGTGCTCCATACAGACCATATCTAAATGACTGATATGTCCAGATCCAATATGGCAGTGTATATACAATAACAGTCTCTATCCTTATGGAAAAACCCTACTAGTAGATGTAATACAAAATCTAGAGAAAAGGACACCTGAAAACTTCAGGGGTAATACAGGGTCCACATTGTTGTGCAACAGGGGTGTTTTAATTGTCTTTTATAGGGTTACAAACTAGTCTGTAAACCCTTTGCGATCCCTATTATATTTGGCTACATTTGCCGTTTGCGAGTTTGAAGACAATTGCGTCCTTGCGGAAACTGCAGCAATTGAATAGCGATTCGCGATTTTAGCGATTGTAACATTAACAGGCTTGAAAGATCAAAGGCTTAGATGGGTTGAAGTTACGATTTTGGCAACCGCAGGGATTTTTAGCCTGTAACCCGCAGATTGTTTGTAGTTCGCTAAAAGACACCAATTGAATATCAAATTAGTTTACAGGCTACATTATTGGCTCCAGTCAATTGAATTGGGGCCCAAGTCACATAACCTATTGATCGTTTTAGATATAAAGTGTCTTAGAACTGACGGCGGAAGCAGTGGGTGGTAGGAAATTAAGGAGCTTTATTGTTATTTTCCTCTCCCCCCCCTATTAATTTATTTTGTCTGTGTGCCAATACTCTGAATTTATAATTAGAGCTCAAAGGGATACTTTCCTCCTAACAAGTGTTTTTCTTCTTAAAGAGCATTGAAACTGAAATAAAAAATTTAAAAACTACTTGCTTATGGGATTTCAGAGCCATTTTAACTTCTTCCTCTTATCTACCTTTCTCTTTCCTTCTCTTGACTCTTATTTTTTCTTAATGGCATACCCCCCCCCCCCCCCCCCAAATAGCTTTAATCACCTGTCTGTCTTATTTTCCATTATGTCTACTCATTGCTTCTTTATAAATATTAATCAATTTCAAAATAATCCCTCTCTCCACCGCTCATGCATTCTTTCTGTCCTTATTTCTGTTACCCGTATCTACCTCCTATGTACACCGTTTCTCATCTATTTCCCCTCTCTACACAAAAAAGCTGTCTTGATTGTCCTCCTCCTCACTCTCTCCCTTTTTCATTCATTCTATCCCCATTACACACACTTGAATCTTCACTTCCCAACTATTTGTACTACATAGCAAATCCTGCAGTCCGTATTGGAGCTATTTATATAGAGCCTCATTCAATTCGGTGCTCGCAACTCGATCTCAAACAGGTAAATGCCTGCGATTAAGTTGCGTGCTCCTGTTGCTCTACTTTTGTGATGCTATTCAATTGGCCGGGCCTGCAAGTTAGGGGCCGATAGAGAAAACCATTGCAGTCGAGCGTAGCAGTTGCGGGATTAAACATGCGACGAGAGCAAGCCCGTAACGCCTGATGCGGAAACAGCCAATGGAAGCAGAGATCGTCATCATGACCAACCTCCAATCCCGTAACTCGTAACTCGTAGGATTTTCACATCCAACCTTCATTCTCGAAGTCCTACGGGCTTCAACCTCCAAGCCCATAGGACTTTGAAATGCAACCTCCATTTTTTTCAAAGTCCTAAGGGCTTGGATCGATGTAACTCGATCGGAGCCCGCAAACGTAAGTAAATTGAATAGCAAAATAACTTGTGACCTCCACTTGCAAGCCTGAATCTCCAAAACAGAGCAATTGAATGAGGGTCATACTATCTTAGGCCAGTAAGTAAAATTTTATCCTGAATTAACTAAAACATTCTGGATTATGGAAGTCAGATGTATTGATGCATATTCCAGAAGACATCCATTCCTGCTTAGAAGGGTATGAGGTTGTTGCTAGGTTGGAAGCGCACCACATGAGGAAGTTGTTCAGGGACTCTCCAAGAACCTCATAATGCCACAAGTGATGACATCATAATATAGTCAGAGCTGTAAATCCTAGAGCAGGAGTAGACAAGGCATCATTCAGTTTGGACCATAGAAGGACATATTGGTGAGATTTACCTACACAATCCATATCTTAAGAGATCTGGAGAAAAAAAAATATGAAGAAATCAGACAATGGTGGGTAAGACTTGACGGCTTCTCTGCTATAATTTGTGATGATTCACCAATCTAGACTACTGTGTTCTGATCCATCACATATAATTCAGATTAACAAAACATTGAACTTAAGGCTGTAATGTAACAAAATAGGTAGAAAGTCAAGGGGGGGAATACTTTTGCAAGGCACTGTATATTGGTGATAATATAAGATTATCTTTGTGGGTGGACTGGTAAACTTTTCTATAGGTATATCCTATGCATATTATTGAGCCAAAATAACTAGAGTCAGAGGTGCTCATCAGAGAATGAACTAACCTTATTAGGTTAGTTCCATGGACATAATAATCCACTCTGAGAGCAACCTCTTTTTATATATATTATATCTTTTTATATATATCGAAAGCTTGTCGCTTTATTATGAATACGTTTGTCCAATAAAAAAGGTATCACTATTCACTGAAATACTCTGATTATATATATATATATATATATATATATATATATATATATATATATATATATATATATATATATTATTTAGCCAATCTGCTCTATATTCCTACAATATGTGTTATATCTAGTGGAAATTGCTATTTTTTAGAAACAAGATCTTACAGATTTTGAGCCATGTGAGAAGAATTGTTTGGCCCTTGTATTGCTCATTTATTTCTGTAAGTAGCATTTTCACAGGGGGCATTATCTTCTAGGATTTTATACAGTTCAGCTGGAATTTTATCACCTCCTGCAGCCTTGTTATCAGCAAGACTTCTATCTCACTTCACTCTCCAAGATGTCTGGCTCCATCTCATTGGACAAACTAATGAGATAATCAATACTGCTAAAATCCTTCCTGTACAGATATTCTGTGTATTTCTGCCACATCTTCTTTATCTGATCTGCTTCACTTAAATCCCTACCATTTTTGTCTTTTATTGTGCCGACTTCCTTGGCGATTCCCAATCTTCTTGAAAAGATCTCTACTTTCCCTTTCTGTTACCTTCTTCTATCTCTTTACATTGCTCATTATAGAATACTAGCAACTTGCCCGTCAAAAAAATTACGGCAATAAGATTGTAAGGCAGGTAATGGTGTTTGGTTGAGACATTAATTTTGTTGGTGTTCCGAGATTCTTCGGCGCTCATTGCAAAACTCGTGCTGAGCGCCTTCAGTGCTCATTGCGAGGCTGTTGGTTGTTTGTGTGCTATGAGCAGCGTTGGCGGTCGTTTTTTGTATGCTAATGAAATAATTCATAAATGAATAAATGAATATACTTTACATATTTTTAAGTAATATATGCAGGAAGCATTGTATTGAAGAGCTGACAATCTGTTTTGATGTTGCTGCAGCATACAATGTCGGTTTGCACTGTTGTGGAGCTGATGTGTAAGTGTCAGCAATGTGTGCAGTGTGTAGTGTAAATATGCTGCGTGCACAAGGAAAATCTGTTAGGGTAGCTGTGTACTTCCGCATTGTGTAAGTTAGTGTTGTAAAATGGCGGCTAATGTGTATGTGGTACGCGGCTGAGGATGATTTAGCGTCCTTGTTAAAAGTGTATCTTGGACCTCGTAAGGTTTTTTCGGAAAATCCCTATGTGCTTGGTGGTGTTTTGCATGCTTAGGGTCCTGTAGCCTTGTTTTTTTTTTTTCTGCAGCCATTTTTTCTCTTGCTTAGGGGATTTTCGTGTGTCTAAACTCTTGAATTTGGACGTAAATTGAGGTGTAACTTCACATGCGGAGGTCTAGGGTATAGCTCACAGCTTCATTGAATTACACAAGCCTCTTTATCAGTTAGTCTCTCCAGTACTTGTTGTACGTATATATATATATATATATATATATATATATATATATATATATATAAAAATATGGATAAATTAGAATACTCTATATGTAGTGAGATAGATAGATAGATAGATAGATAGATAGATAGATAGATAGATAGATAGATACAGTTTACCTCTTCATATTCAGTTTTTTTTTAACAAATAACAAGTGCCAATTAAATAGGGAAGAGATTAAAAAACTAATTAGATCATTCTTCACTGCTAAAGAAGGTGATACACAGTTAGCAGATGCACACTTTATCTAGTCATAAACAAGTAATCAATGTACAAAATAATCACTGTAACAGAATACCAGTCTAACTAGAGTGAATCAATACAACCAGAATGAAACAAACTTTCATCTTGAGAGCAATTGCCTCTACAATCAATAACTAAAAGAGATTTCAGTTACTATGTCAAGTTACTATATAAAGCCACATGAGAAAAATGAACCTTCTCACATCTTTTTTGCACAGCGATGTCTCAGAAAAGAAGCTGTGTTAGTCATCAACATAAAACAATTTGGGGGGAAATTTGAATATGTGAAGACTGTTTATTAGGCCAATAAAACATTTTGTGTTTGTTACATGGGGGGAACGAGGGAACAGAGAGGGATTGTGAAGATAATTGGATATGATTGAAATAGACACAACAATGATTGTCTGTCACTTACCCAGAAACAGACCCCCTTGTATCATTCACTGCAACAATAACTAAATCCCCCTCTCACACATACAGCTTCCACCAATGTATCCGGGGTCCTGTAGAGGTATAAACATTTATTTTGTTTTCTAATTAAGAACTAAATGTATGAGTTTTTCCTGCTTAATTATGCTCTGAGTCAGACTTGACATATTTTATTTCACTGTGAATTGTTTTTTATGGACTCAGATGCCACATATGAGGCCCTTCAAGTGAAATAGGTTGACAGATACTGGGTTAGAGAGAAATGGTTGGAGCCAAGAGAGAGTAATGTTGAGGCCAAGGGTTATGAGTTAGACATGGTGCAAATACACTAACATTTTGTCAGAATAAAAACGTACCAGAGTATGAGTAATGTGGCTCATGCATAATATGCGCTTACTCTGTTTATATACAATACATTGTCCCAAATTAATAAAAGAATAGTGGTGCAAACAAAGGTTTAAATGAAAATAGAAGTACTAAATAGCGCAAAGTATACATTTGTATCTTAGACATAAATGCCAAGGTAGCAGCTGATGTGGTTAATTTTGGACATCAAGTCATCCTCAATATTATGTCCCTTGCAGACAGGCATTACCAGCATGTCTTTCTATGGCGCAATCTCAGCTGAGACTGGCACTGCCACATATTTTCATTGAATGATTTAACTTTTAAAATTACGAACTACCCAAAATACCTCTTAATCGCAAATATCTGAATGGCAGTAACTCCATACATTATCCACATTGCCATTATTAATGTTCATCTTGACTGAATTCACAGGACTGCGGTGGCTGCCCTCAATCCTGGAGAATGGGTCCATGATGATAATAGGTTGATCCTGATCAATCTTTGTGGTCAGGGCAGGTAACATAATAGATGTTTGTATCATGGTTCCAAAGGTCGGATAAGGCATCAGCGTTCCTAGTCAACTCTGATACAATGGTCAAAGCAGAAAGCAGACAAAGACTAACTTGAATCCAATATAAAAAAGGACAGCACACACTTACTTGGATACATAACTGGCCCATGTCCTGTTTTTAACTAAACTTGGATAGCCCTGATCAGAGAGCTGAGCATTGCAGCCTGCATCACAGCACAAACAGCACAAGTACATGTAAAACTGTGTTCTCAGGCAGGCTGATTGTGGTATGTAAAACAGCTAAATGAATAAAATACATATTTAATAATTTCTCCTGTTATTTAGGTAGGTATAATGGGCGGATTTGGCAGCAAAAATGTGTTTGCATATTTTTTATAGAAAGGACCTTTTTGATGGTCCAATGTAATAAGGTTTTATTTGTGTATTTATTAGCAATAAATCAATTTGAAATTAAATTGAATGTAGATTTTTGTGTTCAGTGTTTCAAGGACCAATAGAGCTGCTTTCCTCCATCCCACTATTCTATGTCCAATGAGACCATCCTAAATGTTTTTCTCACTGGTCTAGGTTTTCATTAGGTGGCCACTTCAGTAAAGGAGGTAGAAGATGAAGACTTCAATGTTGACAGCATCCTGGACAGATCCTGTACCACCAGATGCAAACCTGATAGGGGTGGAGACAAGGATGTTTGCTGAAGTCTTACACAATTAAGTTCAAATGTAAGTTTTTAAAGCTGCATTTATTTATTTTCCATTCAACTACAGTTTTTTTCTAATCTGTAATGAAAAAAAACCAAATGAATTCCAGTGGCACTACAGTGGCACATTACGTTTTTAATCAGAACACATTTTAGCAAGTTGTTATTTATGATTGTAAATATCTTAAATTAATCCTGAATAAGTGGCTATTTAATGGTAAAAAAAAATGTTTGTAACTTGTCAGCATGTTAAACTGATGTATTTCACGTACCATAAACGTATTAAGGCCTGCGGAAATTACTTACCATTCATTTTATATTCAGACTGATCCTATATCCTGACATTAATAAGGGTTTGAATCCGAAGCTGACTATTTAATTCATGGTCATATGTTAAGAAGAAAAAATACTTCCATTAGCCTTTTCCCTAGATGCTTTGAAGAAATTCATTTGATTACGGAAAACGTACATTTTTTTAAAGAAATTGCAATCTTTGTGCGTTTTCTACATTTTGGATGGCTGAAATAAATCTTCCAATAGCTGGAAGCTCAAGGGGGAGCTAATATGAAGAATTTATCTTTCTAATACTAGCAAACTGGAATATATACACATTTTTTGTACAATTGTCATGGTAAAACCAGAAAGGTATTCTGTAGTTGTAGTAAAGGACATATATATTACTAAATTCAAATAAGGATATTTAAATTTAAGGGACCATGCAAAGCATTTTTTTTCTGCTGCTTCCGAATTAGGTAATGTTTCAGGGTGTGTTTAATTAGGATTATAGAGCATAGTAACCTGCTTTAAATGTATTATTGAACCACAAATCTACACACCTACACGAATATATATACAAGGTGACCATAGATGTAAATTATGTCAAAAACGTATTAGATACAACTTTCTATTGTGTTTAAGAGAGCATGCATAACAATTGGAAAAGGTGTGGGGAGAGGGTTTTTAACAAAAACAATGAATTAAACCTAATACAAATAATTAATGCAATTTGAATTGCATAAGAGAAGAAAAGAGAACAGCTTTGGGCACTTGTGGTTATTAAAGTATTAATACTTAACTTTTATTTGCAGTAATAAAAACAGAAACAGAATTTTTATTTAAATGGCAGTGCTTCAATTTTATTTAATATGATAAACTGTACAAAATTGAGAGGAAGCCCAATCAAGTTTTGATCATTTAAAGGACCATTGTACTTCAGGAAGAACTTCATATATTTGTGAAATATATAACAAATTAACAACCTGATCATAAAACCATAACCTTAATTTTAGCAGACTTCACTATCTGGGCTTTCAGGTTACTTGTCTGCAACTCATTCTTCATAACAAGAAACATTTTCTAATGTCTAAAACATGTTTATGTAAATGCATGTCTTCAGTTTCCATTTAAATAAATTGCAATTTAGTGGTGCTTCCAAATTATCTTTTTCTTCTATCTGTGGCCCTTTGATGAAAAAAACTCCCTTGCTCTTAAGAAAAAGAAAGCATTTACTACAACATGTTTACATAGGTCCTTACATATTAACATAGGGTGCACCTGCTATTAACTTATAATTTTTCACACTGGTAGCTTCAAGTGGTCCTGTCGACGCGGAGGCTGCACAGGCTCCCTGGGTCAGCCCGCAGTGTCTCGTGACCCAGCGGAGCCTGCAGGCACACCAGCCAATCAGGAGCGGCGGGGGGCGGGGCTTCCGCCTCATTCGCGCGCCGGGAGTCAGTTCGGCGCGGTCTCCGTGGAAAACGGACGGAGGTCTGAGGGCTCCTGCACATATTTATCAAGTAAGAGGTTTAAAGTCTGAGATTACACCCAAGCTTTAGAGAAGCATATTAGGGGTAGTGTAAGAGCGCTGTCTGTGTGTGTTGTGTGTCTTTTTTGTGTCTTTTCCTGTCCCGTGGTCCGTTCTGTTTTTGTCCAGGGGGGCTTTGTGTGCCTGGGGCATGGATGCTTTAGAGCTAGAGGCCTTGTTGGCTGATGTTAGGACCCGTGCCTTAAGCCAAGGGGTCAGGTGGGTGCAGGACAGGCTGGGCCCTCCCATGCCTTCTGTAGGAGGCCCCCATTACATTGGACAGGCTCAGCATGTAGTTGCTGGAGGCCTAGACAATATTGGGGGTGCCGGTGGGCTTGTCTCCCCCCCTTTTCATGCAGAGCCATTAGACCACCGTCCAGTGGATGACCAGGCCACGGGCGACAGGGGTAATACGGGGCAGCTTAGCCAAGACCCTTTACTCCTCAGACAAGAGAGAGCCGGGCCCGAGGGCGGTGAAGGTGAGGGCCTAGAACTCCGGCCACCACCAGTCACTTTGCCTAAAGGGCTCCGGCCGCGGCAAAGGTCAAAGAACACCCCGTTACCACCCCAAAAAGGGGGCGCAGGGGGTAAAAGTAAAGACAGGAGCCCTAAAAAAGCTCCTACAGACATAAAAAGTGCCGACCATGTGGTCCCCTCTAATCCCAATGGTAACAGCGCTTCTGGTGCTTTGCAGGGACGCAGCCGCGGCAGGAAGATGGACACGGGTACCACACATGAGAGAAGAGACAGAGTGGTCAGAGAGATGGTCAGCCAGGACAGCATGGTCATGAGCTAGGAAGAACACAAGCAGGTACAGCCCGCTGCTATGTACCCATACCCCTTTAAGACGACAGAGGACAGAGACTGAGGGCATTACGGTTAGGCCACAGCAAAAAGTGACTAATCCTGATGAACAGGTAGACTTCGCAACGCCCCAGGCAGTCCCCAGGTTATTGGTACAAAGTGCAGAGCCCGCGGCACTAGCGCATTCCAGCCGCGCAAGCTTAGGTGACCAGGACCAGTCCTCAGGGGAGGAACAAGCGGTATGGGCACAGGCATGCAGGTCACGGAGAGCTAGTGACTGTTCCTCTTGCACCCACAGGTCTGACCGGCGATCCAGATCCAGGAGCAGGAGATCCTGCCGATGCAGCTGTGCCTGCGGATCAGAAAGAGGACGGAGCCCGCGGAGGGCCAGACGGTCTGAATCTCCAGGCCGTCAGGAAAGACGTCGGGACACCCTGTTGGCCGTATCTACTCCGAGGCTCCCGGAAGCAGGTGAGGCAGTTGGTAGAGTGGAGGAAGCTGATAAATGCATACTGCCATACACTAAAAAGGGATTTTTGGGGTCCCTTAAGGCCCTCTTAGCCACACATAACATTGCGATTAGTGAGCAGGAAATGGGTACGTGGTTAGGCGGGCTAGCCAAAGGGGCCTGGGAAGAGCAGCCCAGTAACGTAGGCAATATAGGACCAGGGGCGTTACCCCCCCCCCGGTCACTGTGGGGGATCCGGGGCCGCAGGCGAGCAAGGTTGTAGCCTCGGACGCAGCCATGAGACCGATAGTCTTATGCGAGCTGGACAACTTGGGAGCACATCTGCCCCAGGATGTCAAAGAAAATATTTATAGGAGGGAGTTTGTTGAATTGTTTTCCCTGCTGCCCATGTCTAGGCATTTGGATCCAAGTGAAAGGAGCACACGGGAGGGTTCTTACAGGAGGTTGCCTAGAACCTTCGATACGTGGCTTCAGGTGTTTTCTATCATGGCTTGCGTTCTATGCGAGCGCCACCCGGAACAATGCCCGGGGCTGTTTGTGTACATAGACGAGATCCGAAATGCTCACAAGGTGTACGGGGGTACGGCGTTGTGGCGGTACGATGAAGAATTTCGCCAGTATCTGGCATCTAGGCCAGCCATGGCATGGAGCGATAAAGCGGTAACACACTGGCTTAATATTATGACACCCATGCGTGCCATGCTGCCCTTTCGGGCCGGGGGTGGTGGGGTCAGGAGTCCCACCGCCAACTCGGCCGCAGGTGCCAAGTCCTGTTTTGCCTACAACGAAGGGGTATGTAAATGGGCTCCCAACTGCAGGTCAGGTCTGGCCAGATGTGCTAAACCAAAGGACAACAGGGCGGAGCCCGCTGCCAAAGGGCAAGACGCCCATACACCTCCCGGCATGCTGCCATGGCTAAGGCGCTACGGTAGGTCGGCGGGCAACAGTGCGGCGGGTCGCCTCCTTGAATTGGATTTCCAGGAGGGTTTTCGTATCCCGTGCACAACAGAGGTGCAAGGGTCTATGGCCCCCAACTTACGTTCCGTGCTGGAATTTCCAGGGGTAGCAGAAACTAAGGTTCTCAATGAGGTACAACTGGGAAGGATGGCGGGGCCATTCGTTTCCCCCCCATTAGAGATCTTGTTGTTTCCCCCCTAGGCGTCGTTCCCAAGAAGGAGGCTGGAAAATTTAGATTAATCCAGCATCTGTCTTACCCGAGGGGCGGGTCAGTAAATGACGGCATTGCAAGAGAGGAATCAGCAGTGTCTTATGAATCTTTTGACCGGGCCACTGACATGGTCAGGGGGGCCGGCGCGGGCGCGCTCATGGCAAAAGTTGATATAGAAGCGGCCTTTAGACTATTACCGGTGCATCCAACGAGCCACAGGCTCCTCGGTTGCCGAGACGATGGAAAATATTTTATTGACCTTTGTTTACCTATGGGGTGCTCCATATCGTGTGCATATTTTGAGGCGTTCAGCTCATTCTTGCAATGGGTTGCATGCAAAGAATCCGGGTACGGAGCATAACGCATTACCTGGACGATTTTCTGTTCGTTGGTCCAGCTGGGCAGGACACCTGTCGGTTTATGTTAGAAGTATTCACCAAAATCTGTAGGGATTTTGGGGTGCCGCTGGCCCATAACAAAACTGAGGGCCCCACGGAAAGATTGACTTTCCTCTGGATAAAGATCGATTCCAAGACAATGGAGTGTAGTCTTCCCTTGGAGAAGGTAGTAGACATGAGAGAGGAACTTAGTGCATTAGGGCATGCACGTAAGGTCACCCTTCGGTGGTTACAGTCCATCATAGGAAAGTTAAACTTTGCTTGTAGGATTATCCCCATGGGAAGGGTATTCTGTAGGAGATTGTCGCTTGCTACGGTGGGTGTTAGTAAGCCGCATCATTTCATAAAAGTGTCACAGGCCATGCGGGACGACGCACGTGTATGGTCGGTATTTCTGGCTGAATTCAATGGTTCTGAGATCATCCAGAAAAGGCGTACTAATAGCACTGACCTAAAGCTTTTTACCGGCGTAGGAGTGGGATGCGGCACCTTTTTTCAAGGAAAATGGTGAGCTGCACCATGGCCGGGTGAATGGGAGGTGGCAGGTCTCACAAAGAACCTGACATTCCTCGAACATTTTCCCATGGTAGTAGCGGTACACTTATGGGGTTCAGATTTCAGGGACCAGCGTGTCCTGTTCCATACGGAAAGTAGGGGGGTTGTTCAAGCAGTGAACACCCTCACGGCAACGGCCGTGCCGGTAGTAAGACTACTCCGGCACTTGGTGCTGTGTTGCCTGCGCCACAACATATGGTTTCAAGCGAGGCAAGTAGCAAAAGTGGAGAATGGCATTGCTGACGCCCTTTCTCGGTTTCAGGAGGAGCGATTCAGGGCTCTGGCCCCCCGAGCCAACATGCTGGGGGAGGCCATTCCCGAGGAGATCTGGGAGCTTGGAGCAGCCAGGTGACGAGACTCGTTAGACAGTCTGTTGCCCCGGCAACATGGGCGGCATATAAACGCGTATGGGCCAAATGGAACGACTTAGTAAAAGCGGCAGGGGGGTCCACATCAGAGGATAAGACCCTAGGGATACTGCTATGGTTTCTGCTGCGGTGTGCTGAAGAAGGCGAAAGGAAAGCAGTAGTAGATAGACAGGTCACTGCCCTGGCTTTTATGTTTAAGCTGGCGGGGCAGAAGGACCTTACGAAGGAATTTATAGTGCGCAAGGTGGTGCGCGGCATGTTTAACGGGGATCGCAGGCCAGACACTAGGCGGCCGTTCACCTTCGCATTGTTGCTGCAAATGGCGCAGGTGTTGGGAGTTGAATGTAGGACCCCTTTTGAATCTCTGCTTTTCCGTACTGCTTTTTCCCTGGCGTTCTTTGGAGCATTCCGAATAGGGGAGTTAGTTGCGAGCAGCAGACACGGTTCAGGGGGCCTCCAGGTGGTGGATACCTGCCTCAGGGAAGGCATGGTGGTGATATGGCTCCGGAGGTCTAAGACCGACCAGCAGGGAAAAGGAAAGGAGGTGGTGTTACACCAAGTAGGCACAGAGTGTTGTCCCTACGGGTGTATGGTGG
Source organism: Discoglossus pictus (assembly GCA_027410445.1). Taxonomy (NCBI): domain Eukaryota; kingdom Metazoa; phylum Chordata; class Amphibia; order Anura; family Alytidae; genus Discoglossus; species Discoglossus pictus. The sequence goes on from CM050166.1 coordinate 343,270,317, forward strand.
AGTACCTTGGTAAGCGACCGGTGGGACGGTGTTCGCTTTTGGTTCATGCCGATGGGACGGCGTTATCCCGGTATCAGTTTGAACGGATGCTAAAAGTTGCACTACACAGCCTGGGCTTAAAGGGGTCGGAGTTCGGAACACACTCGTTCAGAATAGGGGCTGCGACCGAAGCAGCTAGATTAGGCTTACCTGATGCGGCAGTCAAGCGTATTGGTAGATGGGAATCAGAACGTTTTCGGTCTTACATAAGACCCAGGGCTGTAATCTAACGTCTGTTGCTTTCTGCTTCCAGGCGGTCAGAAGCAACTGTGGATCGTGGGCCACTCGTACGTGTACTGGGCCCACAGGTTGGCTGCAGTTATCGAAGGAAGGACACAACTGGGCTTCCCCGTTACGGACTTACACGTACGGTGGTTCGGGGTTCGGGGCCTCCGGTGGGCCCAATTGGATGAATTGTTGAACACCTGCAGGCAGCGGTATGGTCAACCCACAATAATTATGATACATGCCGGCGGTAATGATTTAGGGGCAGTTCCCATGCGCAGAATGCTGAAGGTGATGAAAAGAGACGTGGAGAACTGGACCAAGAAGTTCCCGGGGACATTCCTGATATGGTCTGAAATGATAAAGAGAAGATCTTGGCGGAATGCGCGTGACCCCGTCGGGCTAGATAAGGCACGGCAGAAGATTAACCAGCAGCTGTCTAGTTTTATCCGCAAGCTAGGTTTCATCGCCATCAGATACAAAGAATTCGAGCCGGCCGGTGCGGATGATTTTTTCAGTTCGGATAAGGTTCATCTTACCGAGATGGGTTTGGAGTTGGTCACTTTAGAGTTTAGGGAGAGTGCGGTTCGGGCCTTGGCTTTAATTAACAGCAGGGGGGGATCGCAGGCTCAGGAGGAGTCCCTCGCTTGCTCTGTGGCGGGAGGTGAGTTGCCCGGCCCACTGGCCTAAGTGGGCGTGGCCCTACCTCACAGGGCGTGCTTAAAATAAGCATTGGGGGCTTTGGGCAGGGCCCAAGGCGTGAGGTTACTGTCCGTGGCCGGGCTCCTCCCCCTATAGTTGGTATATGTTTATATGCATAATATATGCAAGTTCTAAGTTATGTAAATTGGTTATTGACAATAAAGCTGTGGCCCGTGTTTTCTCCCAAAACAATCGGTTTTGTGTCAGTTATTTATTATAAGCCAAAATGGATCATGCTTGGGTCATGTCGACACGGAGGCTGCACAGGCTCCCTGGGTCAGCCCGCAGCGTCTCGTGACCCAGCGGAGCCTGCAGGCACACCAGCCAATCAGGAGCGGCGGGGGGCGGGGCTTCCGCCGCATTCACGCTCCGGGAGTCAGTTCGGCGCAATCTCCGTGGAAAATCCCTCCCTCCCCCCCTAATTATATTGGTAAATTTGGAATGGTTATGTATGGTATTGTAAAAAAAAAAGAAAAATAATAAAAAGAGCATTGATAATGTTTAAAAAAAAAAAAAAAAAAAGTGAAGAAAAGGAGAAGTGAAAGTTTTTTCTTGAGAAAGTAGCAATTTTCTGAGTTATTGTGTATATGTTTTGCGGGAGGTGAGTTGCCCGGCCCACTGGCCTAAGTGGGCGTGGCCCTACCTCACAGGGCGTGCTTAAAATAAGCATTGGGGGCTTTGGGCAGGGCCCAAGGCGTGAGGTTACTGTCCGTGGCCGGGCTCCTCCCCCTATAGTTGGTATATGTTAATATGCATAATATATGCAAGTTCTAAGTTATGTAAATTGGTTATTTACAATAAAGCTGTGGCCCGTGTTTTCTCCCAAAACAATCGGTTTTGTGTCAGTTATTTATTATAAGCCAAAATGGATCATGCTTGGGTCATGTTAAGGCATTTATCCACTGAGTATGTGTATTACAAATTTGGAATAGTCTGGTTGGACAATGTCCTGAAACTTATCATTGTTTGATCACTAATTATAGTATTTACATTAATGATTGTCTTAACTATTAAAGGACCACTGTGGTCAAGTTTTTAAAATGTCATATTTTGAAGAATTATACTTGAAAATATGCAACTTGTATTTAGAATATAAAAAACATAGTTATTATCATTTTACATGTAATTAGGCTGCTGTGAAATCTACCATTTGTGTTCAGCAGCTCTTTTTGCAGTGGGAAAAGACTTTGAAAACTCAGGAAAGCACAATAGGAATGTGGCACAAACTATTACCAGTGCTCCAAGCTGCACAGTAAGGACAGACTCCACAGAAAGTAAGAGGTAACAGAAAAATGGAAGCCTGAAGTAAAGAATAATTGCATTTAAATCATAAATAGAAAATAAAATTATCATAAATACTAAATAATCATTTTTTTTCTTTCTAAAAACATTTTGCTTGTTATGTTTACTTAACCAAAACCATGTACAAAAAAAAAATACTACAGTGGTCCTTTAATATTACAAAGCCCTGGTAATTATTTTACTTATTAACAGGTATTTTTTAATGTGAAGCTGATCTAAATCAGACTATTTTAACGTTATAGAGCTATTTTACATGTAATGCATAGATACAAATGATCTGATTAGAGGGGATAAACTTGAATTTTCAAATATTCTGATTCTTTGCAACTACTTATCAGGGCTATGAGTATGAACACATGAATGCTGAAAAATGTTAGATCAATGACCATATTTTAATGCTTGTATATTTAAGTAATAAAGAAAATATTGTGTTTTTTTCTATGTATTTATTACAATATTTCTGTCATGAAGTAAAGTTTTGCTAGAGCATGATATAGTGCACCAGCGCACCCCATTTCTCTTCACTTTTCTTTATTTTCCTCATGATATAGCATTGGTATTGGTGACTTGCTGGAACCCAATTTAGGTCAAAATATTTCACTCCTTTTACATATGAGAAACAAACTGATATACCCTTAGATAACTTTTTCACAATTCTTGCACAGTGTGTTGGATTGGAACTATTGTAAGTAAATGAAACTGGCTGATCCACTTTAAAAAAGCAAAAATAGGAAGTGTTTTCTCACTATATACTGTATATGTACATATATATATATATATATATATATATATATATATATATATATACGACCGACCTATGCATCATGATTTTTATTTTGAAATTATCAAAATAATCTAAAACATATAGAAATCACTTTATTAAACTTGATCCATATACCCGTGGGTAGCTTTTTCACAATCTTTGCACTGGTTGTTGAATTGGCCAATCCACCTTTAGCGGAACTATAAGGAAATGAAACTGGCCGATCCACCTTAAAAAAGCAAAAAGAGGAAGTATTTCCACACATGTAGCAGTATATAAATACAATCTGTGTATCTTTATTTTTTTTAATTTTAAAATCATCAAAATCATCCAAAGAATATAGAAACCAGTTGTGGTGTGTAGGGATAGAGCCATGTTGGTTTCTAAGCCAATCACAAGCTAAATACTGGGGTGTTTGTGTTTGTAGTCTGGTTTATCAACTTTTTATACTATTTTAAATGTACACTGTATGTTTAAAATAATGTATGTGTTTGTAAAAGTTGTAAGAGTCTGACTAGGTTTCATACTTGGTTTAATCACTAGTTGAAGCATCTGCTGGTTACTGGATGTATCCATGATACTTAGTGAAAGTTATATGCATGAGCAGCGTTTGTAGTTTACATGCCGCACAGCATGCCACAACTTTACTATGTAGAGCTTATTATATGTCTCTACCCTAACCCTAAACCCTAATCCCTAAAGCCAATTCTAACCCTAAGAAATTGAACAAAGTCTCAGTGAGCCACATACTGGCCGCTGCACGCCACTGGTGGTGGGCATGGACCTTAAAGTTTGAGATTAACGTACATTTGCAAATAATCTGATTGTTTGTAACTACTAATCAGGGTTATGAGCATAAAAAGCTCCAATGTGGACCAATTGTTTTTCTATGTGGCCTATTGTATAGCTAAATGTGATAATGGGTAAAACATTTTTTTTATAAAGCTAAAAAATAAACAAAATAACTTTTATATGCAATTATTTTTTAAAGCAGGGTCTATTTTATTTTCTTGCCGGACTACTTTTCCCAGAAGGTCTGTCCTTGTAAACTAATGGTTTTGCCTTTCATTGAGTGCACTGGTAGTTGTAGCTGCCACATTTCCATTGTGCAAATATAAACTTCCTATTCATACAGAAGCTCCTCTCACTTTAATCAGCTGAAAATAAAATGGTAGAGTCCACAACAGAATAATTGCATATAAAAGTCTGTATTATAATTGCATGTAACAAAAATTATTTTTAAAAAATGTTGCCTATTTTCAAGTGTAGCCTTTCAAAAGAGTAAGTTTTAACATATGACCACAGTGGGACTATAACTAAATAAACGGGTTCCAGAGTTAATAAATATTTTTGATTAACCTTCATTTTTGCTTTTATGAATATATAATACTATGTACTATATAATAGAACTGACATATATCTGCGATTTACAATGTCTGTATTAATGTTAGTAATACACTGCTATGTGCTCATACCATTTTTCTATATTACATTTCTGAAAATTATATATTGTCCGGATCGCCGGCTCCACTGCAAGTAATATTCAAATATTATTCTTACTTTGTCATAGCACAATAGATTTATATACATGCTTACGTTCACTATACGTACTTCTGGAATGTATATTTTATGGCTTATTCTTTATCACATTCTGCACATGCATCTGAAAGAAAGCAGTCCTAGCTCTGACTGGGGAATGAATCAATTATTCAGACATTCGGTACTAAAAGCTATTATATTATTTAAAAAATATGAACTTTCAGTTATTTTCAATGATTTAATCTTTATAACCATACATGTATCAAAAAGGCTAAAAGCAAAATGGCTACCGTCATAGAAAAAGTATGTTAACCCTTCCATTGGAAGATGGGCCTGCAATGCTTTATATTATATTTAAATTCAAGTGCCACTGAGATATGCTGTTTTGAAGAACTAGACTTGATAACGTGCAACATGTTTTTAAGTTCTAATTAAACACAATCTTTAATTTTTCTATTTTATGACAGCAGCCATTTTTCCTTTGTTTCTAACAGGATTGGGTACTGGGATTAACCATGGATTTAGGTAAGATCTCCCTTAAATTCTGTGGAAACATTGTCACTTTACATACACAGTTGTAAATAGAACTAAATAGGATAACCCTCCCCCTCAGGCTATAAACAGACTAGTAATCCAAGATGCAATCCGGCATAACGAGTGTAAAAAATGTAATGCACTCTAAAATCATATTATTCTCATGCTAATGTCAATTGTTTAATACATTTGAGTTTTTCTCAAAAACTATTGTGGTCACTATTGTGGCGGAACTAGAGAATGGAGGGCTCTAATGCAAAATAAGATTTTACCCCCACCCCCATTGGGGGTTGTAAAAAATGTTTTGAACTGGGTCCCCCATGGTAACAACTCAGCTCCTCTCACCAAGACCCCTTTCCATAGCTGCTCAAGGACATGTGCGCTCCACTTTCTGGCAAAATCCGCTATGTGGGGCTGGTGTGGCTGAAGGGGTCCAGGGTGGTGGGCTCAACTCTACCACCTCTTGAAGCTTTACTAAAAATGCTGTTTTTTAAACAGGCAAGCGCCAATTTCTGGTCCGCAGCACAGCTTGTGGGAAAAGCAGGTTCTGTGAAAAATGTAGTGGTGTAGTCTTATTTGTCCTTATATTTGTATTATTTTTCCCGTCATGGCCTATATGACAATTTTGATGGTACATAATATTTTAATCCCTGTCTACCTAATTAGACTAAATCACACCTAGACCTTAAAGAGTCAGTCCTAGCACTTTTTATGTTAAATCTATTTTATTTTTAGTTCCCCATTAATTAACATTTAAAAATCCATGTGGAAATAGCAGCAAAGCAAGTCTTTAGCCAGAAAATATAATTTACAGATAGAGTTTAGCTTATTGATGGATACTACTGTACCCTCACCATTAACATTCATTAGGCAGGGTGGGTAATCTGGAGTATCCTGTCTGGAGACGTAGGGGTTATGGGATTTTTGCTTTACCCCCTTTATCCTACAGAACATGCTCCAGGTTACCCACCCTGCCTAATGAATGTTATCTCTGTTAATGCTATTAATATAGTAAACTATTGTTTTAAACTATAATTTTTGGCTAAAGCTTTGCTTTGCTAATGTTTGCATGTGTATTTTGAAAGTTAATTAATGGTTAACTAAAACATAGATTTAACAAGAAGTGCTTACAGTGGCTCTTTAAGAGTTAATACAAGGTGCAAGGTAAGTCCTGGTACAATAATTTAATTTCTTAATTATAAAGGCCCTCATTCAATTGCGATTTGGTCAATTGATTGGTGGTCTAAATAAGCACATAGCATATTTTTTTTAAAGAAGTTTTTAGTTAGTGAAAACCTTGCTTTTGAATAGATGCTCACTAAATGAAAACGTATTTAAAAAATATATGTTATGTGCTTATTTTGAGCCCTATTCAATTGGCCAAATTGCAATTGAATGAGGGCCATATTGTCTTGCTATTCCACAATCTAAAATAGACATATATGGAACATATATTTAACAACAGATAAAATCCAAAAGGCCCATATAGTCAGCCCATTATTTCTATCTACAAGTTTGATTTAATGAAACGTCAGGATAGCTAAACTATATAAAAGTGTTCATGACAATTTGGGACTACCAGTCAGTGGGCAACAGGGCCAAGGGTCAAGTAAAGTAGACCAGTCAGGAGCAGAGAAGCACACCCAATTGACCACTGTAGTTCAAGAAAAAAGCCACTTGTTTGTGAAGTATGTCTAAAACTAACAATATTAGCTACTGTATAAGCAATGAATATAAAATATTTTGAGAGAATCTGAATTTTTGAAGACTGTTTTTGAGTAGAAGAATCCATTTTATGTTTGTTACATCACTTCCTGGATCATGAGGGAGGGTTTAGGAGTAAAGAACAGGGAATAGTCAAAAAGCTTTTTCAGATAATTGGATCTAACTGAAATTGACAACAGATCCCTCCCCCTCACTGACCCAGAAGGAGCCTGCTTGCATCAATTAATCCAACCACAACTCTCCAGAAATGTAAACACCTCTCTCACACACATAGCTTCCACCAATGTATAATGGATGCCTCCAGCAGAGGCATCACATTTTACTCTCCAGCCTCTGGATGGTGAATGGCTATAGACCAGTGCTAGCTTCAGATAACAAGATGTCTACAGTTCAGATCAATCCACTTACAAAAAAGACTCTGAATCTCACAAAGAAGAGAATCCACCTTAATCTTCCTGGCGGTATGATTATGTCAGTATTTAGAATGTTAGAGCAGTACATAAAAAAATAATCACATAATCTTACCGCCCTTTCCGCCGTATCCTCATCTCTTTCCCCCTTCCCCCTTCTCCTCCTCCCCCTCCTCCTCCTCCTCACTTCACCCTCTACAATCACCTCCCTTTCCCCTTCCCCTCCTCCATTTCCCACTTATCCTCCTCCTCCCTCCTTACCATCCTCCTCCCTCCTTACCCCCTTATCATCCTCCTCCCCTTATCATCCACCTCCCTCCTTCCCCCCCTTATCCTCCTCCTCCTCCCTTCCCCCCTTTCCCCCCTAATCATCCTCCTCCTCCTTCCCCCATTATCATCATCTTCCTTCCCCATCCTCCTCCTCCCTTTCCCTTTATCCTCCTCCCTTATCATCATCCCCCTTCCCCCTTATCATCCTCCTCCTTCCCACATAACCTCCTCCTCACTTCCCCCCTTAGGATCCTGCTCCTCACTTCCCCCTGATCATCCTCCTCACTTTCCTCTCTCTCCTTACTTGTAATCAGATGAGCTGCCTGCTCATTTTTTCGTGCAAAAAAATGTTTGCATACACTACTGATTCTCCTTTATCAGATGCATTCATAATCCAGCAAACTTAGGTATGCCTTTAAAGGAATACCGCACAATGAAAAATAATATTTGTGAAAATGCAAAATTAAGCAGGAAATATCACACAGATTGTTTTTACATAGAAAAACAAAACATTTTGATGTCTGTACTTGATCTTGAATGAATCCATGATATATTTTGTGTGTGTTGCAAGGGTGTTTACATTTCCAGAGAGATATGGTTATATTTCCTGAAGTAAGGAGTCTACTTCTTCTGGGGCAGTGAGTGGCAAGGGATGTGGTGTGAATTTCAGTTTTACCCAATTATCATGACAAAGGTTAATTTTTCTCTCCTACTGCACCGTTTCTTGTCTCTTAGCCAAAACACAGCCCTCATAACCCAAGCATCAAGGAAAGTAATGTAACAAACACAAAATGGATTCCTGTACTTATAAACAGAGTCTTCAAAAATTCCCCCAAAACTACAGCCCACAGAGCTGTTAATATTGTTAGTTTGGTACATATTTTACAAAAAAATACCTTTTTTCTTGCAATGGTCCTTTGAAACAATTGCAAACTCTTAGCATATGGTCCATTAAGCAAAACCATACCATTATTAAATGTTTGTATATGATGAATGATGCTACTGTCTTGCCATGACTGAAGAGTGAGCCTTTCAGTAGCATCAAGAAACAGACAAAGATAAACTACAGTAGCTTCACTTTTGTAACATCACTTTTGTGAATATAACAAACTAGAAACATTACCAACTGAACATAAAAGCATTAGTCATAAACATAAAAGCATGAGTGGAGAAAATCATATTTTTTGCACCTACTTGCCATATCTTCAAAGAAGGTGATTGCAATATAAACACTGCACTGACACACACAACCATTATAAAAGTATTATGGATGCCTCCAGCAACAACAGATACATCAGAATCTTTTTTACCTAAAAACTAGCTTAATCATGCTCTTGATTCATAGCAGATGTTTCACTGTACAGTGGCCCTGTACACCATCAATTTTCAGCAAATTGAAGCATATATAAGATTAATAGATTTTTCCCATACCTAGGCCCTCATTTAATTGCACTTTGGCCAATTAAATAGGGCCCTAAATAAGCACATAACATCTTTTTTTTAAAGAAGTTTTTAGTTCGTAAGCATCTATCCAAAAACAAGGTTTTCACTAACTAAAAACTTCTTTAAAAAAAATATGCTATGTGCCTATTTAGGGCCCTATTCAACTGGCCAAATCGCAATTGAATGAGTGCCCAAGAATATTGTGATTGAGCCGTTTGTCGGTTCATCTCTCAGCAAAAGAATCCGTGACAAACACAATCTGTTAAGGGTTTTATATTTATTCTTCTAGTTACCTAAAGAAATTCCACTGGTGCCCAAAAAAATAAAAAGAGGCAAAGTTATAGGTGCTAAACACTTGGGGCCTCATTCTATTAACGGCCGTAGGAGATGCGGGGCCGCAAGGACCGGCCGCAAGCTATTTGCCTATTCTATTCCCTTCCGGCCTGGGATTCCGGCAGGCTTGCAGCCGGCGCCTTGTAATCCCTTGCGGCCGCTCGCGCCGGAGGAAAGCCTTTGATCTGAAACGGCCGCAAGAGTTTCGGCCGCAAGAAAAGCCCGGTTGCTATTCAATTGCTCCGGGAAACCTCTCTGCAAGGCTAAAACCGAGCCGCAGCTTACTTGCAGCAAAAAGGTCCCGCTAGCACCAATTAAGCACATTATAAAGCCATAAAAAAAGCCATCCTGCACTCTGAGGAGACTATAAAGTGATTGTAGGTGTTAGCATTAATAGCACAACATTCCCCTACACTCAAATCCGTAAATAATTTTTATTTTACTTTATGTCAAATATCCGTGGACAAAGTCCAGAAGGTTTGGAGCACCTCAGACCCGCCCACGCTGCGGCTGGAAAATAAACAGTTAATGTAATCTCAGATTTGGGCTGATGTGCAAGCTTGAGAGGGGGTTGCTATTAATCCTCATGTCCCCCATTATGATCCCTAGCATTTACAGAGCTGTACAGTGCCGTCTTGAATTTATTTTTGCATTTAAAGATTTCTGAGCTTACGGCCGATTGCAAGATATACGGCCGGCCGTAAGGGGATAGCCTTGCGGCGTTGTATAATTGAATTGCAAGGTAACGGGAGCCCCGCAAGGAATCGCAGCTTTGCAGCCGATTTATGTCCGATAATAGAATGAGGTCCTTGGGGCCTCATTCAGTTGCAATCTGGCCAATTGAATAGGGCTCTATATAAGCACAGAGCATATATTTTTTACAGAAGTTTTTAGTGAAGACCTTGCTTTTGGATAGAAGTTCACTAACTAAAAACTTCTGTAAAACAAATATGCTCTGTGCTAATATAGAGCACTATTCAATTGGCCAAATCGCATTTAAATGAGGCTCCTGGACAGTTAATGATTCATACTATGTAAAGTCAGGTTGTTTTGCATGTATCACTACAATGTAGGGAATTATTTATTTAGGCCCTCATTCAATTGCGATTTGGCCAATTGAATAGGGCTCTAAATAAGCACATAACATATTTTTTTAAAATAAGTTTTCAGTTAGTGAAAACCTTGCTTTTGGATAGATGTTTACTAAGTAAAAACTTCTTTAAAAAAATATGTTATGTGCTTATTTAGACCCCTATTCAATTGGCCAAATTGCAATTGAATGAGGGCCTTAGTGTTTTGCAACCCTCAGGACTGAAAATAATCTTTTAAAGTATACCTTTTTATATGCTGTAATATGACGAGCATCAATAAAAAAAATCAAATTAAGTTCGGCATGAAGTAAAAAAATGGTCTTTGATATATTTCTGCGTAGGCCCACAAGGCCCAGACCTAGGGCTGCATATATCCAGGAGGCAGCAAGCTGCATGAAATTGTCAATGCAGAACCATGGAATAGTGCATGTATATACAGACATTTTATTTATCTGCAGCAACAGTTCTGTCTCTGACACTGACATACTGTATATACACATAAGAACATACAGTAATTACTGAAATATAAATGTGTGTGCTGTTCTTATGATTGGGGTATAGCAAGGGGAAAAGAGGAACTATAACTGGGACATGGGTGGTGCACACATCTGAATGTGCCTAGGGCAGTATAAGACCTAAATATGCACATTACATCAGTAGTCAGTATATGAAACTTCCAGATCGCAACTGCATTAGTTAATTTAATGCATATGTCTCCGGAAGCCTCAGTAATTCTTAAAGGAGTGTTAAGTTCATTTAAATGTTGTGATTTCTCTGGATATCCTTCAGCATGTAAACTTCCTTAGTGTGCTCTACAGCAGGTTCATAAAATAATATGGGTTCTGGACCTTCACTTTATTTTTAGAAATGCTTTGGACCCTGGTGATTTTTTTTTTTTTTTAAATAATTATTTACTCCACCTATAGATTATATTCTTGCAATGTTGTGTGAGGTCTAACATTATTGTGTATTCTTTAACAAATCAAGCTCTTAGCCATAAATTAAAGATAGATAGATAGATAGATAGATAGATAGATAGACAGACATACTGTACATATTGTTGTGGTTTCTGAGTGTACAGGCCTTTTGGGTACATAATGTTCTGATAAGCCCAATGAGATTTCCTCATGACCCATGCATGATCCATTCAGGCTAGTTGATGGAATAACTGACACGACAACTTGAGTTGGGAGAAACAACGGGCCACAGCTTTATTTAGACACAATATAAACAAACAACCATAACTTGTTTAGATGACTAATTTAGTCCTTCCTTCTGGGGGAGGAGCCCGGCCACGAACAGTGACCTCACGCTTTGAGCCCTGCCCAAAGCCCCAATGCTTATCTTTAAGCACGCCCTGTGAGGTGGGGCCATCGCCCCCTTAGGCCAGTGGGCCGGGCAACTCACCTCCCGCCGCACAGACATAAATTAACAATACACAACATACAATAGCCACTTCTCCGAATTCTTAACCAAAAATATATATTAATTTCAACATTTCTTATTTATATTATATATATTATATATACTTTTTTTTTTTTTTTTTTTTTTAAAAGAATAAACCATAACATCTGTTAACAACAAAATACAGGGTGGGTGGGTGGGATTCCAGTCGGGAGACCGCGCTGCTGTGTTCAATGGCGCGAAACGGGCTTCCGACACGCCCCCCGACGCTCCTGATTGGCTAATAGCCTCACAGGCTCCGCTGGGTCACGTGACGCTACAGGCTGACCCAGGGAGCCTGTGCAGCCTCCGCGTCGTTCATGACCCATGCATGATCCATTCAGGCTAGTTGATGGAATAACTGACACGACAACTTGAGTTGGGAGAAACAACGGGCCACAGCTTTATTTAGACACAATATAAACAAACAACCATAACTTGTTTAGATGACTAATTTAGTCCTTCCTTCTGGGGGAGGAGCCCGGCCACGAACAGTGACCTCACGCTTTGAGCCCTGCCCAAAGCCCCAATGCTTATCTTTAAGCACGCCCTGTGAGGTGGGGCCATCGCCCCCTTAGGCCAGTGGGCCGGGCAACTCACCTCCCGCCACGGAGCATGCGAGGGACGCCTCCCGAGGCTGCGATCCCCCCCTGCTGGACATTAAAGCCAAAGCCCGCAAAACACTCTCCCTAAACTCCAACATCATCAACTCGTACCCTATTTCCGTAAGATGAACCTTATCCTTTGCGAAAAAATCATCTGCGCCGACCGGTTCGAAATCTTTATACCGGATGGCCGAGAAACCTTGTTTTCTCACAAAGCTCGCAATCTGCTGGTTTATCTTCTGTCTAGCCTTATCTAAACATACTGGGTCGCGCGCGTTACGCCATGATCTTCTCTTGATCATCTCAGACCAGATAAGGAACGTGCCAGGGAACTTCTTCACCCATTTCTCGATGTCTCGTCTCATCACCTTTAGCATTCGTCTCATGGAAACTGCCCCCAAATCGTTCCCGCCGGCATGAAAAATGATAAGACTGGGCTGCCCGTAACGCTGCGCGTACGTTTCCAAGATGCCGTCGAGCTGCGCCCAACGCAGACCCCGAATACCACACCACCTTACGCGTAAGTCCGTAACAGGAAAGCCCAGTTGTGCCTTTTCCTCGGTAACTGCGGCTAACCTATGGGCCCAGTACACGTAGGAATGGCCCACAATCCATAGTTGCTTCTGTTCCCCTGAAAGTAGAAAGCAACACCATTAAACCACTGCATTTGGCCGAACATAGGAACGAAAACGGTCTGAGTCCCACCTCCCGATGCGCTTTACTGCCGCGTCGGGCAACCCCAACCTAGCCGCTTCAGTGGCAGCTCCAATCCGAAAGGAGTGTGTCCCAAAGTCGGACTGCTTGAAACCGAGCCGGTGCAGTGCGCTTTTTAAAACTCTTTTAAACTGATACACAGACAGTGCCGTTCCATCGGCGTGGACCAGCAGCGAACACCGTCCCACCGGTCGCTGCTTAAGGTACTCCACTACACATGCATATGGGCAACACTCTGTGCCAACCTGATGCAGAACCACTTCTTTTCCTTTACCCACTTGGTCAGTCTTTGACCTCCGCAACCACAATACCACCGTACCTTCCCTGAGGCAGGTATCCACCAATTGCAGACCCCCCGAACCGTGTCTACTGTTCGCGACTAACTCCCCTATCCTAAACGCTCCGAAGAACGCCAGGGAAAAAGCCGTTCGGAAAAGTAGAGATTCAAAGGGATCCCTGCAAACCACCACCAGTTCCTGAGCCAATCTCAGCAACAGCGCAAATGTTATTGGCCGCCTACTATCTGGCCTTTGCGCACCGCTGAACATTCCGCGCACCACTTTGCGCACTAGAAACTCCTTAGTAAGGTCCCTCTGCCCAGCAAGCTTAAACATAAAAGCAAGCGCCGTGACCTGTCTCCCTACTACGGGTTTTGATTCGCCTTGCTCGGCGCACCGCAGCAGGTACCAAAGCAAGATCCCTACGCTCTTGTCCTCCGTCGTGGCACCACCTGCCAGTGCCACTAGGCTATCCCATTTAGCCCACACGCGTCTATAAGCGTTCCACGTCGCTGGGGCAACAGACTGTCTCACGAGTCTCGTTACCTGACAGCTCCAATCTCCCAGAGCTCCTCGGGGATGAGCTCCCCCAGGGCGTTCGCACGAGGAGCCAGCGCCCTGAAACGATCCTCCTGAAACCGAGAGAGGGCGTAAGCAATTCCGTCATTCACCTTTGTCACGTGTCTTGCTTGAAACCATATGTTCAAACGAAGGCAACATAGCACAAGATGCCTAAGCAATCTAATCACTGGTACGGATGCCGCCGTGATGTTGTTCACGGCTTCAACCAACCCCTTATTACCCGAATGGAAAATGACTCGCCTGTCCCTGAAACAAGGACCCCATAAGTGCACTGCTACCACCATAGGAAACAGCTCCAGGAATGTAGGGTTCAGCAGTAAACCCGCCTCTTCCCATTCCCCCGGCCATGCCGCAGCGAACCATCTCCCTTGGAGATACGCCCCACAACCGATCGGTCCAGAACCATCGGTGTGCAGGTCTAGCTCTGCGCTGGTGGTGCCCTCCTTTTGAAGGACCACCCGCCCGTTAAAGTCTGCAAGGAACCTTGCCCATACCTCTGCATCATCACGCATGGCCTTAGAGACTGTTAGGAAATGATGCGGCTTCGCAATCCCTACCGTAGCCAAAGACATTCGTCTACAGAATATCCGCCCCATGGGGATAATTCTGCACGCGAAATTCAACTTCCCCAATATTGATTGCAGCCGCCGGAGGGTCACCCTCCGTGCGCCCCGCAGCGCCGTAATCTCGGCTTGCATGTCCTCCACCTTCTCTAAGGGAAGACTGCACTCCATTTTGCAGGAGTCAATCCGAATCCCCAGAAAAGTCAATTGTTCCGTAGGGCCCTCTGTCTTATCATGGGCCAATGGTACCCCGAATTCTGTACAGATTTCGGTGAACGCCTCCAGCATAAAACGGCAAGCGTCGTTTCTCGCTGGGCCAACAAAAAGGAAGTCATCCAGGTAATGGGTAACACTCTTGTACCCCGCCTCGAAGCTCACAACCCACTGTAAAAATTTGCTGAAAGCCTCGAAGTAAGCACAGGATATCGAGCATCCCATGGGTAAACATAAGTCAATGAAGTAACTTCCGTCTACGAAGCACCCTAGCAACCGATGGCTTGTCGGGTGCACGGGGAGCAATCTGAATGCTGCCTCGATGTCCACTTTTGCCATAAGGGCCCCCTGGCCCTTCCTCCTCACCAAATCGACCGCCCGGTCAAATGACTCGTAAGACACAGTAGCCTGGTCTCTTGATATGCCATCGTTTACCGAACGGCCTCTGGGGTATGAGAGATGCTGGATCAGTCTAAATTTACCCTTCTCCTTCTTGGGGACCACCCCAAGAGGAGACACAACTAAACCCTGGATGGGCGGGGCCGCAAATGGCCCGGCCATCCTCCCCCATTTTACTTCATTAAGAACCTTAGCTTTGGCTACCCCTGGGAAATCCCTAGCCGACTTCAGGTTTGGGACAAGAAAACCTTGAATGTCGACCCCACATGGAATCCGGAATCCTTCTCGGAAACCGTCCTCCAATAGGCGCGCCGCTTCGGCGGTGCCTGCCAATTTACCGTAGCGCTTTAGCCACGGCAGCATGGCGGGGAGGCGTATGGGCGTCTTGCCCCTTTGCAGGAGGCTCGCCCCTGCCTCCCTCTTTGGGTCTACTGCATCTAGACAGGGGGTGTTCACCTCCGCAGTTTGAGCATGCATGCTTAAACCTGCAGTTAGGCGCCCATCTGCAGACCCCTTCGTTGTACGAAAAACAGGTCTTAAGACCTGCTCCTGAGGCGTGGGTGGGGCCCTTACCTCCACCGGCCCCGCTCCGAAAGGGCGTCGTGACTCTCATGGGTGTCATGATATTTAGCCAATACGCCACCGCTTTGTCGCTCCATGCCATACTTGGCCTTGAGGCCAAGTATTGCCGGAATTCCTCATCGTACCGCCACCAGGCTGTACCCCCATAAACCTTGTGAGCATTCCGAATTTCGTCTATGTAGACGAACAATCCCGAACTCTGTTCAGGGTGCCGCTCACACAGTACGCAAGCCCAAATAGAAAATGCTTGCAGCCAGGTATCAAATGTCCTGGGTAGCCTAGCAAAGGATTTCCCCTCCCTGGGGCCCCTCTCGGCCAGGTCTGTTTGCCTAGACATAGGAAGAAGGGAAAACAACTCTATAAACTCCCTCCTCCAGATCTTTTCCTTTACTTCCTGTGGAAGGTGTGCACCCAAATTATCCAACGAGCAGAGGACTATGGGCCTCATGGCTGCGTCGGTAACCCCCACAGTGTTATTCCCAACTGCTGCTACTGCGCTGCCTACCGGCTCGGGCGCGCGCAAGCTAGCTAGCGCCTCGCTCGCGCTCGCTGGCGCCACTACCGCTGCTGGCTGGGACCATGCACCCTTTGCTAGCCCCCCTATCCACGCTCCCATGTCGCGCTCGCTAACTGCAATGTTATGCGCAGCTAATAGAGTCCTTAATGACCCAATAAAAACACCCTTGTCTGCTGCGCAGCTCAATTCTGAGCGCTCACCTGCTTCTGGAAGCTTAGGAGTAGATACGGCCAACGGAGTATCCCCGCGTCTCTCCTGACGCTCCGGGGACTCTGACCGTCTGGCCCTCCGCGGGCTTCTCCTCTCAGATCCGGTGCAAGCACAGCTGCACCGACAAGATCTTCTGCTTCTAGACCGGGATCTCCTTCTAGATCTGTGGGTACAAGAAGAACAGTCACTAGCTCTCCGCGACCTGCATGCCCGCGCCCATACCGCCCTTTCCTCGTCTGAGGAAGGGTCCTGGTCAGCTAAGCTTGCGCGGCTGGAGTAGGCTAGCACTGCCTCCGCCGCCCCCTGTAGGGGGCCCCCTGAGACTTCCTCGGGCGTTGGAATATCCAGCTGTTGGTCAGTCTTGGACCCTTTGCGCTGTGGCCTAACCGTATCGCCCTCAGTCTCTACTCTGCTACGCCTTAGCGGTGTGTGCGTAAATAGCAGCGGACTGTACCTGCTCGTAGCCTTCTTAGCTCGAGTGGGGCGTCCTAGCCTCGCCACTGCCGCTGTCACAGGCATGTCATCAATCATGACCATGCTGTCTTGGCTGTTCATTTCTCTGATGACCCCATCTCTTCTCTCTCTCGTCGTCGCCATGCTCCTCTCGCTGCCAGTTGGGCGTCCCTGTAAAGTACCAGAAGCACTGTTAATTAGGGAAACCCCAGGGACCGTCTGCTTGGCACCGTGAGGGCCTGTAGGAGCCTTTTTAGGACTACCGGCTTTTCTCTTACCCCCTGCACCCCCCTTGCGGGGTGTTAGAGGGGTGTTTCGCGACCTTTGTCGCGGCCTAGGACCTTTAGGCAAGTTGGCAGGTGGTGGCCGGATTGCTAGGCCCTCACCCCCACCGCCCGTGGTCCTGGCGCTCGCTTGCCTGGGGGGTATGGGGTCCCGGCCGCCCTGACCTGTAACCCCCCCATCTCTGGTGTCTCTGCTACCTGATGGACGTGGGTCTGGCAGCCCTACAGTGGTGGGATGGGAAAAAATTTCCCTGGAGGCATCAGGATTGGCTAGGACACCAGCCACCGCAGGCTGTTCCTGTACAATGTGCTGAGCTCCAAGCGCAGAAGGCATGGGAGGTCCCAGCCTGTCCTGCACCCACCTGACCCCTTGGCTTAAGGCACGGGTCCTAACCTCAGCCAGTAAGGCCTCTAAGCCCTCTGGATCCATGGAAATAGCTAACAGGGGAACAAACAGGGGGCACAACAAGCAGCAAGACAGGCACACACAGACACAGGAACACACACAGGCACAGCACACCACAGGGAGACAGGGACACACACACACACAAAAACGGAGGAGGAAAAGAACACAAAACAGACAGGGATAGCCTCAACAGTGATATCCCCTTATATGCTGGTAAGCTGGGGTGAAATCTCAGTAATTAAACCTTCCTACTGTATTCTTAATGCTGCAGGACCTCAGACCTCCGTCCATCCAGTCGGGAGACCGCGCTGCTGTGTTCAATGGCGCGAAACGGGCTTCCGACACGCCCCCCGACGCTCCTGATTGGCTAATAGCCTCACAGGCTCCGCTGGGTCACGTGACGCTACAGGCTGACCCAGGGAGCCTGTGCAGCCTCCGCGTCGTTCAGGTTCATCACTGCATATATTTATGACATTATCATTTCAATATCAAAGCTGGTTTGAAGCAGGTTGCGCCATACTGTTCTGCTTCAGAGCCCACACTGAGCAGTGGGTTAGGTGTAATACACACTGTACATTGCCTTGCATGTTTAATTTGAGTCCTGCTGTCATGATTCTATATTCACCTATAGTTATGTTTGAACTGAAACTTTAAAGTCAGTAACACAAACAGTATGATGACCTATTTTTATTAAGTAAATGTTGAAATAATGGCAAGTATGAGAAGTAAAAGATATATTTCTGAGTCTGGTGAATGGATCAGTTGCTCATGTGGCATTTCTGTGGCAACCTCAACAAATTATCTCCTGCCTTAAAGGGACACTGAACATAATTATGTGTTTTTCATGCTTTTAAAAGAGTGTGCTTTAAGAATTACCAAAGTTGTGTTTTGCATGAAAGAATATTAAGTAAAAACCTGTCTAAATGCAATTGAAATTAACAGGAAATGAGAGCATACATGTGTTATGGATGATAATTAGGAAAATGTCTTTTTACATGTTATTATCCTTGTCTGCATTCCTTACTCACTTATAATGACAAGAAGGTTACCTAAAATGGAGAATGAAACTACAAACAAGATGGAAGACAGAACTACAAATGGGAGTGGCCTGATGATGCATACATCCGTGACCAAATAAGGACAAATGGACGGCTCCTCCCTAAACTGACCAGTATGATGACGACACACTGCAGCAATTTTGAACCAATCAATAAAGCTATTAATTCCTAGACAAAGGAATCATGTGACGCTTGATCAGATAACGTTTTCTACATATAAACGTGTAAACTGCCATTTTTAATACAGAATGCTTGGAGAACTACTATACAGAAACACCGTGTCTGTGTCTTATTTCTCTACAGTGTGCACACTATACAGATACAGAGAAGAATGGACAGGGACAGATATTTCTTGGTAAATACTTTGATATTTACTTTTACACATGTGTCTCTGTATTTAATTGGCAGACAAGTATGAGTCATATTATTATTATTATCAACCTTGATTTGTAACAAGTCAACATATTCTGTAGCTCAAAACAGGGTAGATACAAGTCAAAACATTGTTAACAAATTACAAAAGAACAGAGAGCCCTGTTATTGAGTTTACAATCAAGCATATAAAGTGCTTACCCTAAAGCACCTAATAACTCACAAACTTACAGTATAGGGGGAATGGGTGAGGTATAGAAAGGTGGGGTTCAATATATTGCACATATTAAGGCTGAATGTGATGATCTTCTTGAAACAGTTGAGTTTTTAGTGAGGTTTTGAAGAATTTGGGAGGGAGGCAAGGAGTTCCAAAGAATAGGGGCAGTACGAGAAAAGTCATGAAGAGGAGGTGATAAGAGAGGAGGAAAGAAGAAGGTCTTTAGCAGAGCAAAGAGGACAGTTGGGAGAGTGTTTAGATACAAGAGCAGAGATATAAGAGGGTGCGTTATTGTTGAGCCATACAGCTACATTACTGCTCATTGGCGCATAGGGGCAAGTCCCCAGATAAGTTAAGCATTTTACTTATTTTTTTCCGCTGTGAGAGCAGCAATATCAAATACCCTCTTTTGGATGCATCAAAGAAAAAAATGCTTTGTGTCCCTTTAATAGTTAAAGGTTCATGTTGGCTCCATATGCTCTTTTAACAAACTACATTAGTTAATAAGTAAACAAAGGCATCTGTGTATTAACTATTACATGTAACTGTGCTGTGGTGGGAGCTGACATTTTTGTTTCTGGTATCAGGGCACCATGAAGAAGAAGAATTCCGCTGCTTCCAATGAAATATATTATTTCATGCTTTAAATAAGTTAAAGGACCATTGTCATCCTGCATTTAAAATATACACATTTTAAGAACTACTATAAGAATAACCCGAGAGCTAATTAGTTTATAAGGACACTCCCTCCTAAGAAAGTAGAGAATTAGCTCAGAAAAGAAAATGGTACCACACAGTAAAGAATAATTGCATATAAAACTGAATTATCAAAAAAGGTTGATTTTTTTTTTTCTAAACTAAATGGTCCCTTTGCCTTGAAAATCTTGTGAAATAAACAAAACAAAGGCATAGAGTGGCATATGATAGCATATAAAGTAAAGGTCCATGTCAAATATTCAAAATACACTTTTTAAGAACTACACTTGAAAATAGGGAGCATGTTTTAAAATGTAAAACATAATAATATAGCCTTCATTTGTTTTATTTTTTTAATTTTTTATGAAATCCTGTTGTAAAATCTACTATTTTGGCATCTGCTGATCAGCTTTCTGAGGTGAGAGGAGACTTTGAATGCAGAGAAAGATTCAATGTGCAAAAATTAGAAAAAGGAAGCTAAAACTGTCAGTGCTTTCAACAAGACTCAAAGAAAGCTCATTTGTTTAGAAGGACAAGCCTTCTAAACAAAACCAAATAATAAAAAAATAAAAAAAAGGTTGATCTTATCAAGTTGTGTCCCTATTGAGAACATATGGAAATATATCCGCAAGAAACGAATAATCACACAAAATAAGTTATAGATTGAAGGGGATGAGTATTGATCCAGGGATGAATCCGATCGCCAGTATCTGGGGCCAGGAAGGAATTTTATATTTTTTTCCCTGTTGAGACAACTGCCAAAGTTTAACTGGTTTTTTTTTTCTGTTTGCCTTTCTCTGGATCAATTAACAATAAATCCGCGTAAAGCAGATTAGAGGAGATCTGAAAAGGTTGAACTTGATGGACTAATGTCTTTTTTCAACCTAAATTACTACGTAACTATGTAATTGTAACTATTTTCAAATCCAGTTTTTCCTAATGCTTATGGGACAGCACATTTCAGTGAGATGCACTGCTCTATAATGGTAAATGTTTTCTTGAATTGAAGATTATACATAATACAACTCAAACAAATAAAAGCAAAGGACTGGTTGATGAGACCAAATAATTCACTGTTTAGAACTGGATTATTAAAGGCTGTTGTTGTTCAGTTGTGTCCAACACTCTGTGACCCTATAGACCTCAGCATGCCAGGCACATCCATACCTGGCAAAGATCCTGGAGTGGGTTGCCAGTTCCTTCTCCAGTGGACTCGGTGTCAGTAAAAAAACTGATCTTAATGGCAGTTTCTGTATGACGCGGAGGCTGCACAGGCTCCCTGGGTCAGCCCGCAGCGTTGCGTGACCCAGAGGAGCCTGTAAGGCTGCATCAGCCAATCAGAAGCGGCGGGGGCGGGACTTCTGCCGCATTCGCGCGCCGGGAGTCAGTTTGGCGCGGTCTCCGTGGAAAACAGATGGAGGTCTGAGGGCTCCTGCATCAGGTAACAAAAAGTAGGAGGTTAAGACTGAGATTACTCCCCAGCTTTAAAAAGCACATAAGGGGCAGAGTGAAAGAGTCTGTCTGCGTCTGGTGTGTGTCTTTTCTGTGTTGACCACTGTCCTTGCGGTCCGTTTTTGTTTGTCTTGGGGGGGCCTGAGGTGCCTGAGGTATGGATGCTTTTGAACTAGAGGCCTTACTTGCTGATGTTAGGACCCGGGCCTTAAGCCTTAAGCTAGGAAAACCACAAGCAGGTACAGTCCACTGCTATTCACCCACACCCCCCTAAGACGACAAAGAACCGAGACTGAGGGCGTTACGGTTAGGCCACAGCGAAAAGTGACTAATCCTGACCCACAGGTAGAATTTATAACGCCCCAAGCAGTGTCAAGGGGATTAGTACAAAAGGCTGCAGAGCCCGCGGCGCTAGCCCATTCCAGCCGTGCAAGCTTAGGTGACCACGACCAGTCCTCACAGGTCACGGAGAGCTAGTGACTGTTCCTCTTGCATCCATAGGTCCGGAAGACGTTCAAGATCAAGGAGCAGAAGATCTTGCCGTTGCAGCTGTGCCTGCGGATCGGAGAGAGGACGGAGCCCGCGGAGGGCCACGCAGTCAGAATCCCCAGGGCGTCTGGAGAGACGCAGGGACACCCCGTTGGCAGTGTCTACACCAAGGCTCCCAGAAGCAGGTGAGGTGCCAACAGTAGGAGGAGTAGAGGAGGCAGACAAATGTGAACTGCCACACACAAAAAAGGGTTTCTTTGGGTCCCTTAAGACCCTCTTAGCCACACACAACATCGCGGTGAGCGAACAGGAGATGGGCGCGTGGATAGGGGGCTTAGCCAGAGGGGTGTGGGCAGAGCAGTCCAACAGCGAGGCAGCGGGTAGTGGGGTACCGTCCGCGATAGTGGTGGCACCAGGGCCTCCGGGGGCTATGGGTGGGCCGGGCCCGCAGGCAAGCAGTACCAATGCAGTAGCCTCAGATGCTGCCATGAGACCAATTGTCTTGTGCGCACTAGACAATCTAGGGGCACACCTTCCCCAGGAGGTGAAGGAAAAAATCTGGAGGAGGGAATTTGTGGAACTTTTCTCCCTTCTTCCCATGTCCAGACAGATGCACATGGGGGAGAGGGGACTGTGAGAAGGTGTAGGTCCTATAGGAGACTGCCGACGCAGGTCCTATAGGAGACTGCCTAGAACCTTTGACACGTGGCTACAGGCGTTTTCAATCATGGCATGCGTGCTATGAGAACAACACCCTGAGCAAGGCTCGGGTTTGTTGTATATAAAGATGAGATACGCAACGCCATAAAGTGTACGGGGGCATGGCATGGTGGCGGTACGATGAGGAGTTCCGCCAATACCTGGCATCTAGGCCAGCGATGGCATGGAGCGATAAAGCGGTGGCATACTGGCTGAACATTATGACACCTATGCGCGTCATGCCGCCCTTTCGTGCCGGAGCCGGTGGGGTCAGGATCCCCACCGCCACCCCGGCTACAGGTCTCAAGACCTGTTTTGCCTACAACGAAGGGGTATGTAAATGGGCCACTAACTGCAGGTTCAAGCATGCGTGCTCAAGCTGCGGCGGCGAACACCCCCTTGCCAGATGCACCAGGCCAAAGGAAGGGGGCAGAGGAGAGCCCTCTGCCAAAGGGCAAAACGCCCATACGCCTCCCCAGCATGCTGCCATGGCTAAAACGCTACGGTAGAACAGCGGGCAACGGCGCCGCAGCTCACCTCCTGGAAGCGGGTTTCCAGGAAGGCTTTAGGATCCCATGCACAAAAGATCTGCGGGGGTCCACAGCACCGAACTTGGGGTCGGTACGGGAATTCCCGCGGGTAGCAGAAGCTAAGGTGCACAACGAGGTACAACTGGGGTGGATGGCAGGGCCATTCGCTCCCCCCCCCCCCCATCCAGGGGCTTATCGTTTCCCCTCTAGGCGTTGTTCCCAAGAAAGAGACAGGAAAATTTAGGTTAATTCAACATCTCTCCTACCCAAAAGGTGGGTCGGTTAACGACGGGATCGCAAAGGATCAATCAGCCGTGTCTTATGAGTCCTTTGACCGGGCCTGGGAAATGGTCAGGTTTGAAGGTTTGAAGCGGCTTTCAGATTGTTGCCGGTTCACCCGTCGAGCCACCGTCTCCTGGGTTGCTACGTCGATGACAGCTATTTCATTGACCTATGTTTACCTATGGGGTGTTCAATATCTTGTGCCTACTTCGAGAGGTTCAGTTCATTCTTGCAATGGGTTGCACGCACGGTAGCGGGGTACAAGAGCATTATACGCTACCTGGATGACTTCCTGTCCATCGGTCCAGCAGGGCAAGATACCTGCCGTTTCATCTTGGAAGTGTTCACCAAAATCTGTCTGGATTTTGGGGTACCACTGGCCCACAAAAAAAACCTTAGTGCACTTAGTGCACTTAGTGCTGTGCTGCCTTCGCCTGAACATATGGTTTCAGGCGAGGCTGGTACTGGATTTAGAGAATGGCATTGCTGACGCCCTTTCTCGGTTTCAGG
Organism: Discoglossus pictus; assembly: GCA_027410445.1. Taxonomy (NCBI): domain Eukaryota; kingdom Metazoa; phylum Chordata; class Amphibia; order Anura; family Alytidae; genus Discoglossus; species Discoglossus pictus. The sequence continues at coordinate 343,294,247 of CM050166.1, forward strand.
AAGAACGGTTCAGGGCTCTGGCCCCCCGGGGAGGGGGAGGCTATTCCCGCGGAGATCTGGGAGCTTGGAGCTGCCAGGTAATGAGACTCATCACACAGTCTGTTGCCCCGGCGACGTGGGCCGCGTATAAACGCGTGTGAGCAAAATGGAATGACCTAGTTAAGATGGCCGGAGGGTCGACATCAGAGTATAAGACCCTAGGGATACTGCTTTGGCATCTGTTGCGGTGTGCCGAGGAAGGTGAGAAAAAAGCAGTGGTTGGGAGACAGGTCACGGCCATAGCCTTCATGTTCAAGCTGGCAGGGCAGAGGGACCTTACAAAGGAGTTCATAGTGCACAAGGTGGTGCGCGGCATGTTTAACGGTGATCGCAGGCCAGATACCAGGCAGCCGATTACCTTCTCTTTGTTACTGCGAATGGCGCAGGTATTGGCGGTAAAGTGTAGGACCCCCTTTGAATCTCTGCTTTTCCGTACGGCTTTTTCCCTGGCGTTCTTCGGAGCGTTCCGGATAGGGGAGTTAGTTGCGAACAGTAGACACGATTCCGGGGGTATATAAGTGGTGGATACCTGCCACAGGGAAGGCACGGTGGCGGTATGGCTCCGTAGGTCTAAGGCCGACCAGTTGGGTAAAGGTAAAGAGGTGGTGTTGCACCGCGTGGGCATGGAGTGTTGCCTCTACGGGTGTATGGTGGAGTACCTTGGTCAGCGACCGGTGGGACGTTGTTCGCTGTTTATACATGCCGTCGGGGCGGCGTTATCCCGTTACCAGTTTGAAAAAATGCTAAAAGTTGCACAGTTTGGGTTTGGAGCAGGCGGAGTTTGGAACACGCTCTTTCAGAATCGGGGCTGCTACCGAAGTAGCTAGGTTAGGCTTACCCGACGCGGTTGTCAAGCGGATTAGGAGATGGAAGTCAGAACGTTTTTGGTCTTATGTACGGCCTAAGGCAGTAGTCTAATGGCTGTTGCTTTCTGCTTTCAGGAGGACAGAAGCAACTGTGGATTTTGGGTCACTCGTATGTGTACTGGGCCCAAAGGTTGGCCGCAGTTACAGAGGGAAAGACACAACTGTGTTTTCCTGTCACAGACTTACACGTGCGATGGCTCGGGGTTCGAGGTCTGCGGTGGGCGCAGTTGGATGGGCTGTTGGACACATATGCCTAGCAGTATGGTCAACCCAGTTTAATAATAATTCACGCCGGCGGTAACGACCTAGGAACGGTTCCCATGCATAGAATGCTAAAAGTCATGAAGAGAGACGTGGAGAACTGGACGAAGAAGTTCCAGGGTACGTTTGTGATATGGTCGGAAATGATAAAGAGAAGATCCTGGCGGAATGCGCAAGACCCGTCGGTTGGATAGATCAAGGCAGAAGATTAACCAGCAGCTGGCAAGTTTCGTTCGGAAGTTGGGCTTCGTGGCCATCAGGTCAAAGTGCACTTTACGGAAATAGGGCTGGAGCTATTGATGTTGGAGTTCAGTGAGAGCGTAGTACGGGCCTTGGCTTTGATTGACAGCAGGGGGGGATCGCCCACTGGCCTAAGTGGGCGTGGCCCTACCTCACAGGGCGTGCTTAAGATAAGCATTGGGGCTTTGGGCAGGGCCCAAGGCGTGAGGTCACTGTCCGTAGCCGGGCTCCTCCCCCTTTATGTTAATAAGCTAATATGTATAATATATACAGTTTTAAGTTTTAAGTTATGTTAAATGGTTAAATTATAATAAAGCTGTGGCCTGTGTTTTCTCCCAAAAGAAGATCGGTGTGGTGTCAATCATTTTAGATAAGTCTAAATGGATCATGCTTGGGTCATGCTCCTTACAAAAATAGAGGAGTTACTAGCAAACTAAATAAGTTTCAGAACTTTTACATATCTCTAGTATTGCTGCTTAACATAAAAAAGTAAACTATTTTAGATGGAGATTGACCTTTAATGTTGAAGAATGTCACAATTAAAGAACTATTGAAGTACTCAATTTACAATGTGTTCTTTTGGAGAACAAAATAATAATAAGTAATGGCAAAATGTTTTATAATGTTTAAAAAATATAGACAGAGTTTATTTTTTTTTCAATTATGCAATTTTATCTATTAGCAGAATTACATTACTAATTTGTTAATTTCCCTCTGAGTTTTAAGTAGCATGAGCACATTCAGGAAGATTTTAGTAAGCAGAATATGTGTGTATGGAGCATTTTGTACTTATTAAGTGTGTGTATCTCTAAAACTTAGTTTAGTCCTTGCACAGTATGTAACACTACAACATGGTGCATCATTTTAACCATTTGCATTTGAACCTTCCTAATGAGCTTTTTGGGTTTCCCTGGTAGTTCAGTGCTGTGACTTGGGTTCAATTCTAGTCAGGGAACCAAGAGGTCACACCACCCTGAAGCCATGAAGGGTTGGGCCTGGTCAGTACTTGGATAAGAGACCACCTTGGAATACAAGGAGCTGTATGCTGTGGCCCACTACAGAAGGAACTAGATACCCACTCAAGTATCTCTGCCATGAATACCAAGTGGATCAGCATGGTGTGTTGTGGTCCCTGAGGTCACAAAGAGTTGGACACGACTAAACAACGCAAACACACAATGAGCCTTCTGCCAGCCAGGGACAGATTCCTGGGTGAATTATTATCCAGAGAAAGAAGACTCAATCAGTGGGCTATTCCCTGAAAATGGGGACATTAGATCACCATATCCTACAAGCATTAAGCTTAGTATTTTTTGTAGTTCAAGTTAATGTAGGATTTCTTGTGGCATGTCAGTGTAGCTTGTGACACATTGCTGCTTATTAGTAGGCGTTGATTTAGACATTTGGAATTTAGGGCTGATGTAGATGCAGTTGTTATAGTCCAGTGGTGAGGGCCAATAGCCCAGGATCTCTCTGTATTCAGTTTCTTTTTGCTTCAGCGCACCTAAGTTATTTAGTTTCATTCTGATTGTTCCGCCTGGGCTCATGTAGAGAGAGATTGAAATCCTGGACTGTTGGTGGCCCTCATAGGAACAAGTGGCCCACCACTGTTATAGACTGGCCACTAAGGCTGTTAAAAGATTCTGATTAGCGCTACGCTAACTCTGCTATATCTACCTTAAAAGGTAAAGGCACCATAAGCTCTTTTGATGTATCCAAAGGTTTAATTTATAGTAGGGAGTGGACACATTTGATATATCAGAATTTACATCTCTTATCTGCAACTTTGCAGTAGGTCTTATGTTCTTAAAAGACCACTAAATTCAGCACAATTTGGACCACATCACTGTAAAGATCCCACAAAAGCAAACTGAAATTCTTTTGAATTTTTGAACTACGTGCATTTTTCACTGAGAGATCAAAATAAAATCTGTGTTTAGGTGTGTGAAAGACTGCACATAGCCTGCTTCATGTCTGCTTCATTACTGCATTACTATATTGCTGTCCATTTAGTGATCCCAACAAACAAAAATGTATCCCTTCCCACATCTTTCTGTACAGGCATGGAATATTGGTACTCATCTAAAGCAGGAAAGATATGGGTTAACTGGTCAGTGTGGTGTAATCTAAGTCCTCAGAGATGCTGTACTATGTCACAACCATTCCACAATAGAGCCTCACACGCTGTACTCGATATTCTGCTACTTATTGATGCAACAGAAAATGGGCAGAATAGACTGAATATAAACAACAATTTAAAACTTATATTTGTTAGCTGTTATATAGATATAGATAATTTTAACATCCAATCTTGCAGTGAGTTCTGTGGCCCTTTAAAGAAAAAAAGGGTACAAATTAAGTAAAACATATTTTATGGACAACTATGCCCCTATAGCTCAAATGTCTGAAACCTGTTAATATTAAAAAGACAATATGTGTCAAAACCACAGAGAAAGGCACAAAATAGAACTTGTATGGACTATTTATGTAATTGCACAGATCTAGTCTATTTTGCCTTTTATTACTCAACACTGTTTGAATTCACAGCAAGCAATTATTTAAATCCACGCTGACTAATTTGGGTTTGACAGAAGAGCAGGATATTGTACAGAGCCACATTTGTCTCCAGAGCTGTAGATTGCTGAACCTGCTATCCATGGTCGTTTTTAACATCCTGTTTTATAGTTTGTCTTAGTATTTGCTTGAATAAATGACAAAAAAAGTTCATATGAATTATGCATTGTCAGCAATATTTGATGTTTAGATATCAGATAAAATACTAGATGAATCTAATATAAACGCATCTATTGTACCTCTAATTGAAATGTTATTATTCTATTCAAGCATTTGGACTCAGCTTCCTTGTGTGAACGTAGTAGAGTTTACACAATCTTTAAAATCATTTTATTTTAAGAAAAAACAGTGTTTGTGAAATATGTAACAAGCTAAAAGAATTAGCAGCTGTGTAAACTATGAACATAAAATAATTTTAGAGGGAATCTTAATCTTTGAAGACTTTGGGCCACATTTAATTGGCCGAATTTGAGATTGGGGAGCCCGTAAGTGAGGTCGCAGGCAAATTTGCTACTCAATTGGCATCTTTTTGTGGTCTCCGATCGGTTTATGAGTTACAGGCTTGAAAATATTGCGTCCATCAAACTCGTAACTTACAGCCTCCAGAAGCCTCTGATCTGTCATTTTCACAGGGCTAAAATCACAAAAATCGCTATTCAATTGCTCAATTTCTCCAAGCTCGCAAACGTATTCACACTTGTAAACCGCAAATGGAGGAGGAAATCCTACGAGTGCTAGAGAGGACCCGCAAGGGGGTTAAACAGCTGTTCATAGCACTGTAAATGCATATAAAAAAATCACTACTGCACTGTAAATAATGGGCAAAAGCGATGATTGACATTAGAATTAATTGCACAACAGTCTCAAGCCCGCAAATCGGCAGGAAATACATTTCAGCGCTAAATCGATCTTAGGTATCAATGAGTTAATACATATCAGGCCACCCATATGGACTAGAACAGTATTGTCATTCATTTTCATAATTCTATAATTTCCATGTTTTGCGAGTCTGAATGCATATCGGACCCCCAAATCTAAGTGAATGACACGTAACCTTCATGTTTTACTGCCGTAATTTGGTCAGTCTCATTTCCTATTGGCTGTTTCGAAATGAGAGGTTTCGGGCTTGCTTAATTGATCATGTTCCGACCCTCATCTGCTCTGGAACAGTGCATGGTTTACGTTGGTCGCTTCAAGCCCGCAACTTGCAAGCTTGAGCAATTGAATAGTCTCACAAATGGAGACCAACGGGCTGTCTGCGATAGAGTTACGGGCCTGGAATTGAATGTGTCTCTTTGTTTGTGATTAGAATGTGTAATTTTTGTCTAGCTTAAGCACATCCTAATAGCTTGGAGCCCGAGAACCTGCTATTATACAACAGTGGAGAAAGGGAGGATGAGAGGTTAGGGATTTCTTAAATCTTTGGAACATTTGGTATTTGACAACTACCCATTACACTGCAAAAACTCAGAAGACAGCTTGCAAGTATAACTGCAAGCCCTGCTCCTGTAAAAATGTGATCACTACTTTCACAAATTCAGCCTTCGCCAAAATATCATGGATATCTCTATGGACCCGCAAAGGTTATTAATAACTGGTGTTCTGCAAATTTTCCTGCCTTAGTCTGACTTTTGTAGATATTTATGCTGGCTCCAAAAAGAGAAAAAGTCATTGTAACTGTATATAGAGACACAAACTTCTCAATTATTAAGCTGGAAACTGCATTGTACTTTTTAATATCAAAGGGAAGGTCTTCCATGCTTAGTTTGCTTCAGTCCCTATGAGCAAGAAACACATGCTTTATAAATATTCCTCTTGATGGAACTGAAATGTTACCTTCAAATAGCATTCACTATTCTACTAGATGTTGTTTCTACAAACTGTTTAAGAGTTTTGGAGCTTGATATGGGATCAAAAGATCTGAACTAACTTTGTATGTTTGTTGGTGTGAGCGGTGTGCAGGGAATGTCTTGGATACAGGACAATGTAACAAGATCGAGCAGCTGGCTTGAAGTTTGTTTGCAGTCCGGCACAATAATGTTATACTGAACTGCTGAATAATACTACAAAGCTGTTTCTTAATCATAGATATTCATGATCCCCTTTGCATGACATTTCTACATTTTTATGAAGTCCGTGTTTCTGTTCTAGATGTTTAAATTGTCACCATAACATACCTTCCAACATTTCAAATAGCTAAAGAGGGACACTTATATTCTTAATTATGTACTAATAGGCAGAGGTATCACCAGTCTGTACAAGGTAGATACAGGTATACCCTGCTTAAAGCTACCCCGTTTAGAGCTGATTCACTATAGAGCTATTTTTCCTGTCCGACCCCATTAAATGCTTAACTCTGCTATAAAGCAGTTTTCGCCTGCCAAATCCGATATTAACGCTCTGATTCTCTATAGCATTGCCTCGCTATAATGCTGTATTTGCCTGTCGGACCCCTTTTACTGCTCTGATTCTCTATAGTATTGCCCTGCTTTAACGCTGTGTTTGCCTGTCGGACCCCTTTTCACGCTCTGATACACTATAACACTGATTTTTTTTCTCCAAAGAAACAGAATCCAGGATGAGCCAGAAGCTTCAATATCAATAATTTCAAGTTTATATCTCTGCTAATGTTCAGTTTGTGTCAATGTTATATGTTTGCTGTTTCTTTGAAGTCCATATAAAACCCAAAAAAGTTCAAAACTTCAATTAAAATTGTGTTGTTTTTCATGAGTTCCCCTATCCCTATCTTCCTCATGTTAAACTGCCCTGGTTGGAGCCGTTTCGCTTAGCACTCCTATTGCCTGGAACCTATCTACAGCGTTAAACGAGGTATAGCTGTACTAAATTTCACTTATAAGCACCCCCAATTCATTCATTCTGTAGATTTTACACTATAGACTTCTATTGGTCTCCTAGATTTTGAGAGAAAACAACAGTAGGAACCAATAATAGTGGGACATGGTCAGGAATGGAACATAGGGTTGTTTATCCTTTTATATGTGATTTTCCTTCAAAATATCAGAGATATTTTGCAAACTAAGAAGGGCAGGGGGATTTCCTATGAAAAGATTGACTGCCCCTCTAAAAAGTGGGAGTGTTGGGAAGTATGCTGTAGTGGTTAATAAAAGATTATGGTCCCTATGCTAATCCTTGAAAAATCAATTATGAATTAGGTAGTAGAACCTAAAAAAATCTACCTAGCTATGTTAATCACCCATCCCTAAAAAATTGCTACGAGTCACTGCGGTAAGCTGGAGTTGGAAATTACAAATAACTTTTCTATTGACTTTTCACACTGACTATACAATACAAGGTGTTAAGAGAGATTATCACCCTATGCTAATAAGATTTTACAGACCCCTCACAAATGAGGGCACTGCCGTAACTGCAAATAAATAAACAAATTAATACGGATGCCAAACACCACTTGCATGGGCTTGGAAAACCATGGTGGACTGCCGCAGCACCTCTTAAAGGGGCAGGACGATAACAAACAAAAGCATGCGCTAAATCATCACAAATTAAGGATTTACATTGCTATTGGCACATATATGCAATCTAAAACAATATGTCAACTGTGTGTCAACTGTGACTTATCTGACATATTGAAAAGTAAAATATCTGCTCACAGATGGATACTGTGACAGATCCATCTGTAAAGATAAAGTATTAAACGTGTATGTACCCCTATTCATGGATATATCCCTTACAATGTCCCCCCATGCATGATGTTTATACTCATTTTAATGAGAATCAGGTGATAGAGTCAATGTGATGTGTGAGTGGCATGAGCGGTGAGTCACTGGTGTCAGATGGTTGGAGGGCAAAGATTATCTAACATGCACAGCAGTAGGTCAGACATACAGGCACCAACTATATAGTCTACAGGGTTTCTCTGCCCCAGAACCAGGGGCAGAGAGAGACAGAGAGACATGTTCTCCCTTCCCCTACCTGTGCAAGAATGAATTAGGTTAACGCCCCTAAAGGCGGCCCTGGGGGAGGAGACTAAAAGCTCCCACAGATTAGCCCCGTCCGATTATACAGAGGTAATTAGCTGATTCTAAGAGTTACTCCACTGGCCCAGAGGGGGATGGGGGTTTGGCTAAAGGTAGCCACTCCCTATAATGTGTTATGTAAGGTCTTAAATAAGCTGAACCGATTCAATAAAGTGTTCTTAATTTTCATCACAACTTGAGTAAACATGTATTACTTACCAAAGGACACATGCTGGTAGTAAAGATCGTCAGACTTACTATACAGGCTGCCCAGCGCACACTACCCAAATGCTGGGACATATAGGTCTTTGTACCTTAATACTGGTGGCTAGTGACGGGATGACCCTCATCGCCCAGAGAGACAACTATATCCAAGATTAATGAAAAGACATTACCAAGGGCTGAAAAGAGCTACCCTTAAAGACCTACTGGAACAAAGAACCAGACAAGCCAGTAATCTCAAAAAAAGGGGAGATTATTGTACTGCTAAACGAAATGGATGAAGGAACCAATGGGCCCAGCACAGCTGACAGAACCCCCGAAGAGGCAAGAATCAGACTGGCTCATTATGGTCCCAACCAGAGATCATCAGCCGGGTCATGGACGCTGTGGATGCCAACCTGCAACGCCAAAGCGGTGCTGCAGCAGCTCCAGTTCTAGCATCCCCGGTGGAGAAAAGGAAGATACAGTTTGCAGCTTTTAAATCCTTCATTGAAACAGAAGGGGAGATTGATGGGTACCCGCAGAAGACTGGGTTACTATATTGTCCGGAAAGCTATCCGGCCGGGCCAGTGACGCTTTTCGGGCCATTCCTGATGAGGAGATCGGGGATTATGTGGCTGTAAAGGAAGCTTTGCTCTCCCGGTATGCCGCTACACCAGAGGCATACCAGAGGCGGTTCAGAGACACTGCCAAACTAACTGGGGATTCCTACGTCGAATGGGCATGTAAAGTACACCGCACAGCCGCTCACTGGATGGCGGGGTGTCAAGCCGTATCCGGGAAAGAGGTGCTGCAGATGTTCCTGCTGGAACATGGTTTTGAGAAATTATCCCCAGGCGTCAGAGAGTGGGTAAGGGACCGTAAACCCTCCACCATGCATGAAGCAGCCCGTCTGGCAGATGAGTACACGGATGCCCGTAAACTGGACAGTGCTATTGTTAAGACTCCTGCCAGAGTGGAGTACCGACCAGCAGCACCCCCTCCAGCTAATAACTACCCTTAGCCGCCCCGGCCTAATTCACGGGACTACTCAACGGTGGCTATGAGAGTAGCCGGAGGCGCTGTGTTTCGCCTACCCGTTGCCTGGATACATTTGGATTGGGGAGTGGGCGCTCGACATGTGAATGTGGGGATCATGAGGGATTTACCAGCTGATGTCCTCCTTGGAAATGACCTGGCCCCTCTTATCTCTGCATATGCTCCCATGGGTCCCACCGAAGTCAATGCTGTGACGACCCGGGCCCAGACCCGTGCCGCCGAGACCGGCCCACCTGCTGCTGAGACCCAGGCAAGACTCTCTACCCCGACTTGCACCTTAGATCAGACCCCCTTAGGCTAGGATATCCCAGAGACGTACAGGAGGGAAACCCGGGAGGAACCGACCCTGGAAAAGTATAGGGCTAGGGCAAAGGCTGGGGAAGAGGGAGTAGATGGGGAGCATTACGTGTGGGTGGGGGACAAGCTGTATAGGATCCCTAAACCTTCCCAGAAACAGAATACCCCTCCGCAGAAATGGCAGCTGGTGGTGCCTGCGAAATACCGACAGGAGATTCTGCGGATTGGGCATGATGTGCCGTTAGCTGGACATCTAGGCACCCGCCGCACAGCTCATAGGATCACTCAAAATGTATTTTGGCCCAATTTTAGCCGAGATGTGCGGGTATACTGTAGCACTTGTGACACATGTCAACGGGTGGGTAAACGGGGGGATCACCCAAAAGCTAGGCTTATGTCTATGCCTATCATTGGGGAACCCTTTTCCCGCATAGCCGTTGACATTGTGGGTCCCCTGGCCAGGGCTAGTCCATCAGGTAAGAAGTATATTCTCACTGTGGTGGACTATGCCACTCGTTACCCAGAGACAGTAGCGCTGTCTAATATTGAGGCCGAGACAGTAGCTGATGCCCTGGTTAAGATTTTTACTAGGGTAGGGTTCCCTCAGGAGATTCTCTCCGACCAGGGAACTCAGTTTACTGCTGGGCTCACCCAGCAGCTGTGGAAGGTGTGTGGCATTAAACCGCTGCTTAGCTCACCCTATCACCCACAGACTAACGGTCTCTGCGAGCCATTTAATGGCACCCTCAAGCAGATGTTGAGGACCTTTACTGACACTTGCAGAGACTGGGAGCGATTCCTGCCTCCTCTGCTATTTGCATACAGAGAGGTGCCTCGGGAATCTACTGAGTTCTCTCCCTTTGAGCTACTCTATGGGAGAAGGGTCCGCGGACCCCTAGATCTCATTAGAGGACACTGGGAGGGAGAGACAGAACAGGAAGGAACTCCCATCGTGCCATATGTTCTGGAACTCCGGGACCGCATGGAGAAACTGTCCCTAATAGTAAGGGGGAATCTCCAGGCGGCCCAGGGGAGACAGAAGAGGTGGTATGATCGGGGTGCCCGACAGCGGGTCTTCCAGGTGGGGCAAAGGGTTTTAGTGCTTAAACCTGTGAAGACGAACAAGATGCAAGCATCTTTGCAGGGCCGGTATAACATAGTAGCTCAGGTATGTGATACTACCTACCTTATAGCCAGCTGTGCAGATGAAAGGATTCAGCGATCCTTCCATGTGAATATGCTGAAGGAGTATCAGGAGTTGACTGCTTGACCCTCAAACACAGAGCTTATGTCTCGTTCTTGGGGGGATTCATGGTATGCTGTTACAGACTGACTGCCAGGAGTGTAAGCATCTTGGGGTGTTTTTCCTGTTCAGCTGCTAGCAGCTATTCGTGGGGTTCCAGTTCCAGGCTTGGAGCATTTTCCCCTTGGATCTAGTTTGGGGGAATGGGTGTCCTGCAGTAGCTGTCCCTATATCACTGGACGGGCAGATCAACTAAAATGGCCTTGGCATCCCCTTATATGTGTGGGGGTACGGTTACAGATACATCTCTTAAAGAGACAACACATCCAGAAATAGCCTCAAAAATCAGAGACCTACATTACAAATAATCCATTACAGTCACAGAGACACAAATGGGAAAAGTATAAATATATCATAAGGTTTCACCTCAATATGTTTGGCTACACCTGTCTTTGGAAGACCCAGATCATTGCTACTGTGCAAGTGCAAACATGTATAACAATAATGAGCATGTGACAATTACTGATACTCCTCATGTATCAATTGAACATTAATTACATGTGTCAGATGCTTAACAACCTTGCAGTGGAATAATACAGCCCATTAGTGTCACTATGTATATGTATCAAGCTAATAATAATCAATACTGATCTTGTTCACCCATGTTTCGCAAAATAGAGTGGACATAATCTTAAGAAGTGTGTGAACACATATTGCATGTATTTACACATGCAACTCACACTTGTGTCACTGGAATGTTATAGATTCATAAACTGTATTAAGGGATGACTATACAGGATGATGACTAATATCCTAAAATAAAATGGTTAAATAATTGTTATGTATGTGGATGTCACTAATCTATTAGCTTGAGAAACACATGGAAACATAGATAACGCTATCAATAACATCCTTTATTGAATACACAGAGCACAGTCATAAACACATACCACTGTGCATTAATATCATGAATAAGGTGTGGGACGTTCCAAAAGGACCAGAGTCTGGAGAAAAAAATGACAAAACCTAAAAGGGTTAAGGTAATACTGTATAATAATAATGATGCGTAGCATCTACTAGGGCTACTAGGGTCACATGTGGTCGATACACCACAAGAACCATAATAAGATTAAGAAGAATATCATGAAAATCTTAATATAATAGAAGCAACCAGTAATGCTCATAGCACATACAACATGCTACATTACACAGATGCGGATATTCAAGGATTATGTAATCCAATTCAATTATACATACATACAGTGTGTTTAAAAAAAAGGTGGTCCTAAGCTAAAAGAAGGCAGAAAAGGAGAAATTAGTATCTGTAAACAAAAGCTGTATGTACAGTACAGTGGGAATATACTTACAACTTATCTGAACTTCATCCACAAGCAGGGAAAATTGTTCTCTATCTGACATTTGAAATCACTTGTCATCACCACAAGTAATGATGTGGCATCTCACAAGTAATGTTTAGTGGGGAGCACATCCAGTGGGACCAGAGTATATATATATATATATATATATATATATATATATATATATATATATATATATATATAATATATATATATATATATATATATATATATATCAGAGATGTTTCGGACTTTAAAAAGAGAGGTGCGCTCTCAAAAGCTAGTCATGAAAACTATGAATATGTTTGTCCAATAAAAAAGGTATCCCTATATACTGCAATACTCTGATTATTCATCTAGATTACTGGACACTCACGGCTACCTTACTCTTTATATACAGTATATACTAGCAACTTGCCCGTCAAAAATTACGGCAATAAAATGTGAATGCTAGCAATGCTGTTTGCCACACTATGGGAGCCTCTCCCCCTCTACTTTACTGGCATCGCGATGAGTGCCTTCAGCGCTCATCACGGGCAACATCGCTCATTGCAAGTCTCTCCCTCTGTTTACTTCCTCCCTTGTGTCTCATTTCCCCCCTCCTCTCCCGCCCTTGTGTCTCCTTTCCCACCTCCTCTCCCCTGTGTCTCTTTCCCCCATGTCTCTTCCCCCTGTGTCTCTTCCCCCCTCCCTCATGCCTGTCCCCCCCCATTTTGCTCCCCTGTGTCTCTTCCCCCTCCTCTCTCTCCCCTGTATTTACCCCCCTTCTCCCACCCCTGTGTGTCTCCCCCTCTCCCTGTGTCTTTCCCCCCTGTCTCTTTACCCACCTCTCCCTCCCCTGTGTGTCTCTTGCCCCCCTCTCCCTCCCCTGTGTCTCTTTCCCCCATGTCTCTTCCCCCTGTGTCTCTTCCCCCCTCCCTCATGCCTGTCCCCCCCATTTTGCTCCCCTGTGTCTCTTCCCCCTCCTCTCTCTCCCCTGTATTTACCCCCCTTCTCCCACCCCTGTGTGTCTCCCCCTCCCCTTTGTCTCCCCCCCTGTGTGTCTCCCCCTCCTCCCCTGTGTCTCTTCCCCCTTCTCTCACTCCCATTTTTCTTTCCCCCCTCCTCTCAATCCCCTGTGTCTCTCCCCCCTCACTCCTTTTTGTCTCTCCCCTCTCACTCCCCTGTGTCTCTCTCCCCCTCCTCTCACTCCCCATGTGTCTCTCCCACCTCCTCTGTGTATCTCCCCCACTCTCATTCCCCTGTCTCCCCGTTCCTCTCGCTCCCCGGTGTGTCTACCCCCCTCCTCCCCTACCCCTGTTTGTCTTCCTCCCTTCCCTGTGTCTCCCCCCCCTCCTCTCACTCCCCTGTGTACCTCCCGCCTCCTCTCACTTCTTTGTGTCTTCCCCCCCCCCCCACCTTTCACTCCCCTGTGTTTCTCCCCCCTCCTTTCACTCCCAGGTGTCTCTCCCCCCCTGGGTCTTTCCCCCCCTCATTCCCCTGTGTCTATCCCCCCTCCTTTGTGTCTCTCCCCCTCCCCTGTGTGTTTACCCCCTCCTCTCCCTCCCCTGTGTCTCTCCCCCTCCTCTCCCTGCCCTGTGTCTCTCCGCCCTCTCCTCTGTGTCTTCCCCCTCCTTCCCTCGGTGTCTCCCCTCCTCCTCTCTGCACCGGTGTGCAATGCGCTTGTGTGGGCCGCCGCACAATGCGCTTGCGCGGGTTGCCGTGCAATGCGCTTGAGCGGCCCGTTGCGCACTGCGCATGCACAGCTTACGGGATTAGCATAGAGGCCAATGCTTTTACACTCAAAGTTTTCAAACAAAAATATTTTCATTGTACAGTGCTCCTTTAAGTTTGTACAGTATCTCACAAAAGTGAGTACACCCCTCACATTTTTGTAAATATTTTATATCTTTTCATGTGACAACACTGAAGAAATGACACTCTGCTACCATGTAAAGTAGTACGTGTACAGCCTGTATAACAGTGTTAATGTGCTGTCCCCTCAAAATAACTCAACAAACAGCAATTAATGTCTAAACCGTTGGTAACAAAAGTGAGTACACCTCTAAGTGGAAATGTCAAAACTGGGCCCAAATTGTCAATATTTTGTGTGACCACCATTGTTTTCCAGCACTGCCTTAACCCTCATGGGCATGGAGTTCACTAGAGCTTCACAGGTTGCCACTGGAGTCCTCTTCCACTCCTCCATGATGTCATCACGGAGCTGGTGGATATTAGAGACCTTGCACTACCCCACCTTCTGTTTGAGGATGCCCCACAGATTATTACATAGTAACATAGTAATTAAGGCTGAAAAAAGACTTTCAGTCCATCAAGTTCAACCTAATCCGCATATTGCAGATCTCCTCTGATCTGCAATATGCGGATTAGTTATTAATTAATTAGTTGTTAATTAATTATTAATCAACCATTTAATTTTATTTATTTTTTTAAATTATGAATTAATCCAGAGGAACAGAAAAAAAACAAGTGAAACTTAGCCAATCGTCTCAAAGGGAAAAAAAATGAAATCCTTCCTGACCCCAGATACTGGCGATCAGATTTCTCCATGGATCAATACTGTCTCTGTAATTATTCATGATAACCCTGAATTCCCTTTTTAATTAGAAATAAATCCAGTCCCCTTTTAAAGTTATCTATGAAATCCACTGTCACCACCTCCTCTGGTAGAGAATTCCTCAGATTAACCACCCTTAATGTGAAGAACCCTTTTCTTTCTTTAAGGTGGAATATTTTTACTTCTAACCTCAAGGGATGTCCTCTTGTCAGTTGAAAACCTCTTGGCACAAAAAGCTCCCTTGACAAATCTTTATACTGACCCTGGATGTATTTATATAAGGTAATCATATCTCCTCTTAGATGCCTTTTTTCTAGAGAAAATAACTTTAATTGTTTTTAGTCTTTCTTCATAACTTAGCCCCTCCATTCCCCTTATTAGTTTTGCTGCCCTCCTCTGTACCTTTTCCAGCTCTAAAATGTCCTTTTTATGAAGTGGTGCCCAAAATTGTACTCCATATTCCAAATGAGGGCGTACTAGAGATTTGTATAGTGGCAGAATTATATTTGCTTCCCTTGCTTCTATACCCTTCTTAATACATGCTAATATTTTATTTGCCTTTGCAGCTGCTGCTTGGCTTTGAGCACTGTTACCTAGGTGGTTGTCCACAAGCACTCCTTAATCCCTTTCAATATCTGATATGCCTAGATTTGCTCCATTAAGATTATAAATTGCATGGCTATTTTTCCTTCCCAGATGCATAACTTTACATTTATTCATATTAAATCTTATCTACCATTTAGATGCCCATTCCTCAATTTTATATAAATCCATTTGGAGGGAAAGCACATTATTATCTGATTTAATTACCTTGAACAACTTCCTGTCATCAGTGAAAATGAAGACACTACTTTCCAGTCCCACCTCTAAGTCATTAATAAACATGTTAAAAAGGAGAAGACCTAATACTGAACCCTGAGGAACCCCACTTACCACATTAGTCCAATCAGAGTATGCTCAGTTTACAACAACCCTTTGCTTCATGTCTTTAAGCCAGCTCTCAATCCATAAGCAGATATTTACTGCAATTCCTGTATCCCTTAGTTTGCACAATAGTCTCCCATGTGGCACTGTATCAAAAGCCTTTGCAAAATCCAAAAAGACTACATCCACTGAGTTGCCTTGATCCAGGTTGATCCAGGTTCCTACTAACCTCCTCATAGAAACTAATTAGATTTGTTTGACATGAACTATCCTTCGTAAAGCAGTCTCTGTTTCCTCGTATAATTTAAATGCCTGTTTTTTACTCCGTATCTTGATCTTTAAATCATTGTTAAGCCACATGGGTTGTGATTTACTCCTTTTACTTTTATTCCCACTTGGTATATGGTGATGAGTATGTATATTTAGTAAGGATTTAAATGTTGACCATTTATGTTCAGTATTTTTACCTGCCAGTTCTCTGTCCCAGTCTATACATTGTATTGCTGCCCTTAGACCGTTAAAATCTGCCCTTTTAAAATGAAGAGTTTTTGTTGGCCCCTTAAAATTTTGTTTTTTTAATTCAATCTCAAATGAGACTGTGTTGTGATCACAGTTTCCCAAAGGCTGCCCTATTTCAACATTTGATACTATATCAATATTATTTGTGATGACTAAATCTAAGATAGCTTCATTTCTAGTAGGCTCTTGTATAGCCTGGGCCAGATAATGATCCCTGAGTGTACTCAAGAACCTGCTCCCCTGAGCTGAACTGCTGGTCTTATTTATCCAGTTTATTTCAGGGTAATTAAAATCTCCCATTATTAGAACTTGTCCATGCTTAGCTGCATTGCCAATCTGTAACAATAATTGTATTTACTAACTTTCAGCCAGATTTGGGGATTTATAGCATACTCCTACCAATATTCTTTTGGAATTTGCTGCTGCACTGTTTAACTCTACCCACAAACATTCAACATTACCACTAGTTCCTCCATAAATATCTTCTCTGACTATAGGCTTAAATTCAGGCTTAACAAACAGACAAATCCCTCCTCCTCTTATACCATTGCCCCTATCTTTCCTAAATAGGTTATGACCATACAGATTAACAGTCTAGTCATGAGATTCATCCAACCACGTTTCGGTAATGCCTATTAAATCCCATTTTTCATTCATTGCTAATAATTCTAACTTATATTTTTTCTGGCAAGCTTCTGGCATTAGCAAGCATAAACCTTATGTTATGAGTCTGTAGTTCTGAAGTGCCTACCAATGTACTTGAGTTACTTAGTACTACCTCCCTATTGACTATATTACCCTTCCCCCCTATATCTCCTCCCCTACGAGATGTTAATTCATCCCTTATACCCTCTACACTTTCCACCTCATTACTTCTATCTAGTCCCTCCCCCCCACCTACTAGTTTAAAAACTCCCCCAGCCGTTCTACCATCCTATCCCCTAGCACAAAAGCTCTCTCATCATTAAGGTGCAATCCATGCCTGCTGTAGAGATTGTAACGAACTGAGAAGTCAGCCCAGTGCTCTAAAAACCCAAACCCCTACTTAGTGCACCACATCTTTAGCCACGCATTAACCTCCCTAAGCTCCTTCTGCCTCCCTGGGCTGGCACTTGGCACTGGTAGTATCTCAGAAAATACTACCTTGGAGGTCCTTGCCTTCAGCTTATTACATAGTTCTCTAAAATCATTCTTTAGGACACTCCATCTTCAACTAACTTTGTCATTGGTACCAATATGTACCAAGACCGCCGGTTCATTTCCAACCCCTCTCAATAATTTGTCTACCCGATCCACAACATGACGACCCCAGAGCACTCGGAGACAGCAAACTGTTCGATTGCTAGGATCTGAGTGACAAATAACCTTGTCTACCTTCCTAATAATATAGTCCCCTACCACCAAAACCTGTCTGTTGCTCTGCCTATTCTGCCCTTCCACTCCTCCAGTAGAACTGTTCTCCCAGCTGTTACAGGGAACAGCTCTATCTGGCATTGCCATTCCTGAATGGACATCCCCAACAGTTTCACTCAATCTGGCAAATCTATTGGTGTTTGCCAATTCAGAACTGGCCTGCCTCCTCCTGTTCCCCCTGATTCCCCTTTTAACTGTAACCCAGCTACCTCCCTGGACATCCTCACTAGCCCCAGCTCCACCCTCCACGCTAGGCCCAGCTAAACTGTGCTCAGTGAGCACCAACTCCCTTTCCAGTGGAGCAATATCACTAAGTGCTGCAATTCTCCTCTCCAGTTCTCCAATTTGAGCTTCCAGAGAGGCAACATGCTCACAGAGGTATGGACCATGGATCAGCTGTTCCAGTATTGCATACATATGACAGGATGTACACTGAGTTTGGTTGCAACTGGACTGACTCATAATTATTATTATTGTCTACAAAAATTCAGTGGGAAAAATAAAGAATATAAAATAATATATTTGTATAAAGTTTTGAAAAAACCCCAAAAACAAACCAACATATATTTATATCCATTCCTTTCTTATTCTCTTCCCTTTACACTATAAATCCCCCCCCCTTTTCTTTGAAGTCCCCCCTTTTCTTTAAACCCCTACACTTTTACTAGAATTGCACTTATACCAGTAATGTTTGCAAGCTCACAATTATTATTATAACTTCTGCCTTCTCACCTGGGCACAATTAATGCACTCTGCAATTTATCAGCCTTTACTTGCAAAATGAAAATTCACTTTGTCGGGTTTAGGTCGGGTGACATGTTTGGCCAGTCCATCACCTTTACCTTCAGCTTCTTTAGCAAGGCAGTGGTTGTCTTTGAGGTGTGTTTGGTGTCATTATCATGTTGGAATACTGCCCTGCGGCCCAGACTCCAAAGGGAGAGGATCATGCTCTGCTTCAGTATGTCACAGTACATGTATGCATTCATGGTTCTCTCAATGAACTGTAGCTCCCCAGTGCCGGCAGCACTCATGCAGGCCCAGACCATGACACTCCCACCACCAAAAGTATACATCTATACTGAGGAAAGGTAGTTGAAATAATCCCTCAATTACAGATAAACGGATAAGGTACAAAGAACACAAAAACACTGATATGAGATGAAACCCTCAGTTTGAACGTAAACAGTGATGCAGAGAGAGTGGAAGCAGCATCTGACATCATCAGGTAAATGCATATAGTGGGAATCAACATAACATATTATAGAAAACATATATACATATATAGACATATGTGTATATATGTTTGGTCTGGGCCTGCATGAGTGCTGCTGGCACTGGCGAGCTACAGTTCATTGAGGGAACCATGAATGCCAACATGTACTGTGACATACTGAAGCAGAGCACGATCCCCTCCCTTCGGAAACTGGGCCGCAGGGCAGTATTCCAACATGATAACGACCCCAAACACACCTCCAAGACGACCACTGCCTAGCTAAAGAAGCTGAAGGTAAAGGTGATGGACTGGACCTAAACCCTATTGAGCATCTGTGGGGCATCCTCAAATGGAAGGTGGGGGAGTACAAGGTCTCTAACATCCACCAGCTCTGTGATGTCATCATGGAGGAGTGGAAGAGGACTCCAGTGGCAACCTGTGAAGGTCTGGTGAACTCCATGCCCATGAGAGTTTAGGAAATTAATGGTGGCCACACAAAATATTTACACTTTGGGCCCAATTTGGACATTTCCACTTATGGGGTGTACTCACTTTTGTTGCCACTGGTTTAGGCATTAAGGCCTGTGTGTTGAGTAATTTTGAGGGGACAGCAAATTTAAACTGTTATACAGGCTGTACACTTACTACTTTACAATGTAGCAGAGTGTCATTTCTTCAGTGTTGTCACATGAAATTATATAATAAAATATGTACAAAAATGTGAGGGGTGTACTCACTTTTGTGAGATACTGTATATATGCTGGAATATTGTAGCAGAGTGTATGTCAACAAATAATCTTCATAGTGAGGAGTAGTGGATCTGGCTTCTGCTTTCCATTTTTGAGCCAGTTCTTACAGCTGGCACAACTTAAACCACATGCCCACTTTCTAAATTTATCAGGGCTCTATAAATGTTCTCTCTGTACTGCTAACCAGAGCCTAAAATTACAAAATAAGCCTTTGTACAACTTGCTATTTTCTCTACACTGCTTTCCCTAAAGGCTAATGTCTTGCCAACAAAATTGTACAATACTATGTGCACATTTTACTGTAAACCAACCAAACATTTGGAATAGAAATGAATGCATTGTTTATAAGGCAGAAGATTTAAAGGTATTAAGTGGTTCATATTTTCTTTTGATTTTAACTATTTCTGATATTATTCTTTTATCATTTGTTATTTTAATATTGATAGTACATTTTTAAATAATTTACTTTTTTTAAACTGATAATTTGTTACACTGTTTGACTTGAGGCATGTCTGTCTAATTTCTAAAAAAACTGCTATCCAATGAGAGTTATTTACATCATACACAGAATTAGCTAAATGCAAATCACCTGCAGCATATACTAAAATTAGGACATTTGGGGACAGTGTCTGAAGCTGAAAGACTACCAGTCTGTTGGCTTAATCAAAAGATGGTATTTAAATATCTAATTTAAATATTAGAATGGGCTTCATTTTCTTTTGTGGTTAATTGAGATATAAAAATATAATAACAATAGAATCCCAATTTTAATCTAAGTCAATTATAGGTTCAGCACTTCAGTGAATTGTTGATTTCCACTGTCCAGTATGAAACTGAAGCTTCTGAAAACATCAGGCTTCTCTACTGCAGCACATTAGATGACTAAGAATATCATGGACAGAGAGAAATAGCAATGGGCATTAGACAGCTATGAATCTCAAAGAAAAACTGACCGTCAATCTAATCTTATGATAAATTTAGCATTTATTTTGAATATAAATATATATTTATTTTCATTAGAAACTGTCTCAGTGCTCCTCAAGAAGTTTTTTTAAATGTCTTTGTTTAAATTCTCAATGCCCCTGGGCCCTACCAACCCGGCCTTCCCCCAAGATAAATAAAAAAATATATTTATACATATACATACACACACAGTGGCGTAGCTAGAACTTTTACCGCCCAGGGCAACCCCTGAGCTTGCCACCCACCCCTCACTGCCCCAACACCCGCCCCCACCACGTCCCCAACACCTGCGCCCACCACTCCCCATGCCACGCCCCTACATGCTTTTCACTCTAAAATATTTACTTGGGGTTAATATATCTTGAAAAGAATGAGCAAAACCAATATTTAAATATTTAAGTAATATTTTATATGTATATATATGTATATATATATATATATATATAGTATATAAATAGTACATTTGTGTTCACATTTGAATGTTTACAACAAGTTAAAAAATGTTTTTCCTGCCCAGAATTCTGAGTTATTACACTGCACTCTGGGAAGCTGAACAGAGACATGTAAATGCTTGGTTCTTCAATCCATGACTATTTTTAAACATGGCTTCCTTTAAGCTTATGCCCGCTGCATTACACAGCTTTTTTACAAAGCCAAGGTTGGATAATACACAAGCTGGGAATCCTACCCATTGGACAGCCATTTCAAGGTTTCTGCCTGTGTTGTCCCAGCTTGTGTTATGGACCTTATGAATAGGTAGCTCACCACTAAAATCATGTGATATATGGTGGGTAAAAGAGCGATAGAAGTCCTCCACCATACAGTAGTACAGTATGTAAATAGTACATTTGTGTACAGTTGAGTACAGTTGGATTATGCACAAGCTGGGAATCTGTATATATATATATATATATATATATATATATATATATATATATATATATATACATATACATTTATATATGTATATCACATTTGACAGTTACTACATAAGCAACTAAACATATTAAGATATGGGAAAACAAATATATAACAAGATACAAATATGTATTACAACAGTATTAACTAATGCCAGCCGGTTACAAAGTCCAGTGGTCCCCCTGGGCATGACAGAGATCCATTGTTTAAAATTCCATACAACATTATACAGTCCAATTGAGTTCAGCCCTGCCTGAGAGGGCTATTGACCGGACATGGCTGGTGAAAGTGAAATCCAAAAGGGTCCCCCCTTGAACCCAAGAGTCTGACATTGATCTCTACACCAAAAATAATTAAAATGGAAACATTATTTGGCCATGTTTAAAATGTGAAATTTCAAGCTGGTACAGCTGTCTTTCCTCAGACCAGTCCAATTTGCATGTCCCAAGTATAACATTAAGTGTTACCCCTTTCTCTGGAAATACTTTAAAGTAATTAATTGTTAGTCAGCCTTTGTGACAAAAAATAGCATAATGTTTCTTCTTAGCACCTACAAAACTGAGAGCATATAGGAAGCACCCAACATGCCATTCCTGTTTTACATTTCCCCTCATATATTTATTTCTCCATTTCCTAGCTCTCTCTCCTCCCTTTTCCCTCTGTCACTCTCAACACTTTCCACTATCCACCAACTTCTTCTCCCCTTTCCTCTGAAATTGATAAACCAAATTATGTAGCCATTATCACAACAGTCTGTTGGGTTTAATAGTGAATGATTTAATTAGGCTTTTGTTGATCTGCTTACATTTTGCCAGCTGGAGAGAGTTCTGCTGGAGAGGTCCGTCCTCCACTATGACTTTGCTGCGTCACACAGTCTTCTTCTCCTAAAATGGCTGGCAGCGTTCTTGCATGCAACACAGCAGATTGGCGTTGTTCTTGCGCTACCTCACTCTTCATTTTATATATATATATATATATATATATATATATATATATATATATATATGTATATATATATATATATATATATATATATATATATACACACACACACACACACACACACACACACACACACACACACACACACACACTGTATATACTCGAGTATAAGCCGACCCGAGTATAAGCCGAGGCACCTATTTTACCACAAAATACTGGGTAAAATGAGTGACTCAAGTATAAGCCGAGGGTGGGAAATGTGCTCCCCCTGTGTCCCCCCTCTCTCTCCGGTGTCTCTTCTCCCCTCTCCCTTCCCTGTGTCTCTTCCCCCCTCCCTTATCACCCTCCTCAACCCCCCTCCTCATTCTCAACCTCCCTCCTCAACCCCACTCCTCATCCTCAACATCCCTCCTCATCCTCAACCCCCTCTTCCTCAACCCCCTCATCCTCAACCCCCCCATCCTCAACCCCCTCCTCAACCTCAACCCCCCTCCATAACCTCAACCTCCCTCCTTATCCTCAACCTCCCTTCTCATCCTCAACCTCCCTCCTCAACCTTCCTCTTCATCCTCAACCTCCCTCCTCATCCTCAACCTCCCTCCTCATCCTCAACCTCCCTCCTCATCCTCAACCCCCTCCTCAACCCCCCTCAACGTCACTCCTCAACCCCCATCCTTATCCTCAACCCCCCATCCTCATCCTCCCCCCTCAACCCCCCTCCTCACCCCCCTCAACCTCAACCTCCCTCCTCCTCATCAACACCGTCCTCATCCTCCCTCCTCAACCCCCCCTCAACTTCACTCCTCAACCCCCCATCCTCATCCTCCCCCCTCAACCCCCCATCATCATCCTCCCCCCTCAACCCCATCCTCAACGCCCCATCCTCAACCCCCTCCTCAACCCCCCATCCTCAACCCCCCTCTGCTCCGTCTTGACCCTGGCGCGCATGTGACGTCACATGCGCGCATCGTCATTAGCATATACCGGGTGCGAGAACCCGGTATATGCTAATGACGCGGCGCGCATGTGACGTCACATACGCGCCGGGGTCAAGACAGAGCAGAGGCCAGAGAAGAAGCACGTAAGTGAGGGGGAGGTATTTGGAGGGGAGAAAGTGAGGAGGGGGTTGAGGAGGGGGTTGATGAGGAGGAGGGGGGTTGAGGATGAGGAGTGGGAGGGAAAGAAACACGGGGGGTAGAGAGACACGGGGGGGTTAGAGAGACATGGGGGGGTTAGAGAGACACACGGGGGATAGAGAGACACGGTGGGTTAGAGAGACACGGGGGGTTAGAGAGACACTAGGGTGAGTGACTCAAGTATAAGCCGAGGGGGCCCTTTTTAGCCTTAAAAAAAAGGCTGAAAAACTCGGCTTATACTCGAGTATATATGGTATATTGTGGTGAAGTGCCACCAGGGGTCAGAAGAGAGCTCTTCAAGACTTTTCCCCAGGTGTGAGAAAGTTAACAACATTGAGAAGAGTGTCCAGCGTGATCGGAGAGGTCAAAGAGACACAGCTCATCTGCAGATGGAGTGCAGATCCTGAAGGGAGTGGACTCTAAAACAGGCAAGTGTGCAGACCTGTGTTTTGGACTATATTATGAATTACAGAGCAGAGCAGTGAGGGAACTGCAGATAAAAGTATAGGTAGTGCTTCAAAGAGAAGTTAGGATTTGTTTTCTATTTTGATTATTTTCTTTTATGCTGACAAATAAACCGCAAGTTCTGTTAAACCTTACAAAAGGCTCCAGAGTACTCCATTGTGGTGCTGGAAAACAAGGCACGGATCCTGAGAGTGGCAGTGAATCTGTCACAATATATATATATATATATATATATATATATATATATATATATATATATATATATATATATATATATATCCATACAGTGAGGGGGGAAAAGTATTTAATCCCCTGCTGATTTTGAACATTTATCCACTGACAAAGAAATGATCAGTCTATAGTTTTGATGGTAGGAGTATTTTAACAGTGAGAGACAGAAAAACAAAATAAAAAACAGAAAAACGCATGTCAAAAAAAGTTATAAATTGATTCGCAGGTCAATGAGGGACCTTAATGTGCTTTTTCTTGAGCCACGTTGTTGCCTTGGCTGTGTGTTTTGGGTCATTGTCATGCTGGAATACCCATCCACGACCCATTTTCAGTGCCCTGGCTGAGAGAAGGAGGTTCTCACCCAAGATTTGACGGTATCTTGCCCCTTCAATCTTCCCTTTGATGCAGCGCAGTTTTCCTGTCCCCTTAGCAGAAAAACACCCCCAAAGCATAATGTGTCCACGTCCATGTTTGACAGTGGGGATGGTGGTATAGGGGTCATAGGCAGCATTCCTCCACCTCCAAACATGGCGAGTTGAGTTGATGCCAAAGAGCTTAATTTTGGTCTCATCTGACCACAAAACTTTCACCCAGTTCTCCTCTGAATTATTCAGATGTTCATTGGCCAACTTCAGACAGGCCTGTACATGTGCTTTCTTGAGCAGGGGGACTTTGCGGGCGCTGCAGGATTTCAATCCTTCATGGCGTAGTGTGTTACCAATTGTTTTCTTGGTGACTATGGTCCCAGCTGCCTTGAGATCATTATCAAGATCCTCCCATGTAGTTCTGGGCTGATTCCTCCCTGTTCTCATGATAACAAACTCCACGAGGTGAGATCTTGTATGGAGCACCAGACCGAGGGAGACTGGCAGTTATTTTGTGTTTCTTCCATTTGAGAATAATCGCACCAACTGTTGTCACCTTCTCACCAAGCTGCTTGGCGATGGTCTTGTAGACCATTCCAGCCTTGTGTAGGTCTACAACCTTGTCCCTGATATCCTTGGACAGCTCTTTGGTCTTGGCCATGGTGGAGTGTTAGGAATCTGATTGATTGGTTCTGTTTATACAAGTAAAGAGCTGAGATTAGGAGCACTCCCTTTTTAGAGAGTTCTCCTAATCTCAGCTCGTTACCTGTATAAAAGACACCTGGGAGCCAGAAATCTTGCTGATTGATTGGGGATCAAATACTTATTTCACTCATTGACCTGCAAATCAATTTATAACTTTTTTGACATGCGTTTTTCTTGTTTGTTTTTGTTGTTGTTATTTTGTCAGTGAACAAACAGTCACAATCAGCAGGGGATCAAATATTCCCACCTCACTGTACATTATATATATATATATATATATATATATATATATATATAAAACCAGGTCAGTTACCTGATATTGCACGTGGGGGCCCTCTCTTTTCCACCTTTTTCTTGGGCGGGGCCTTCTCAGCCTTCTTAAGCACTTCCTGTCTTCCTCTGTCCTGCACCTAAGTCCAGCACTGAGTCTGTGCCAGAAGTTTGTTTCACAGCACTCTTCGACCTCAGGCTTACCAAACCTGCCTTTGTCACTATATTTCCTTAGGTCCCTCAAACTTGCTGTTTTGGTCCTCCTGCATCATCCATGTCTGTGAGGGCATTCACATCGCTGAAGATCAATGGTTGACATGTCCGCCGAGGCATCCATCGATGAGGAAGCATGATTCCAGCAGAAGGCTTCTACATCTCTGAGAATTGACACATTCGCTAAGCAAGGTAAGTAGCAGATTTGGCCTTAATCCACTGTGCAGCCTTGCCTTGCCCATGTCCTAAGTAATGTTTTTGGCTTTCGAGCCAACACGGTGAGATTATGGCCAAATTCTACTAAATAGCTGTCCCATTTCAACCTTCGCAGGCTCCAACCAATCGTTTTGGCCAAATCGGTGTCCTTGCCCATGTCCAAGGACACGCCCCTAATGACCTTCACACATGCCCTTCTCAACCGTATATGGCATTCTTTTACGTTTAGCCATCGCTTCAATTTGAGCCTCCAGCAAAATCAGCAGGGGATCAAATACTCCCCCCCCCCCCCCACACACTATATATTTATATATATATAATAAATAAAATAAAATTATGGGTCAATGCTTTCACGGGAAGGACATAGTGGTAAAATATGGTAATGCATGATTATGTTTAATTTTGCTTTTTTTTTGTGTGTCCCATATTCATATAATGTGGGGGGGGGGGGGGGGATTTGTTCCCCCCATCTCCCCCAGTTCCTATGCCCCTGGCAATGGGAGTTTAGGAGTTACCAGGTAATAATGACGGATGTCTAATCTAGGACTGTGCATAAGTGACAATGTAATCATACACATAGCTATTTCTATTATGTACCAACTACTGATATACTGTAACATATGTATAGCCAAACTAAGTTTGATCGCACAGTCAGCCATTTTGATTAACAGTAAAGTCATATTTGAATTAAAAAATATATATATTTTTAATTATTAGTGGTACCAGACCATATAGATGTCGGAGTGAGGTGAATGGTTCGATGAAAGGATTACATACAAAATAGCTTATATAAAAACAGCCTCCAAAATCCTCCTTAACACCCCAAAAATATATAACCTAATGCTGTCCTTACCAAGACAATTTAACATGTACTAACAATGACAGCCATATTTTGCCATCTCAACTATTAAACATCAAAACTTGAGTTTTGACTCAAAAAAGGAGATGTTTTAAGATTTGTATTATAACAGCAAGTTCTAAAGAACATAAAGGCAGAATTTAATTCAATCTTGTATAATTACACAACAAGGAAAACATATTTAAATTGATATGCCTGTGCATTTAGTACAGTCAATTAGTATTAAAATAAAACAGTCATAAGAACACAAAATGTTCTACACATTGATAAAGCAAGGAGACAGCACTTGAAGTACATTGTTGGCCCAATGAAAAGGATTTTATTTAATATAATTTTCATAAATTATATCCATTTCATGAAAGTTATTGGAAAATAACATTGCTGTATGGAAAGGACGGGTGTGAGCCAGTCAAAACAATTGTCTTCTGGTTTTAACTTGGTTTTAATTTTAGCTGATAAGCTACCTTCATGTACATCTGTGACCTAAAGCCATGCCCACAGGGAAAGAGCTTCACACTATCAATGTCTTGTCCTACAGCAAATTATGTTCAAATTACCATTATTTTAATTATTGTTTATTTGTAATGCGCCAACATATTCTGTAGCGCTATATAAGGGTTAAGTTCAAGGCAACAAAACAATAGCAGCATTAACATATTGAAAATAATGGAGGGCCCTGTCTTTGGGTTTAGAATCCAGTGTCCATAGATCTTTCCCCAAATCACCTTGCAAGACTGAAAACTCGCAAACGTACAATGTACCATTTGATGTACCACCTGTATTCCAGAACATAAATCCCATGCCATGTCTGCTAGATTTGCCCACGCTGGCTGCTGATTAATCACACACTGAACAGAGCACACAGTGTACATACATTGGAGTGCAGTGGAGTGGAAACAGAAGCTGGACACGCACAAGGGGGACTTCCTGGCTGCATGGAGACTTGGAGGGCAAGTGACAACTGCACAGCTCTGTATAGAGGGGCACAGAAGCAGAACATATTCTGTACATTATACAATACATTCTGTGCAATATATACTTGGGCAGCAGTTAATCATTACATCTATATCTCATCATCCACTGTCTATACTGCTATCCATCCTGATGGTGGGATATTTCCAGGCACACAAAATAAACCAGGTATAGAATCAGACAAATCCATTCTGGTGACTGACCCATGAAAACAGGCACATATAGTCACCCCATCCTAGGTCCAAAACTAAATGGCCACTGCGGCTCCCTGTTAGGGCCATGCAATTCATTAATGCTGCTCTACTAGTTATTTCTTCAAATGCCAGCCTCTCTGCAGAGTGACCAAAAAGCACAAGCACCCCCCCCAATTGCAGTAAAACTCTCACTGTTGCAAGCGAACCATGTAAGTTTATACATTTTTGGTTTCTGATATTGTAATCTTTAAGGGAAAATGTGGAATTTATTCTAACTGAATGACAAAATTGAGTTTTTTTGTTTTGGCCACCATAGGTAGAGACAAGCAGACTGTGATTTGAATTAGCACATGAACGTCACTAATTAGCATTCCCGGAGCTAGTTATGTGTATGCAACACACAAACTATTGGATTTTTCAGAAATGGCACAATTTAGAAAAAAACAACTAATATAATGTATATTTAGATTTTCATCCTTGTTAAGAATAACCGAAAACACAACTTGATTTTGGGGTGACAGACTCCCTTTAGAAATTGTATGCTCTTATTTGTAACATATGGATGTGAAAGCTGGAACATAAAGGAATCTGAGCACCGTAGAATTGACGCCTTTGAATTGTGGTGTTGGAGAGAACTGTTTAGAGTCCCTTGGACTGCAAGAAGATCCAACAAATCAGTACTACAGGAAATCAAGACAAACTGTTCACCGGAAGGTATGATCATGCGATTGAAACTTAAATATTTTGTCCATATCGCGAGAAGACAGTATTCCCTAGAGAAGAATCTGTTTCTGAGAAAGATTAAAGGCACAAGAAGAAGGGGGCGGCAGAGATGGAGATGGATAGATGAGGTCACTAAACTGGTGAACATGAACTTGGTGGAGCTCAAAGGGGCAGAGAATGAGAGATGTACCTGGTGTGCTGCGGTCCATAGGGTCCCAGAAAGTCAGACACCACTGAACGACTAAACAATAAAATGCCTATTAGCAAATATTTACAACATCACACTGTGAATATGGAACTTCAGTGGACATTTAATGAATATATGTTGTCACACTGCAGCAACACTAGAGCTGTGATATAAAACAAACTGGATCAGATAAATAACATGCGTGATCTTGGAACAGTAGCGAAGACACGTGCAATTGGATGCCAAAAATGGAAGTTTAGTGGCTGTGACAGACCAGTAAACACAGGGAATATTTCAGCAGGAGGTTATAGATGTCCCGACAACAACCTGTCAGAGGATTCCTTACAAAACAGAAGCCACAGGGACACAACGGAGTGTGTATCATCAAAAATTTAAAAGCCCTAGCAATAAAACCACATGTGATTTACCCATCCTGTAAATGGAGGCAATTTACCAGCTCACAAAGCATGATTGTACAATATCTAATTTCTACATTAGCGACCAAGTTGCTCATTAAATGCATCTCTACAGATTTTCTTCAATAAATGTCACACCATGCTATATTATTCCAAAAGTGATTTATTAATAGCCTAAATACACTTTCTTGCAAGTTTAGGTAATGTTATTCCAAGGCTTATCACACTGCTAATGGCGGTATATCTTATTTGTAGATAGATTGCTTGCCCCCTTTGTAACATTCATAGAAATAGTATAATTAAAATGTGTTTATGTATTTAGTTAATGCAGCTGTATAGTTAGGACAGTTATATTGAGAATGCATGGAATTATAGGACACTGAAGTACCATTTAAGAGCTTGTTACACCTTTTTAGAAAGTTTCAAATAATTATAGTTTTGGTTTTCTATTTAATGGCACACATTTTGTCATTGTTCCGGAACTAATGGGAAAAACTGTGTATTCTGGTAAGATCTCTATTTAGTTCTTTTGAAAGACTGAAACTTTCCATAACAACTTGGCAAAACACTTGTAAAATAACACTCACCTTCAAGCTATATGTAGACTTGCAGTCCAAAAGGAAATCCTCCATGACACAAGCAGAGTCATATAATTCATTTTTTTTTCCTCTAGAGTGCTTATTATGCTCCTGGCTTAATGAACTCCTAATTAGTAGTCTGGATGAGAGGGGGGTGTATTTAATGTGTGAGTGGAGTAAAGGAGCCTCCAGACTCTGCGCTTGGCATGTAGTTTATACAGCTTCAACATAAAGTTGTTGCTTTTTTTTTGTGAATAATAATCATTATCTTGCTAGTATATTTCATTTCCATTTGACTGCCCTTGTAGTGTAGAATTATATAGGCATGACTCCGAACAGAGATTCTACACACAGTGCATGGGAATCAAAGGCCCATTGGTGGAAGGAGGGATTAGGAGGAAGGAAGATTTTTTTTGATCATTTAATTTGACTGAATCTGACACCACATACCTTACCCCTTACGGGCCAAAAACCAGGCAGCTTGCATCAGCAAATACAAGCACTCTTCTCCAGAAATGTAAACACCCCTTTCACACACACACACACACACACAACTTCCACCATTGTATCATAGATGCCTCAAGTATCCAGCAGAGGCATCAAACTATGTTTTTTCTAATTCAAAACTAGCTTTATAACTATTTCCTTGCCAAATTTTCCGACTTTTCAAACATATTGTTTTCATTCCATAGTGGCCCTTTAATGTTGTTTCACTAGGAATATAATATACCTATGTATCTATTTGCTTTTATGTACTTTATTTTGTTAAGAAGTGCTTAAAAGCTCTGTTTTTCTGCATAAAATTATATTATTTTTATGTTTGCGTCTGCCCCCTGTAGCCCATACAGCTTATGAATACAAGGCTTTAAAGTGCATTTGCAAATTAGCCAGTCAGTGACCTCTCTCAAGTAGCATGTTGCAGAATGTTACCACTGATTGCTGCCGTGAAGACGGTGTACTTCTGATTACGAGGATTAAACGGTCTCATGGCAAACAGAGGGGAGAAACCAGTTAGAAACTATTAGTAAGAGTTTAGGCAGAAAAAAAACATAGCTTTTTAGCACTTCTTAATAAAATAATGTACATAAAAATAAAGAGATACATAAGTATGTTATATTCCTAGTGATATCCAGAAACTTTTCATGTCCTGAATGCCTTTCTATACCATTCTTAGTTGGGATATACCAGTGTATGAGGCTGTCTGGTTGTGATTATTATCACTGAATCATCACATTCTGCTTCCATTTGTTCTGCGGTCACAAGACAATGAAGCTTTGGCTTCCATTGTATGTTATATCCAAATGTGAGAGCTGTTTAGATCAGGGACAGATGATAACTGATAATATTCATTCCAGCTTCAAACTTGTCTGACCAGATTTTTCAAGTCGTTGATTGTTGCAAAGAAATGTAAGTGTTGTAAGAGAAGAGATGTACTGCATGCCCCCTGTGTAGATGATGGCAGGTCAGTGAGGACATCAACAACACGGGACTCTTTGTTTATTGTTTCAAATTACCTTGCAAACACACGATAACATGCCAACAACACAATATAGATAAAACATAGGCTGTTGTACCTTTGTTTTTGGCACAAAATAACACACCGCTCACATTGTTTAACCTTTATATGCATCTATTATTTACAGTGTCGCTCCATTGTCTTTTCTCAACTGATTCTTCTATGACACCTAAGATGCCCTTTAAAGTGCAGTTATAGAACATAATCCGCAATAAGTTATGGATGTCCACCTGACCAGCTGCAGTCCATCATACAATTTTCTGTGGTCTCTAGTCTCCTAAAAACTCTAGAAATATTGAGATAAAACTCTTGGGGCAATTTAAATACTTGGAGAACCCTCTTTAATTTAATCCAGTATAGTGATACCTTTTTTATTGTGCAAACTATTAAATGAAAATGACAAGCTTTCAAGAGTGACCTCTCTTTTGCAAGTCATTGCTTCTGACTTGAAAAAGAGAAGTCACGGTCCTTTCCCTCTTCACCTTAGCAAAATCTGCTCGCTGCAATCTCGCTGCCAACCGACAGATGGCGCTGCCGATTTTCATATAAGGCGCGCCGACAGAAGAGGCCTTGAGCTATGAGAGGCGCACCCGAGGCCCGAGTGCCCGCACTGAACATAGCGATGGCCTCGCTGTCGATTCAGTGCTGTCGAGTTGCGCCACGTCGGAGGGGAGAATAGTTCTTTGCCTTACATCAAACATGACGGCGCCCGAAAATTGATAGCGCCCTCTGCTGGATGGCTCCTGTAACTGCAGCTGCCAAAGAAATGCGATGGTGAAGAGGGATAGATCCGAGGTCACTTTCGAAAAGCTTGTTGTTTTTATTTAACATATTTGTCCAATAAAAAAGGTATCACTATATACAGTATTGCGATTAATTACTCATCTAGATAACTGCACACTTAAGGTTACCTCACTCTTTATATACAGTATATAAATATACATATATATATAGGCAAACAACGGCATTAAAGTATAGTTAAGGTTGCAGTGCATGATGAGGTATTTATGTGATTTTATTCAAAAACCTTTGGTGCACCCTTTGTATAATTTTGGGACGGTTTGAACTGGCTTTATTCGTTAAAAGTTGAATTTTTCAAAATTACTACTTGCAAATAGAGAGAGGGAGTGTTTTTTTCACCAATAGGTCTTTTTGAACCTTTAAACCGAGCAACAATGGCTGTCATCATTAAAGCAAAACTGAATACAATACTTAAAAATTAAAGGCAGTAATTATTTATTTTATATTATTTAAAAGCTTCAGCGGTCATTTAGGAATTCATTTTAAATCATCAATTATTTTTTTATCTATGAGAATACATTTGATTCAGTAAATTTTATCATCAAATACAATGTTCATGAATCAAATACCCAAATCATCGATAATTTGATTTCATTTTACAATTGGAAAATGATAGGCTTAATTCTCCATATTGTGTCACATCCTGCAGACTCCCCACACCTTCCACTTACAACACATTATTAAACAAATGCTCTTTTTACAAAATGAGTAATTATGAGAGCAGCTATTATGACATCATCGTTTACAGTATCTTTACAATATAGAGCAGAGGTGGGTGCTCTGAATACACAGTTTTTGTGGGAGGGAGGATAAGTATTTTTTTTTATATCAAGCCTAAAAGTACTGCTCCAGTCGCAGATATCTGCCTGATCACAGCTGGAGATTCAGTTTGCCCATATTAAATTTTAATTAACATCATAATTATTCTCACATGTAGTCCACAACCAATTTTAGCACCGCAGTTTCCTAACCTAGAAAAAAAAAGGTTATTTTAGTAGCTGGAACTCTGTAATGCTCTAATAATTACCATATTATTATTATACTTATTATTATATGCATACTTTTTAAATAAATCTATTTACGGTATATATTTTTTAATACGTTTTCAGATAATAATCTTGGATCTTTCCCGTTTTAAACCCTTTCATTTCCTGAACTGCGGTATTCGCATATTTTAAATATATTATATACTTTTGGAGAACTTGTTCAGTCATGTCTGACTCTCTGTGACACTATGGACTGCAGCACACCAGGCACATCTTGGCCGTCATTCAATTGCGACTCGGCCAATTGAATAAGGCTCTATATAAGCACACAGCATATTCTTTTTTACAGAAGTTTTTAGTTTGTGAACTTTTATCCAAAAGCAAGGTCTTCACGAACTAAAAACTTCTGTAAAAAAATATGCTATGTGCTTATATGGAGCCCTATTCAACTGACCAAATTGCATTTGAATGAGCCCCTATGTATTTAAAGGCCAGGTTTATTTTATTCACTCGTTGTCCATTAACATGTTTAATTATTCAAATAATTATATATATATATATCACATATATAGTTGTGAGCAAGTGGGGTTGTTGCTAACACTGCAGGCTCGCAAAGCGCTCCTTGCCAAAGGCCCTCCTTGCCAGCAACTGCGGACCTCGCAACATTTACGGACTACGACAAACAAATACAAGACGCGGGACTTAGAAAAAAAACATTACGACCTCGCAAAAATACGACTTTAACGGCCACCCGCGCGAACCTGAAAACATTAAAAAACACAAGAAATACACACAACAAACACATAAAAAGCTTATCCACGGCAAGGGGGGGGGGGGCACCCAGGACCTCTGCGAGTGAAGTTACACCTCGATTTAAGTCCAAATTACAGAGTTTAGACACCCGAAAATCAAGCGAGAGAAAAAATGGCAGACGAAAAACGAAAACGAGGCTACAGGACCGTAAAGCCGCAAAACACCACCAAACACCAACAGATTTTCCGAAAAAGCCGGACGAGCTCCAAGAACAAGTACGCTAAATTAGCCACAGCCGCGTACCATACATTAGGCGCCATTTTAAAACACTAACTTACACAATGCGGAAGTACACAGCTAGCCTGTCTTGAGTGACCCTACATGGTATAGCGGATTTTCCTCGCACACGCACACTATTTACACTACAGAGCACTCAAAACACACATTGTATGCTGCAGCAACATGAAAACAGATTGTCAGCTCTTCAGCATAATGCTTCCTGCATATATTACTTCCAAATAGGTAAAGTATATTCATTTATTAATGTATTATTTAGTTGATTACCATACACCAAACAGCATTAGCTCACTTACAATTTCATTGCCGTCATTTTTTGATGGGCAATATTCTAGTATATATATATATATATATGTGTGTGTGTGTGTTGCTCAGTCGTGTCCAACTCTTCATGACCTCATGGACCGTAACATACCAGGCACATCTTTATGTCCACGGTCATGCTGGTCCACTTGGTATTCATGGCAGAGATATTGGAGTGGGTTGCTAGTTCCTTCTCCAGTGAGCCACAGAATAAAAGTCCTGGTATTTCTAGGGGGTCTACCATCCAAGGACTGACCAGGTGCAACTACCTGCATGGCTTTAGGGTGGTGTGACCTATTGGTTTCCTGACTGGAATCAAACCCAGGTCGCATCAGTGAAAGCACCGATTCTGAACTACTGGACCACCAGGGAACCCTTTATATATATATATATATATATATATATATATATATATATATATATATATATATATATATATAAAATGTAAAAATGTAACTACAGTGGTCCTTTAAGACTGCTGCCATGTAATCTGACACAGGTGTCTCGGTCACCTGTGCTTTGAAGCTCTTTGGATAGAGAGGATACAATATATATAAAAGCAAGTGACCCATTTCACTGTGACCCACCCCATTACAACAAATCAGTTCTATTACATTCCCATCTCAAACCACTTATATCACTTCTTACCGCCATCTCTTCAGTTACATGACATCCCCCTCAGTTGATGCACATTCCCCACCCCATCACAGCTCATTTTAATTAAATTAACACTATTATCACATAATCACTTAATAGCACTGACTCCTAATCCAAGTGATGCTTGTAATCATTTTGGGTGCCGATTGCAGCTCTAGTACATGACATATGCTGAGTAAGTGTAGTTACTTATGTCCTTTTAAATGACCACTATGTCAGCTTTTTCTCTATGTTCTTTTGAATAACTAAACAGGCAAAATGTTTTTAGAAAACAAAGAAAATAAACACAACCATTACATTTTTATCTTTTAGACACAGTCATTCTTGACTGTTTAGTTTCATTCCAGAGCTCATTCTTTCTCTGGAGGGTGTCCCTATAAACAAAAAAAATAAACGTCCCATTAATATAATTCAACTAGGAAATTGCCAGTCAAAAATGACGGGAATAAAATTTGAAAGCTGGCAATGCTGTTTGCCAGACAATGCCTGGCTCTTCCCCCTGTAACTTGCGGGCCTCACGAGCATCTACTTACGGGCCTTGCGATGAGCGCCTTGGGGGCTCATCGCGAGCCTAACAAATAGCGGCTCTGCCCCTTATTGCTGGCCTTGGCCAACTTGTCACTTGTCTTGGCCAACCCGCCCTGTGTCTTTTCCCCACCTGTCCTTCCCCAGTGTCTACTTCCCCCGCCCCCTGTCTCCCCTGTGTCTCCTTTCCCCCTCTCCTGTACCTCCTTTCCCCCTTCACCCTCCCCTATGTCTCCTTCCCCCCTCTCCATCCCCTGAGTCTCCTTTTCCCCTTCTCTCCCTCTTATTCCTCCTTTCCCCCTCTCCCGTCCCCCCTTGTGTCTCCTTCCCCCCTCTCCCTCCCCTGTGTGTCCCCCCTCTTCCTCTCCTGTATCTCCTTTCCCCCCTCTCCCATTCGCCCCTCTCCTTTACCTGTTTCTCTTTTTTCCCTCTTCCTCCCCTGTGTCTCCTTCCCCCCTCTCCCTCTCCTGTACCTCCTTTGCCCCTCTTGCTCCCCTGATTCTCCTTTCCCACCTCCCCCGTCTCCTTTCCCCCTCTCCTGTACCTCCTTTCCCCCTCTCCCTTTCCCCCTTCACCCTCCCCTATTTCTCCTTTCCCCTTCTCCCTCCCGAGTCTCCTTTCCCCCTCTCTTATTCCTCCTTTCCCCCTCTCCCGTCCCCCCTTGTGTCTCCTTCCTCCCTCTCCCTCCCCTGTGTGTGTCCCTCCCTCTTCCTCTCCTGTTTCTCCTTTCCCACCTCTCCCCCTGTCTCCTTTCCCCCCTCTCCTGTTCCTCCCTTCCCCCTCTCCCTTTCCCCTTGTGTCTACTTCCCCCCTCTCCCTTTCCCCCCTTGTGTCTCCTTTCCCCTCTCCCTTTCCCCCCTCATGTCTCATTTACCCCTCTCCCTCCCTTGTCTCTTCCTTCCCCCTCTCCCTTCCTTGTGTCTCCGTTCCCCCTCCTCTCTCTCCCTTGTCTCCCTTCTCCTTTACCTGTTTCTCCTTTTCCCCGCTCCCTCCCCTGTCTCCTTCCCCCCTCTCTCTCTCCTGTACCTCCTTTGCCCCTCTCGCTCCCCTGATTCTCCTTTCCCACCTCTCCCCCTCTCCCTTTCCCCCTTCACCCTCCCCTATGTCTCCTTTCCCCCCTCTCCCTCCCCTGAGTCTCCTTTCCCCCTCTCCCGCCCCCCTTGTGTCTCCTTCCCCCCTCTCCCTCCCCTGTGTCCCCCCCTCTTCCTCTCCTGTATCTCCTTTCCCCCTCTCCAGTTCGTCCCTCTCCCTTACCTGCTCCTCCTTTCCCCCTCTCCCTCCCCTGTGTCTCCTTCCCCCCTCTCCTGTACCTCCTTTGCCACTCTCGCTCCCCTGTTTCTCCTTTCCCCCCTCTCCTGTACCTCCTTTCCCCCATCTCCGTCCCGTCTCCTTTCCCCCTCTCCTGTTC
This sequence comes from Discoglossus pictus, assembly GCA_027410445.1. NCBI lineage: Eukaryota > Metazoa > Chordata > Amphibia > Anura > Alytidae > Discoglossus > Discoglossus pictus. The sequence goes on from CM050166.1 coordinate 343,331,354, forward strand.
CTCCGTTCCCCCTCTCCCTTTGTGTCTACTTTCCCTCTCTCCCTTTCCCCCCTTGTGTCTCCTTTCCCCTCTCCCTTTCCCCCCTCGTGTCTCATTTCCCCCTCTCCCTCCCTTGTCTCTTCCTTTCCCCCTCTCCCTTCCTTGTGTCTCCATTCCCCCTCCTCTCTCTCCCTTGTCTCCCTTTTGCCCCTCTACTTTACCTGTTTCTCCTTTTCCCCTCTCCCTCCCCTGTGTCTCCTTCCCCTCTATCCTGTACCTCCTTTGCCCCTCTCGCTCCCCTGATTCTCCTTTCCCACCTCTCCCCCCCCCCCTGTCTCCTTTCCCCCTCTCCAGTACCTCCTTTGCCCCTCTCCCTTTCCCCTTCACCCTCCCCTATGTCTCCTTTCCCCCCTTTACCTCCCCTGTCTCCTTTCCCCCTCTCTCCCTCTCTTATTCCTCCTTTCCCCCTCTCCCGTCCCCCCTTGTGTCTCCTTCCCCCATCTCCCTCCCCTGTGTCCCCACTCTTCCTCTCCTGTATCTCCTTTCCCCCTCTCCCTTTCGCCCCTCTCCCTTACCTGCTCCTCCTTACCCCTCTCCCTCCCGTGTCTCCTTCCCCCCTCTCCCTCTCCTGTACCTCCTTTGCCCCTCTCGCTCCCCTGTTTCTCCTTTCCCACACCTCCCCCCCATCTCTTTTCCCCCTCTCCTGTACCTCCTTTCCCCATCTCCCTCCCCTGTGTCTCCTTTCCCCCCTCTCCTGTTCCTCCCTTCCCCCTCTCCCTTTCCCCTTGTGTCTACTTTCCCCCTCTCCCTTTCCCCCCTTGTGTCTCCTTTCCCCTCTCCCTTCCCCCCCCCTCGTGTCTTATTTCCCCTTCTCCCTCCCTTGTCTCTTCCTTCCCCTCTCTCCCTTCCTTGTGTCTCCGTTCCCCCTCCTCTCTCTCCCTTGTCTCCTTTCCCCCCTCCTCTGTGCCTCGTACCTGGATGTAACCTGCCAGCAGCGACGCACTCACCTCCTCTTCGGCTCCTGTCTTCCGTCTGAAACTACTTTCTGGATGAAGGCGCGCATTTGTGCAGCTTGATCCAGACAGTAGTTCCCGGCCAGAGGACGGGAGGCGCAGAGGAGAAGACAGAGTGCGTCGCTGCTGCCAGGGTTGCATCCAGGTACATTCTTGAGCTACTGGCAGGAACCAGGTACTGCAGGGTATTGCGAGCCTGGGGGGCTTTGCCATGAGTGCCCTTGGCGTTCATCGCGAGCCCTCCACTGGTAGGAATCAGGTACTGCGGGGTGCTGTGAGCCCTGCAATTAATGCGTTTGGCGCACATTGCAGCCCCCATCGGGTGTTGGTCATGCGTGCGTAGACGGCTCAGCTCGCTGTGCGAGGGATGCAAAAGCGTGACCAACATAGCAAACGTTACATACACTGACAACTATATATGGGATGCACTGGTAGTTTTAGATGCCAAATTCCCATTTTTTTATATTCCAAAATATTTCTGTAAGCGTATGTGTTAAATATAGAAAAGGGATCCTTTAGTTTTTTTTATTCAGCTTTAAACTGAAAATGGTGGGCATGCAGTCCAGAGTAACTCAGATGGGATCTATCCCGTTATTTATGCGTAAGATATCACCAGCACCGACAGCTGCAGTGCCAGCATGTAGCCGCTAGATGGCGCCTTAAGGTTTCAGGGTTTCAGGGAAAGCCTATAATTATTCCCCCCTCCAACGTGGCTCAACTCGAAGTTGCTGAAACGACAACGAGGCCATTGCGATGTTCAGCGCGGGCACTCGCCCCTCCAGGGCCTCGGTCCCGCCTCTCATAGCTCAAGGTTTCTTCTATCAGTACAGCACGTATTATATGCAATGTGCAGTAGTATTCTAAAATGCTGCTGCCAATCTTTTTCGTAAGGGAAGAGGGAAAGGACTTTCAGATGTCTTAAGGCAGATAGAACGTAAATACAAAGATACTGCAATTCTGGACAGCAGACAGCCCTCTTAGGACTGAGATGCCTACAACTAGTTCAGAATATAATTAAAAATGCTTTCATTATTACATTTTACACATATCATATTATATTAATACAATTCTAAGTAAACAATCCGGATGTCGCATACATTTCAGAAATTAATCTATGGTATCTCAATGCAAACAGGTTTGAGAACCACTGCTTTATATTTCATCAGTGAAGAATCAGTTTATTGTGCCATCTAGTGGCCAAATTATAATTTACAGATTTAGGACTGATTGGTGAAGGGCAGCTCATTTCTGCATATATATTTATATGTATAAGTGTACCTCCAAACATTTAAAAAACAGGTATACTCTTGAAAAAATTATAGCTATTCAGTGCAATATGTAAGCTAAGTTTTTTTTTCATACATTTAAAAGAGTAGATTTTAAACATTGCCAGAGTTGTATTTTGAATTGAACATATTAAGTAAGATTTTTAAACTAATAAGAACTGCACAGAGCATGCGTACATCTATAGAATTTATTGGTAAACAAGTATGACTCGTACAGCTATATTAGTGCTCATTGGCTGATATGGGCAAGTTACCAGCTCAATATTTGAGTATGTTTATTTTCTGCTGTGAAGGCATTATTTAAAAAAAAAAAAACACACACAGTGCTACATTATCAAATACCATCTTTCAGATGAAGTCCCTTCAATGTCCCTCTAATATTTGTGCAATGCTCCATGCAGACCAATATTTTGTAGAACCAACAATTCTATCTTTCTCCTAGATTTTCAGCACATACAGTGCCTTGCAAAAGTATTCACCCCTTGACTTTTTACTTATTTTGTTACATTACAGCCTTAAGTTCAATGTTTTGTTGATCTGAATTTTATGTGATGGATCAGAACACAATGGTTGGTGAAGTGAAATGAGAAAAATATATACATAAAACATTTTTTTAGAAAAAGAAAACAGAAAATTGGCATGCGTGTATGTACTCACCCCCTTTGTTATGAAGCCCATAAAAAGCTCTGGTGCAACCAATTACCTTCAGAAATCACACAATGAGTGACATTATGTCCACCCGTGTGCAATCTAAGTGTCACAAGGAACTCTCCAAACAAGTAAGGGACAATGTTGTTGAGAAGTACAAGTCAGGGTTAGGTTATAAAAAAATATCCAAATCTTTGATGATCCCCAGGAGCACCATCAAATCTATCATAGCCAAATGTAAAGAACATGGCACAACAGCAAACCTGGAAAATCGAAGGGTGGGAGAGAAAGAGCAAGGATCTCCTGGTGCAGATTACTTATTACTCACTTAGCATGTGAAGGTGAAATTCAGCTCAATCTGACGGTCTCTCACTTGGTGGGACCTCAGAGGTATAAGATATTCATGGAGCGTTATGTTATTTCTAAAAGTGGGTCCTCCAGTCTTTGTCCTGCTTCTGACGGTTCCCTCTGGGTCCTTCTGTTTCTCTTACGCACTTATGAGCCAATTAACTCAGTACATACTAGAGTACCCAAACAACTATTTAAGGGCTAAGGGGTATCTATGTTACGCCAACTGGGGCAAGGAGTGGCAAGAAAGAACCAAGCTAAGTGGACTATGAAAAGGTTCATTTATGTAAAATACAAAGATCAAACATATTTCTCTTGTTCTTGTTACAGCTTCATCAGTGATAAGTGTGTGTAGCAGCCAGGTATTTACTAGAAATACCACCTAGAATCCTGCAACAGGTGTGGTGATAAGTTCCTGGATATGCAAGCATTTGTAGGCCGCTGTGCAGGTCCAAATATCCAACAGCAAACCTGCCAAGAGACGGCCGCCCAACAAAACTCACGGACTGGGCAAGGAGGGCATTAATCAGAGAGGCAGCACAGAGACCTAAGGTAACCCTGGAGGAGCTTCAGAGTTCCACAGCAGAGACTGGAGTATCTGTACATAGGAAGACAATAAGCCGTATGCTCCATAGATTTGGGCTTTATGGCAGAGTGGCCAGAAGAAAGCCATTACTTTCAGCAAAAAAACAAAATGGCACGTTTTGAGTTTGTGAAAAGGCATGTGGGAGACTCCCAAAATGTATGGAGGAAGGTGCTCTGGTCTGATGAGACAAAAATGTTACTTTTTGGCCATCAAAGAAAACACTATGTCTGGCGCAAACCCAACACATCACATCACCCAAAGAACACCATCCCCACAGTGAAACATGGTGGTGGTAGCATCGTGCTGTGGGGATATTTTTCAGCAGCCGGGACTGGGAAACTGGTCAGAGTTCAGGGAAAGATGGATGGTGCTCAATACAGGGATATTCTTGAGCAAAACATGTACCACTGTGTGCGTGATTTGAAGCTAGGATGGAGGTTCACCTTCCAGGAGGACAATGACCACAAAAACACTGCTAAAGCAATAATTGAGTGGTTTAAGGGGAAACATATAAATGTGTTGGAATGGCCTAGTCAAAGCCCAGACCTCAATCCAATAGAAAATCTGTGGTCAGACTTAAAGATTGCTGTTCACAAGTGCAAACCATCCAACTTGAAGGAGCTGGAGCAGTTTTGCAAGGAGGAATGGGCAAAAATCAGAGTGATAAGATGTGGCAAGCTCATAGAGACTTATCCAATGCGACTTGGAGCTGTGATTGCTTCAAAAGGTGGCTCTATAAAGTATTGACTTTAGGGGGGTGAATAGGTATGCACATTTACTTTTTCTGTTATTTTGTCATATTTGTTGTTCGCTTCACAATAAAAAAAAACATCTTCAAAGTAGTGGGAATGTTCTGTAAATTAAATTATGCATATCCTCAAACAATCGATGTTAATTCCAGGTTGTGCGGCAACAAAACATCAAAAATGCCAAGGGGGTGAATACTTTTGCAAGGAACTTTAAATGCAAAGAAACCAGTGAAAGTGAGACATAATCAGGGCTGGAAAATAGGGTTTTGCACTTAATTCAGCAAAATTTGGACCACAGCACTGTAAATACCCCCAAAAAGCATGATGAAATACTTTTTTAATTTTTGAAATTTGTGCATTTTTTCAATGAAAAATCAAATCTGTGTTTACATGTATAACAGACTGCCCACATGCGTTTGCATTACTGCAGCCAATCAGGTTGCACGCGTGTGCCCCCATTCAAATCAATGGTAAAACTGCTTATATTTCTAGGATGAAGGGAACAGGTCTTTTAATGTTTTTTTTTTTTTCTTAGGGCAAAAAATTTAGGATTCTGCTCTCTTGCCTCTCTGGAATTTGAGGAATGCAGACCTACTCAGGTGGGTTTATGCTCTTCTCGTGATTAAAAGAAAAAAATAGCCCTTGACAAACCTATGTGCAGGCATGGAATGCTGGACTCACCTAAACAGGAAAGCTATGAGTTAACTGATCAATGCAGTATAACTTGAATCCAGGGAAAAACTGCTATCAATCACAGCCTTCCATATAGAGAATTACCATAGCACGCACATGCACTTGGCTATCTGTTAAATATGTTTAGCTGTTATTAGTGTAATTACCAAAAGATAATTTTAACATATGAACATTTTTTACATTTTTTTACATAATTTAAACATAATTTAACATAGTTTTAACATTTTATTGTATTTATGAGATATATATTTTGTTTTTTTGAGCAGAAGATTAGCTTTCTACTGGTATATTTGTTACTTTGGTTGTATGTTAAATAGCAAAAAAAAAAATACAGAAAGCTATTATTTAAGCAAAACTAAAAATATATTTTATCTTTCATTAGGTAATTTTGTACTTTTGTTGACACAGTACGATCTGTGAAAGTTAAGCTAATAACAAAAGCCCTGGGTCTCATGAGTACACTGATAATACATTTGGAATAATATTTATATGTGACTACGACCGGTCATATTGATAAACATATTTTACACACCCTGCGTCTTAAAAAGGTTAATCCCTATACATAAACCTATAACAATTTATGAAGTCTGCAAGTACAAATCCTAGAGGATTTAAAAATATCCAAAATCATTCATTCCCCAAAAACATCCGATCACTAGCAAAAAATCTAAAAAAAAATCTGACAGCCCCATATCTAATGAGTAACTAAATTCCAAATATGTATGTTCATGCATGCATGTGTCTAAAAAGACCTCAGAAATGGAAAACCAAATCATGCTTGCATCTAAAAATTAACAGCTACATCCAGAACACTCTATAACCCTATGTCTTCTCTCTCCTTCACCCTGTCTTCCTATTTCTCTTTTCCCAACACATCTCTCTTTTTCCCCTTTCATTCTCTCACTCTTTCTATCTCCTGGCTTCCGTTTGGGATCCCCACCTCCAGGGGGACTAACTTCTGACCCCCAGAAGCCATCTTTGGCTCCCTGTGGTTCTGGGCGGCCCTTCCGCTCTCCTTTCTGACTGTCATGCAATTGCTATGACATAAATATTACATTGTATAGATTAATCTAGTTTCTTAAAAGATTACAATGTATAGATTAATTGAGTTTGAGGATCAATTTATCGACAAATATACACTGTGTGCAGGAATAGCATTTATTGGTATAGCAGTAAATATCAAGGATAAACAATTATGTGTGTTTACACTTGTAAGCTTTGATATTTAGTTAGATCACAATATACAATCTACCCGATATCTATTACAATCTCTTTTGGATGATTGGATAACAATTAGTCTTGACACACTTTATATTTGGTTAGATGAATACAGAAATCAATAACCAGTGTATACAAACTTATCAAATGTGGATAAACAATTTATTTTATACAATCTATATTTGGTTAGTTCAATATAGCAGTATATAAAGAGTGTATATCATCTTATAAAGCTTGGTTAGAACAGTCTATTATTTGGTTAGTGCAATACAGAAATGACACACAGAACCAATCAGCTGTCTATTCTATGCAGTATATGTGGAATTAATACTCAGTGATATAATGTGTTATTCTATGAAAGCAGTAAATAGCAAAATATGGTAAAACAATTTATATAGCAGTTAGAATATAGAAATATATATTGAAGCAATATTTATCAAAGTTGGTTATATTGTATGTGAGAGTGCAAGCTAAATAACCTTTGTATTTAGGTATTGGTAAGCTATTATTTGGTTATTGGTCTTATATCAAAATTGATTACATTTAATTAAATTTATCAAATCAGTCAATTCAATCAATAATGATGTAAAACAGTTTTGTTGATTGTGTGATACAAGACTATATATGTTGAGTATTGCTAAGTATGGTTTGGTGTATAGGTGTTTATTCACTAATGTAACCATTTAACTCTGTTACAAAACCAATAATGATAAAGTCAATCAGACTGTTGTAGGAATATGGGCACAGATTGAAATATATTGATTAACACCTACAGTCCGAAATTAAGGTGCTAATTATTCTTGGTTGTGTGAAAACTCCCAAAAAGGTAACACAAGGATTGTGGTATATTGGACTATTTTAACCCCATTACAAATTAGAAAGTTAAACAAATGTATACATTACCATTTATAGGATTTCAGGATAACACCTGTCTCATTTTAGGATCCCTTCTCAAGATAGACTGTAGTAATCCCTTTTTGTGTTCTAGGTTTGTTAGAAAGAGTTGTAGAGATAGGATAGAATTTGGATATAGACAGATATAGTAATATATCTTAGGGAAGATATGAAGGGGGCATAGGTTTATGCACAAGGATGACAGTCCGAGACGTTCACAGAACAGGGCTGTCCGATAAGACAGAAACAAACAGCCAGAAAATAGTACGGAAGAAAAGACTCAGGGAAAGAACGAAAGGTTGGTTTACACCAATCACAAATAGTTACTCCCCGTTTGCATGTATATGTATAAATTAGAATCTATTGATAAATATGTTGTGTATATCTGTTTCTATCCACTTGAGAGAGGTCTGGTACAAAATATTAAACTGGATTAATATGTGTAACCTCTGTCCCATATTGTCTGCCAAGTATTTTGGGCAATAGACTACACCATTGTGCCGTTATCTAAACACCTGCTTGATAATGTTATATGTGACAATAGAGTATCGAAGTGAGATGCGTATGTCTCAGAACACACTATCTTAAGACATTCGTAATGGTTCATCTTCAAGATATTTCTTACCCATGTGAAAATATTTAAGACTTGGCCTGGCCAAGTCTTGGTTTGATAAAACATATTTATTACATTAGAGGCTTATTTCATGTTAAAAGGAAAATGTTTTAACTCTTTATATGTTAAAAGAGTATACCGCAAATGTGTCAGTGATTGTTTACAATGGTAATAGCAATACCAATAGACAACCATATAATGTAGATAATAGATGTATGTTGTATTCTTTTTACTCTCAAAACCCACAACATGACCGACCAGAAGCATTCCCGTGGTCCCCTCAGCCTTCTCTGGCCCCCAGCAGCTCTACTGCAACCCTCTATGTCCCAGCAGCCCTCTCTGCTGCCCACAGCCCCTCCTGGACCCCCTATAGCATCCACATATAGCATCCCCTATAGCATCCCCATTTCTCTCTTTTTCTCTCCACTTGTATTTTCTCTGTTCTCCTTCATGCCAGGATTTATATAACTGGCGCCCCTAGGTACAAATCCTTAGCTGTCCCTGGGTGCACAGGTGCATTTCTGTACTAATTCTAATATATATATATATATATATATATATATATATATATATATATATATATATACATACATAAACACACATGTTCATGACACCTGGCTAGCGGAGGTAGGGGCTATGTGTAAAACAGAAAACAAACTGAAATTTAATTGTGCTGTTATACATATGAGGCGCCTCCTAGGCAGATGCCCGTGTTCGCCTATTTAAATATATGGGCATGAGGGCAAGAAAATGTAATATATATGGTAATTTCACAAGGAGGTATCAGCTGGACCAAACAATGAATGGATCCCACTGGCGAGTTTCTGTGCATCAGTGCTAAGGAATCCCACTGGAAGAAGGCTTACTTCAGGATTTGTGGAGAGCACAAATGCAGTTCTGAAATGTAGGTGCACGTTTCCTTGATAGCGAGACTGGAGACAAAGTGATTAAAAAAACTATGTTCCACTCTTCAGAAATACAAAAGCAGTAATTCCCTCTTTTGAAACACACTGGGACTTGGGCGAACAAAGAGCTCCCGCTAATTCAATTAGACTGGGTACAGAGTAATAAAATGTAACATAATTAAGATAGGAAAGCCAGCTAACCTAATCACTCAGCATGAAGTATTCAATGCTGAACTGCCCCATTGTGTTAGTTTTATAGTGGGCCTTTTAAACCTTGCAAACAATAGTTGGATCACAGTATGGGAATTACAAAACTACATATACAAATATATACCAATAGTAGGCATGTTTGTTATAAATATGTATTTTATTAATGGATTTGCTATATTACAATTCATAATATTAATTATGATTATAAAATATAATTATTCAATCTCAGCCCCTGAGACGGGGTTCACTGATTTCTACAATTCACAATTTATTAATAAGGCATGAATCCATTATGAACATAAATATCTTAACATTAGATCATCAATTATTAAACTAGCTAAAAGGCATTCTGTGTGTTAGCAATTAGGCCCATGTGTCTTGTGATGCTGGGTTTTTGTGTGTATGTGTGTGTGTATACTTTATTCCATATACTTTATCCATCCAAGGTTGTGATAGAGAGCAAGCTAGATTATATGCCGACTAATTATATATTGTCTTAGCACCAGACCCATACCCTATACCCCATCCCCTTCCTTTTGAGGTCATATGCAGACTATACCCCAATTTCTATATCACTAGCCAACCATCAAAAAGGTGATGACGCTATTCTTACGCACAAAGATTTCCTCTTCACTCTAGAACATAATAAGATTGACTCCTCTGGACAATTTATTATCCTCACTTGCTGGCCCTAAGATCTCCATAATTCCCTAATCAAATGACTGAAATATATTGAATCTAAAGATCTGGCCAAAGTAATTATAGGGGGAGATCTTAACCTTGTACTGAACTACGACTTAAATTAGTCGACAAAAACTAAGGCAAATCAATTATTACTAATCAAATAACATCTTATTGATGCCTGGAATACTCTACACCCTAGAGATAGGGAATATACTTTATTTTCAGCAACCTGCGGTACCTACTCCAGAACTGATACCTTTTTAAGACTTTTTTAAGACTCCTCATTAAGACTCCTCATCAACAGACAACATTAATCATAATAAAATCAATCAGTGTCCTTGGTCAGATTTCTCTTTGGTTAAAATTTCTCTAAACATATGCCCTACTGACAGACCCCCAATACTCCTGGAAAATGGATGAGACGTTCTATCTAATCCAGTCACCCAAGAACAAATAGCTCAAGAAATAGAATTTTATTTTTGTACAAAGCATTTATTAGAGGTTCTTGTATTAAAATAGCTACTGAAAATAAAAATAAATTACTACACAAAGAAACAAGCATAGGACAAGAGCTAATAGATCTAGAGAAACAAAACCAAAAAAGTACATCTCTCACCCTATGCCAAAAAATAGATAAAATCAGACTAGAACTTGATTTAATTATCTCTAATCAAACCGAAAAGGCGATGAGATGTACCCAACATAAATTATTTTCCAAACCAAACAAACCAGATTCATTGTTATCTAAGAATCTAAAATCCTCTCTGAATTATACCAAGCAGAAATTGTCTTCTTCCCCAAAGAAGGCCGAAATCCTCTTGAGGACAAAAACTATAGACCAATTTCCCTATTGAATGGAGACATTAAAATACTTGCTAAACCTTTGGCCAACACGATATCTCAGTTTCTACTTAAGCTTATACATAAAGATCAGGTAGGATTTATACCATAAAGGCAAGATAATATTAAACACACTTTAACTATTATACAAATAGTCCAAAAAAAACAAACTCCTCCTTGTTTATTAGCCCTAGATAGTGAAAAAGCATTTGGTAGAATGGCCTTATGTATACTCAGTTTTATCCAAATTTGGATTTAAAGACCAAATTATAAACCTAATTAAGACCTACTACCTCTCCCTCAAAGCCTTTCTAAAATTATCAGGTAAAGAGAAAGTATCTATTAATATACAGAGGGGAACTAGACAACGCTCTCCTTTAACCCCCTTTCTCTTTGCCTTAGCAATTGAACCCCTTGCCCAATTAATCAGATCTAACTCTGATATTCACATGGTTAACAAAGGGCTACAACAATTCAAATATAGTTTATTTGCAGATGATCTCCTATGCACCCGAACCAAACCTACCACTTCTATTCCAGTCCTAAAAACTTAGAGGACTTTGGTAAATGATCTGGCCGAAAAGTGAACATAGAAAAAACAAAGGCCCCTGTCTTATATATGTCCCCCTTGAAAAGGAAATCATAAAAAAGTCTTTCCTGACCAAAATCCCACATTAGATATTGATTAGTTAAAGTACAACCAAACTAAAGAATGTATATCAAACTAACTATATTCCCCTATATAAACACTAAAATCGAATATATAGAAATGGTCAAATCTCTCAATCTCCTAGGTCGATAAAGATGAATATTCTCCATTTTAAATTAAATGTATTTTGGACACTTCATTATAAACTATAAAGACTTATAGCTAAAAACTTCCAATCAACATTATTTAAAATCATATGGAATCCCGTAGAGTAGACGGTCCATTATGAACAAGCACAAGTCTAATTGCGGCCTTTCCTGCCCTAACCTAAAACTATACTATAAAGCAGCACAATTAGCCTTTATTGCAATTATCCACTCTACTATACATAAGCCTATCTGGGCATTTATTGAAAACTAACAACTTGCCCATAAAAAATTACGGCAACAAAATTTGAAGCCTGGCAATGCTGTTTGCCACACAATGTGAGGCTCTCCCCCCTCTAACTTGCTGGCCTCGCAATGAGCTTCTTCATCCTCATTGCGAGCCTTTCCCCCTCTCTACTTTACAGGCCTTGTGATAAGCGCTGAAGGCGCTCATCGCAAGCCCTGCAATGAGCAGTTTCGCTGTTCATTGCATGCCTTGGCCAACCCGCAATTTTTGTTCCCCTGCAATGAGCGCCTTCGCCGTTCATTGTGAGCCCCACAATGAGCACCTTCATTGCGAGCCTCCCCCCCCCCTACTTTGCAGGCTTCGAAATCAGTGCCTTTCACACCCATAGCAAGCCCCGAGGCCAACCCACAACTTTCGTGCCCTGCAATGAGTACCTTCCCCACTCCCTCCCGTGTCTCTTTGGTTATCGCAAGCCCGGCAATGAGCTCCTTTGGGGCTCATTACACATGCGCAAGCGCATAGTTTTTAACATAGCGTGACAACAAATTGTAATTACGACAACTATATATGTGACTATCTCATACATCCCTAAGCATGGCATAATATTATTTGGCTCCCTCAGCCCCTATCCCTAATAAAAAAATAACCTAGGAAACCCTGATTCCAATTGGCTTACCCGAATATGCAAAAACAATCCCCTAACAAAAGGAACTCTAGGCATGCTAACAAACATCTTTAACTCCTTTCAGGTCAAAAATTCCAATACAAGATCAAATGGGAAAAAGATCTAAACCAAACTTGGGACCAAAACATTTCTATTTCCTTAATATTTAAGGATTCAAGGGGGGACAGACAAGAATGTTAACATAAGAAAATAAGGAATGGTGTTAGAAGGAGGAGAGAGGAAGTAGAAGAAAAAGAAAAACTCAAATGAGAAATATAACCAGTACATTAATGAAGTCTAAAGTAATGTATTACATCACATATAATAGTTGTCATCTCACGTTTTTGTCCACCACGCCATGTTAAACGAGGCTTGCATGACTTAGGTAATGTGCGCCAAAGGCGCTCATTGCGCGCCTTGCGATTAGCGCCACAGGCGCTCATCGCAATGCTCGTACAACTTTGCTGCAATGAGCGCCGAAGACGCTCATTGCAGGGCTTGAGATGAGCGCCAGAGGCAATCATCACGAGGCCAGCATGACTTTGTGCAAGAAATGTTGCTCTTGCAGGGTCCCTCTAAGGGTCATCTGGCCAGGCAGGGTTGTTATTTTGATGAGGACGCTACATCGATGGAGGATGGACACGGATTGAGGGTGCACATGGCAAGGCTAGCAAACACCGCCAAAGCCTGTAGCACTTTGGCGCTGATCGCGAGGCACGCAAAGCTTGGAAAACATTACAACTCTAATGGCTGAAAAAATTGCACTCAGGTAACTCTGAAAAAAAAAACACTAATTAATTAAAAAATTAACTTAAAAACTCACACACAGCACAGGAGGAGACCCAGGGAGCATGTGAGTGAGGTTGCAAGCTCATTTTAAGCTTAATTTCATAGATGGCTGCCAAAAAAACGTAAATTTTCTCAAACGGGATCAAAACGAGGCCTAAGGTAGTAACAGTTACCAGAACAACGCGAGGCACGCAGGACTTTGAAAATACTCTATGCCGAAGCCAGTAACACCTAGCAGAACAACGCAAGGCATGAGGACTTTGAAAACAAAAACAACAGCACCCTTTTGCGATGAACCTTGTTTGGGTTCTGTAGATCAGGGTAACCAGTTTATGGCTGAGATAACCCAGCAATTGAAGCAGAAGTGTGGAGTAAGCCAATTGAGGTCGACCCCCTATCATTCCCAGAAGAATGATTTGTGTGAGGGGTTCAGTGGCACCCTGAGGGCTATGATTAGAGCCTTTGTGGACCAGAAGAAGGATTGGGAGAAGTTGCTTCCCTACCTCCTCTTTGAAAACAAAGAGGTCCCTCAAGAGTCCACAGGTCTCTCCCCTTTCAACTCATGTACGGGTTGCGTGTGAGGTGTTCCATTGGACCTGTTATGTTCTGTTTTGGCAGGAGGAACACCAGAGGGTAGTGTCATATGTATTACTGCTCAGAGATAGGCTGAAATCACTAACTGGGCTAGCCATGGAGCATCTGCTTGCAGCTCAATGCAAGCAGAAGCTGATATTATCAGAAAGCCCAGGCTAGAGAATTCCACGGAGGCCAAAAGGTATTAATATTGGTATTCAATCCCTAGAACAAGCTCCAGGTGGTTAGGGAGAGTTAGGTACAAAACACCTGAAAACTAGCCAACATCACCTGTAAATGTGTGTGTTAGCCACGGATGAGCAACAGCCGATCCAGACACGTTACTGGCAGATCACTTTTGCTGAAAATGCTATAAAGAAGTAAACATTCACCACCCCATTTGGGTTATACCGGATTATGGTTAGGCATTTTGTGGTGAAGAATTCCCCTTCTAATTTCCAATGGTTGGTTGACCAGCTCTTGAGAAGGAGTACCTGCCAGTTGTCAGGGCCCTAAAGAAACTACAGCCCTACCTTTTTGAGCAAGAGTTTGTGGCTGTCAAAGACATCAACCCAATGTGCTGGCTCAATAGGTTGGCCGGGGATAATAGCTAGCACTTCAGACTCATCACTTTACTATTCGAAAGAGGCACGGTAGAGCACAACAGAACACTGACAATCCCTCCAAGAGATTGGACTCCTCAGATCTCCAGTCTCCCAGTTATTGTGACAACAGCGTTGCTTTGATGAGATAGAATCTTAAGGTGAAGTTGCAATGCTGCATGAGATTGGCGCTGTTGTAGCTCAGAGCAGCTATGAGCTCAGGGACCTGGTAGTGGATAATAGACAGGATTGTGCTGCAGAGCTGTAAGGACATCACCTCCACAAGCACCATACCAGAAAAACTTTATGAATGGTCAATGTTAGACCACCAGAGGAGTATGAGCAGAAGTTGAGTAGTTGCCGATCTGCACTGTTGCTTTCAAGTCTTGAGGCAGACCTTTTAAGCATCAATAACACAGAAACCCGGATGAAGATATCCAGACCCCAAACAGTTCAAAAAGGGGAAATCATTGTTATCACAGGGGAAACCATGGGCTGGAAACAACAAAGCCAGGGGTGTCATGTCCACCTTTTGCACGCCCAGGGAATGGATTGCAGATACCACAGTACTTTATTACAGGCTTCTCCTCTATCAAGGCTGTCATGACATTCACTCTACCCTCCAGTCATCAGGAGATTCAAGACCCCAAACAGGTCTTGGGTGATTGGACATCAGAGGTGTTGAATTGCCTGGAGAGACCATCAGAGCTCTGATGAGCCCTACCCTGCCTGTATTGGATAGTAAAGTTATATTAAAGCTAGGCTCCATCTCAACATGCGACAATTCTACCCTGAACAGGAGAAACAGCAAAACCCAGACGTATGTATCGGCCTTGATTGGCCTCTTCACGGACGTGTAGCTGAATTCCCTCACAAGGGTCCATGTCTGGAGCCCCCTATCACCCTTAGGGAGACTAAGCCCTAAGGGTAATTTGAACCCTTAGGGATAACCCTACTTAGGGAGTACTGCTGCACCTCACTGACAAGGCCCATGAGAGGCCGGAACATATATCTGGGGTTTGCTGTTCATCATGTTCAGGGTAGAATTGCCTGGTATTTTGGGGCTGGATCACTCTAGTGAGTGAGACCAGACTGATATACTACAGGATATTTCTCCTGTAAAGGGCAAAAGTGCGCTAAAAGAGTGCTACCCTCTGAGAAGGTCACCAGGCCTAAAAGGACTTCCGTATTTCGGTGTTGTCTGTTCTCAGATTGAGTAGCTCTGATTTTGTTGTGCTTTGTTTTGTAATAATAACAGTAGTGGACGGACTAAAGATGAAAATCTGTGTGAGGAGGAATCTGGCTGCTCTGTTTGTACTAGCCTCCAATATTTTGAATTGGGGCCCTACTATTGGTTGCCCTCTGTTGAGTCTGCTGAATGCAGCTCTGCCCTCCTCTTACTGATGTGCCAAGACACCAACGCAGGTGAGTGATGATCAGGATACACTATTAGGTAGCAAACAGGAGTGCAAATTAAAAAAACTACCCATGACTCTGAGTCCTCAACCAGAGTAAATTTGTGGGAAAACATATTTACTAATTGGCTTTGGATATGTATATGTACTCCAGAATTCGGACACAAATCAACTTATTTAAAGCACAGATATTACATAAACATAGTTTGGTTACATAACAGAAGAGACAATTCAAGATACTATATGATACAGTAATTTATGACGGGCAAGTTACTAGTAATTAATTAATATTCACTTCAGTTGAGAAGTGATCAGCATACTGTGCAATCTGTAGACATCTCCCAGCCAAAACATCAATGGGCAATAAGTGATACTGTCAAGTAGAAAAGTTCAGACTGGTCACTGGCTTCCTATCTCATCCTTTTTATCACAATTTTTGTAACAAATTAAAATTGCTATGGAATATGTTGGCATATTACAAAAAAAGTATAATAATATATAACACATGTTATTGAAAGTTGTGGACTAGAGCATGTTATGCCTCTTCTTGTATGTCAGTTTGGGAAATCAAAGTGAACAAAGTGTGGTTGTATTCTCCATAAGCAGTATTATTTGCAGAGTGAGTGAGATCATGGAACGCAGTGATGCTAGATGATGTCATAGAAACTAGAATGCGAATTGAGTTAGAAGAATTGCCTTCATATATGCAGTGTGAGGCATGATATTAGAAAAGTAATATCTCTGCCATACAGAAGAAAGAGAATAAGCTAAATAATAAAACTTAACTTTTAATAATAGTTATAATCCACATAAAATATATAAACGTAGGTAGCACAGAGATTACAAATATATAAGGTTTTCGATTTTTTGATCACATTTATGTTTTAATCCCGTTTTTCTCAGTGCCATGACTACGCCTGCCTTTAAAAAGGCTTGATGGGAAGGCAGGCGTAACCCTTGATGAAATTCAAGAAACGTGCGTCGGGTGCACGTAGGAGCGCCGTCGCAGGTCAATGACGTCATCTGTTTGCGTCTAGACCGCGGCGTGCCTAGCAGAGAGTCAGCATTTCTAGTTTCAGGCCCATAGTTTAAAGTCCTTTCCCTGCTTACTACATTTACGCTATTTAGCCAGTTTAGAAGCTTAAGGGAGGCAAATACAATGGGCCTCATTCTATTATCGGCCGCAGCCGTTGCGGGGCCGCAAGGACCGGCCGCAAGCTATTCTGCTATTCTATTCCCTTACGGCCGGGGATTCCGGCAGGCTTGCGGCCGGTGCCTTGCTATCTCTTGCGGCCGCTCGCGCCGGAGGAAAGCCTTTGATCTAAAACGGCCGCAAGAGATTTGCAATTCAATTGCTCCGGGAAACCTCTCTGCAAGGCTAAAAACGAGCCGCAGCTTACTTGCAGGAAAGAGGTCTCGCTAGCACCAATTAAGCACATAAAATAGCTCAAATAAAGCCATCCTGCACTTTTAGAAGACTATAAAGGGATTTTAGGTGTTAGAAAAAATAGCACATAATTATCCTGTACTCAAATCCGTAAAATATTTTATTTTTAATATCCGTAAAATATCCATGTAAAAAGTCCAGAGTGCTTGGAGCACCTCAGACACGCCCACGCCGCAGCCGGAAAATAAACAGTTAATTTGAACTCGGGTTTGGGCAGATGTGCAAGCTTGAGAGTGGGTTCCTTTTAATCCTCATGTCCCCCAATATGATCCCTAGCATTTACAGAGCTGTACAGTGCAGGCTTGAATTTATTTTTCAGTTTTTATATTTCACAGATTACGGCCGGTTCCAAGATATGCGGCCGGCCGTAAAAGGAGATCCTTGCGGGGCCGTATAATAGAATCGCGAGTTAACTGAACCCCCGCAAGGAATCGCAGCCTTACGGCCGATTTACGGCCGATAATAGAATGAGGCCCATAATATTTAACCAAGATCCTGATTGCAACGCTCAAATTTGGAAATTTGGGATATCATTTAACTAGAGATAATTCAACATTGAGGCATTTATTCCCCAACAGTTAGCACTCTAGTCCACAGTCTCATAACATCGCCATTTCCAAAAGAATATTGGTTTCTGTTTTATCATCAGCATTTAGCTGCAAAATTGATCTTTCTGCACCTTATAGGTCTCCATATAGAGTATTTATTTACCTGTTTTTCATTCACATATAGTTATATATTATACTATATGTATCATAGCACTTGGCACTTTATATATATACAGCACTTTACTTTACACACTAGTCACTTTATTTGTGACTATATCAGCACTTAGCACTTAATATGGTTTGCCTTATAGTGGCAGAATCCACAATTGTGAGAATTAATAACAGATAACCTTATAAATTTGTAATCTCTCTGCTACCTACATTTATATATTTTATATGGATTTAAACTATTATTAAAAGTTATGTCTTCTGAGATTAGGATTTTCAGGTGTGCCCAACAAAAGGATCTTTTCTTTCTCTTTGTACTACAATATGATTTAATTTAATTATTTTTTTGGGAGGTGAGAGACTGCAGATTTGATAATATAGACCCTTTCGGAACTGATTTTACTTATGATCTTTACCAATGGTAGAAATTTCCATCAGTAAAATGTTTAATGTTTCTTTTAGAACTCTTAGGTTTAGTTAGGTTGCTTCTTTGAGAGGAAACCCTTAAAGGAATTCTTTAGGCAAAATATTTAGTTTTGTATAAAAACATTTATTTAGATTGATTTAACTTATATGATCCACCTCAATGTAATTTTCACAAAAATGTACACTCACTTATTTATAAGAGACCCACACATTAAAGAACCATTTACCTCACTGTATGTGATCTTCATGGTGTCAAAGAGCTCACGATTGTATGTTAAAATGATCTATTAGCAAATTATCTATTACTTACACCAGCTAAGAAATCTAAAGTTTTAAGTCTGTTTACAAAGTATAGCCTGCCTACTGACAGTTAGTTTCATGATTAATAACAGATGGTGAGCCACTCGGTAATGACTCTGATTTATAGCAGGTTTTCCCTGAACTCAGGAATGAAATGCAAAGTTAACCTATAAGTTACCTATTTAGGTGATTCCAGCATCCCATAATCTGCATTGATAGATGTAGTTAGGGTTAACCTCTGTTTTTTCTTTTGCTCACTAAACTGAGCTATAGCGTGTGTCTAGTAATGGGCTATCAGTGACTCATGTAAACACAGTTTTCATTTTTTTGATTTCTTAGCAAAAAATTAATGAATTTTAAAAAATCTAATAGTATTTCAATATGCTTTGAAATACTGTGATGTGGTCCAAACTGTTCTGAATTAGGTGGCCCTTTAACAGTTTCTTAGCTTCTGTAACACCCTGCTTCCTTCCTGTAATCTTTCCTGTAATCGTGCACACCTGTGATTTGTAGCATTATTTTGTAAGGACACTGCCAAAGGGGAGGGGAATTACACTGTTAGTGTCATGCTGTTACATAGCAAGCAGACAGTGACACTAAATGGACAGGTTTCTCTATCAGATTAATCACATGTACTCATTTATAATAACACATTGCTGGTATAGGATGTAAAAAAGAAACCAGGCAAATATAAAAATCCTGTCATTTTAGTGTTTTTGAAGATTCTAATGCACAGCATGTTATTGTGAATCCCCTGTGATGGTGTCCTTATCTCACAAAATATGGTGCTGCATGTCACAGGTGTTCTACCTACAGGTGAGAAGAGAGAGAAAGGGGGAGGATCCAGAATCTGGGAAACTATTACTCTGTGTGTACATTTTATATGAATTACAGCAAATTGCCCGTCAAAAAATGACGGCAATGAAATTGTAAGTGAGCTAATGCTATTTGGTGTATAATAATAAAATAACTAATAGATTGTGGCGGAGCCAGCGTCTGTGGAAGCAGGGCGTGTGTGCCCTGAGCTCCTGCTCCAAACTCAGAGTTAGGGCTTATTAGGGGCCAAAAAGCCCAGCAAGGGTACTGCTAGAACCCCTACAGCAATTGGGGGAAACAGAGGGGGCACTCCAAACTCCCCCGGGTGCTTCCAGTCACTCCGCCGGCGACACCCGCAACAACGCGCCCTGCCAAGGCATAGGAGGGTGAAGGCACAGCCAGGGCTCACCCGGAGGAGGTGTAAGCAGGCCCTGGTCCAGGAGTGCCGCACAGGACCCGTCCAGACCGGCCCCGGAGGCCACAGGGACTGGAGGGGCCCTGAATCGGGTGGCAGCCATCTTGGCCATACACGTGGCTGGCGTGAGGAGGAAGACCCAGGCGCAGTGAGTACCCAAGGAGAGGGTCGGGGGCTCCCCAGGGGTGACTAGTGGCGGCTGGCCCGGCTGAATTGGTCTGGGAGGGCTGCAGACCCCCAGAAGAGGCAGCTGGGGAGTGAAAGGCAGAGGGAAGAAAGCCCGCGAAACAGGAGGCGGCCATTTTCAGGTCCAGGGCCTAGTGAAGGGGCCACTGCCAGGCCAGAACACTCCCTCAACACCCCAAACGGCCTAAAAGCAGCATCTCCAGGGGGACTAGAGAGGCAGAGGTGGGCTGCCCAGCCAGAGACCCACAGAACACACTACTAATTAGCTCCCAGAGACTACTTTACTAGATCCAGGCTGCTCAAGAAGGGAACTAGCTGGCAAGCCTTTCTCTACTATAACTTCTGTATTGAACTTTGCATTTCTTTGTTAGGCAAAAGGCTTTTGCACTACTAACATACTTGCTGCCCTTCAAAAAGACTTGCACGAGCTGGGGCAACGGACCAATCTCCTTGAGGAGTCAGTGGACCAGATAGTAGCGACTCAAGAGAATGATAGTGTAAACATTGCACAGAATACCTCCCGCATCTCTAGCATTGAAGATAAACTTCTAGAGAAGTTCTAGAGAATCGGTCGAGAAGGTTCAATATAAGAATAAGAGGGGTCCCGACAGCAGTGGTTGATCTCCCCCGCTACCTTAAAGCTACCATCGACAAGATCCTATTGGAAACCCTGGATCATGTTTGGGAGGTGGAACGTGCCCACAGGGCCCTAGGAGGAAGCAAAAATCAAGACCTCCCCAAGGACATCATTGTTAGGCTATTACGCCAGCACTCCAGGGACCTAATATTGTCTACTACATGCAAGATGACAACGATTGTTGGTCCGGACGGATCCAAGCTACAATTTTATGCAAACCTCTCCCCTATCACACTCCAAAAGCGGAGGTTAATGAAACCGGCCCTGGAGATACTCCAACGCCAGGGCATCAGATATAGATGGGGATTTCCTTTTGCTCTATCCTTCTCCTTAAATGGGGCGCACCACTCGTCTCGCTCTCTGGAGGAGTGTCTAGATCTCCTTAAAAGGCTGGCGCTAACAACAGAAGAACCTGCATCTGGGCCCCCAGCACCCCTCATCACTCAGCTGGCTCAGAGGCAATGGACAGAAGTCACTAGACAAAAGAAAACCCCAGATCAGACATCTGGGGTCCTCACCCAGAGACCGGACCAAGACAGGAACACTCGGATGGTGTAAAACCCTTTCCTAGTTTCCCTAGAGACTTTTTTTCCTACCTTTGATGAGCAGAAGACAGTTGCAGCGGGGGGGGGGGGGGGGGGAGAGAGCTTGCTGTCCCTACCTCAGCTGAGTTCGAACAGTATCTACGCCTGAGTGGGTGTATCGACTCCAGGGCTAGGGGCACTACCCCCCAAAGCTACAAAGACGAACAAAATCCTTAAAGCTGCGAGTGGATACACACGCCTGCTAAAGACTTATTCTAACCTGTTTATTTTTTCCTCCCTATAAGAAGGTTTAGCTAGCAATAGTCTTAGCTACTGTTAATGCTTTATAAAGTAGGATGTTTTTATTATCTTTTTCCTTCTCCTCCTAGAAGGTTTAAACCGTTAAAAGTGTGTGCATAGAACATAATTGTCAGTCGCCAGGATGTTTTCTGTCTGCTCTTGTTGTATTTGCTCACCATTTAGTTAGCCCCCCAGAAATTCCCCCCGCCGGTGGGAGGACCCATTATTCTAGCCAGGAATTATGCAGGCTAGGATAAAAAAGCTTGCTTTACTAAGTTGTAACCCAACAGGGAGAGTGCTCTCCCCCTTTACTCATTCTCTATTCTCTCTTTTCTCCTGCATTCTACCCTCTCCCTGCTTTCCTGTATACCCATACTCCTCCACTCCTCCATACGCTCTCTTTCCTCCTCCAGCTCCTCCTTCCATCACCCCTCCTACTTGTGGACGAGAGGCCAACAACTAGACCCCAGTTACTCCCCTATGGCTTATGTAATTGCAATCCAGTGGGGTAGAGGGCACCCTTACTGGGGCTGCTGGTTTACAATCTACCTGAATTACAATCTTTTATCCCTAAACACTTGTAGTCTAGGCGGGGACTGTTCCCTTGAAGAGTTGTTTATTGTGATGAGCTCTGCAAATATCCTTACGTCTTTAGAATTGACTAACCAACTCTCTCTCTTTTATGCTTCCAGCAGATCAGGTAGCTATATCGATCCACACTCTGGCCGACTTCCGGTCCTAGACCGGGCGGGCCGCGTCCTGCTCCCTCCGCACGGCCGCTTCAGAAAGGTATAATGGGACACGTAGAGTATAGGCTTATTACACCTGACTACACATGACTGCTCCTGTCAAGATAATCACCCATAACGTGAAGGGGTTTAACTCCCCCTTCAAAAGAAGGAAGGCTTTCCTATATTACAAAAATTTTAGACCTTCAGTCATCTTTCTTCAGGAAACCCACTTTGCCAATAACAAGGCCCCTACTTATTTTAGTAAAGACTACCCCCAATACTATCATACAACCCAAACATCTAAGAAGGAAGGGGTAGCGATCTTGCTCCACAGGAATTTCCAGTTCCAACTGGAAGCAAAAGTAGTGGACCGGGAGGGGTACTTTTATATCATAAAAGGTACGGTTCCAGGTACCTCGATCTCTTTAGCATCGTTTTATGCGCCCACTGTAGCTCCCCATAAGACTTTAATAAGATTTTTTAAAACCCTAGAGGGGGGGAACTGGGGACAACTAATAATAGGGGGTGACCTTAACCTGGTCCTGGACCAAGTGGCAGATAGGTTGAAACCTTCTGTTCATAATCTCTTATCTTACAAAATCAAGCAGAATAGGAGGCTCTTGCACTCCTTAGACCTAGTGGATGCTTGGAGGGGGCACCATCCGCGGGGGAAGGAATATACTTTTTACTCCTCAAGTCATGGGACCTACTCCCGCATTGATGCTCTTCTTGTGAGCTCCGCACTACTGAAACACTCCAGAGAAGCTAACATAATCCTGTGCACTTGGTCAGACCATGCAGCAGTCTCTCTGGAGGTGGATCTGGGGACCCAGACTCATCTGCCCTACTCCTGGAAAATAAATGAATATCTATTAGCGATGCCCGCCGTTCAGGAGCAAATTGCAGCCGAGCTGAAGGCATTCTTTGAAATCAACGCGGGTGGGGAGTCGGAGTCAGGCTGGGTATGGATGGCCAATAAGGCATACATAAGGGGGACTTGCATCAAAATTGCCTCCCATCATAAAAAAATGACCTGCCAACGGGAGAGTGATCTCATGAGGAATTTAGCGCAACTAGAGAAACAGAACCAGCTATCCCCCTCCCCCTCTCTTAGGAGTCAGATAGACGGTTCTAGATTGGAGCTGGAAGGTATATTAGTGGTTAGGACTGAAAAGGCACTAAGGAGAACACAGCATCTATTTTACTCGAAGGCGAATAAGCCCGATAAACTGTTGGCGAGGAGTCTGAAGGCGCGATACGCACAATCTAGAATCTCCCAAATTAGGGCAGGGACGGGTGCTCTTACATTTACCAAGAATGAAATCCAAGAGACATTTAGGGACTTCTACCAATCTCTTTACTCTTCTCATAACACGACCCCAGAACATTATATTACCTCATATCTAGACTCCCTTGATCTCCCGCAAGTTTCAGCAGTGGATTTTCAGAACTTAAACAAGGAGGTAACGGTAGAGGAAATCCTAGAGACAATAAAAGAGCTTAAGCTTGGAAAATCACCTGGTCCGGACGGGTTTATCAATATTTATTATAAGAAATTCCCAGAAATACTAGCCCCTCACCTATGTAATCTTTTTAATTCAATTCTGAGAGGAGAGGCAAACCCCCCCCCCCCCCCCCCCGAGCTGAACAACAATGACCTGAAATTGTTCCCCAAGGAGGGTAGGGACTCCAAAGAGGCTAAAAACTATCGGCCAATTGCACTCCTGAATGGAGACATTAAGTTACAAGCAAAAATCTTTGCCAAAAGGATCTCGGCCTTCCTCCCAGCACTGATCCACAAAGACCAGTCAGGCTTTATCCCACACAGGCAGACGGGGGACAATATCAGGAGGACTTTAAATATCATACACATGGCTAGATCAGGAGGGCCCCCCGTGTGTATTCTAGCCTTGGACATTGAAAAAGGCGTTTGATATGCTGGAATGGCCATTTCTGTTCGCCACATTATCTAAATTTGGGTTTAAGGGCCAGTTTATCAGCCTGCTGCGCTCATACTATACATCACCCAAAGCTTGCCTTAAGCTGCCTGGTTCTCAGAGAGCCTATATCAATATCGAACGTGGTACTAGGCAGGGCTGCCCACTATCCCCACTTCTCTTCGCACTAGCAATTGAACCTTTGGCCCAGGCGATCAGAGCAAATTCCAAAATAGGTGGTGTGCGGGTGGGACATCAGCATGTGAAATTCTCTTTATTTGCTGATGACCTCCTGTGTACCCTAACGAACCCGGGCCCCTCGATTCAAGCTCTGATGGAAACGATTACGCAGTATAGTTCCTTGTCAGGGCTCAGGCTGAACCAGGACAAGACAGAGGCCCTTAGTGTTGGTATTCCCCCAGACATATTGAACCAATTGAAACTAACACATAATTTCCTGTGGCCGCCTCCCACATTAAATACTTGGGAATTAATCTAACCAGCACACTAGCAGAAATGTATAAAGCTAACTTCCCTCCCCTCTTTAGAACACTACAGAGAGACCTGAACATCTGGTCGAAGCGACATATCTCCTGGACGGGTCGGATTGCCGCGGTCAAGATGAACATCTTGCCGAAGCTGCTCTACCTAGCCAGGACTTTGCCCATTCAAATAAACAATGCTGAGTTATCCCGTTTCCAATCCCTGGTATTTAAATTTATATGGAGGAATAGACCTCCAAAGATAGCCAGGAGGATAATGTTTAGGCACAAGTCCAAGGGCGGTCTATCATGTCCTAATTTTTCCAACTACCTCAAAGTGGCGCAGCTTGCTTTTATCCCCTTGGTACACACTATCCCTGACTGGGGGAATTATTTTATGGGCTCCTCCCTCGGAGACCTACGGGGACCGGATTAGTAACCCTATTACTAGCTTCACTTTGAAGATCTGGAATCGGGCCAGACGGGAACACAAATTAGCCCACGCCTTATCTCCCCTAACTTCTGTATTCTCATCTCCCACCCTTTTAACCTCTTTGTCAGTGGAATCGAGAAATTTTTGGAGTTCGCTTAACTTGGACAAATTGGGAACATGGGTGGACAGTGACAGAATCTTAACACTAGATACGGTGAAAAGGGATCACATAGTGCCCCAGCGAGAGCTATTTGACCTTATAAAAATAAGATATTGGATAGGGGAGGTGGTGAGGAAACATGGACCCCCCATTGCTACCTGGCTATCTACAATATGCAAGAATGTCTTTACGGGAACCCTGGGAAATCTTTATGACATATTAAACTCTCCCCCGGATCTTACAAAGCCCTCCTTCATGATAAAGTTGGAATCTGATCTACAACAAACTTGGGAGGGGAAAACTTGGGCCGAGGCCTGTTTGAATCTCTCCAGGGGCTCACTTAATTTCAGTCTCTTGGAAACTTCTATAAAAATTCTACACCGAGCATACATGACTCCAGTTAGATTGAACAAGTTTTTTCCAACAATCTCAGATAAGTGCTTGAGGGGGTGTCAAGGTAGGGGGGATTTCATTCACTCATGGTGGCAGTGCCCCAGGGTGGCTGAGATCTGGGATAAGGCAGTCACACTAATTTCAGGATTATTGAACACCTCAATTACACCTTCAATAGCGACATGCCTTCTAGGAATACACCATTCGGAATTAGGGAGAAAAGGCAATAGGCTGGCTCAAATGATTTATCTAGCAGTCAAGAACATAATTGCCAGGCGATGGAAAGACAACTCTATCAATTTTCAAGAAGTAATTAATAAAGTAAATTTTCTGTTTATTAATGAAAGGATGACTTATACTCTTTTAGACTCTCTTCCTGCATTTTTAGAAATATGGGAGCCTTGGATTAGATCACCAAACGGTACTCCTTGAGGAGGGATAGTCTGGGAGGTCGGGTGGGGCTTATTTTTTCTTGTGCGGCTAGGTGAGGAGTGGAGCGGGGGGCGGTACGATTCGGACGGAATTGGAAGAAGGCTGACTTTTCTGCTGGAGGTAAGGTAATAATAAAATGACTACTGAAAAAAAAGTGCCAAGGAGGCGGTGGAGGGGAGAGTGATCGAATGTTGAGTTTACCTTTGGTATGGCAAGCGAGAGCAAACTTTTATCTTTTTCCCCTTTACTCTTTACACTGAATCTATTTAAGCTTAGCTAGTTTACTATCTCTACAGAGTTGTTAGATATCAATATGTATTATAAATATCACTAAAAATGTTGAAAATAAGTTACTTTGAGGAAATATAGAACAGCCCCAGTATTACATTTTGGAGGACATCTATGTTCAGGTTTCAATGTATGTTCATTCCTGAAATGTTTTATTTGTTGCAGTCATTCATTCTACTCTGAATAAAGTTTATATGATAAAAAAAAATAACTAATAGATTAATAAAGTAATATACTTTACCTATTTTGAAGTAATATATGCAGGAAGCATTGTGTTGAAGAGCTGGCAATCTGTTTTGATGTTGCTGCAGCATTAGTGGTGTGGAGCTACTGTGTAAGCGTGATGAATGTGTGTAGTGTAATAGTGTGCGTGCGCGAGACAAAACCGTTAGCGTAGCTGTGTACTTCCGCATTGTATAAGTTATTGTTCTAAAATGGCGGCTAATGTGTGGTATGCGTCTGTAGCGTAATATCCGTAGCTGTTTTGTGGTGTTTTGCGTGTTTCTTGTGGTGTTTTGCGTGTTTAGAGTCCTGTAGCCTCGTTTTCGTTTTGTTCGGCGGCCAGTTTTTCTCTCGCTTAGAGAATTTTTTAGTGTCTAAACTCTTTTATTTTGAGTTAAATTAAAGTGCAACTTCATTTTTTGAGGTCCTGGATGCCACCTCTTGCTGTAGGTAAGCTTTTTATGTATGTGTTGTATTTATTGTGTTTTTCATTTTTTCATGTCCGCGGGTTGCGGACGATTTTTGCGAGGTCGTAATTGGTCGTAACGTGTCTCGCATTTTGTTTGCGTTACGACGTAAAGTTTGCGAGGGTCGCGGTTGCTGGCAAGGAGCGCCTTCGACGCTCCTTGCCAGCAACTGCGACCCTCGCTTCGCGAGGGCCGCGGCTCACTATGCGAGCCCGCAAGCGTGAGCAACGGCTTGTATGCTCACAACTATATATGTGATTACATAGAGGAGGAT
Organism: Discoglossus pictus; assembly: GCA_027410445.1. Lineage (NCBI taxonomy): Eukaryota > Metazoa > Chordata > Amphibia > Anura > Alytidae > Discoglossus > Discoglossus pictus. The sequence goes on from CM050166.1 coordinate 343,358,691, forward strand.
CAAACTAATTAATTAAACCTAGTTAAAAGGTGTTGAATTGCCTGGATAGACCATCAGAGCTCTGATGAGCCCTACCCTGCCTGTATTGGATAGTAAAGTTATATTAAAGCTAGGCTCCATCTCAACATGCGACAATTCTACCCTGAACAGGAGAAACAGCAAAACCCAGACGTATGTTTCGGCCTTGATTGGGCCTCTTCACGGACGTGTAGCTGAATTCCCTTACAAGGGTCCACGTCTGGAGCCCCCTATCACCCTTAGGGAGACTAAGCCCTAAGAGTCATTTGAACCCTTAGGGATAACCCTACTTAGGGAGTACTGCTGCACCTCACTGACAAGGCCCATGATAGGCCGGAACATATATCTGGGGTTTGCTGTTCATCATGTTCAGGGTAGAATTGCCTGGTAATTTGGGGCTGGATCACTCTAGTGAGTGAGACCAGACTGATATACTACAGGATATTTCTCGTGTAAAGGGTAAAAGTGCGCTAAAAGAGTGCTACCCTCTGAGAAGGTCACCAGGCCTAAGGGACATGCCTATTTAGGTGTTGTCTGTTCTCAGATTGAGCAGCTCTGATTTTCTTGTGCTTTGTTTTGTAATAATAACAGTAATGGACGGACTAAAGATGAAAATCTGTGTGAGGAGGAATCGGGCTGCTCTGTTTGTACTAGCCTCCAATATTTTGAATTGGGGCCCTCCTATTGGTTGCCCTCTGTTGTGTCTGCTGAATGCAGCTCTGCCCTCCTCTTACTGATGTGCCAAGACACCAACGCAGGTGAGTGATGATCAGGATACAATATTAGGTAGCAATCAGGAGTGTAAATTAAAAACACTACCCATGACTCTGAGTCCTCAACCAGAGTAAATCTGTGGGAAAACATATTTACTAATTGGCTTTCGATATGTATATGTACTCCAGAATTTGGACAAAAATCAATTTATTTAAAGCACAGATATTACATAAACATAGTTTGGTTACATAACAGAAGAGACAATTCAAGATACTATATGATACAATCATTTATGACGGGCAAGTTACTAGTATTTAATTAATATTCACTTCAGTTGAGAAGTGATCAGCATACTGTGCAATCCGTAGACATCTCCCAGCCAAAACATCAATGGGCAATTAGTGACACTGTCAAGTAGAAAACTTCAGACTGGTCACTGGCTTCCTATCTCATCCTTTTTTATCCCGATTTTTGTAACAAATTAAAATTGCTATGGAATATGTTGGCATATTACAAAAAAGTATAATAATATATAACACTTGTTATTGAAAGTTGTGGACTAGAGCATGTTATGCCTCTTCTTGTATGTCAATTTGGGAAACCAAAGTGAACAAAGTGTGGTTGTATTCTCCATAAGCAGTATTATTTATAGAGTGAGTGAGATCATGGAACGCAGTGATGCTAGATGATGTCATAGAAACTAGAATGCAAATTGAGTTAGAAGAATTGCCTTCATATATGCAGTGTGAGGCATGATATTAGAAAAGTAATATCCCTGCCATACAAAGTGGTGTTCATAATTGAGTATACAATGATGTTTCTTCTTACATATTTTTTCATCACTGAAAGGGATACAACAAATGGTGACAAATATAGTATTTATTTATTCAGAGGACCCAGACGCCAGAGGTACACTGTGTAGACCAGGGGTCACCAAACTTGGTCCTGGAGGGCCGCACCCAGGCCTGGATTTGAAGATTTCCTTTCTGTGCACAGATGAGTTAATCAGGATGACTGAAGAAGCAATAGTCTCACCTGTTTGCAGCAAGGATATCCACAAATCCAGGCCTGGTGCGGCCCTCCAGGACCAAGTTTGGTGACCCCTGGTGTAGACTATGCTTTCAAATTATTTGTGCTATGTTTCAATTTCCTTGGATGTTTATTTTTTACTGAAATAAACTGATGATTATCCATCAAGTTTGTGTTCTCTGTACAATATGATTTAATTTAATTATTTTTTTTGGAGGTGAGAGACTGCAGATTTGATGATAGAGACCCTTTTGGAACTGATTTTACTTATGATCTTTACCAATCAGTAAAATGTTTAATGTTTCTTTTAGAACTCTTAGGTTTAGTTAGGTTGCTTCTTTGAGAGGAAACCCTTAAAGGAATTCTTTAGGCAAAATATTTAGTTTTGTATAAAATGTTTTATTTAGATTGATTTAACTTATATGATCCACCTCAATGTAATTTTCACAAAAATGTACACTCACTTATTTATAAGAGACCCACACATTAAAGAACCATTTACCTTACTGTACGTGATCTTCATGGTGTCAAAGAGCTCAAGATTGTATGTTAAAATTATCTATTAGCAAATTATCTATTACTTACATCAGCTAAGAAATCTGAAGTTTTAAGTCTGTTTACAAAGTATAGCCTGCCTACTGACAGTTAGTTTTATAATTAATAACAGATGGTGAGCCACTCGGTAATGACTCTGATTTATAGCAGGTTTTCCCTGAACTCAGGAATGCAGTGCAAAGTTAACCTATAAGTTACCTATTTAGGTGATTCCAGCATCCCATAATCTGCATTGATAGATGTAGTTAGGGTTAACCTCTGTTTTTTCTTTTGCTCACTACACTGAGCTATAGCGTGTGTCTAGTAATGGGCTATCAGTGATTCGTGTAAACACAGTTTTCATTTATTTGATTTCTTAGCGAAAAATTAATGAATTAAAAAAATTCTAAAAGTATTTCAATATGCTTTGAAATACTGTGATGTGGTCCAAACTGTTCTGAATTAAGTGGCGCTTTAACAGTTTCTTAGCTTCTGTAACACCCTGCTTCCTTCCTGTAATCTTTCCTGTAATCGTGCACACCTGTGATTTGTAGCATTATTTTGTAAGGACACTGCCACAGGGGAGGGGAATTACACTGTTAGTGTCATGCTGTTACATAGCAAGCAGACAGTGACACTAAACGGACAGGTTTCTCTATCAGATTAATCACATGTACTCATTTATAATAACACATTGCTGGTATAGGATGTAAAAAAGAAAACGGGCAAATGTAAAAATCCTGTCATTTTAGTGTTTTTGAAGATTCTAAGGCACAGCATGTTATTGTGAATCCCGTCCCCTGTGATGGTGTCCTTATCTCACAAAATATGTTACAGGTGTGCTACCTACAGGTGAGAAGAGAGAGAAAGGGGGAGGATCCAGAATCTGGGAAACTATTACTCTGTGTGTACATTTTATATGAATACTAGCAAATTGCCCGTCAAAAAATGACGGCAATGAAATTGTAAGTGAACTAATGCTATTTGGTGTATAATACTAAAATAACTAATAGATTAATAAAGTAATATACTTTACCTATTTTGAAGTAATATATGCAGGAAGCATTGTGTTGAAGAGCTGGCAATCTGTTTTGATGTTGCTCCAGCATTAGTGGTGTGGAGCTGCTGTGTAAGGGTGATGAATGTGTGTAGTGTAATAGTGTACGTGCACGAGACAAAACCGTTAGCGTACCTGTGTACTTCCGCATTGTATAAGTTATTGTTCTAAAATGGCGGCTAATGTGTGGTATGCGTATGTAGCGGAATATCCGTAGCTGTTTTGTGGTGTTTTGCGTGTTTCTTGTGGTGTTTTGCGTGTTTAGAGTCCTGTAGCCTCGTTTTTGTTTTGTTCGGCGGCCATTTTTTCTCTCACTTAGAGAATTTTTTACTGTCTAAACTCTTTTATTTTGAGTTAAATTAAGGTGTAACTTCATTTTTTGAGGTCCTGGATGCCCCCTCTTGCTGTAGGTACGCTTTTTATGTATGTGTTGTGTGTATTTATTGTGTTTTTCATTTTTTCATGTCCGCGGGTTGCGGACGATTTTTGCAAGGTCGTAACGTGTCTCGTATTTTGTTTGCGTTACGACGTAAAGTTTGCGAGGGTTGCAGTTGCTGGCAAGGAGCGCCTTCGACACTCCTTACCAGCAACTGCGACCCTCGCTTTGCGAGGGCCGCGGCTCGCTATGCGAGCCCGCAAGCGTGAGCAGCGGCTTGTATGCTCACAACTATATATGTGATTACATAGAGGAGGATCAAACTAATTAATTAAACCTAGTTAAAAGGTGTTGAATTGCCTGGAGAGACCATCAGAGCTCTGATGAGCCCTACCCTGCCTGTATTGGATAGTAAAGTTATATTAAAGCTAGGCTCCATCTCAACATGCGACAATTCTACCCTGAACAGGACAAACAGCAAAACCCAAACGTATGTTTCGGCCTTGATTGGGCCTCTTCACGGACGTGTAGCTGAATTCCCTCACAAGGGTCCATGTCTGGAGCCCCCTATCACCCTTAGGGAGACTAAGCCCTAAGGGTCATTTGAACCCTTAGGTATAACCCTACTTAGGGAGTACTGCTGCACCTCACTGACAAGGCCCATGAGAGGCCGAAACATATATCTGGGGTTTGCTGTTCATCATGTTCAGGGTAGAATTGCCTGGTATTTTGGGGCTGGATCAATCTAGTGAGTGAGACCAGACTGATATACTACAGGATATTTCTGAAAAGTGCGCTAAAAGAGTGCTACCCTCTGAGAAGGTCACCAGGCCTAAGGGACATCCGTATTTCGGTGTTGTCTGTTCTCAGATTGAGCAGCTCTGATTTTCTTGTGCTTTGTTTTGTAATAATAACAGTAATGGACGGACTAAAGATGAAAATCTGTGTGAGGAGGAATCGGGCTGCTCTGTTTGTACTAGCCTCCAATATTTTGAATTGGGGCCCTACTATTGGTTGCCCTCTGTTGAGTCTGCTGAATGCAGCTCTGCCCTCCTCTTACTGATGTGCCAAGACACCAACCCACGTGAGTGATGACCAGGATACACTATTAGGTAGCAATCAGGAGTGTAAATTAAAAACACTACCCATGACTCTGAGTCCTCAACCAGAGTAAATCTGTGGGAAAACATATTTACTAATTGGCTTTGGATATGTATATGTACTCCAGAATTTGGACAAAAATCAACTTATTTAAAGCACAGATATTACATAAACATAGTTTGGTTACATAACAGAAGAGACAATTCAAGATACTATATGATACAGTCATTTATGATGGGCAAGTTACTAGTATTTCATTAATATTCACTTCAGTTGAGAAGTGATCAGCATGCTGTGCAATCCGTAGACATCTCCAAGCCAAAACATCAATGGGCAATTAGTGATACTGTCAAGTAGAAAAGTTCAGACTGGTCACTGGCTTCCTATCTCATACTTTTTTATCCCAATTTTTGTAACAAATTAAAATTGCTATGGAATATGTTGGCATATTACAAAAAAAGTATAAGAATATATAACACATGTTATTGAAAGTTGTGGACTAGAGCATGTTATGCCTCTTCTTGTATGTCAGTTTGGGAAACCAAAGTGAACAAAGTGTGGTTGTATTCTCCATAAGCAGTATTATTTGCAGAGTGAGTGAGATCATGGAACGCAGTGATGCTAGATGATGTCATAGAAACTAGAATGCAAATTGAGTTAGAAGAATTGCCTTTATATATGCAGTGTGAGGCATGATATTAGAAAAGTAATATCTCTGCCATACAAAGTGGTGTTTATAATTGAGTATACAATGATGTTTCTTCTTACATATTTTTTCATCACTGAAAGGGATACAACAAATGGTGACAAATATAGTATTTATTTATTCAGGGGACCCAGACGACAGAGGTACACTGTGTAGACTATGCTTTCAAATTATTTGTGCTATGTTTCAATTTCCTTGGATGTTTTTTTTTACTGAAATAAACTGATGATTATCCATCAAGTTTGTGTTCTGTCTACAATATGATTTAAGTTAATTATTTTTTTTGGAGGTGGGAGACTGCAGATTTGATGATATAGACCCTTTCGGAACTGATTTTACTTATGATCTTTACCAATGGTAGAAATTTCCATCAGAAAAATGTTTAATGTTTCTTTTAGAACTCTTAGGTTTAGTTAGTTTGCTTCTTTGAGAGGAAACCCTTAAAGGAATTTTTTAGGCAAAATATTTTGTTTTGTATAAAATGTTTTATTTAGATTGATTTAATTATATGATCCACCTCAATGTAATTTTCATAAAAATGTACACTCACTTATTTATAAGAGACCCACACATTAAAGAACCATTTACCTCACTGTACGTGATCTTTATGGTGTCAAAGAGCTCAAGATTGTATGTTAAAATGATCTATTAGCAAATTATCTATTACTTACATTAGCTAAGAAATCTAAAGTTTTAAGTCTGTTTACAAAGTATAGCCTGCCTACTGACAGTTAGTTTCATGATTAATAACAGATGGGGAGCCACTCGGTAATGACTCTGATGTGGTCCAAACTGTTCTGAATTAAGTGGCCCTTTAACAGTTTCTTAGCTTCTGTAACACCCTGCTTCCTTCCTGTAATCTTTCCTGTAATCGTGCACACCTGTGATTTGTAGCATTATTTTGTAAGGACACTGCCACAGGGGAGGGGAATTACACTGTTAGTGTCATGCTGTTACAAAGCAAGCAGACAGTGACACTAAACGGACAGGTTTCTCTATCAGATTAACCACATGTACTCATTTATAATAACACATTGCTGGTATAGGATGTAAAAAAGAAACCGGGCAAATGTAAAAATCCTGTCATTTTAGTGTTTTTGAGGATTCTAATGCACAGCATGTTATTGTGAATCCCGTCCCCTGTGATGGTGTCCTTATCTCACAAAATATGGTGCTGCATGTCACAGGTGTGCTACCTACAGGTGAGAAGAGAGAGAAAGGGGGAGGATCCAGAATCTGGGAAACTATTACTCTGTGTGTACATTTTATATGAATATTACATAGAGGAGGATCAAATTAATTAATTAAACCTAGTTAAAAAAATATATAAAAAAAAATTCCCTCATTAAAGTCCTTGGATCTATCCTGTTATGTTGTCGGGACAGGTCCGCCGCTACAGTGCGGCCTCCAACAGCTAGATGGCGCTGCCGATATTTTGCAGCGCTGCCGATATGTGAGAGAAGTTCTTAACTTATAATGTTAGCCTACCCCTAACCCTCAACCTAACAGTTTACCTAAGCCTTGACTCTATGATATGGCACCGGAATATCGGCAGCGCCATCTATGCTCACCGCCACTGCTCCTGCCTTGTGCATGCACCAGCATAACAGGATAGGACCAAGTCCTCATTAAGGTTAATAATTTTTTTACAACCACATTACATTTTAGAAGACTTGTAACTGGAATGAGACTGTTGTCTTGTCTTGTGTTGTGAATCAGTTTTGTTAATTCTGATTGTCTGGTTGATTAAGAACTTGTGTGTTATGTGATCTCTCATTAAGAAATAGCACACGGGGGGAGACACAGGGGAACATATAGGAAATAGAACAAAGGGGGGGACACACAGGAAATAGCACACAGGGGGGGGGGGACATACAGGGGACACCCAGGTGGAACACATAGGAAATAGGATTCAGGGGGGGGGGGAGACACAAGGGGAACACATAGGAAATAGCACCCAGGGGGGACACATAGGAAATAGCACACAGGGGGGACACACAGGGGAGAGACAGGGGGAACACATAGGAAATAGCACAAATGGGGGGACACACCGGGGAGAGACAGGGGGAACACATAGGAAATAGAACTTGGGGTGGTCACACAGGGGGAACACATAGGAAATAGCACACAGGGGAGGACACACAGGGGGAACACATATAAAATAGCACACAGGGGGGGACACACAGTGGACACACAGGGGGGACACATAGGAAATAGCACACAGGGGAGAGACAGGGAGAACACATAGGAAATAGCACACATGGGGGGGACACAGGGGAGAGACAGGGGGAACACATAGGAAATAGAACTTGGGGTGATCACACAGGGGGAACACATAGGAAATAGCATACAGGGGGACGCACAGGGGAGACACAGGGGGAACACATAGGAAATAGCACACAGGGGGAACACATATAAAATAGCACACAGGAGGGGACACACAGTGGACACACAGGGGGAACACATAGGAAATAGCATACGGGGGACGCACAGGGGAGACACAGGGGGAACACATAGGAAATAGCACACATGGGGGGACACACAGGGGAGAGACAGGGGGAACACATAGGAAATAGCACACAGGGGGGGACACACAGGGGGAACACATAGAGAATAGCACACAGGGGACACACACGGGGGAACACATAGAAAATAGCACACAGGGGGAACACATAGGAAATAGCACACAGCGGGGGGACACAGGGGGAACACATAGAAAATAGCACACGGGGGGACACACAGGGGAACACATAGAAAATAGCACACAGGGGGACACACAGGGGAATACATAGAAAATAGCACACAGGGGGGACACATAGGAAATAGCACACAGCGGGGACACACAGGGGGAACACACAGGGAATATCGCACAGGGGGGAGACACAGGGGGAACACATATGATATAACACAGGGGACTTCAAGATTCAGGCGTTTGTGTCGGCTGTGCGCTGTAGTCGAGCGTGGTTTAGTCTGGTTGAGGATGTGGTAGCGCGCATTCGTCGCACGCTTGTTTGAGTTGCGCTAAAGTTGTGCTACCGAAGTCAACTCCTCTGCTTCAGAAAACATTGCTTAGTGGTAATTCACAGTTGCAGTCTTTCAACAAATCTGAATAGAGATATATGAATCCACGTTTCTTCCCAGGATTCCTGTTAGGAACAAGGCAAGATGTCTGCTGCCATTAAAGTAAATTTGGATACAATAGTGACAAATGAAAGGTTGTATGCATTTATTTGAATTTGTAGGCTTTTTTTAAGTCATGTTCTTTATAAGAGCATACTATAAAATCACACTTCAGTGGTCCTTTAAAGATCTTGCAAATCTTTCCCGATTCAATATTTAATTTTTTCAATATGTCTATCTTTCCTCTTTAACATACACACACACATTCATGACATGACATGACACCAACCTAGAGTATTATTTGGACCACTACTGCATGTTACCAGACACAGTGTAGTACTTCTGCCATTGCACACAAAAAATATACAGATCATGTATACAGTAATGTGCTTAGCAAAACAATGCATCTCCAGTCACAAAATAAATGACATGCATTGTATAGTTTTCTTTAAGTCTGTTTTATCCCTGGTTGGAGGTGAAGAAAATGTCATGACCTTGCAGGTCAGTCATTAAGCTTGAAGGTCTGTTTACTCAAGTGCACAAACAGGAAGGAGACACACTATAAGAGATATGAATGGAGTTGTAAAGATGCAGTCCTTGGTATATAAAAACATACTTTTATCAAGTGAACTTTAGTTAACCATTTGTGATCCACTACCGCCCATACAAAAATATTTGTATTTTATCAAAATGTTAAATGAATATATATTCCCTGCTGTTGAGTTATTCAGTCATGTCTGACTCTGTGACCTTATGGACAGCAGCACCCTAGGCTCATCTTGTGTCTGGTTGTGCTTATCCATAAAGTTTTCTTGGCAAAGATACTGGAGTGGGTTGCCAGTTCCTTCTCAGTGGACTATGATTTGTCTGACTTTTCTGCTATTACCTGCCCATCTTGGGTGATCCTACATGGTATAGCTCACAGCTGAATTACACAAGCCCCTTCACCGCGATAAGATAGCGATCCAGAAGGGGATATATTCCCTACCCCTCTTAATGATTTTATCACGTATATAGTGGTTGTCATAAAAATGTTGGTCACGCAATGTTAAATGTTATGCATGCGCAAGGAGCGCTCATCATGAGGCCCATAGGGCCTTCTGTCCCCCCAGCACTGCTCCAGCCTCTCCTCTCCGGCTCTACTCGCCGCAGCACATCGCAGCTCTCGGCCAGCGCTCTCCACAGCGCAAGGCGCAGAGCAGCCTGTAGTTTCCGGCAGGAGGACTACAACTCCCTGCATCCCAGGTGACATCGCAAGGCCCATAAGGCCTGTAAGGTACAGGGGGCGCGACCCCAGGGGAGGGAGAGTGGGGCAAAGAGACACAGGGGAGGGAGATGGAGGGCAAAGAGAGACGCAGGGGAGGGAGGGGGGAGGAGACACGAGGGAGAGGAGTGGGAAATGAGACACAAGTAGACAGTGGGAGAGATTTGCAATTAGCGCCAAAGGCGCTCAGCGCGGGGCTCGCAATGAGCGCTGAAGGTGCTCACATTGGGTGGCGAACCGGATTGCCAGGCTTAAAATTAGGGAGAGGAGGGGGAAAATGAGACACAAGGGAGGAAGTAGACAGGGGGAGAGATTCGCAATGAGTGCCAAAGGTGCTAAGCGCGGGGCACGCGATGAGCACCGAAGGTGCTCACATTGGGTGGCAAACAGCATTACAAGGTTTAAAATTAGGGAGAGGAGGGGGGAAATGAGAAACAAAGGAGGAAGGAGACAGGGGGAGAGACTTGCAATGAGCGCCGTTGGGTGGCAAACAATTAGTGAGTGGCAGCAGCAGTTCTGCCCACCAACCTCTAGATGGTGCTGCCGATTTTCAGTGCCCATAACATAGAGTTAGGGGTAGGTAAATTTTCAGGGTTACGGTGAGGGTTAGGGTAACCTTCTAAGGTTACAACCTGTGTGAAATATCGGCAGGGCTGCAAAATATCCACAGCGCCACTTGCTGGCACTGCAGCTGTCAAGGCTGGCGAATTTACAACGGGATAGATCCAATGGTGGCAATTATTTATTATACATAGGTGACGTTGCATAGTAAGGTCACCACAAAGCTGTAGCTTTCGTTTGATTTTGTTTTCTTTTTTGTCCAACAAGGAAGATTATTTATAGTAGATTACTGACTGGCAATGTAAGGGGATATTGAAGGGAAGTATGTCTGCAAGACTATGTATCTTTTAAGCAAAATAAAGATCCTTGTGAGGAAGGCATTTATGGGCATGGGTGGATGAGGGGGGAATATCCCCCCCGAGATTTTCTATGTATGTATGTGTAGAGAAGCATTTTTTTTGTATAGCTATATCCCCATCAAAATAATTTTGGCTCCTACACCCATGTTAATGAGTAACAAGGGGTTACTATTTGACATTATAAAAATGTTCTTAAAGGACCACTGTAGTTAAAAAATACTTTTGTGTCGTGTAAAAAGTTACCAACATTAGCAGGTATGTAAACAATTTAGGTAAAATCTTATTTTTTAAGGATCTGTGCATCGGAAATTCCATTTTGTCTAGCCTCAGCTCTTCCTAGGAGCCAGAAGGTGTGTGGTTATTTTATTTGTGGCTATTTTATTTATCATTGTAGGGAGGGGTTTGGGTTTGATATATCATTTAGTATACAAGATCTACCCCATCCGTGCACATGCGCTGAAAACAAAGCAGTTCTAAGGACACCTACCAGCCTTGCTCCTGCAGAAATGTAAACTCCCCTCTCATTCACCAATATATTTATAGATCAACAGAGATATCAAAATGCATTTTTTAATAAAAAAATAAACATCTATGACATCTTGCTGCCTAATTATTCTCATAGTCAGGCTCAAAGGTTTCACATATATTCATATTTCCATTGTTCATGTTTTTAAAGAACATTTATCAACATGTAGAGAAGATTGTGACCTCTATTTTACAATTATCAGGAAATTGGTTTAGGGAGGTGGTTTTAGAAAATCCATACCTCTCCTAAACCTAAGAATACTAAATGTTGCATGTTTCAAAAGGGGAGCTTCATACACTAATAATTAAACTCTTTAATTGAAACACACCTCTAAGACACCCCATTGTTCCATCTCTTCATGGGATCTAACTCCACTTTTCAAATTAACTCCATCAAATTCACCTTTCACACAACGTACTACACTGATCAATATAATGGATTTAGCTGTCCTATCCTGTTATGCTAGCGCAGCACAAGGCAGCAGCAGTGGCACCGAGCATCCGCTAGATGGCGCTGACGATATTCCAGTGCCATATCATAGAGTCAAGGCTTAGGTAAACTGTTAGGGTTAGGGTGAGGGTTAGCTCAAGGAGTAGGCTAACATTATAAACTTAGAACTTCTCTCACATATGGGCAGCGCTGCAAAATATCGGCAGCACAATCTAGCGGTTGTTGACTACATTAGATGAACCCTTTCACTAGGGCCCGGGGGGGATCCCTGGCTGATGGGTACAACATCCTAGCACTTCAGGCTCCTTCTTGTCCAGTTCCTGTCAATAGAAGCCTGCAGGCTGTAGCAGGTGTATGATAGACACCAGGAGTAAAGATTCACTGTATACTGTATATATTCGTTATGCAAGGATGAGCTATAATTCCCAAGTGTTTGAATTATATTAAATTAATATGGTAAGAAAAATAAGATATTTCACTACTATATGTGCAGTAAACGTAAAGGCAGGCTTTGAGAGATAAGGAAAAATGGATGCCCATTGGGTTGGGAGGGCCCTCGCTACTAAATTTGTACTATGTCCCAAGATTTCTGATGGAGGTCCTGTCTTTTGTTTCTGCACATTTTTTCACTTCTACTCTTAGCCAAATTTGACAATTTATTTGCAATTTATAGTGAAACATCTATTTCAGTGATTGTTCCATGAAGCGCTCACAAAAGCTATATGTCTTTTCTTTTCATCAGATGCAGAATTTTCAAAATACATTTTTAGATTGTGGATTTCACTTCAAATGGAAAATAAAGTATTTTATATTGAAATTTTAATAAAGTGCAGTGAATGTGTTTTTTTGTTGTTAATTTGCAATACCTCTGTTTAATTCACAGTATTATTAGGTGTAAAATATCATACATTTATAAAAAGTACAGGAAATCTCATTTTATACAGGGGTTTACTACTTTTTTTGTAATTTTCATCAATGATATTTTTGGCAAATATGATAAAAGAAATAAAAAATGTAATTAAAAAAATATATTAAAACAATTACATTTCTCTTATACATATATAAAATCATACAAAGCAAACTATTTATGGATGCACAGTTTCTCCTGGTCACTGAGATATGGGCCTTGATTTCTAGGTTTACAAGGTAAGTAGAATCACCCACCTTAGTGCACAAAAATGTGATGGGCATTGCTATGGTGGTCAGCTGACCTGGGACCAACCTCTCATCACTCAAACATGCTCCCCATGTCTCCTGGGTTTGCAAACAATGTTGCTGCTGCCCCATAGATGGGCAAAACTATTAAGGCAAGGGAGGCTCAGCATGCTTGTGAAAAAGAAAGAGAAGCTGCACAATGTTTATACTACAAGTAAAATAAACTTTATTAAATCCTAAAAAGGCATGTACATGATGGCAGCAATGCTGTTCATGAAAACAAGGCGACATGCCATGGCCATGTATGCTTTAGATGCTAACCTACATTGTTACTGCCATCTTGAACATGCCTTTCTTGGATTTTAGAAAGTCTATTCCACTTGCAGTACATTTCTTTGTTCACAAGCATGCAACTCTTCCCTTTACTTGGTTTTACCCTGATGAGTATGTGTGTTTGAACATAGGCTTTGCCCTTTTTCACACTGAAGTTGGTAGCATCCCTTAAAGTCCCACTGCAAAAATAATTTATAACCTTTATTTGTTCATAGAAATTAATACAATTGTTATAATATTACTAGTCATTTACCCATCATAAATTACGGTATAATATTACATGTGTCTCGCCCCCCTTGTGTCTCTTTCCCGGCCCGTTACACCCCTGTGTTTCTTTCCCACCCTCTCCCTCCCCTGTGTCTCTTCCCCCCATTTCCCTCCCCTGTGTCCCCCCTCCTCCTTGTCTCTTCCCCCATCTCTCTCCCTCCTCCCTTCCCTGTGTCTCTTCCCCCTCTCCCTTCCCTGTGTCTCTTTTCCCCCTCCGTGATCCACTGTGTTTCTTTCCCCCTCTTTCTCTTTCCCCCTCCTCCCTCCCCTGTTTCCCTTTCCCGCCTCCTCTCTCCCCTGTGTCCCTTTCCCGCCTCCTCTCTCCCATTTACCCCTCTGTCTCTTTCCCCCCTCCTCCCTCCCATGTGTCTCTTGCCACAGTGCGGCATGTATGCAATTTGTACAAATACTTTCTATAGTGCTTATGCTATGTTAGGCCCTCATTCAATTGCAATTCGGCCAATTGAATAGGGCTCTAAATAAGCACATAGCATATTTCTTTTAAAGAAGTTTTTAGTTAGTGAAAACCTTGCTTTTGGATAGATGCTTACTAACTAAAAACTTCTTTAAAAAATAAAAAAATCTTATGTGCTTATTTAGAGCCCTATTCAATTGGCCGAATTGCAATTAAATGAGGGCCTTAGTGATTAGAGATTAGTTTACCTTTATATGAACAAAGAAACCTTCTGGATGTCCGATCTTGGCAGCAGAGTGATCTCACCAGGAGTATGAGTAGAAAATAACATCTAACACAGTGAAAAAAAACTGTCTGGGAATTATATTTGAAACATTGAGAAACTTTGAAAAAAAAAGTTATAGTTTAATCTCTAGGATCAAACCTTTTCAAACGCCAGACATTTGGGGCCTCATTCAATTGCGATGTGGCCAATTGAATAGGGCCCTAAAGAAGCACATGGCATATTTTTATTAAAGAAGTTTTTAGTTAGTGAAAACCTTTCTTTTGGATAGATGCTTGCTAACTAAAAACTCCTTTAAAAAATATATGTTATGTGCTTATTTAGGGCCCTATTCAATTGGCCAAATTGCAATTGAATGAGGGCCTTAGGAATTAGTTGAATATAATTTCCAAGAAAAAAAATCAGCAACAGAAATTAATAGGCAAAATCAAGTGACACAGAGGAGGTTCTTGTTAACTGCAAATAATTCCATATCATTTATGATTACACATAGAGTTGGATCTATGATTACACATAGAGTTGGATCTATTGTCTTCAGGGTAAATCAAGTGCAAAACAAAATACTGGGCATGCTCAGATCCAGTACAGTCTTTAGTTTTAGTTTAGTACGTGGCTTACAATTGAACACAATAGATACAGTGGCCCGGAGATCTCCCTCGTTAGCAAGCAAAACAGAATGTCCTTAGTGAGTGGATCAGAAAGGCTGATTGACAGGTGAAGTTTGATAACTTTAATGTAAGTTTACTGTAGGAAAAAGATAGATAGATATCAAATCCATATTGAGATTTTGTGTAAGTTAATTACAGTGGATATAAAAAGTCTACACACCCCTGTTAAAATGTCAGGTTTCTGTGCTGTAAAAAAAATAGACAAAGATAAATCATTTCAGAACATTTTCCACCTTTAATGTGACCTATAAACTGTACAACTCAATTGAAAAACAAACTGAAATCTTTTAGGTGGAGGGAAGAAAAAGAAAAAAGAAAAATAATGTGGTTGGATAAGTCTGCACACCCTCTTATAACTGGGGATGTAGCTGTGTTCAGAATTAAGCAATCACATTCCAAATCGTGTTAAATAGGAATCAGCATACACCTGCCATCATTTAAAGTGCCTCTGATTAACCCCAAATAAAGTTCAGCTGCTCTAGTTGGTCTTTCCTGAAATTTTCTTAGTCGCATCCCACAGCAAAAGCCATGGTCCACAGAGAGCTTCCAAAGCATCAGAGGGATCTCATTGTTAAAAGGTATCAGTCAGGAGAAGGGTACAAAAGAATTTCCAAGATATACCATGGAACACAGTGAAGACAGTCATCATCAAGTGGAGAAAATATGGTACAACAGTGACATTACCAAGAACTGGAGCTCCCTCCAAAATTGATGAAAAGCAGAGAAGAAAACTGGTCTGGGAGGCTACCAAGAGGCCTACAGCAACATTAAAGGAGCTGCAGGAATATCTGGCAAGTACTGGCTGTGTGGTACATGTGACAACAATCTCCTGTATTCTTCATATGTCTGGGCTATGGGGTAGAGTGGCAAGACGAAAGCCTTTTCTTACGAAGAAAAACATCCAAGCCAGGCTACATTTTGCAAAACCACATCTGAAGTCTCCCAAAAGCATGTGGGAAAAGGTGTTATGGTCTGATGAAACCAAGTTTGAACTTTTTGGCCATAATTCCAAAAGATATGTTTGGCACAAAAACAACACTGCACATCACCAAAAGAACACCATACCCACAGTGAAGCATGGTGGTGGCAGCATAATGCTTTGGGGCTTTTTTTCTTCAGCTGGAACTGGGGCCTTAGTTAAGATAGAGGGAATTATGAACCGTTCCAAATACCAGTCAATATTGGCACAAAACCTTCAGGCTTCTGCTAGAAAGCTGAACATGAAGAGGAACTTCATCTTTCAGCATGACAACAACCCAAAGCATACATCCAAATCAACAAAGGAATGGCTTCACCAGAAGAAGATTCAAGTTTTGCAATGGCCCACCCAGAGCCTAGACCTGAATCTGATTGAAAATCTGTGGGGTGATCTGAAGAGGGCTGTGCACAGGAGATGCCCTCGCAATCTGACAGATTTGGAGTGTTTTTGCAAAGAAGAGTGGGCAAATCTTGCCAAGTCAAAATGTGCCATGCTGATAGACTCATACCCAAAAAGACTGAGTGCTGTAATAAAATCAAAAGGTGCTTCAACAAAGTATTAGTTTAAGGGTGTGCATACTTATGCAACCATATTATGTTATTTTTATATTTTTTCTTCCCTCTACCTAAAAGATTTCAGTTTGTTTTTCAATTGAGTTGTACAGTTTATAGGTCACATTAAAGGTGCAAAAAGTTCTGAAATGATTTAACTTTGTCTCATTTTTTACAGCACAGAAACCTAACATTTTAACAGGGGTGTGTAGACTTTTTATATCCACTGTATGTCCAGAAATAGGTAAGCCCCAAGGCAAGGTCCTGTTCTGAAATATGCAATGTAGGACAAGAGTTAAAATAAACAAAATAAAACTGCAGCCAAATGTAATTAATGTATTCATTAACCTCTGCTTATACTGTTCATCTCTTCTAACTAACCCTTGTGCCTTTTTGGATACTCTCAGACCAGGCGAGGTGCCACAA
The DNA here is from genome assembly GCA_027410445.1 of Discoglossus pictus. Lineage (NCBI taxonomy): Eukaryota > Metazoa > Chordata > Amphibia > Anura > Alytidae > Discoglossus > Discoglossus pictus. Next base: position 343,375,583 of record CM050166.1, read on the forward strand.
CCTGTAAGACCTCCCTCAGCGTATCTTCCCCAATCACCACTGGAACCTTTCATCTGTCGCAGTGCTATCCTCTCCTCCTTATAGGTACCTGCTCCTTATTAAAATACCAAATATAAACTAGCAAATAAATCATGAAATATTCATTTACATATAACCCATTAAAATGTGTCATATTTATAAAAGTATAAGAATATATGTCCTGATGTAAACTTTAAATAATTGTATTAATATTTAATCATTTTATTTTGCCAGGGGGGTAGAATTTTGAATATTCTCAATGTATGTAATATTTGATTACTTTATTCCTAAAAATAATATAAATAATAATAATTATTATTATTATATTAAATACTAATTATTTTACCTGCTCAGAAGAAAAAAATAACTGTGTTCTGTATAAATAAGATATATCAATTATCACATGTCCTTTATTACATAAGATAAAAAAGGTAAAGTCAACTTTCTGACAAAATTATTGTTTTTAAGAATATGTGTGGAAAGGCTTGAAATATAAACCAGCGCTCATTATATACCTGCTTCTGTGGTACTTATTGGATATAATAGATAAACTGATTTCATAGTTTACATGCAGCAAATATTTGGTGAAACTGAATATTTTCATTAATATTTAAAATTATTGGCTATGAGTTTCTTTCACTGAGGTGATTACCAGATATATTTTTCTGTTTTGCATCTGTCTGTCTATCTCCCAAAGAAGATTATAAAGTATATATTATAAGCTGAAAATGTTGAGATATTTCTGAGGTAAATTTGTAATAGTAGGTAACAGATATGAACCACATTGGGCAGCCATTAAGGAGGCCACACTGAGGGCTCTACAACCTACTGCTAAATACATAAATCATCATGCAAAGTAGTGATAAAATGGTAGTTTCATACAATAATCTATATTCATTGATTATTCTGAGGTAAAAGTAATGTAGAGATCTGGTCTTATTTATTTTAGTGAGATCACCATGTTCATACACAAGTTAGGCCCTAAACCAGCCCCTGAAGTAACAGGGACTAAACCAATGCGCAATGGGGGAGGGCTAGAGGTTTAAGAAATTAGATCAACATGCAGCCTGTACAAACTCATTCTATTATTATAATATATAATGCTATAATCTAATATTGTTTAAAAAAAATGAAACACAGTTCCTCTAAAATAGTATTTTATTAAATTAAAACACACAATCTTACACAAACTCCCCTGTCTCAAGAATAAATGAGCTGCTCCGGGAAGGTTATAAATAAGAGCCACCCGACCCCTCTTTTTGATCACACCAGTGAGGAGTTTCTGTCCATGGTTTTAATTTAATTTTAGTTATTGCTTTGGGGGGTTTAATTTGTTCTGCAGTTCAGAATGGTAAGTATACTCCCCTTTTTTTTAACTATCAACAACATGGCATCGACAACATTTCATATTTTTAATTTTAAAAAAATCGTAAAATGTTAATTGAAAAGTGCAACAAATTAAATATAATTGATAAGCTCATCGGATATAATCACACCGCTTAATAATTACTGTAATACGAATAATGTCTCAAACTCCATATGCATACTGATTTACACATTGATTTAGTTACACAACGTTAAAGTTACATCTATCTATGTGTGTGTGTATATGTATGTATATATATATATATATAAATATAAATAAAATCATATCTAGCCCTCACCAAGTGTTAACAGTACATAAATCTGATTAGCACCTTATATATCCACATCATTATTACCACAAGTTACAGAAATACAAACAAATCTTATTCGTAGTTTAATATCTGGTAATATATTAATTTCACCGAATATATATATATATATATATATATACACACAGTATCTGATATATGTGCACAACTTAATATTTATATTAATACCCGTTTTATATAAATACCTGGTGATTTATTCGTCTGCCATATCCACACAATTGTTTTAATCCCACTAATAACAAGTGATGTGATAAATGTATGATTGATATATATATATATATATATATCTACTTTACATGATCTATCACAGGAGGATTGTAATATCCAGTTATATATATATGATGGTTGGAGTCTTATTATATAAACTTAGTGGAGATCTATCCTCTGATTTGATATTAAATCCTTACAAAAGCTCATTATTTTCTTGATTATAAATCTGTAATATAGTGCAATAAAGGGTTAACAAGTAAACCCCACATGTTGCTAATTTACACCCGGTAATGAGAGGTAAAGGTCACAGTCTTGTGTTGTTGTGATAACATTAACTCTTTAATGCTGGATTTAGTCACTCTGTGCCCTGTTTGGTTTTTATCACAAGTGATGATTTTCTGTGCTGCAGATACCTAAATTGTCTTTTTTTTTTTCTTCTCTTAACACATGTCTTTGGTGACTACATGTTATTTTGGATCAGTTATTGCTTGTCACTTTATAAAGCTATGTACAGATCTCATTGATTCACAAAAATGTGCAGCATAATCAGGGTTTTCACCTTACAAATAATTGAGATATTACATGATCTCCATTACATGTTTGTTTCACAGCTTTGAATTTCCTGACAATTTTCTACAATCCAGTCCAGTCTGTGATGTATTAATGTTACATTATAGGGAAAGTGGGCATTATTGTATTTCATATTAAAGTAAAACTATATTAAATGCAATTATAGTATATATGCCTGCCTTGCTCCTATATACAGTATTGATCAGGCTCAGCTGCCTTTTTTTTTTTTTGATACCTATGTAATTTAGATTTGTTTCATTGCAAATAAAGCCTGATTGCTTCTTCATTTGTTTAGATTTTGTCCATTAAAATCCTGGGTATTCATTTTTAAATGTGTAGTGGTTGGGATTTATTTGGTGAATTGGCCCTGACTTAGGAGGATCATGTAGGCATTGAACGTGTCATACTTAAGAAGACCTAGAATGTAAAGCGGTTTCTGTCCTGTGAAGAGGTATCTTTGCAGCTGAAAATAATATTGGTGCTTTTGTTATAGACAGAATCTGAGTAAATCAGTTTGTTGTGCATGTCTAGTTTGGGCTGTGATTTTGCTCCAAGTTCATGCCTTGCCTATAATAAGCCCTTGTGATTACAAAGGTGGAGTTACTAAGTTTTAAAAATATAAATTGATTTTTTTCACACTTGTGAGGTCTACACACAAACTAGCCTCTAATCTAGCCGACCACTGTTTAGTCCTGCCTTCCAGTCAGAGCCTCTCCCACATCTTAGATGGGCTTATAGGTGATGTAGCTAAGCAGCTTGACTGCAGTTAAGTAACTAAGCAATAATATTTCAATAAAATCTCCCAACTAGAGGCTTTTTTCATTAACTATGTAATTCTTTTACATGATGGCTGATACATGATTAGGTCAGAAAATCTATTTTGATGCTAAATATTACATGTGCTGCTAGGAATCTTGCAATAGGGATAATAGGTCAGTACACACTAAACATGATCCGTGATATGAGCGTTATAGTGACACATCCCTCAGTGTTGAAGGGCAGATTTTAAATATTTTCAATAAATGTGGCACATAGTACTTTTCTTTTTTGTGTATGAAATTGTCTCATCAGTATTGTTGCTGCTTTAAACTCTCAGCCCTTTACTGCTCACTGAGCTTTTTAACTTTCTCCTGTGATTATACAGGCCATAAACCTTAAGGATAATGTCAGACTGATTAACACGGAGGGTACTATCCTGTTAAAGTTACGTCGAGCCTGCGTGCCGACCATGCAGTGACACCTACCGGTACTATGCCTGCAGTTTAAAATTGATTGCTCTAGGGGAGAGGGATTAGGGTTTTAAAATGCTGTAGGGGAGAGCGGTTAGGCATGGGGTTACAATTAGTCTTCAGCTACGGTCCTCACATTACTTGTTTTATTTTTAATTTGTAGATTGCAAAGACTATGTAGCACATTGTTGCCACTAGGTGGTGCTGTGGCACAGCGGTCAGGTGCGTTCACAGCCATGTGGCGTAACTATAAAAGGATAGAGACTGAGTCCTTTTGTGACACTTATACTGGTATGGCTCACATGATTCTAATATCTCCAGTCCAGTCACTGTGTTGGAGGATGAGATCGTATGAGCCTGCTTTCCATGTCACTTTGGGTATTTTGTAGAAATATACTATTGCATGTGTGCGACAGGCTGCCTCAGTATCTCCATGTGCGCAGCAGTTTATACGTTATTGCTTGTACATTATTCTAGTATGTGGAATCCATTTTGGTGCTTGAGTATCACGCACTGTTGTAACAGCAATATGGATTACTCTGCTCTAACATATCTGCATGCCCTTTAGACAACTATCATTTTTTATTTTGAAATGTGTTTAATGGGTGTGGTTGGGTAAAAGATTACGATGGAGGTCCTTTTCAGACAACATTTTAGAACCCTGATGGGGAACCTGTTTCTTTAATGGACTACATGGTCTGTCTTCAGAATAGCTCCACAACACATTGTGATAATTTGAATGGGTATGGAGGCAGACCTTCTAATGTTCACTTTCATAGTTGATAAATTGAATGCATTGTTATGTGAAGTGATTAATGTGACTGCAGAGTGCTTTACTACTGTAATTTTGGGATGAGAAAAGGTGGGTGCATGCTGACCAGTGTTTTGGGTCCTTCCTTTGTAGTGAAGGGTGTTAATATTAACTGTAACCCTTTTCATGGAGTGGCATGCTTTATTACACAAGGAAAAATCGGATAAATGTAGTGCTTGTTCTGAGTTAAAAAAAAAAAATAAAATAAAATCTTGGCTACAAAAGAGACTTTACACAGAAACGTATTCTTAAGAACAAATCACTTGTTTCAGTATTTAAGCAGTCTAGTCCATTACTGTTCAGACACAGAAACTCTCTAATTTAAATTTTTGATGGTTAGTCTACTTCAGTTTCGGAGACGCAAACTACAAGCATTTCTGGAGAAGATGAGACACAGTCATCCTCTGCAGCAACAAGCCAAGGATATGTGTTACCCGAAGGGAAAATCATGCCGAATACTGTATTTGTGGGAGGAATTGACATAAGGGTAAATACATTTTTTTAATTTATGATTTTGGTCACCTTTTATTCATCTAAACAAAAAAATATATCTTTTTTGCCAGATGGATGAAATAGAAATCCGTGATTTCTTTTCAAGATTTGGAACCGTTAAAGAAGTAAAAATAATCACTGATAGGACTGGTGTGTCTAAAGGGTGAGTTGAGACATACAATTAAAATGTTGTTTTATTACATGTTAAATTGACTCAAAATTTTTAACGTGGTGCTGGGCATTTCATTCCTACAAGGACTTCCAACAACCCAACATTTCAATAGATTTCTACATCAATGTTGGTGAAGCAATCAGGATACACAAGCAGATAGATACTTGCATCCTGGACTGGTGGTTGTCCTCATAGGACAGAGTTGCCCACTGCTACCTTTGGTGGCCACATGAAGAGCCCCTAATAGTATTTGCATCTAATGAAAAAAGTGCAGTCAACCCATAGTGTGATCACAAAACTAGTTCCTACTAGTGTTGGATTTAAATGTGTAAATGTCTGTACTAAGTATACAGAAATGTCTTACATGTTCATTCATAACTATAGATGCTTCTTTAAGAATCCTTATGGCTAGGATTTTAAAGGCTGCTACAATCGTTAAAGGTGTTCATCAAATAAAATGCTGTTTAATTTGTTTCCTTTAGGTATGGGTTTGTTTCATTCTATGATGATGTGGACGTACAGAAGATTGTTGAAGTAAGTTTTGTTGAAAAAATTATATTCTTCTGTTCATATAAATCTGCAATGCAACTTTTATTGGCAGAATTATCTGTCACTCGCATATCAAGTTTTTTCTAAAGGAACTCACACCAACATTAACTAACTTTAAAAAACAAAACAGTTTTACATTGTGCCAGCATAATTTATCTACAGTAAATCATTTCTGATATAATTAGAACTGATCTTGCAGTTCATGTATGTTAATGTGCCACTCAGAGTGCTAGATAAGGGTGGTAGAGGGTATCTAACAGCCTGATCACATTGCAGGTCTTTAATTTGGCCAGAGACAGATAGGCAGACTGTAATCCTATTTCACATCAAAGTAGCTAATACGCATAAGCTGTTTATTTGCTTATAAATGCAGAATCATGGAATTTCTCTGGATTGGTTCACTTTATAAAAGAATAAACACAACATAGCCTGGTTTTTATTCTCTTTAAGCATATCCAAAAGTACAACTTTATTTTGATAACGCATCTCAAACAATCCTAAATTATTTAGGATTCTTTGTTTGAACTGTATCAATATGTAATTGGGGTACTCCATAATATGCTAATTAGTATCACAATCCACAGTCAGCCCCACCCATTGACAGATAATGAATCCTCATAGACATGTCCCCTGATAGGCACAGGTTGGAGGACATTTTCAGACTCGCACATTAAAAAGCAAGAAAAAAAATATTACCGTATATACTTGAGTATAAGCCGACTTTTTCAGCAAATTTTTTCGAGTGAAAAAAGAAATCCTACTCCTTAATCCCCGCCCCTTCATCATCATCCACCTCCTCCCCCCTGATCATCATCCTCCTCCCCCCTTATCATCATCCTCCTCCCCCTTATCATCATCCTCCTCCCCCTTATCATCATCCTCCTCCCCCCTTATCTTCATCATCCTCCTCCCCCCTTATCTTCATCATCCTCCTCCCCCCTTATCATCCTCCTCCTCCCCCCTTATCATCCTCCTCCTCCCCCCTTATCATCCTCCTCCTCCCCCCTTATCATCCTCCTCCTCCCCCCTTATCATCCTCCTCCTCCCCCCTTATCATCCTCCTCCTCCCCCCTTATCATCCTCCTCCTCCCCCCTTATCATCCTCCTCCTCCCCCCTTATCATCCTCCTCCTCCCCCCTTACCATCCTCCTCCTCCCCCCTTACCATCCTCCTCCTCCCCCCTTATCATCCTCCTCTTCCCCCCTTATCATCCTCCTCTTCCCCCCTTATCATCCTCCTCTTCCCCCCTTATCATCCTCCTCCTCCCCCCTTATCATCCTCCTCCTCTCCCCTTATCATCCTCCTCCTCCCCCCTTATCATCCTCCTCCTCCCCCCTTATCATCCTCCTCCTCCCCCCTTATCATCCTCCTCCTCCCCCCTTATCATCCTCCTCCTCCCCCTTTATCATCCCCCTCCTCCCCCTTTATCATCCCCCTCCTCCCCCCTTTATCATCCCCCTCCTCCCCCCTTATCATCCTCCTCCTCCCCCCTTATCATCCTCCTCCTCCCCCCTTATCATCCTCCTCCTCCCCCCTTATCATCCTCCTCCTCCCCCCTTATCATCCTCCTCCTCCCCCCTTATCATCCTCCTCCTCCCCCCTTATCATCCTCCTCCTCCCCCCTTATCATCCTCCTCCTCCCCCCTTATCCTCCTCCTCCTCCCCCCTTATCCTCCTCCTCCTCCCCCCTTATCCTCCTCCTCCTCCCCCCTTATCCTCCTCCTCCTCCCCCCTTATCCTCCTCCTCCTCCCCCCTTATCCTCCTCCTCCTCCCCCCTTATCCTCCTCCTCCTCCCCCCTTATCCTCCTCCTCCTCCCCCCTTATCCTCCTCCTCCTCCCCCCTTATCCTCCTCCTCCTCCCCCCTTATCCTCCTCCTCCTCCCCCCTTATCCTCCTCCTCCTCCCCCCTTATCCTCCTCCTCCTCCCCCCTTATCCTCCTCCTCCTCCCCCCTTATCCTCCTCCTCCTCCCCCCTTATCCTCCTCCTCCTCCCCCCTTATCCTCCTCCTCCTCCCCCCTTATCCTCCTCCTCCTCCCCCCTTATCCTCCTCCTCCTCCCCCCTTATCCTCCTCCTCCTCCCCCCTTATCCTCTTCCTCCTCCTCCCCCCCCTTATCCTCTTCCTCCTCCTCCCCCCCCTTATCCTCTTCCTCCTCCTCCCCCCCCTTATCATCTTCCTCCTCCTCCCCCCCCCTTATCATCTTCCTCCTCCTCCCCCCCCTTATCATCTTCCTCCTCCTCCCCCCCCTTATCATCTTCCTCCTCCTCCCCCCCCTTATCATCTTCCTCCTCCTCCCCCCCTTATCATCTTCCTCCTCCTCCCCCCCCTTATCATCTTCCTCCTCCTCACCCCCTTATCATCTTCCTCCTCCTCACCCCCTTATCATCTTCCTCCTCCTCCCCCCCTTATCATCTTCCTCCTCCTCCCCCCCTTATCATCTTCCTCCTCCTCCTCCCCCCCTTATCTTTCTCCTCCCCCCCTTATCATCTTCCTCCCCCCCCCTTATCATCTTCCTCCCCCCCCTTATCATCTTCCTCCCCCCCCCTTATCATCTTCCTCCCCCCCCCTTATCATCTTCCTCCTCCCCCCCTTATCATCTTCCTCCTCCCCCCCTTATCATCTTCCTCCTCCCCCCCTTATCATCTTCCTCCTCCCCCCCTTATCATCTTCCTCCTCCCCCCCTTATCATCTTCCTCCTCCCCCCCTTATCATCTTCCTCCTCCCCCCCTTATCATCTTCCTCCTCCCCCCCTTATCATCTTCCTCCTCCCCCCCTTATCATCTTCCTCCTCCCCCCCTTATCATCTTCCTCCTCCCCCCCTTATCATCTTCCTCCTCCCCCCCTTATCATCTTCCTCCTCCCCCCTTATCATCTTCCTCCTCCCCCCCTTATCATCTTCCTCCTCCCCCCCTTATCATCTTCCTCCTCCCCCCCTTATCATCTTCCTCCTCCCCCCCCTTATCATCTTCCTCCTCCCCCCCCCTTATCATCTTCCTCCTCCCCCCCCTTATCATCTTCCTCCTCCCCCCCTTATCATCTTCCTCCTCCCCCCCTTATCATCTTCCTCCCCCCCCCTTATCATCTTCCTCCTCCCCCCCTTATCATCTTCCTCCTCCCCCCCTTATCATCTTCCTCCTCCCCCCCTTATCATCTTCCTCCTCCCCCCCTTATCATCTTCCTCCTCCCCCCCTTATCATCTTCCTCCTCCCCCCCTTATCATCCTCCTCCTCCCCCCCTTATCATCCTCCTCCTCCCCCCCTTATCATCATCCTCCTCCTCCTCCCCCCCTTATCATCATCCTCCTCCTCCTCCCCCCCTTATCATCCTCCTCCTCCTCCCCCCCCTTATCATCCTCCTCCTCCTCCCCCCCCTTATCATCCTCCTCCTCCTCCCCCCCCTTATCATCCTCCTCCTCCTCCCCCCCCTTATCATCCTCCTCCTCCTCCCCCCCTTATCATCATCATCCTCCTCCTCCTCCCCCCCTTATCATCATCATCCTCCTCCCCCCCCCCCCTTATCATCCTCCTCCTCCTCCCCCCCCTTATCATCCTCCTCCTCCTCCCCCCCCTTATCATCCTCCTCCTCCCCCCCTTATCATCATCATCCTCCTCCTCCTCCCCCCCTTATCATCATCATCATCCTCCTCCCCCCCCCCTTATCATCATCATCCTCCCCCCCCCCCCCCTTATCATCATCATCCTCCCCCCCCCCCCTTATCATCCTCCTCCTCCTCCCCCCCCTTATCATCCTCCTCCTCCTCTCCCCCTTATCATCATCATCATCATCCTGCTCCTCCCCCCCCCTTATCATCATCATCCTCCTCCTCCCGCCCTTATCATCCTCCTCCCCCCCCCTTATCATCATCATCCTCCTCCTCCCCCCTTATCATCATCATCCTCCCCCCCCTTATCATCATCATCATCCTCCTCCTCCCCCCCTTATCATCCTCCTCCTCCTCCTCCCCTATCATCCTCCTCCCCCCCTATCATCCTCCTCCCCCCTATCATCCTCCTCCCCCCCCCTATCATCCTCCTCCTCCCCCCTTATCATCATCATCCTCCTCCTCCTCCTCCCTATCTTCCTCCTCCCCCCCGCTACTACTATGCTCCGATGAGCTGATGCTGCAGCACATCTTCTGTACCGGCATATGCTAGTGACGTCACATGTGCGTCACGTAATTAGCATATGCCGGTACAGAAGATGTGCATCAGCTCATCGGACCATAGTAGCAGCAAGTCGGGGGGGGGGGGGGGAAGGAGGATCATGATGATAGATGTGGGGGTGAGGGAGGAAGGAGGATGATTGGGGGGGGGGCAAGGAAGGAGGATGATTGGAGGGGGGGGCCCTCTTTTGCACCCTCCACTTATACTGGAGTCAATACGTTTTCACAGTTTTGGGTGGTAAAATTAGGTGCCTCGGCTTATACTCGAGTATATACGGTAGCTTGTTCCTTTTAAAATGCATACCATTTTTAATAGTCTGTCTAATAAACCTTTGAGCTTCACTTGTAAATGCATTACAGAGGTCCTTTAATCTGTGTGGGTTAGCTAATTAATTTTTTTTTTTTTTTTTTAAATAACTTGCATGTTTAGTCGCAGATCAATTTTCACGGGAAAAAGCTGAAATTGGGCCCGGCAATCAGGAAACAGCAAAATTTATGTAAGTAACTTTAGCATTTTTTTTCTATTGTACTTATAAACCTTTTTTTTTTCTGCAATTGTTTTTCTGCTTTCTGTTTCTTCAGGTACTTATGTTCAGCCAAGACCTGTGGTCCTTAACCCACCAGCACCGCAGTTCCATAATGTCTGGAGTAACCAGAATGCGGACCCATATATTCAGCACCCTCCTATGATTAGCCCAGTTGCTCAGTATGTTCAGGTGAGAGTTATGGATTTGTGTACATACAATTTGATCACAATAGAAACACATTATTATTATTATTATTATTATTATTATTATTATTATAATTATTATTATACTATTTTCTAATTGCCAACAAGCATCATGCCTGGCATACTAGTGTTTAAAATTGTTATTGAGGGCTTAATAGTCTTAATACCCTCTTCTGTCTGTATTGCATCCCTATTTTTGCATATTACCTTAACTTTTTTTTATTTTATATTATTATTATATTTTCCTTTGTCCATGATAACATTCAGCAGCTGTATTAGTCAATAGACAGATAAACACCCACCCACTTCTGCTCAATCTTTTTCATGTCTTTTCAGGATGTGTATACCCAGATCTTTTAGACAAATATTCTCTTAGTGGTTCCAAAATGCTTTTAGATTAATCACTTCTCTCTATGCTCAAGATTATATTAAGTACTTGAGAGCAGTTTGTGCCTCTTGAAGGACATTTGTAATTCAGAGGCATACATTTAAAACCTAGTAAACAAATCCTCTTTTTTTGGGGGGGGGGGGTGATTTTCTTTTTGGGACAGGACCCTATATGGCTAATGGATAATAACATTGCATAACAAGATATATAACTTTTTTTCTTTATTTCAAACATGTAAAATACAAATTTGTATTTGTAAAAGCAAAATGGAACCCATTACATTTCAGTCATGACATATTTTTATTAAAATGCACTCACACGATATAATTGTTGATTATTGAATACTACCTATATCCTACACACATAATTTTCACAGAAGTTTAAAACATTAAACTAAGCTTTCAACCAGAGAAAAAAATATCTATTGAAACCCAATCAGTAGATTTTTAATATATAAAGATGCAAAGCAAAATATTTCAGCAAATAGACATAAAAGAAATGGTTAAAGGAGATATAGTGAAATTGTTCAAATTGTGTTGATAAAAGGTAAGTAAGGATGGAAAAACTGTTCAGATAAACCAGTAAGTATAAGGGTCTTAATAAATATACATTGCACAAACCTTGTTGCAACATGTAATAATTCAGATATTCACTAATATACAGGATAGGAGCTCACAACCACTCTGCCTTATCTGGATGGGGAAAAAACATGGCACTTTTTCTATATCAATACATTATATTAAAAATCATTTAAACTGAGAGTGTCATTTTTGTGTCTAGGGTGGGCTTTTTAGAGTCTAGTTCTTTGCTGTTATTTTCTTCCTAGGCAGCCTTGTTTACTGTATCCACAGGTCTAGCATGTGATCTCACTGCACTGAGCTGGGGATCACATGGCATAGCAAGCACTTTGAAGAGCAGCTGTACAGATGTTTGCACACACTTGTTGCAGAGCCCTCAAGCAGGCCTCTTACCTTCCCACATCTGTCCTGGTCGCTGCTAGCTGGTATTTCTGAATCCTGGCCCATACCATCACTCACAAGCCTTACAGATGGATCTGAAATGTGTTTTAGGGCAGCATTATTATTATTATTACTTTTATTTGTAACGCGCCAACATATTCCGTAGCGCTATACAGAGGAAATGAACAAGGAAAAATATACATTTTTAACAAACTGCAAAAAGTGGAGGGCCCTGTTTAGAGCGTAGAATCTTTGTAGAAAGTGCTTTTTCCCCAAAGCACTCTACAAGATTGAAAACTCTCTACTTACAATCTACTGATTTGGTTTGATACCGGGGCCACCTTCATATAACACATTGTAGAGTGTGCTTAAAAAAAAAAGTGGCTCTTGATATGCTTCTCTTTTTATAAATACTGTATACTGTAAGTACAAGTGAATTCAGGAATAACTGTTATTGGCATATTTAAAGGATTAGTCTTGACTTTTTTTCATGACGATTGTATACATGGCACCATCGATGACAATGGTTCCTAATTTCAGTCCGCATGTGTTAGTGTAACTTTGTCTCAGTTATTGCAGAAATTTAAATTACACATACAAATTGGATAACATTTAAGTCACTTAGAATTGGTTTAAAATGTAGCTATTTTATCTATAAATTAACTGAAAGATTCATTCTTTGAGTTTATTAACTGCAGTTAAGATTAGTGGATGGAGTAGGGGTTAATTGAGAACAAGAGCATGCCCAGTTAACAAAATGATGGCAGTAGTTTTATCCATTAAAGCGACAGTTGCCTCACCATAAGTGTTCTTCCTGGTGTGTGAGAGCACAAAATTCTATGTTAAAATTATCTATTGCTTTTTTTTTTTTTTATTACACTAGGAACAGCCTGAAAAATGTAAGTTATTGGGTCTGTTTGCAAACAGACTCCTGACTGCCCCATAATTAACAGCACATGCCGATAGTGAGGGGTAGAAAATGCCGCACACATAGATTTATAGCTTTTCCTTGAGGTCAGGAATGTATTCAACTACTGGTTAACGTACAAAACACGTATTTAGCAGTTTGTCTGTACAGATGTATTTGAGAAGGGTTAAATCACTCTGAGCACGGAGCTCTTGCTGTCAGTCTGCCTGTAGGACTTGCCAGAGCTCATGTAAACACACTTCTTTTAGGATTTTGTTTCTATGAAAAATGCACCTATTTCAAAAAAATCTAAAAGTATTTAAACATGTTTCTATGAGTGTTAAAGGAGTGTCATCCAAGTTGTGCTGAATTAACTGTCCCTTTAATTTTTAGTCTGTCACTAATTGTTTCACCTGGGCATACTCTTCTTTATTACATCCCACTGCTAATCTTTATTTCTGTTGATAACGCCATTAGCTACCGAATTTAGTTCCCATATTTGTATTATGGATTTTTCTGTCAAATTATGTATAAAATATAGTATTTATCAATTTTGAGCGACATCCCATTTAGATATATATTGTTTTATGTTTACAGTCTATGGCAGTTATGTTTTTCATTTGAGGATCAGCTGGGCTCTTTTCTGTGTCCCTTTTTAGTTCTATAACAAAATTTCTGGTATGACTAAAGCTTTCCTGTTCAAATTCACATAAATGCCTTTCAATTATGTATTTTTATTACGAATACATACTGTCATTTGATCATAGCATGACTCATGTAAATGTATAAGTATTTGTTTTCCTAAATGCAAAAAAAAAAGAATCAATTGCCACAAAATATTAATTTGAAGCTCTATGATTAAAATGCTTCCAAATTATGTGTCCACTTTAGTCAAAATTTTCATGCAGTGTAAAGATTAATTTAATACTTGATATTTCTTTAAAAATCCAACTACCTTCTGAAAAATCAAACTTGGGGAATTAAATTCATTAATTCGTAGTGTTGACATTTTGACCACTGTTTCAAATTGTTAGTTTTGAGATGGTCACCACTTTAAACATGAACATTTTAAAATCTCTTCTAACCCACTGGAGGATTTTTTTCTTTTTCACAAATTTCGTGGAAAATAAGTGGAAGCAAAAACTTATTTTTCTCTGGATTAAGAAAATAAACACATAAGTAAATAGCCGTAGAAGACTTGCATGTTTTCTTTTTCGACTTAAGGTTGGGAGAACTTCAACAAAAAATGTTAGGTTCTAAATATCAAAGAAGAAACAGGCCATCAATATAGTTGATTGTTTTCTGTACCCTTTATATTAAAACTAGCGACTTGCCCGTCAAAAATGACGGCAATAAAATTGTAAGGCATGGCAATGCTGTTTACCACACAATGTAAGGCTTTTGCTCCTCTGTGTACCTTTGGCGCTCATTGCGAGCCCCGCGCTGAGCACCTTCGTGTACTTCAAGTGTCCTGCTTTGCAACAATCACCTTTGGCGCTTATCGCGAAGACAGATATATAAGTACAATGTACAGCCCCAAAAGATGTGAGTACAGTGAATTAATAAAGTAATATGAATTAATAAATTAATATACATTACCTATTTATATGTAATATGCAGCAATCCATATTCTGAAGAGCTAACAATCTATTTGTATTTTCCTGCATCTGAAAATGTACATTTGGACTGTTAATCATGTGAGGAGAAAGTGTCAGCAATGTGGCAAGTGTGCAGTGTAAATAGGCTGTGTGCGCGAGGGCAAACCGTTTGTTTAGGCGGGTAAAGCGGCATTTTAGAATCCTAATGTTATTAGTTGCAAGCTAGTGTTGTAAAATTGTGCTTTTTTTCCTTCTATGTGTTACTTGGCTTGCAAGCATTTTCCGTCCATGGTAATGGTATTTTGTGTATCTCCTACGTTCCTGTGTAACTCGCACATGCCTGCCGGTGATTTTCATGGCTCTGTCTCCTTTAGCCTCGTTTTCATTTTTTTGTCAGCTTTTTTTTTTTTTTGTTTGTCGCTGATTTTTTAAGTGTCGAAACTTCTTAAATTGGCGTGCAACCTCACTCCCAGACGTCCTGGCTGTGTCGTCTCCCCCCTTCCAACCCAACCCAAACCTTAAATTCAACCTTAATTTGCGTGCAACTTCATGCCCAGACGTCCTGGATGTCCCCCCGTGGTGTGATTTATTTTATTTTTTTTTTTTTCTGTTTTTTTTTTTATATTTTTGTGTTTTTGTATGTACGCGTTTCGGCCGTTAACTTCATATTTTTGCATCCTTGTAATGATTTTTATTTTTTTTTTTTATTGAAGTCCTGCGGGTCCCGATTTCCTCATCCCGGGGTTTTTTTTTTTGTTTGTTTCAATGTCCCACTTTGTTGATATGTATAATATAGCATTTGATGTTTTGGTATTTCTGCTTGATTTTGTTCATGGCTGCAATCTGGTAATATTTAATAAACTGTAGAATGTGCTATTTAATGTATTTAAATAAATGTATTCTAGGCATGTCCATACCCAAGCTCACCACCAGTAATGATTCAGCAAATTCCTATGGGCTACCAGCAACCTGCTTACTACCAGGTATGTTCAAGCTTCATTCTTAAACTTTGAACTACTTTATTACAATCATTTTATTCAAGGAAATAAAATAATTAAAACAAATACATCTATGGAATTAATGGTATCTTGTAGACAACATATGTGTGTTTCCATAAATAGTATTATGGTACAACAAAGTGCATTACATAAAATATAGTGACATACAATATCTGTTACATACATTTTTTTGTGTGCATATTTTTACTTTATCTCGTCCAGATTCTGGAGGATGCATGGTTGTATTAATATTACATGGTAGGGGTATAAGGATTTACCTTGTGCTACTTGGTAACCTCCATTATACTGCTGGTAGTCTGAGGAATTGGCTTCCTCTTCTGGTCCATTATAGGTTTCTTCTATACAGTAACTTTGTATGTGGGCAAACAAATACTAGGGATAGGCAAAATAACGATAGTGGAGGGAAACCAAAGGGTAAAACAAAGAATAAAGTAAGGATTTGAGGGAAAACTGGGAGAGAAGCAGTTTAAAACAAATTACTGTATATACTAGAGTATAAGCTGAGGCACATATTTTACCACAAAATTCTGGGTAAAAGGAGTGACTAGAGTATAAGCTGAGGGTGGGAAATGTGCTGACCTCTTGTGTCCCCCTCTCTCTCCCGTGTCTCTTCTCCCCTCTCCCTTCCCTGTGTCTCTTCTCCCTCCTCAACCTCAACCCCCCCATCCTCAACCTCAACCCCCCCATCCTCAACCCCCCCATCCTCAACCTCAACCCCCCCATCCTCAACCTCAACCCCCCCATCCTCAACCTCAACCCCCCCATCCTCAACCTCAACCCCCCCATCCTCAACCTCAACCCCCTCAACCTCAACCTCAACCCCCTCAACCTCAACCCCCCCCATCCTCAACCCCCCCCATCCTCAACCTCAACCCCCCCCATCCTCAACCTCAACCCCCCCCATCCTCAACCTCAACCCCCCCATCCTCAACCTCAACCCCCCCCATCCTCAACCTCAACCCCCCCATCCTCAACCTCAACCCCCCCATCCTCAACCTCAACCCCCCCCATCCTCAACCTCAACCCCCCCCCCATCCTTAACCTCAAACACCCCCCCCATCCTTAACCTCAAACACCCCCCCCATCCTTAACCTCAAACACCCCCCCCATCCTTAACCTCAAACACCCCCCCCATCCTTAACCTCAAACACCCCCCCCATCCTTAACCTCAAACACCCCCCCCATCCTTAACCTCAAACACCCCCCCCATCCTTAACCTCAAACACCCCCCCCATCCTTAACCTCAAACACCCCCCCCATCCTTAACCTCAAACACCCCCCCCATCCTTAACCTCAAACACCCCCCCCATCCTTAACCTCAAACACCCCCCCCATCCTTAACCTCAAACACCCCCCCCATCCTTAACCTCAAACACCCCCCCCATCCTTAACCTCAAACACCCCCCCCATCCTTAACCTCAAACACCCCCCCCATCCTTAACCTCAAACACCCCCCCCCATCCTTAACCTCAAACACCCCCCCCCATCCTTAACCTCAAACACCCCCCCCCATCCTTAACCTCAAACACCCCCCCCCATCCTTAACCTCAAACACCCCCCCCATCCTTAACCTCAAACACCCCCCCCATCCTTAACCTCAAACACCCCCCCCATCCTTAACCTCAAACACCCCCCCCATCCTTAACCTCAAACACCCCCCCCATCCTTAACCTCAAACACCCCCCCCATCCTTAACCTCAAACACCCCCCCCATCCTTAACCTCAAACACCCCCCCCATCCTTAACCTCAAACACCCCCCCCATCCTTAACCTCAAACACCCCCCCCATCCTTAACCTCAAACACCCCCCCCATCCTTAACCTCAAACACCCCCCCCATCCTTAACCTCAAACACCCCCCCCATCCTTAACCTCAAACACCCCCCCCATCCTTAACCTCAAACACCCCCCCCATCCTTAACCTCAAACACCCCCCCCATCCTTAACCTCAAACACCCCCCCCATCCTTAACCTCAAACACCCCCCCCATCCTTAACCTCAAACACCCCCCCCATCCTTAACCTCAAACACCCCCCCCATCCTTAACCTCAAACACCCCCCCCCCCCCCCCCCCCATCTCCCTTTCCCCTCACTTACCTGCATCTGAAGCTTCTGCTCCGGCCTCCGCTCCTTCAGGCGTCTTGACGTGGCGCACATGTGATGTTACGTTATTAGCATATACTGGCTGCCGGCACCCGGTATATGCGAATGCCGTGACGTCACATGCGCGCCACGTCAAGACGCCGTAAGGTGCGGAGGCTGAAGCAGAAGCTTCAGATGCAGGTAAGTGAGGGGAAAGGGAGAGGGGGGGGGGTATTTAGAGGGGTAGAATGAGGAGAGGGGGGGTTTAGAATGAGGAGAGGGGGGGTTTAGAATGAGGAGAGGGGGGGTTTAGAATGAGGAGAGGGGGGGTTTAGAATGAGGAGAGGGGGGGTTTAGAATGAGGAGAGGGGGGGTTTAGAATGAGGAGAGGGGGGGTTTAGAATGAGGAGAGGGGGGGTTTAGAATGAGGAGAGGGGGGTGCGGTTTGAGTGACTCGTGTATATCCTTAAAAAAAGGGCTGAAAAACTCTGCTTATTCTCGAGTATATACGGTAATCACAATCCTGTTCTATGGAAAAATTATACCATAACTGAAGAAATGGTTAGACCCTACATAAATCCACCTACAGAATTTAAGGATTGCGTGACATTGATGAGATGTTGCGCAGGAAAACTTTTTCTGTGGCTTTGGAAAACTACCAAATTGTCAGTAGGCATGTGGTAGCATAATGTTTAAGTCATAAGGATATCCTCTGCATAGAGCCACAACAGCCAGTGTGTGCTACAAAGTAGATGATAGAAGTCCAGGATGAGATTTATATTCAGTCAACTAAAAGTAAGCTGTCCAGAGTCCAGCATGAACAGTGGTGATAGAAAGAAGGAATATTGAATGAAGCCAGTCTAGTTGTGCTTTACCGATAATTCCAGGGTATGATGCAAACTAAATATCAATATTTGTAGATGGGATTGGATGGTATAATGTAATGTGTCCTGCAGTGCTCCTCATACCAGAAGCTAGCTGCCTCCCAGAAGTCCTTTTTTTAATACATTTAAATGTCTCAAACATTTGCATTCATTTTGTGTAATAAAGGCCTAAGCATGTACTTCTGTTTTTTCAGATGGCACCACAGTGGCCAACAGGAGATCAAAGGAGCTATATAATTCCTCAGGTAATATCTGGCTGAAAATAAGAACAAAAAATAATTGTCCTAGTTGTTTGCAAGGATTTATGTTTTTGTTTACTCTAAAAACATTATACTGCCAGACCTAGAGCAATATCAAAATAAAAAATCCATTTGCACTATTTGTGTTCAAATCTCATACAAATGAAGCATTTACCCAAAAACGTAAAATGTTATTTATACAATATTTATTGGTATTTTTGTTATCTTTTAATTTGCTTTGTTCTTATGCACCTAGTAGAAAACTTCTAGATTGAGATCACAAACCATAAACTGAAACATATATTTTGGCTTATTTTACCCAGCAAACTGAATTACCCACAAAAACTGATCAGATAATTGTCAGACATATGTAACTCAGGGAAATTATATCTCCTCCTCATTCCAGAGAATTGCTACATTATTCCAGATATTACATTTCAGGCTCACAGTAACTACAATTTGAAAGACCACTTATGTCGTATTTGAGCTGCATATTAGCATAAAGGAGCTGCACAAATATATCCAGAATAATTTAGTGTAGAGAAAAATGTTTAATACAGCATAAAAAAAGTATTTATATTGTAAGATAAAATGAGCTTCCTGTTGGGGTGACAATATCCCTGTAATGCTGTATAATGCAGGTTTAGATTCACACACCGATATGGAAAGCAGGCTGTAAGTAACAAAAAACACACCTGCTTTACTATTGTGTAATACTGGTTCAGACATATGCATACTTTATATGGAATGTGGTTTCAAATACACAATTACATCTATGTAAATCACACAAAACGAGCCACTTCAATCTAGACACTGAAAAATCATGTCAGTATGATACAATTCATATGGTTGAGTCTTGCAATATATCTAGAAAAGGTTAGTGCAGAAAGGAGAGAACTAGAAGGGTGCATCAAGACTGTTAATTTGCGTGGTTATAACATATTTAGGAAAGATAGGGGCAATGGTTAAAGAGGAGGAGAGATTTGTCTGTATGTTAAGCCTGAATTTAAGCTTATAGTCAGAGAAGATATTTATGGCGGAACTAGTGATAATGTTGAATGTTTGTGATTATTGTTACAGATTGGAAATGCAGCAAAGCATGGCCAAGTTCTAATAATGGGAGATTTTAATTACCCTGAAATAAACTGGATAAATGAGGCCAGCAGTTCAGCTAAGGGGGAGCAGGTTCTTGAGTACACTCAGGGATCATTATCTGGCCCAGGTTATACAAGAGCCTACTAGAAATGAAGCTATCTTGGATTTAGTGATCACAAATAATATTCATATAGTATCAAATGTTGAAATAGGGAAACCTTTGGGAAACAGTGATCACAACACCGTCTCATTTGAGATTGAATTAAAAAAACAAAATTTTAAGGGGCCAACAAAAACTCTTAATTTTAAAAGGGCAGATTTAAACGGTCTAAGGGCAGCAATACAATGTATAGACTGGAACCGAGAACTGGCAGGTAAAAATACTGAACATAAATGGACAACATTTAAATTCTTACTAAATATACATTCCCATCACCATATACCAAGTGGGAATAAAAGTAAAAGAAGTAAATCACATCCAATGTGGCTTAACAATGACTTAAAGATCAAGATACGGAGTAAAAAAAAAAAAAAAAAAGGCATTTAAATTATACAAACAAGAGGGAACAGAGACTGTTTTACTGGAGTACAAGGAAATCAACAAGGCTTGCAAAAGGGCTATTAGATTGGCTAAAATAGAAAATTAAAAATTAATTGCAAAAGAGAGCAAGACTAACCCTAAAATATTGAAGTATTCTACTCGTAACAAGGCGCGGAAGGAAGCTATAGGAACATTACAGTCCATCTTAAAATTAGTCACCAGGAAAAGGCAGATGAGCTAAATAGGTTATTTTCTTCAGTATACACAAGGGAGGTACCAGTGGTTGGGACGCTGAAACATAATGGGACTACACTACCTTTGCCAAATAATTGTTTAACGCAGGAAGTAATCCAAAAGAGGTTGAAAAAAATAAATGTTAATAAAGCCCCGGGTCCTGATGGAATACATCCAAGGGTACTAAGGGTTCTGTAATAGCCAAACTATTATATTATTTTTTTCAAGATTCACAGGGTCTCTACCAGATGACTGAAGAAAAGCAGATGTGATACCTATATTTATTTAAAAAGAGAGCAAGAGCAAATCCTGGGGATTAGACCAGTGAGCCTCAGAAGGGTTAATAAGGGATAATATACAAGAATATGTCTATTTGAACAGGATTATAAGTAGGAGTCCACATGGATTTATGAGGGATAGGTCATGGCAAACAAATCTAATTAGTTTCTATGAGCAGGTTAGTAGGAAGCAGGATCAAGGCAACTTTGTGGATGTAGTCTATTTGGATTTTGCAAGGGCTTTTGATACAGTGCCACATGGGAGACTATTGTGCAAACTTAGGGATACAGGAATTACAGTAAACATCTGCTCATGGATTGAGAGCTGGCTAAAAGACAGGAAGCAAAGGGTTGTTGTAAATGGTTCAGTATTGGGTCCTCTCCTTTTTAACATATATATTAATGACTTAGAGGTGGCACTGGAAAGTAGTGTCTCCATTTTCGCTGATGACACGAAGTTGTGCAAGGTGATTAAATCAGATAATGATGTGCTTTCCCTTCAAAGGGATTTACATAAAATTGAGGAATGGGCATCTAAATGGCAGATGAGATAAGTAAAATGATTCCACCTTAAAGAAAGAAAAGGGTTATTCACAGTAAGGGTGGTTACTCTTTGGAATTCTCTACCAGAGGAGATGGTGACAGCAGATTTGATAGAGAACTTTAAAAGGGGACTGGATTTATTTCTAATTAAAAATGGAATTTAGGGTTATCCTAGATAATTAGAGAGACAGTATTGATCCAGGGAGAAATCCGATCACCAGTATCTGGGGTCAGGAAGGAATTTTTTTTTTCCCTTTTGAGACAATTGGCTTAGTTTCACTTGTTTTGTTTTTTTCTGTTTGCCTTCCTCTGGATTAATTAATAATTAAAATAAATACATAGTTGATTAATAATTTTACTTAATTAACAACTAATTATTTAATAACTAATACACATATGGCAGATCAGAGGAGATCTTTAAAGGTTGAACTTGATGGACTGAAAGTCTTTTCAACCTTAATTACTATAACTATGTAAGATGGAATTTTGTAAGTTTTCTGTTCGTTTCATGCTAAAAGGAATTTATATCTGTGTTGTCCGTTTCCTTTTAATTCTATGGCTTCTTGGATCAAGAGAAAATTCAAATATTTTAGGCAAGTGAAATTATTCTGATAATGCAAATTTTGGTTTTGTTAATCGATAAAAACTGAAAATACCACTTACTCTTCCTGATTAATTATTCATTGACTTCATTGAAGTAACTGTGAAAAATGAGGCAAACCTTATTTATATGAAAAAAATCTAGGGAACATAACAAATTGTAATAAAAATGGACTACTTCAAATGTCTTTGTTTGCTATTATTATAATTATGTGGAGACTATTGCAGTTAGAAACATATTTATCATCTAAATATGTTTTTGGAATTTTCTCTGAATCCTATTGGTATCAGCCAAAAATGAGGTTAAGCTCTTGGTGAAACTAGATATTCCTACCTTCTCTAGAAGTTTCCATAACAAACATTTTCAGATTTTCCAAATGTATTGTTGGTTAGTAACCACAGGTCTCAACATTTTGTACGTATATATAGGCTTTTACGGTCAACTACCACTGCAATGAACTAGATCAAGCCAGTAGTGAAATCCTCCAAGCAGATTTTCCTGTTCATGAGCCAACTGTTTCACCCTCTGGAAGCAGTCCTCAGAAGGTGAGTTATCATTTGCAGCACCTGCTGCAGTGTGTAAGCCTTTGAATATTTTCTGTTCAATAAAAAGTAAAAATGAAGCTTAAATTTGATAATGACATGTTACTTCATTTGTTTTGGGGTGTTTTTTTTTTACATAGAATTACGATAATTGCTAAAACTCTTAGTATACTCCAAGTCTTTAAAGGGACATTGAAAGCAAATTTGCCGCCTTGCATCTGAAAAAAAGTTATTTGATAATGTGTTCAAATGTTTAATTGATCTTGAGCTTTTAGTTGAATCCTACTTTGCACCCATACCCAATAACTAATTGCTTACATCAGTGTTTCTACATATAGCTACCTGAAAATGAGTCCTGTATTCTCACCATCTCTGCCACTTTTGCTGTAAGGAGGAAAAGTGTGATTAAAGGAGGATCATTACATTTTTTTAGAGGTTATAAGGCATCTTTCCCCAATCCAAGTGCGAGGTAATTTAAAAGGTTGCATGGATTACAATTATTTCAATTTCTTGTGAAATGTAATTGGGAAACACTTAGATATCCCTTTAAGTTTGTCTCATTTAAAATAACTAAGTTTGATGGATTAATACATTTCTGCACTCTATAGGCAAAAAGCAGCCTATATGTATACAGCACATCTCATAAAACTTTTTATTTTTATTAGCATCTAAAAATCTGTCTAATGATTATTTTGACACCCCTAGGCGTTGTCTACACAATTTCCTGATCCCCACCCAATCGGCAGCATCCGAGGAGCAATATTAACCCACTATTTACCTGCTCTTGCTTTCACAGACAATAGTAGAGCAGTGTTGTCAGCCTCCCAGTCACTGCTGGGATAGGACTCACCCCTGGTTCCTGTCTATTTGGTGTGCTGTTGCTATAGCAACTAACAGTGCTATGTCTCAAATCTTTCATCGAACCGGATTGGCCAAAACAAATTATTTAGGGGGTGTTAACCTTAATTTTAAACGGTCAGAAATTACAATAGGCTTAGCTAACTTCAAGAAAAGTGTGTACATGTTTATTTTGGTATTTTTTCATGCAAGCATTTTTTTCATATCCTAGTAATTCTCCTCTATCAGATGCATTCATAATCCAGGAAATTTACATATCCCTTTAAAACTGATGCAATTTGCATTTGTTTGCACTGTTGGATCCAGTTTGCTGAAAACACTTTTAGTGTTCAGGTTTTATGCATAACGGCTTACAAGAACGGCTTTACATAGCTGCTGAACTAATTGGAACCTATTACTATGGCATCATATGTTTAATTAGCACTGGATTCAGCTATATAAACCCATTGAAATATTTATATATGTTTAATTACACTCTAAGAAGGGCATACAGTCAGGATTTTGTTGCCTGAATGGCACCAAATATTTATGGTTTACTGGTGTCTTTCAGAAGTCTGTGGACAGAAGCATCCAGACAGTAGTGTCCTGTTTGTTTAATCCAGAAAACCGACTGCAGAGGTCTTTTGTTTCGCAAGAGGATTACCTTAAGGTACTCAATGGATTTCATAAAAATATATTCTATTGCAAACAAAGCTTGCTATTTTGGTATAGGGGGTTAAATGTAATTAACATGTGCAGCACTTGTTTTTCATACAAAATAATATACTATAGTAATATCATGCTTTGATTTCCGTTTTCCTTAACGAGACATGGGAGGTTCCCTGTCAAATATTAAAATAAATAACCTAAGTTTTTGCATATTTTAAATATCATTGTAATAAAGGAATATGGAAAGTTTGAGTCTTACAAAGTATATAATATATCTATTTAAATGTATGTACTTTTGGTTTATTGAGGACAAATTAAAATTTCTATTTTTATTAACTGAAACTGTCCATGCAATGCTCCAACCCTTGTAGCTCATGCAGACAATATTTCTATAGTACTAGATGTACGAGCAAATGATAGGCTGTCTCAGCAGGAATTTAGCAACATGCAGCTGAGACTGTCTGTCTGTTTTTGGATAGTAATGCTGTTAACACTGTTTTTCCCTCATATCTTCTCTTCTCTCCTACCTTGTGTATAGATCCACACAACTTGCACACTTGATCGGCCAAGTGCTTTAATATTATGATGCTTGTCTTCTTTCCCACGTGGGTTTGTTATTAGTATCCATGTTCTGTTTATTCCAATGCTCATGTTAAACCTTAATCCGTATTGCTTCTGACTTGATAGAGAGATGCAACTCTTGAAAGCTTGTCACTCTAACTGAAATGTCTGCCACCCCCATTTTAATAACTTATTAAATAAACAAATGCGTGTATGATAACTTTACGTTATACAATCTTTAAAAACAAAACTGACTAAACTTAGTATGTCCCTTTATTACCTGCCTTGGCAGTCTCTTAATACTATGTTAATGTTTGATCTGATATTTGATTTTCCTTTTCTTAAGGACAAAAGAGTGCACCAATTTAGGAGGAGCAAAGCAGTTTTCAAAACGGTCACCAACTGAAGAAATAACTGCACCTTTCAATATGAACAGAGTACACTACTTTATATACACTTTCAGTAAGAATTTGTGAACATAGTTTTAAAAGATCAACTTCATACAAAATGATCCCTCTATTCTAAATTGTTTTTAAAACTTGCTCTGAAGTTGTCATAAATGTAGACATTGCCTAGATTCTGCTTATTTGCCACCCAGTCAGTACTCTAAGTCCTGGAATATAATCTTCCAAGGTCCCATGTATAAGAGATGGGCATCTTGGGAAGTGATAACTACTTTCAAGCAATTGTCACGCAAGTAGCTGAAAAATACAAGGTAATCTCAGGACAGAAGAAGAATATAAGCCAAAAGTTCTTAACATGTTAGGCCTATTTTAAAAAATCCCCTTTTTTTATTTTTTATTATGTTCATAAATTCATATTGATATGTGCATGTTTTCGATGATCCCTTTTAATGTAACTTGACTGAATCCATCAGGATCGTTGGTAAATTGCACTTCATGATAGTGATTTGTGAAATAGTACTAGATGTTTGCAAGAAATTACATGTGTTAAAATGTTTGTTCACGTTTGGGTTGACACAATTTGATACTGATTGTTTAAAAATTGGTATAAACACATTTTCAGAGTGATAGCACTTCACCATGTTGTGTTTTTTTGTTAAAATGTTGTTTTAATACTGTGTTTAGTTATAGTACAATAGTTCAGTTGTTTCAAAGAATTTGTAGTTTGTGTGGTGGAAAGTCGTTGTTTGACACTGTTTTTGGCACTTATGTTTTGTTTGTGTGTGTATATATGTGTATATATATATATATATATATATATATATATATATATATATATATATAAAAATTTACACCTTGTAGACTTCCACAGTTTTTCATCTATGCTTGTCGGTCTTAACATGTTCACTGAACCAAAATACCACTACTAAAAGAACTTTAATAAAATTTTCTTAAAGGTTGAATCCATTTACATAGGGCACACCATACATAATAGGATGTTGAATTGGTCCAGTTTCATGAAATAGTCTGCTAACATTTTATTATAATAAAAAAAGATAAGCCAACTAAATGTTCCTACCATTTTTGACCTAGAGCTCCTCTTAACTTTCTCAAATGATGAAGAACACTCATGGTTATCCCTACAGCTGCCCATTGACTGCAAAGTTTATTGGGGGATATACTGCAGTTTCTAGCACCATTTGAAAATGATAGAAGGAGCTCCAGCCCAAAGATGAGACAATGTGACATTTTATTTTTTCAGTGTAAGTTTTCTCAAATGGTCAGCTTCTGTTTAATTGTAATAACTTAAAAAGTTAATACTGCTCTTTACTGCTGGTCTTTTAAAACTGGTTCATTACATTGGCCAGTTTAGTTACACAACGGTTTTAGACCTCTTCTTAAAATGTTCAAATCCAATAAAGCAATATAAGGAAAGCTGGATAGTTGATTAAAAATGCACCATGTTAAAGCACCTTCACCAAATGTACACTAAGGAAAATGTCATAGTAACACTTTTGTAGAAAAGTTCACTGGAAAACGGTTTAGTATACTAAAAATATATATGAACACTTTTTATTTTTTTTTCATTTGATTTTGTAGAAATTGGATTTTATAAAGTATCATATTTTAATACTATAAATGATTAACTCACATTTTATTTCACATATTTCACATTAATATGCCACCCCCGTTTTCTATCCAGGTTTCCTTATGGCTTAGTTATCAAATCACCAATGTCAGTTATACCACTCAAGTACTGAGGGGTAGTATTTTATTATGTTCAGATGTTAACCCTATACCGAATTTGGATAACTGCACTGCAACAATCAAATCTACTTTTTCTCCCTGTTAACAGAAGCCTAATATTCAAAACATAGGCAAAGAATACAATTATAGCTTAAGTGAATTATGAAATTGTGCATACTGATTGGTTGAAATCTATAACCCTAAAGAATGTTAAGTTGAAACTTCAGATCTTAAACAGTCGTTTTTCAGGAGCATGTATAATTACTTCAGTTCATTAACCTTTTTAAGAAAATTATCCACATTTTGCCACCATATGGTAAATTTTGTGTACCAGTGATGATATATCTGTTATTGAAGTACAGGTGTAAAATTGGAAAATTTATAAAACTATTGAAAACTGCATTAAAATCTAAATCGAATTTCAGAAAGTTAAACTTTTAGGTTACCACTTTATTTTGAATCACAGAAATGTCTTCATGAACCTTTTAATAGCAATTATGTCTTTTTTTTATTTTTTTATTTTTAGAAGAGGCCAATCATTTTTTTTTTTATGGAAGACTTTGCTTTGTTTATAAGCTTTATATTCCTAATTGTATTTGTATCTACAATTCAGACTGCAGTCTGTAAAAGTTCTTCCACATTTACTATTAATATTTTAAGTTGTATTGGCCTATTTGTCTTGGTATCTGTGGTGTGTAATTATTATGAAACAACTGTATTTTCTTATGACTAATGTATACATAAAAATTGGTACATTAAAAAAACTGTATTTGCTTTATGGGTAGTCTTTTTTTTTTCCGTGAGGGTCCACAGATATTCAAAATGTTTACAACATTGTCTACTACAATGGTTATAAGAATACACGAATGATACGTGGGTTGTTCAGTTCATGAAGAAACTCAACAAGGCCTATCTGTTTTTGTAACTATGGGTAAAGTATTAATCTAATCATGTAAAGGATTTATTTTCACATTTGAGTGGTGGGAAAAAGGAGGGAAAGCGACATGAAGGGGAGGAGGGAGAGTGGAGAAGTTGGAGGCGTAAGGGAGTAGAGAGGAGGGGAGTGAGAATAGTGGGGGGGGGCAAGGAGAAGAAACGAGAAGGGGGAGATAATGAGACTAGAGGGTAAAGTGATGGGGCAGAGAAAATTAAGGTGGAGATAAAAAGTGAGAAAGGAGCTGTGATAGAGGAAATGGGAGTAGAAATGCAAGGGTTGGTACATAGAGCTATAGGAGAACTTGTGGTGGGAGGAGGGCCAAGAGAGGGCCGTGGAGAGTGTGAGCACTGGGAAGGGCAGTGAGCCACCTGGAGGTGTTGGCTATGGTGCAGCTGCACTCCACCCATGTTGCCAATGTATTTGAGTTACTTAGCAAGACCTCCATATTGACTACACTAATCCTCCCCACTTCTACTCCCCCAGGAATAGTTAATGTATCCCTTACCCCCTCTACAATTTCTACTCCATTACTTCTATCTAGTCCCTCCTCCCCATCTACTAGTTTCAAAACTTCCCCAGCCTAACCAAAAACCCAAACCCCTCCTTAGTGCACCACTTTTTTTATTTTTAGGCCACACAGTAACCTCTATGTAAGCTCTTTCTGTCTCTGGGGCTAGCATGTGGCACTGGTAGTATCTTGAAAAAAAAACTAAATTTGAAGTCCTTGTCTTGTTGCTTGTTTCCTAGTTTTACAAAAAAAAAAAAAACATTTTAGGGCACTCCATCTTACTTTGTCATTGGTGCAGAACTGAATGAAAGTTAGTGTGCACTGTGTATTTTTTTAAATATACTCAAACAATACATCCTGAAAATATGCACATGTTTTAAGAATTGTAAAAAATAGAATTGCATGTAAATGAGACTGTATTATGCTGCTGTTGCATCTAAGATTTTGGTTTCTGATAACTTGCTACCTGAGTTGGGAGAGCCATTGAACATGAAGTTTCTATTACATAATGTGAATCTGACCTCCTCATCTGCCAGAAACCCCATTAGCTTACAAAGACTTGAGAGAGTAAGAGATGGAACTAGTTGAAAATGGATGCCAACCGTAAAGAATACTTTTGAATAATTAAGCTTGATAATGGGCCATGTGAAAAAATATGTATATACCAAAGACCACATAAAGAAATGTGACCTTCATGATTCTGTGAGAAATTAGTCAAAGCAAGATCAGGAAACACCAGAACAATGTCTTGATAGAACTGCTGGAAAATAGTAGGAACAGTTTAGAGTAGTTCTGAACAGCTGGTCCCTGAGACCTTATCTGTCAGTCTGCAGTGCCAAAGAGGCATGAGAAGAACCGAACGCATTAAACCAGGGGTGTCCAAGTTCGGTCCTGCTAGGCCGCACACAGGCCTATATTATTTTTTTTTTTTAACTAGTATATATAATTTTAATATTTTTGTTTTTCAAATAGACAAACATACATAAAAAAAATGTTTATATACATAAGTCTTTTAAGAACACTTGAACTTTATAATACAACTAATTAGCTATTAATTCAGATTATAACAGCTTTATATAGAAAGACAGTCATTTTTTACAACTTTGTCCATAACCGCATCCTATCGCTTTCGTCTTTTAGTCTAATTATTCCTTTACAAAACCATGAATGCAAAAAGGGAGGACTAACATTTTAGCTAGTATTTTAGTCCAGACGATAGGACCTAGAAATGCTATTAAGTTTAGCTTTGGGTTAACTTTGTCTCAGAATGAAACCCTTTTTTGTGATCACGGAGTTAACCCCAGAAATTTTCTTAGATTGTTCCAAGAATAAAAGTTGGTCTAAATGTATTTTTCCAAACAGAGAATTTTCTATATAGAACCAAGACTTTTCTTTGTTTAAGTCTGTTCATTTGCTAATGTGTCCCAGAATAATTGCATCGTGATATGCTTTAAAACTAGGGAAGGCTATACCACTGGCTTCAAATTTTCTAATCATATTTTTATTAACCCTATTTTTCTTACCAGAAAAAATAAATTTGTCAGCCAGCGATTAAAAAAGGGTGATCCTATGTAATGGGATCTTCACAGGAACATTCCTTATTAAATAGGTGAATCAAGGGAGGATTGCTATTTTAATGATGGCCATTCTGCCCGATTAAAAAATAAGTTCTTTCCCCAATATAGCGTTAGAGCATTTCTGAAATTGTCAACCTCCACCATCTTCAATAACCTAAAGAACAAAGAAGATAAAATATTTAGTGACCATCAGCACTGCATGTTCTTCAAAGAAGATTATGCGCTCCAGGTACTACGCCCAGGAGTAAATGGAGAAGAGGCTGTGCATCTGGATAAACGATGAACTGGAGCGTAACATGCATTTCAGCCAGGTTGTCATAAGGGAAGAAGCATTTACAGCCATATTCAGACCCAAGCGCCAGATGCGACTAAGAGCTTCGCAGCCAGTAGAGGTTGGTTTGACCGCTTCAAAAAGAGGAACAACATCTACAGCATAAAGATCACCAGAGAAGCGTTGAGAGCTGACACAAGCTGCTGAGGGCTTTCCAGCCACCTTGAAGGACATAGCTGAATAGAGGCAACTATCCACCAGAACCGGTGTTCAGCGTGTATTAGACTAGTATTTTCTGGATGCCGCACATTTATATCAAGGGATCAGTGGAGAGCACCTAGCTTTTAAGCAGCCAAAGACCTTCTGGATGGGAACGCCAGTGGTGACTTCGAAATCAAGCTGTTGCTGGTCTACCACTCAGACACCAAGAGCTATGAAGGGCATTGCTAAATCCAGCATACCAGTAATTTGGCTATTCAACCGGAAGGTCTGGATCGCCATGGACATTTTCAACTTGGCTGAGCTCCACTGCTGCGTCCAAATGGAAGTAGTGTTCCTACCGCAATCACTACTTCACTCATACAGACTATGGACCAGGGGTTAATTGCGATCTTTACTGCCTTTCATCTTCTCAGCACATTTTGTCAGCTAATTGACCAGACGGTCAGCCAGGATAAACAATAGATGATGGATTTCAGGAAGAAGTACACCATCACGCAAGCTCTCAGGAACCTTAATTTGTCCTGGAAGTTGGTGACAGAGCAATTTCTAAAAGATGTATAGAGATGTGCAAACAGAAGAGCATATCATAGTGAAGATATTAGATCTTGCAATCACTGCTGGACTGGGAGATGCCAAGGACATAGAGGACTTGGTCCAGGTTTCCGGTGAGAGCCTGACCAATGAGGACCTTGAACAGCAGGAGCAACGGGGCCGAGGAAGCCCAGGACAGCAGTAACTCGTACAAAGAGCAACAATAAGGATTGTCAACGGAGTTTCATCAAATTAATGACATTATGCATGACATGGTGGCAAGTGATCCAGATGCTGCAAGGAGCAGAAATGCAAGACACATAATTTCTGGGGGTATGTCTTGCTACCAGCTTCTGCTAGATGGCCGCAGAAAAAAAGGCAGATGTCCCTGGACCAGTTTGTGACCAAGAAAGCAAGGCTGGAGAATGAGCCTAAAGCACAATACCTGCCACTGAAAGTGGGCTGTTTTTTTGTACTGTTTCTTTAAAAAAGAACATGAAAAAGTATTTTTTGTCTTATGTTTGCAGTTCATTCAAAGTTTATATAAAGTTAAACTTTTTCAAAATTCTGTTGGTTTTGTATCAGTGCGCGCATGTGTCGGCACGCTTTTGGCGCGTACTGTTTTTTCGGCACACCCACGAAGACAGTGCACCGTCTCCTAATAACCAAACAGGAGTGACATTCTGCAACATGCTAGTTGAGAGAGATCACTTATTGGCTAATTTAAAACTCTCTTAAAATTCTGTGTATTAATGCCATAGAGAGCAGATCCAAACCGGTACGAAAGGTAGGATTTTGATAATTTAGCAAGGGTCCCAGTGATATATTACATTATGTTTACACATATAGGATCATCATTACTCAATTATTATCACAAAATTGTCACTTCATGTATTTACTCTGGGCACTAATATATATTGGAATATATTGATGTCAACCACTAGGTGGCATCAAAGCTTTGTTATACAAAGTGAAAAAGGAATTGGCAATGTTGCTTACCAGGAAATTCAGTTCATGGAAGTCTGTTTCATCTTTATTGAATTGGATTCTGGAACAAGTGATATCTGGAGCTCGTAAATCTACTGTATTTAGGTAATGAGTGGAATATGTTGTTTTTTTTTTTAGATGATGCTACAGATGGTCAAAGAGGGGCATATATATTGTTTAAAAGCTATGCACTATTATGTAGTATTGGCATGATTCTGTATATTGTGTAAACTAAGTTTTTGGAGATACACTTAAAATCTGCACAAATGCTCTGTCCATGTGAGCATTTCAGCTTTGCAGCTAATCAGCAATGCTGTATGCAGCCAGCATAGATGACTACTACACTGTGTCCTTAAAGCACCATAAATCGATATTCAAGTAAAAATCCTTTACATGGTTGTTCTTTAGACAAACCCCCTCTCCTTGATAAATTCTGACAAATTATAATTGTACTGAAACCAAACATTTCAGCTTCTTCTTCCTATTCAAATTTGTCTCTTAGGCGAATGAGCATTTATGCTTGATTTATGGTCCTGCAATAACCTGCAATGTTTTTGAGGAAGAGAACATTCATGGTCTGTGCATGGGTCTCTGTGTGAGTGAGTACATGCAATTCACTGGGGCTTGGAGAGATCTCAGGGCCTGGGGAAGGTAATGGGACAATTCACTGGGTCTAGGAGAGATTGCAGGCGCAATTAAATGAGGGGGGGAGGCTTGGTTGATGGGGTAAATCGCTGGGGGGGGGGGCAGTTTTACAGGGGGAAATCACTGGGGCTGAGGGAGGTTTCATCTGGGATGTAGGTAAAACAATTAGTGACCGAAGGGACACAGACCTTGTTGTGGGTATTACAGAAATCTAAAGAAAAAGCTGCAGCTAAATTCATAGACCAAAAATATACAATGAATTATGTATGCTAGACTTTAGGTTAATTGTTTAAATGTTTATTTTTGTATTTTTACAAGCAACAAATGTTCTTCATACACTACCAATTTTCTTCTATCAGATGCCTTCATAACCCACCTGGCTTGCATATACCCTTAAATTACAGAAACAAACGTTTGTTATGTTTGTTCACATGGGTTTCAATGTGCTAAATCCCTGCTGCTCCAAAGGGGCACACGTACCAATAGAAAACCCAGGAACCATGATGTGTCATCAAAAAATACTTGGCCACCATTTGATACATTAGATTTCTGTAAATATATTTTTGTAGAGCTATTAACCTTTTTCACTGCTGAGCTCATCTTTAAATATTTTTTTAATAATGCCCCTACCCTTGCCATTACCTTTGCGCCTGACCTCATCAGCTGATGTGGACGACCCTCACTCCCACCCATCAACATCTCTCACAGATGGCATTAACTGATATTAGTGACCTCCACCACGCCCACCATTACCAGAAGCCTTCATTCTAAACACTTCACTTACACCATCTTGGGCAAGCAAAAGTTGCTCGTTGTCCACATGTTAGGATGTGCATTAAAAATAGTTTTCATGTAAACACTGTTTATTTAAGCATTCTACTGACAACAGAAAAAGTAATTTAATCCCAGGATATAATAGAAAATATATTTCCATCACTATAAAGTTGGACCTGCTTAGGGAGATTTTAACAAATTGCAACTATAAATAGTGAAAGATGTTTGTTACATATTCATTATATATTCTTAACTTATATAGATAATGTAAAATATTTAATTGTCTTTAATCTGATGTAGTACACATTAATTCTATAGTAAAAAAAATACATTAATTCAAATTGAGATGAGAACTTTTTTTCTTTGAACAATTATCATCAAAACAGAGATACAGAATAAAAAAAACACCTTGAGCTGAAGATACAAATTTGTGTACAAAGTGGTTACCTCTAAACATTAATGTTCTGCTGTTGACCTCTAAATATAATGTTCAGATTATAATGTATATAATAATCAGAGTGATGATTATTTAGCCTCTCCATATCTGTTTACATCAATCTCACTCGTATAGAAAGTTTTGGGTACATTAAAGCTATAGATTAACACTTTAGTGTATCTAAAGAAGAGCAACATGTTTCTTGATTAAAAATGACAGAATGGTGACCAGTTGCTTTCCATCCCTTATGGACTTCTGATCCATCATAGGGAAGTATATTTTGTGAAGGGCGGTATGATCTTTTGTTTGTGGAGATGCTGTCATCTCTGTCATTGTGATCTTTGTTGATTCAGCTCTGGATTTTTTGTTATGTCAGATCATTTAATTCCATATTGTCAGATCTTGGTAAAGGGTTTGTCATAAGTGCAAATATCAGCATATTGTTTGATGTAGGTGTTGATTAGTTCTTTGTCCCAGGTTTTTGATTCTTACAGTAATGTCCTTCTCGGCACCTGTACTATACCTGTATCTGAGATTTGTACGGCCATCTTTGCAAGCGGATATACAGTAGAATCCCGGTTATCTGGCACCCTACTTACCAGGACTCTCAAGCAACCGGCACCGGCATCAATTCCCCAAATTAAAAAAACTCCTGCTAAACCAGCAGAACCGGCACTATCCGGAGTTCGAGACTATAAAAAAAAAATGCTAACTTTTTCCTAATTGTTTTTTTTTGGCCCTAAATGGCCCAGTTTAGGTGCTAATGCCTTTTTTAAAGGCATTTGGGGGGTTTAAGGGTTGTTTAGACCCTTAAAATCCAACAATAGGGAGTCCCCGTGGGTGCCGGATAACAGGAGTTTTACTGTACTTATCTGCTAGTCTGTGCTTGTAGTAGCTGATGCATGTAGGTGATGTGAAATCCGTGGCGGAGCTAGTGATTGGTGGGCCTAGGTGCAAAAAAATGTGGGAGCTTCCTGTCAAAGTTAGGTGCTCCTGTGAGTCAATTAAAAACCTAAAACAATTCTGTAAGTAGTCTGTTTACATCAGGGTGATCAAATCACCTTTTGATAAAAATAATTATCGGCTAATCTCCCTTAATTAAGGGCCTCATTCAAATGTGATTCGGCCAATTGAATAGGGCTCTATATAAGCACATTGCATATATTTTTTACAGAAGTTTTTAGTTTGTGAACTTCTCTCCAAAAGCAAGGTCTTCACGAACTAAAAACTTCTGTAAAAAAAAAAAATGCTATGTGCTTATATAGAGCCCTATTCAATTGGCCAAATTGCATTTGAATGAGGCCCTAAGAGTCCCCCTTTACCCCGAAAGCAGTGGACGCCATTGCTTTATACCTGCTTCATCCGGAGTAGCAGTAAAGGTGAATGAGTCGGCCACACATTCTTTCATTGGCCATTCATGCTTATCGCTACAAATACTTTTTTTTCTGATGTATTTAGTTTATGGTTAGGTCAAACAGTTAAAGGGACACTAAACTCCCAAATTAACTATAATCTGTTTAAAAGGGCTGTTTTCAGTGTTACAAATGTTTTTGTTTGCATGGAAAGCAAGTTCTTTAAATATTAGAAAAATTAATTAAAAAGTCAGGATCACCTACTAATTATTTTAGCTAGTTTCACCTTCAGTCAGTTGAGGGGGTAGCTGATTTTTCCAGTCTCGCCTGGTGCAGTGCTCTGATGCACCTAAACAGAATTATTCTAAAGGAAGTATTGCCATTATTCCAAAAGCAATTTGTAAAAAAGTTTAAAACTCGATATTTTGGGGTGAGAGGGGGAGAGGGTGGGAGAAAGACAAATGGGGGAGAGGGTGGGAGAAAGACAAATGGGGGAGAGGGTGGGAGAAAGACAAATGGGGGAGAGGGTGGGAGAAAGACAAATGGGGGAGAGGGTGGGAGAAAGACAAATGGGGGAGAGGGTGGGAGAAAGACCTATGGGGGAGAGGGTGGGAGAAAGACCTATGGGGGAGAGGGTGGGAGAAAGACCTATGGGGGAGAGGGTGGGAGAAAGACCTATGGGGGAGAGGGTGGGAGAAAGACAGGAGAGAAAGACGTGGGGGGGAAGAGACGGGAGGGGGGAAAGAGACACGTGAGGGAGACTGGGAAGAGAGACACTAGGAGGGGAGACACTTCAAATATTATCCCGTCATTTTTTGACTGGCAAGTTACAATAGAGTAATCTTATGAATCTGATCTTAGTATGTATTCCATAAATAATGTGTGTGAAAATGTTTTAGTTGGGTAAATAAAATGCCAATCAGCTGTTCTCTGTGAATAAGGAATGGTCGGTGATGTCTATGGGTACTTGGTTTATCAAAATATCCTTTCTCTCCTTTTGTATAATTTTACCGGTTACTTGCTGCAAGCTGCTGTCCATTGCGATTTCTAAAATCGCAAGTTACTCCCCTCTAAGCTTTTGATCTTTGACGGCCGCAAGAGTTGCCGCTGCTAAAATCACAAATCGGTATTCAATTGCTCAGATTTCCCCTCCGTCAAGCAAATGGCAAAGGTCTCTCAAAGGGCTTATTGACAAATCTGAGCACTTTAAAATCAATCCAGCACTGTAAATGATGGGGTGACATTAGAATTAAAAGCACAACATTCACATTGGACGGAAAATAAACATGAAATAAGTTTTTTATTTTGGCAAAGTCCTACGGGCTTCAACATTCAAGCCCGTAGGACTTTGGAATCCAACCTCCAGCTTTCATTGAAGTCCTACGGGCTTGAATAATACAGGCTCGGAGGTCATTCAAGCCTGTATGACTTTGGACGGAAATTAAACATGAAATAAAGTATTATATATTGCTTCTAATTCTAATATCACCCATTGCGTTCCCCATCATTTGTTTAGTGCTGTACTGATTTTATATTTGCTTTAAAAGTGCTCCGAGTTTTCGGGCTTGTACCACGATTTATGGGCTTGCGTCCGCTATCATATTCAAGCCCGTAAATGCTACTGTCGATAGCATGGTTTCCAATTCTCGCGACTAGTGCCTAACTTGCATGCCCTGACAATTGAATAGTAAAAGTAGAGCAACAGGAGCTTGCAACTCAATCGCAGGAAATCGGCTACTTGCGATCGAGTTACGGCCCCAAATTGAATGAGGCTATTAGAAATTATGACTGATTCATAGGATTTTCAATGTGGTTATTCCTGTTTTTATTTAATAATATCGAATTGGACGAAAAAAAGTTGCATATTAATTTATAATTCTTTTGTTCATATGTACTGTGTGTTTATTCATAATAAATATATGTATTAAATGAACCCTGTAGTTCAAGAAAAAGGGTACTTGTTGTCTAATATTTACCTGTGAGCAGTGTAAACCACAGACCTAAAACATTTTCTTGTTTTTCTGAATTTTTAAAGCCTCTGTTTATAAGTACAAAAATGTATTTTGTGTTTGTTATATTACATCTGATAGCTAGGTGTTGGGAGTGTGTGTTTGTAGTTATCAGTGGAGGCAAGGGTGCGGGAGGAGGATACCAGCAGAAATTCAGAGCCTTTGTTTGATAACTGAATAAGATTGAAATGGACATCCTTCCCCATTCCTGTCCCAGAATGAGGATGTTGCATCAAAGAATGCAACCATAGCTCTCCACACACATCTTCCAACATGGATTCCTCCACGGTCCTACACAGACTTCAAGATTTATTTTTTCTACATAAAAACTAGATGTATGATTTTTTTTTCCTGCTTAATCATGCTCACAGTCAGACTCAAAGTTTTGAAACATATGTTTTTCATTGTGTAGTGGTCCTTTTAGGTTTTTTGTCTGTAGTATCGAAGTTCTCCCTTGTGACCAAACTGTAGTTTTTTTATAATAATATATAACCAAGGCCCCCTATGGATTGTTACATCTTAAATTACCTTAGTTGTGGTTGCATTACATTATTAATTTTGTGTGTACGTGACTGTGAAAGAAGGTTTTTACAGCCATCGTTGGTGACTGATAGCCTAGATACACTGTATTGTGGTTAACACTTTTAACCACACACCCAAGTTAGACGGACTCTTGTAGGTACTCCATTTGTTCTTTCTTTGTGTTTTTTTGTGTAATGTATCTGTGTGTGAGACTAATGTATAACGGAAGGCATTTTTACTTATGGGAAAGTGGAGAGCAAAAGTTCTGGCTATTCTCCTAACTGGAGGAATAATTGAAGACCATATTTTAACTGGAAAGATGGCACCAAAAGGAATATATGGTAGATACTTTAGTATAAGTAACACAAATTTTCTAAAAACATTTAAGCATCTTCTACTGAGATCGGTGATTATTGTTAAATGCTAAGAGCTTAAAAATAAATGAAAAGTATTGCAGAGTCTCTTTAATGTAACAATCTAAATTGACATTTATAATTTACTTTGAACGTGTTTCCACTGCATTTCATATCTTCGCAATTATAGTGCTACCGCGGGTTTGATTGTTAATCTGTTCTGGATGGGGCGATGTAACTGGAAAACGGTGTAACCCGAGGTAGCACTTCCTATAGGAATCAATGTAAATTTGTGTTGTAACCCGAGGCAGAAAATTGCAGCGGTGAAGAAGCCGTGTAACCTGAGCTCGTTGTAACCCAAGGTACCACTGTAGTAGGTATTGGAAATGATTTCAAGTTTGAACTAGTTTCCTATATGTGGATCACAGGGTGAATTATGTATCCCTTATCAGCATTTAGTTTATGGTGGGCAAAAGAGGGATAGAAGCTCCCCACTGTGCAGAATACATGAGTGAAAATGCATTATGGACTGATTTGCATGTCCCTGCCCCGTTTCCCAGCGTGCAGTGCAATAACTGTATTTTGGGGAATTCTGAGCAGCAAATAAGTTTAACTTAATTATAGACATTCAGATGTGAACATAAATGTAATTGTAAATTATTTACATATTAAATTTAATTATTTACTGTATTATTTTAGCAGAAATATATGTTTAAATAGACACCAAGTGTCACTTAAAATGTAATACTAGCAAAGGTCTGTGAGCCGGGTAACAAACACACATACAAGTTAAAAAAGTAAGTTCTTATTTCATAATCTGTTTTGTATTTTGCAAGATTTATAGAACACATGCATTGGCTAAGTTCAATGTAAATGGTTCTTGCCAACTTGGACTCCATGTATAGTAATAGTATATACAAGATAACAAAAATCAGGGACATTGGTATGCATTTTTAAGTGTTTAAATCATTTTTTCAAACAAGTGTAAATATGAAACATCTGTAATCCTTTCATATATGTAAAATAAATACTACCACTATCTCATGGGCATACAAGCATTTTTAGAGTAAATTTAAATTTCAGCAGACTACTTGTGCCTATGGGCCTCTATATTGGACCTCTAAAGCAATGTCTGCCAATTATACTTTCTGATCAACAGTGGTTTTGTTGCCTCATTGGATAGTGAGTTCAAACTCCAACATTTGACACCTATCTCACTCGTCATGCAAGTTCCAAAGCAGGTAGTCATGCTACAAACTGAACATCCTGCTTTCACTGATCAGAACCCAGCCTACCATGCACTGAACAGGAAGCATGACAAGCATGTCAGACAGTAGACACAAGTAGAATCTACTAAAATTATCATCAGCAGCTATGGATTTTTATATAATATTTTATTAGTTTGTTCCATACTCACATATGCAGAATGTTCTGACATTTGTGGTTTATGGTCAAGGAATCTCTGAATCGAATCATATTTTGAGACTTTTGTCTTTTTTACTTGTTACCGAGCATCATGAGAAATTCTGAAACACTTTCACTTGGGCTAATACTTTTTTTGAAAACAAGATAACATATGTAGAAGAACTGACTAGTGATCTGTTAGACAGCAGCCATGACAGGCAGATGGAAAGTAGAACAGGATATAACCAATCTATCTTTAAGCTTAAAATATGTGACAAAACAGAGTTTGAGCTTTGGTCGTGGCATACGCTATCTGTGAAAGAGATAAGATGTTGAAGCCATATAAAGATTGTGCCTTAAGAAGTTCAGCTACACCCTACTAACGAGGCCTACCTAAGACTGAAACATACGTCTGGGATTTGCTGTTTCTCCTGTTCAGGGTACAATTGCCTGTTATTTCAGGGCTGGATAACTCTATTGAGTTGGACCAGACTGATATACTAAAATATATTTTTCCCTGTAAAGGGCAAAAGTGAGCTAAAAGAGGCTGCTCTTGGAGTGGGTTATGACCATAGAACTAACATATTAGCTGATTGAGCACCTCTATTTTTGGAACTTTATTTCTTAAAGCATCACAGGAAATATCAAAAATTTGGCATAATTAAAAAACATATTTAAAAACACATAGGATAACATCTAGATTGAATATCCCTTTATTTTTATGAATCCGCCTTATTGATCATCCCCAGTTCCATTATGTTAACTATTACCAATCAGCATTATCATAGTGATTACAGGACCACTGAAATGACATAATATCAGAAGGCAGATTTTAACTGATCAATAATAATTTTATTATGAAATGATTTTAAAAAAATCATTACTAAATATTATATTTTACTTACTAAAAACCAGCTTCACCTACCAGTGACACGTGAGCAAATAATTTGGAAGTTTGAACTGAATTCCACAGTAGAAAAATTGTTTTGGCATTATCATCAGTTTGTTCTGCTGTAGGATTAAATACATACACTGATACAAGTCTTTATAGGAGAAAAACCCTAGACACAGTGTCACGATCTGAAACTTCAATTGGACTTGGTAATAACCTCGTTCAAACCTATCCAGCAGGATCGTGCGGTCCTTGTACACCTCTGATAGCAAAATATGGACCAAACACAGGTACCACGCCCAGGAGCTTGCTTCCACAGACCAGGATATCAGGAACACCATATAATCCCCTAGAATTAGGATTAATTCACAGACTGACACTTTCACCTTGTTTATGTAAGTACAGACACAACTGCCATACCTTTATTAATTGTCACATTTTATACAATTTCCTGGCACACAGTCTGGCCAATCACAGTAAGCCCCATCCCTAAATAAAAGACTACCCCCTGCTTACTGGGAACCCTGTGCATTTGATGAGCTCAGGCCCCCAATCTCATCCTGGTGATTATATTTAGGTGGGGCTGAGTGAGTCATCACCAGATAACAACACTGTAATACAATCAAAATGCATACACTTTATATGTCATTTTAACCATAAGTAATACAAAAAATACATAACTAACAATAAAACAAGGTAGCTCTGGCCAGTCAAGCCATAGTGTAAAACAGTCCAGTCAGATCCTGGGCATGACAACTCCTCCCCTTCTTTCTAGTGGAGACTGGGAAGATATCCTGCCGGATAGCTTTCTAGCTACACAGCTGCTACGTGTCATCCTAGGTCTAAGCCATGGCACAGTCCCAACAATATCCAGGGTCCAAGAACCTGGTCCCTGCTGGAAGTGGTAAGCATCCATGGTTCTACCCCCCCCCCCTCCCCCCTTCCTACACTTTTCTCTAGTTACTCCACCTCTCCAACCCCCTAGTAAAAAAATCAATCGAAGTGATAAACTTGGTGGCTCTCTGGGCAGCCCACCTCCTCCTGTCCAGGGTGAATTCTCCACTCCTCAGTGGTGTAGTGACCTTCCCAAGCCTCTGGGGAAACATATCAGACCACTGGCCTGGAGGACCTTTCAAGGCAGTCCAGGGAAAACAGTACATCCAGTGTAGTAGGTCTAGCAAGAACTTGGGAGGGTCCTTTCCCAGCAATACGCTCTCCTTCCAGACAAGGGAGACCTGCTGATTCTGAGATGGTACCAGGTATCGTTGGTAAAATAGAAGACCCCAACTTCCCTCTTGCCAATGATCCCGGCAAGTGGCCCCTCCTTTCCAGTGATAGAGGCACACAAACAGTGTCTTAGGGCCTCTGCAGGGCAGTCAATGCAGGCAGGCCAGGTGACAAACCACACCCTAGAGTATCCTTTGGGGAAATCCAGGAAAATTGGCCCATCGAGTGGTGAACAAATGTGGGGTAATCCTGGGGCCTCACCCTCCCCAGCCAAGCCAGTACAAACAGCTGACTGGTGGTATTTACAACAGTCCATGGGCCTAGGGGACCACAAGTGGTCAACATTCTTCCCCTGTCCAGTTTTTGAGTCACAGGGAATTTAATGGGCTTTCTGGTTTACCCAATATAAGTGATCTCAGGGGCCTAGCCAGCTCCAGTAATTGCTCATCAGGGATTATCCCTATTCCACCCCCCAAAAGCCAGGGCCAATGCCCTTTCATCCCCCCTTGATTAGAGAAATACATTATTCTGGGGCATTCCATAAAACAATAGTTCCACTAAGGACTGTACCTGCAGCATCTTCCAGTCTGAACTCCTCCTGATGGCCATGTCTGGGATCACTACTTCTTGGGGCTGCATTGTGGTCACTGTCTCCCAGCTTCATCTGAAACCACCGTCTGGGCACAGCTCTCACCTTCTTCTGGATCTTTAGTTCCTGGATCCTTGGGCAAAATCGGTCTCTCTCCATCTGATACTGCCTGGCATGTGGATGCAGGCAGTCCTTGAGTACTGGCTGTTACTGCCTCCTGCACAGTCTGAAGAGCAGGGCTGCTTGCCGTTTCTGCTCCAGGGTCTGTGGCTGGCTCCTGGACAATGGATATCCAAGGAACCTCCCCACTAAGCTTAAAGTCCATTGGTAGGACCCAGTGCTCATTTGGTTCTTCCCTGACTATAGGAGCAGGGTAGATTTCCCCAAGGTCTTCCCCTGGGTCTGGCATTGCTGTGGTTAGGCCCTGTCCCAATGCCTCTAACTGGGTGAGGCTCAGCCACCTAAAGCTAGGAACCAGTTCTTCATCTTCCTAGTCAACCCACAGCATGACGGATTCCTTGTTCTTAATAAAATCCATGTGATCAGAATTCCCCCAACAGTCAATACCTTTCTCTTCTGACCCAGCCTTGGCAGCCTTGGGGCTGAGTCAGGCCCAGGCCATAGTGTAAAACAGTCCAGTCAGGCCCTGGGCATGACACACAGCTACTAGGCTTACCAGTTAGAGCTTAGCTAAAAAACGTCATCTACTTTGAAGAGCCTTCATCAGAAAATTAAGCACCCAGTACAAATGTAATAGCCAGGTTCCCCAACCATCGGGTAGCCAAAAATATCTAACACTTAAGAGCCAGAGAGCCTGGAATGAAGGTCTTTTTAGAGATATATTATACCGTAAAATATTTATTATAAAATATTGTACCGTAATATACTTTAAAAAGGTACAGTGCAGCCCTGCACTATTGTATACTTAAAAAAATTCAATACAGAGCAGTTTTGCAAAGATGTTATATAAAAATCACTACAAGCAAGGTTTCCTAATTATTTATATATATAATAGCGACTTGTCCGTCAAAAATAATGACAATAGGCGGAGCTGGCGTCTGCGGAAGGCAGACGTGTTTGTCTGAGCTCCGGATTGAGCTCCGAATAGGGCTTTTTATTCTGCCCTGGAGCGGTTGCTTGTGCCCTGCCTGCACACGGGGCACTACTGGAGGTTGCCCCCATCCCCCGGGGAGCAACGGGGAGCCTATTAGGCGGCCCAGCAGCACGGGAGACCCCCGGTCACGGGACGACGCCTGAGGCCCCAGAGGACTTCGGGGCTCTATTCCCCAGCTCCTGAGAGGGTGCTGGAGCTGATCCTGGTGGCGGCTGGATCCGGCCGGGATCCCAGGGTGACCTCTCTGGCCAGAGTGTGGTCCCTGAACAACGGGGCAGAAAGCCCGCGAAACGCGGCCGCCATCTTGCGGGGCCGCCATCTTGCGGGGCCGCCATTTTGTGCACCCACCAGACGGCTGCAGGTAGGGGGGATCTTCCCCAGAGTGCTGTAACTCCCCAGAGGGGCCCCAGGAGAGAGCCAGACATCCCCAAATGAGGGAGCAGTGCACCCAACGCAATTAGTGGCTACTTAGCACTCTCCCCACATATTAGGCACTGTGGCTGCCATTAAAGAGTCTTGGTGGGGTAGGAAGAGGAAGCTGCTTGAATATTCCCCAGCTTGCAAGGCACTCAATGCTCTATTTATTGTCACTTCCCCACACAACTCTGAGATCTGGGGTTAAGGCTGTGTGAATCAACTCTTTAAGCTACCCTCTCAGGACTGAGCTCTTGATATAGAGGCTTATCTCATAGCATTGCCAGAGACTGAATTGCATAATATTTGGGAGCACTGTGGGTGTACCTTGTCTCAGAAACTGACGCTCTTTTTAGGCACTTTTTATGGAACATTTGTGCATCAAACAAAATATTGTGTCTACCTACATTTGAGACTTGTGCTTTTACTGTCAGTTGCATAGACTGTGTTAATTTCTTACAACATCAGCGCATGTGCTGCCACCGTGTGGACGTTTACAGTACTGCAGATCATCATTGGCCTTATGCGAATAATGAGAGAGTGGAAGTCTCCCTGCCATTCATTGCTGCTTTCTGTCTGTACTGATCTATTCTAAGGCTGAGTTCTACTTAACAGGCTCCCATCAACAAAAGCAGACAGACCACCTGAAGAGGGTACAACTGTTTGTGCCACCCGTCTAACAAAGGACTATTCTCTGTTTGGCCGGATTTTCAAAGGCCTCTCCAGTGCCCTGGCTGGAGACTACACTCTAATTATGGAGTAAAGAGACGAATGGGAAATTGGCCTGGCAGCACAGCTATCACCTACCTCAACTCACCCTTATAATCTGGACAAACTCTACTACTTGGGCCAGCGGACTTTCACTCAGACCACTTGGGGCATAGCTTCCCCCTATTCTATACCTGGCTGATTCCATAACAGACCTTTTGCTGAACCCTGCGGCCCGTATTCC
Organism: Discoglossus pictus; assembly: GCA_027410445.1. Classification (NCBI taxonomy): domain Eukaryota; kingdom Metazoa; phylum Chordata; class Amphibia; order Anura; family Alytidae; genus Discoglossus; species Discoglossus pictus. The sequence continues at coordinate 343,420,063 of CM050166.1, forward strand.
AAAATGCCGAAACCCAAAAGAACTGCTTCAGCGAAGGGCATTAGGGAGCACTTTACACCTAAATCTGCCAGATACTCCCTACCTGCGGAGTCTGCCTCAGAACACTCGGATGGCTCGGACAGGGAAGGTACTCCTGACGCTCCTAGCCAATGTATGGACCTCTCTGCCAGGTCAGTGGCTACTATTGAGCTGCTCCTGGCAAAAGCTATTGATCCTCTAAGACAAGACTTGAAGGACCTGGGGCACCGCACTCAAATCCTGGAGGACGCAGCGGATCGGATGGCCGAAGCGCAAGAAAGAGACCGATCCTCTATTGCTCAAAACTCCATTCATATCTCTGACCTCACGGATAAGATAGAGGATCTGGAGAACCGGTCCCGCCGGCATAATGTACGCATCCGAGGTATACCGAGAGCGATACAGGACCTGTCTGGCTATCTGAGGGACACAATTCCCATAATCCTCCCTAATCAGCCCGAAAGTGTGTGGGAGATTGAGCGGGCCCATAGAGCCTTGGGTGGTATGAGGAGCTTGGAGGCTCCCAAGGATGTTATTGTTAGATTTTTAAGGCAGCAGGCCAGAGATCTTCTACTATCGGCCACCAGGAAGCTGCATACCATCAAGGGGCCGGATGACTCAATCCTGCAGTTTTATGCGGACCTCTGCCCGGATACCCTGCATAAGCGGAGACTTATGAAACCGGCTGTTGCTATTCTTATTCAGCACAGGATCCAGTACCGTTGGAACTTTCCGTTTGCTCTGACTTTCACCTATCGTGGCAAGACTTATACCACCCGCTTTCTGGAAGACTGCCTAGATGTATTGCAGAGATTACAGCTATGCCCGGAGCCCACGACAGCAGCAAATCAAGAGCACCTTGTTTCGCTAATCCCTAAGAGGCAGCAGACCTCAAAGCCATCACAAGTTCATGGCAAACAAGTCCCTAACTTGGAGGGGCCCAGTGGCTTTCGGGACTATATGGGCGATCTGCAAGACAAGCGCTTGGTATCCTCAGCAGACTCTGGACTCTCGGCCTCTTCAAAGTTGGGCCCGCGACCTGAGAGGCCTCCTACCTAGCTGGACTTTGATAATATTTTACTGAGTATTTGATGTTCAATTTTCATTGTTTATAATCCAGATAGAATGTTGATAGAATAGTTCGCACTATTGCCATTTAGAATTAATATAGTTTGCCAGACTAGTTTCCCACATTACGTAGATTTGTCTTTTACTTTGTTTACTATAAATAGAGATAGAAGGGTCTGTGTAGCCGATTGTTTTATACTTATCCTGCTATATACTTGAAATTACAGCTTGAAGTTTAGTCGTACTGTAAACTTGTTGTTTTCCTGCTCTGTTTTTTTTTATTTTTTTTATTTATCTATTTATTTTTTTATTTTATTTTTCTTATTTTTGTGTTTCTTGTTTCTGTTCTGTTATTGGCTTGTTTGCTTTATCCCGGATTTGTCTACCTCTCCGATATTAAACTGCCTTTCTCCCTTTTCATTGCTCTCAGCCCTCCTGATAAAAGAGAGATTTCTCCGCCGCCAACAGCATACCCGCTGGGACTTCTGTCTGCTCTCCGGGCTCCTCCACTCCCCGCCATTCACGTGCTCAGCTATTAGGTAAGGTTGCATACACCTACACTCCTGATTTTTAATGGCTACTTCTAAATACACCATAGTGACCCACAATGTGAAGGGCTTCAATTCCCCCTTTAAAAGGAGGAAGGCCTTTGCATTCTACAAAAAATATACTCCCTCGGTCATTTTCATGCAGGAGACCCATTTTTCCCTTGGCAACAAACCTAAATTCCTGCATAAGGATTACCCTACCTATTATCTAGCCTCTCTCCCCACTAAGAGAGCTGGCTGTGCAATTTTGCTGCATAGGACCTTCCTCTTCCAGGTAGAATCCACTCGGGTAGACGGGGATGGCAATTACGTTATGGCAACTGGGACTATAAGAGGGGAAAGAATGACGCTGCTATCTCTGTACTCTCCTACGAACTCCCCCTACTCTGTTCTCATAGACCTGTTGAAAAAACTAGAGGCTCAGGATTTGGGGAAATTAATTATTGGGGGGGACCTTAACCTGACCTTAGACCCGACACTTGACAGATCTGGAAAACCGACCAACAGATTTCCCAACAAGACTAATCAGATTAAGTCCTTACTAAATGGTTTGGGGTTAGTTGATGCCTGGCGGGGTAAGCACCCGGACAAGAGAGAGTACACTTTCTACTCCCAGACTCACCTGACATACTCTAGGATTGACGCTCTACTTATCACTTCCTCATTGTACGACTCTGCCATAAACTCTGAGATAGTCCCTTGCCCCTGGTCAGACCATGCTCTGGTACTAGCTGAGCTGGATCTGGGTCCTAATCCTCGACTTCCCTATAAATGGGTTCTGAACGAATTCCTTCTGTCTAATCCGAGTAGTGTGGATTCCATATCCAAGGACATACAGCTGTTTTTTGAGACTAATGACACCCCCGACACTGGGGCTGGTTGGCTTTGGGCCGCCCATAAGGCTTTTGTTAGAGGAACTTGCATTAAGCTGTCCTCTATACATAAGAAACTTCTTAGGCAGAAGGAGACAGAGCTCTCTACCTCATTAAAGAGGTTAGAGGAGAAAAACCAACAGCGTCCCTCTCTTCAGGGGCGTAAATTAATTGACCAGACTAGGCTTGAGCAGGACGCTATTTTGTCCCATCAAACTGAACGGGCTATGAGAAAAATGAAGCACCTCTATTACTGGAAGGCAAACAAACCTGACTCCCTTTTGGCTAAAAGACTAAACAATAAATTTTCCCAACCCAGAACCACCCAAATTAGTATACCTGGCGGTCAAATCTCCTACAGTCCCAATGAAATCCAAAAAACGTTTCAAAATTATTACCAAAAAATATACTCCTCGCAAACCCACTGCAGTGGATCAGATATAGACTCCTTTCTAAATTTATGCGACCTTCCTAAAATACCGGATTATCAACTGGATGATTTGAACTTAGAAATAACACAGGAGGAGGTTAAATTTACCATCCAGAATCTTAAGTTGGGCAAATCCCCGGGACCGGATGGCTTCACTAACTTGTATTATAAAAAATTTGAACCTCTTCTTACCCCCCACATGACATCTCTTTTTAATGCCATATTAAACGGAGAGCCTATGCCCCCGGAGTTAAACCGGGCTGACTTGGTGATTTTTCCAAAAGATGGCAGGGACCCTTTAGAGGTGAAAAATTATCGCCCTATATCCCTAATCAATGGGGATGTCAAAATTTTGGCGAAAATTATGGCCACCCGCATCTCTAAATTTCTACCCGATTTGATCCACAAGGACCAAACTGGGTTTGTTCCCTTTAGAGAGGCCGGGGACAATGTTAGGAGGGTCATGAATGCACAGTTCATGGCTCAGAAGTCTAATATACCAGTCTGTCTCTTAGCTTTAGATATAGAGAAAGCTTTTGACACGGTAGAATGGCCATATTTATATAAGATTCTGGACAAATTTGGATTCAAGGGACGCTTTATTAATTTACTTAAGAGATATTATGACTCCCCAGCAGCCAATCTAAAACTCCCAGGAGATCACAAAGTCGACATCCACATTCAAAGAGGGACCAGGCAAGGGTGTCCGCTCTCCCCACTGTTATTTGCTCTTGCTATAGAACCCCTTGCACAAGCGATTAGAGCCAACCCAGTCATCCAGGGGGTACAGGTAGGCCTCCAGCATTTCAAATGCTCTTTATTTGCGGATGACATGCTTTGCACCCTAACCAATCCCCTTTCATCCATACCTGCACTCATGTCCACTGTCCAGGACTTTGGCAAAATCTCGGGTCTTAAGCTGAATGTTGAGAAGACTGAGGCGATGGGGATCAGACTGCCGCAGGGGGAGATTGACATCCTCAAAGCTAATCACCAGTTTATTTGGCCCGCACAGCCTATAAAATACTTAGGTGTTAGACTTACCTCCAAGCTTGGGGATATGTACGGGGCAAATTTTCCTCCCTTGTATAGATCTCTGACATTGGATATGCAGAAATGGAGGAGCTTTAAGATTTCATGGACAGGTCGCATTGCGGCTGTGAAAATGAATATCTTACCTAAATTACTATACTTATTTAGATCTCTTCCTATCCCTCTCCCCCTTAAAGACCTAGACAAATTCCAGAATAGCATTTCCCGGTTCATCTGGGACGATAAACGCCCTCGCATTCCCAGGCAGGTGATGTTTCGCTCCAAGAATAGAGGTGGCCTCGCGACTCCGAATTTAAGACTTTATCTTAAAGCTGCACACTTGGCTCCTTTGCCTAGAGCCCACTCTACGAAACACCATCCATCTTGGGTTTTTATGGAAAATTATCAAATGTCCCCACATAGTTGGGATAAGTTGGTTTGGATGCCTGAGGACTCTGCCCCTTTCATAACTCATGAAAACCCCATAATCTCCTTGACGCTCCAGGCCTGGAGATGGGCTAGATCTAGGCATCGACTTAGCACGGAATTATCACCCCTTCTATCAGTTATGTCCTTCCCACAAATTCTAGCAGATTCAAGTTCTATGTCTAGATTTTGGTGGACCTCCAGACGCCTGGATCGCATAGGGAACTGGTTCGCCAATGACAAACTACTGACCTATGACCAATTTTGCACGACTCACGACTTGCCAACTACAGAACTCTACAATTACTTAAAAATTAGAAGTTGGGTTACCAAGATGGTTAAGGATTCCGGGCCCCCCAGAGCCTCCTGGCTATCAGTTATCTGTAAAAATCTCCCACTTGCCAAGGGTAACCTGAGTTCTTTGTATAACACCTTTCTGGGCACTTCGGGGGGCCAAAAACCCAAGTTTATGCTGCATTGGGAAAAGGATCTGGGGGTGGAGTGGGACTGGGACAAATGGACTGAATCTTGCTCCAATCTTTCAAAAGGATCACTTAATTCGGCTTTATTAGAAACATCAATCAAAGTTTTACATAGGGCTTACTGTACTCCCGATAAAATGCAGAAGTTTAGGCCACAGGAGAGTAACAAATGCTTTAGGGGATGCCAGGATGTGGGGGATCATATTCATGTTTGGTGGGCCTGTCCACGTGCCCAGAATCTCTGGGAACGATTGACCCGTTTAGCCTCCACACTTTTTCATAGAGAAGTAGCTCCTTCAATTGAATCCTGTTTACTGGGGGTCCATATTAAAAACTTGTCCCAATCCCAGAACAAGTTGTTTCAAATAATGGCATTAGCTTCAAAGATTCACATAGCTAGTAGATGGAAGGACATGAATCTAAACTTTCAAGAGGTAATTAGGAAGATCAACTTTTTGCTTATTAATGAGAGGCTAACTCATATTGTTTTAGATAGGATGCCCCAATTCCAGATAGTTTGGGACCCTTGGATAACATCCTCCTTTAGCGTTTCCCTAGTATAATGCCTGTATTTGCTTGAAGCGATTCTGAGGAGTGGACTGGAGTGGGGGAGCTTTGGAGACCTTTCAGTGGTGCTGGATGGCGGGAAGGATCTGAGGTAAGAGGGAGAGATAAGCCGGGACTGTTTTGTGGTCGCCATGAGGGGCCAATGATTCTTTTATTTAGTTTATATATTTTTTTTTTTTTCTCTCTCTTTCTTTTCTGGGGTATGGTATATGATAGTTTAGTTAATATAGATAGGTAATACATTTTATATTGTATACTTCTATCGACTGTGTACTCTGGAAGTTAATTGGCTCATTTTGCCTTGTATTTTTTATATGGTTGGAAAAACCAGCCTAGACATTAGAAAATTTTCTCACTAAAAATTAAAAAAAACAAGAAGGTTTAGTCAGTTAAATGCTGAAAAATGATAATTTTATGTTTAGAGGACTTGATAAAACTGACATTTATGACTGTTAAGAATGTTTTATTTATGTATGGATTTTGCATACCTTCTAATAAAAGAATATTTATTCAAAAATAATGACAATAAAATTTCAATCCTGGCAATGCTGTTTGCCACACAATGCGTGTCTTTTGGCCCTCTATGCACCTTTGGCGCTCATTGTGAGCCTCTCCCCTTCATGTACTTCAACTTTCCTGCTTTGCAATGATCACCTTCGGCACTCATTGTGAGCCTCTCCCCTTCATGTACTTCAACTTTCCTGCTTTGCAATGATCACCTTCGGCACTCATTGCAAACCTTTCCTCCTGCATACTGTACTGGACGCTCATTGCAGGGCTCATTAACCTGCACTTTATTGCTTGGGAATGCCATGTGTCTCTTTCCAGCATCTCCCCTCTGCCCCTTCCCTGTGTGTTTCTCCTCTGTGTCTCTGCTGAATGTTTCTGTTGCTTTTATTTTCAAAGTCCTACGTGCCTCGCGTTGTTCATGCAAGTGTTAGTGTCTTTGTCGTCGTGTATTTCCTTAGTCCTGCATATTTTTCAGAATTCGGTATTTTTACAAGGTCGGAATGTGCCATGTTTTTATTCCGTTTTCAGATTTTTTTTTAACGTTTTTTCTTGCTTTGCAACTTTTCGAGTGATGAAACATGGCAAATTGGGCTTAAATGCACTTGCAACCTCACTCCCAGGCGTCCTGGCTCTCCCCCTGTGCTTTTCGATTTCCGCGGTTCTTGCGTTACATTAGTATTTTTCCGAAGGTCGGATTTTGTTTGTGCAAGTGTTACTGTCTTTGGCGTCATGAATTTTCCAAGTCCTGCATGCCTGGCATTGTTCATGTAAGTGTTAGTGTGTGTGGGGCGTCGTGCATTTTCCAAGGTCTGTGCGCCTGGCATTGCAGAGCCTCGTTTTCATCCAGTTTCAGAACTTTTTGCTTTTTTCATCTGACATTTTTTTTTTTGCTTAGCTGATTTTCGAGTGATGAAACTGCAAATTCGGCTTAAATTCGGTTGCAACCTCACTCCCAGGTGTCCTGGCTCTCCCCCTGTGCTGTATGTGGGAGTGTGGTTGAATTAATTTTATTTTTCTGTTATTGTTTTTTGATTTCCGCGGTTCAACTGTTACAATCATATTTTTCCGAGTTCGTTTTTTTTGCCTCTGAGATTCCGAGGTCTGATTTGTGCTAATTCCTGTGTGTTTCAATGCCTCAACTGCTCGCCTCGCAGGAGCGCCTTTCTGCTCTCATTTCAGCCTAAGTCCCACGTGTTTCAATGCCTCAACTGCTCACCTCGCTTCGCGAGGCTCGCAGGGCAATGAACACCTTCAACAACAAATCTCACGTTTACCGTTCTAATATGTGAGATATATATATATATATATATATATATATATATATATATATATATGTGACAAGGATGGCCGTTTATCACAGGAAATCTTTATGACAAAAGGTTCCGCAAAACACAGATTTATGATGCAGGAGACTTGTTTATTTGTAGGGCTCATAAACAAGGGTTTAGAAGTAGAAAAAATGAAAATAAAAATCTACATAAACGTTCTTACTCAACATACAGGAACACCCTGACTACACCCGGGCCGCTTCTCTGCTCCGAGGAAATGATGATACAAAAAGAAAAACAATGAATCTAGTATCGTTTTCCAGCAGAAGTTTCTTGTGGATCAGTCACAATAGTCTCTGATATGAGGGATAGTGCCACCTTGTGGCCAGCATACAAATAGTCTCTTATAATTGGTGTATTGCGACCTTATTGCCGGAGCACTAAATAGTCTCTGTTTTATCAGAAGTCTTTTCCACGTCTTTCAATAAGTAACGGCGGATGAAGCATAGGGCCCGCCCGTCTCTCCCATATGCTTCACCCCAGGGACCCTTTTATATTGCACTATTAACTTACAGCAAATTAACAGGTCAAGCACTCAGCCTCTTCCCTGGGGTATAATAATTCTGGTACCTTCATTCAGTGCCTCTGACAGCTCCACACTCACCTAGACACCTTAGGCAACTCTGCCTGGGAATCCTCAATATTCACTTCTCTTACTTGGTGCCTTTGTAGTTTCACCTCCTGAGTCTGTAGTCGCTCTCTCTGTCAGCTCTGTTCGTCCACCGACTGCAAACAACGCACACTCCTTTCTGTTGTCCAAAACTCGCAGCCCCAGTAAACAAGGTGATCTCCTTCAGGTTTGCTTTCAAAGTTCAAAATGTAGATCCACACAGGACCAGCCAGCAAGCTCCTCTTTGTAGCTTGCTCTGGCTGCTTATCAGCAGCACACAACCTGAGCCAGAGCCTAATCAGCCACACCCTCCCCATGTCTGCTTTCCAGGCTTTAAAGTGAAGCTGCAGCTGCACCAATTAGGAGTTCTTCAGGAGTTTAACTCCTGTCAAGAACTCTTTACACTTCTTTACTTGGCACCATCCTCTACAGTCACAATATATATATATATATATATATATATACATACTGCAGATTATGCTCTAACTAATATATTTAGACAAGCACATTGCTGATAATTTTATAAAGACTATGCAGCAGACAAAGCCAATATGTATATTAGTCTTGCTCCCTCACAATATGGCTCTCGCTGATAACATGCCCTCTGGACTGCACCATTCACTCACTACCCAGTGAGCAGCTGTTTTTTTTTTTTTTTATTCTTTATTTTTTGTTAATGCAGAGACAATGCAGAGTCAGTCAAAATATATTGGTAAGAATGAACATATGAGTTAAATATTTACAATCAAGAGTGTATTAGGAGTCATAATCTTTTGAAAGCTATGGTATCATAACATTAATAGAGGAAATTCCTCTGAAGAAAATGTTTATGAAACTGAAATGAACATGATATGGAGCATAGATTGTATGGATTGTATAGGACTGGGTACATAATTTGTTAAATGTATATCTAAGTTTCCCTGTTTTTCCCTTTCTCTAATCTAATACTTGCTGCTTATATCAAAAACACACATTACCATTGTATGCACATCCAGACTTATTTTATTTACAAATAAAACTTGTTTTCCACATCCCAGAGCTGCTTATATAGGCACAGTAAACCTCCCAATAGAAACACTGCATTCAGGAACAGATTGTAACCCTTTACTAACCTCCAAGCCAACAGCAGCGCAATGGAGAGATCTACAGAACAATGACTGGGCTCTTCCTGCTTCTTTCTGCAAGGGGGACAGTCACGATCTGCTTCTTCAAGGGAGCTTGATATGAACCTAGTTCAAACCTACCCCAGCAGAATCATGTGTTTCTTATTCTCTCAGGCACAAAAGATGGCTTCTGAAGAGGGCAACGCCCAAAGGTACAGGCAGAGAATACTGGATACAGGTTACTAGTGGCCTCTGACAAGACCACTGCCCAATTCAGGATACAAACACAAAAAACAGCCTCACACCTTGGATTTGTGAAACTAGACTGAACCTTTATTGAATCATAGAACCAACATATTTATACATCTCCCATACCACACCCTTTGTATACCTTTGTGTTTGTGTGTGATGAAACACATCTGCCTTGTAGCCTTGGTTGCTATAGAGCACTTGAGATAAAACTCATCAGATATCTAAACGATATGACAGGTGTCTATAGCTAGTTAGGGCTGAAATCCTTGATGTTAATCTGAAGTGTTTACTCATCTGCCTTGAATCTAGGCCTGTATGTTTGCAGTCGCAATGTTCTGCAGTTAAACTGTGCAGAGCATTTTCCCCATTTCCACATATATTCTGTTCTATATCACATTTTCCCTCTAAAACATATTATAACTAGTATACATGATAACAATGTACAGACAACATATACCACACACAATAATACAATGCAACAATGTCATGCTCCCTTGGCCATATCCAAAATTAATGGTAATATTACAGTTACTAAACAATGTAATCATGACAGGGACTACACATCCCATGATTCCTTCCTGCCCAAAATGCAATGACATATTGATACAATGTATCCTTTAGATTGTAAGTTTGTGAGTTTTCAATATTGTGTCAGTGCCTTGGAAACAAGCTCTATGTACATTTGATTTTATGTTCAAAAACAGGGCCCTCCATTCTTTACAAGGTGTTAAATGTGTTTTTTTGCTATGAACTTAACCACTGTACAGTGCTACGGAATATGTTGGCACAATATATATATATAAAGATAATAATAATAATATATTAGCTGCCTGAATTTTATTCAAATTTTAGCAGGGATTTCCTGGGGTGTAACTTTGAAAAGCAACTGCTTGCAAACTACTCAAGAGATTTAGCAAACTTTACGGTAAGTATAATAAGGTTTATTTTGGGGGGGGAAATTTCATGCACGTTTCTTTTTCTTACACTACTGATTCTCCTCTATCCGATGCATTCATAATCCATACAACTGAAATATGCCTTTAATAGAAATTAGTTATGTCTTATAAAGCTGTACTCTACTCAAGGTTGCCAGATTTATTGGAATAGTCTGTTTTTATTATGAAGAATAACTGTCACTTTTTCGATGGTAAACATGTCTCCCAGCTTCTCCAGGATGCAGCCAACACTAGGTGGTTGAGCTTGTTTCTATTTAGCTGAAATTGAACATTTCGCAGCTGTAAGATGTTGTTGTATCAATCTCCTCTACAGACGTGGAAAAATTAGTTCTGGGTAATGATATTACAGTGATTTGTTAAATTAGTATTTGATTATCGTCTCAGAATTTTGTAATTATGGGATATGTACAGAATATATGATAGTGCTGATATCTTTACATTGCCTCCAACGTGGAGATGTTGCGGGGAAGATTTTTTTGAGTTTATAAGAAGTCATTTTCACCTAAACTCTTAGTTCCCTCAATCTCCCATTTAAGTAGTCTGAGGTGAAGTGGGGGATTGCCTTAGGTTGGGCAAAGTGGTGATGGGTCAGTTAAAGTGAACAGCACATCGTCTGCAAACAGGGGGGTCAGGATAGGGATCCGGTATTCAGGAGTCTCAGTACTGATTGCCTCTGGAAATCGAAGCAGGAGGGTTCTGGTCTATCTAGTTTTCTACTCAATGTAGTAGAAGGCATCATTGTTGTAGCTGGAGGGCTTGGCTGGTAAGTTTGAAAGTTGGTAGACAGCCAATTCTGTTGAAAGCATATTGCTCTGGAGGGTATACTCGACCTTAAGGTGTTCAAGTGTAGATAAGGAATGCTGAATGGAGACAAAAGATGGAGAATCTTTGTATAAACACTCGTAGTAAGGATGAGCAAACCGCATTTCCAGTTTTCAAGTACGCAATTTATTTACCCCTTTCTCTTAAGTGAAATGTGTCCTCCCAAAAGGAATACACTTTTAGATAAGCATGGCCCCACTGCCAGATGTTTTATTAGGCCATAATTAGATCCAAAAGTATATTAGATCTTAGTAAGGAGAGGGCCTTCCAAGATCAATTGGCAATGGGGTTGAAATACAGCGCCCATCATATGGGAGTATAGATATAAGGTATAAAGGATAATGGTAGCAGTTTGTGACCTTTTGGGATCTGGCTGCCATGTATCTGAGGCAAATGACCACAAGATGGCTCTAATGAGCTGATGGTGCTAATGTGAAGATAGAAATTTAGCAGAATATGAGACGGGAGGAATTTGAAGCAAAGAAAAGTCTAATAATTCATCTGTGAGTGTTCTAATAGAATTAGTAAACAAAAATGGTATAGTTTCCTCACTGAGAAGGGCTTATGTAAAGAGGTGATCATCTGAGAAAGAACAGTATGTAGGTTGGTTTGTCCTCTAGGTCCGGTTACCTACTCTGAGAGCAGCCTCGTTTAGCTCACTTGTACCCCAGGAGAAACATAAATTTTAAACACTCTGAGCTTTGTCATTGAGGTACAGTTGTAGTCCCAAGGGCACAGTGGGCAAGGAGTAGAGGTGCTCATCTGAGAATAACCAATACCTAAGTAGGTTTGTTCTATAGGTCTGGTTACCTACTAAGAAGGAGAGAGGGAGAGTAAGAGAGAGGGGGAGAAAGGGTGAGAGAGAGACAGGGAGAGAGAGAAAGAAAGTGGGTAGAGGGAAATGGAGAGAAATAGGGAGAGAGGGGAGACAGAGAAGGTGAGAGAGACAGAAAGGGAGACAGAGAGGAGTAGAACGTAAAGAGAGAGAAAGAGAGTGGTGTGAGAGAGAGATAGAAAGAGGGGGAGAGAAAAAGGTAGCGGGAGACAAAGAGTGGAAATAGAGAAAGATTGGGAGAGGGAGAGGGAAAGACAGGAGGAGAGAGAAAGGGAGAGGGAGACAAAGAGAAGGGAGAGAGGGGTGGGTAGAGAGAAAAGGGAGAGAGAGAGAAAGGAAGAGGGAGACAGAGAGAGGGGAGAAAGAGGGGGAGAAAGAGATAAAGAGGGAGACAAAGAGTGGCAAGAGAGACAGAAAGAGGGGGAGAGAGGAAGAGATGAGGAGAGAGGAAGAAAGAGGGCAGAGGGAGAGGGAGTGGGGCAGAGAAAGAAGAGGATAAGGAGAGGGAGACAAAGAGAGAAAGAGAGGGGAGGGCAGGAGAAAGAAGAGGAGAGAGAAAGGAAAAGAGAGACAAAGAGAAGGGAGAGAGAGAAAGAGTGGATGTTAAAGAGAGGGAGAGAGAGAAAGAGAGAGGGGGATAGAGAGAAAAAGGGAGGGAGAGTGGGAGAAATAGGAGGGGAGAGAGAAAGAAAGAGGGAGACAAAGAGAGGGGAGAGAGAGAAAGAGAGGGAGACAAAGAGTGGGAAGAGAGAGACAGAAAGAGGGGGAGAGAGAAATAAGGGAGAGAGAGAGAAAGAGAGTGAGTGGGGAGTAAGGGGAGACAGAGGGTAGAGAAAAGAGGAGTGGGTTAGACAGAGAAACACTGAGAAAGAGAGAGGATGACGGAAAGGAGAGAGAGAAAGAGGGCGAGACAAAAATGCGGAGAGACCGAGGTGGAGGAGAGCTATAGGAAGAGGGAGAGATAGAGAGAAAGAAAAAGGGGAGAGGAAGACAATGAGAGGGGGCGGGAAGGAGAGAGGAGTGGGATAATTGGAGAGAGAGAAAGAGTGAGGGAGAGGGGAGAGAGAGGGGAGAAAGGGAGAGAGAGAAAGAAAGTGGGAGACGGGGCAGGGAGATGGAGAGTGAACGGGAGAGAGTGAAGGGAGATAGACAGATGGAGGACACAAAGAAGGGAGAGAGAGAGAGTGGGGAGGAGAGAGAAAGGGGGAGACTGAGAAAGAGGGCAAGAGAGGGAGCAAGAAACAGAAGGAGAGAGCAAAGGAAAGGGGAGAGAGAAGGTGATTTTATATATGTATATATATATATATATATATATCACATATATAAGTTGTTGCTAACGATGCGGACCCTCGCGAAGCGACGGGCCGCATTTGCAGCGGTGGAAGCTCCCACTGCGACCGCAACATTTATGGACTCCGCAAATACGAGCCGCGCCACTTACAAACAAAAATATTACCATACGACATTAGCGGCCAAAACCTGCGCACACCAAAACCCTAAAAGCACAAAAAATACACACAACAAACACATAAAAAAAAGCTTACCCACAGCAAGGGGGCACCCAGCACCTCTAAAATTGAAGTTACAAGTCAATTTAGGTAGAAATTAAAGAGTTTAGACACCTGAAAATCCCCTAAGCAAGAGAAAAAATGGCCGCCGAACAGAACGAAAACGAGGCTAAAGGACCCTAAACACACAAAACGCCACAAAACACATACAGATTTTTCAAAAAAGCCGTACGAGGTACAAGAACAAGGACGCAAAATCAGCCACAGCCGCGTACCACACATAAGGCGCCATTTTACAACACTAACTTACACAATTCGGAAGTACACAGCTACCCTAACGGATTTTCCTCGCGCACGCACACTATTTACACTACACACATTGCTGACACTTACACAGCAGCTCCACAGCACTGAAAACACACATTGTATGCTGCGGCAACATCAAAACAGATTGCCAGCTCTTCAACACAATGCTTTCTGCATATATTACTTCCAAATAGGTAAAGTATAATTATTTTGTAATGTATTATTTATTTGATTACCATACACCAAACAGCATTAGCTCACTTACAATTTGATTGCCGTCATTTTTTGACGGGCAATATTCTAGTATATATATATATATATATATATATATATATATATATATATATATATAATATTCGCAAGGGGGGTGGGGCAATCTCAAGGACAGCCCCGGGCAGCAAAAGCTCTAGCTACGCCACAGCCACAAAGGCTTCACTCTTGTAATCCAATACCATGTTAAACATTGCTCATTTTAAGCATATGCCTGCTGTATTATACAGCTTTAATAGCATAGCATAGGGTGGATTATGCAGGAGACCTACCAATAGTATGATACATTTCTACAAAGGGGTGTTTTGAACAGCCTTTGTGGCTCCTGTAAAATTATCCTAGCTGGTAGGTTTTAGATACTCCGCCAGTCCATGAATAGATCGTTATCGAAACAAAATATACTGTATAAACATAGATGGATAGACAGATAACAACTGTTTTTTTTAGCACAGAAATTCAAAAACAATGTTTTCACTGCACTTTGGGAATTTTGGGCAGCAACATAATTATGTACACAAGCACTGGAACTTATATACATATGTTATGACATATATATATATATATAGTTTATCAACACTTTCTTGGGCTTCTTAACACAAACTATAATGTTTCATATTTGTGTATGGCCTGACGAGGGCACCTCAAGAGTCCTTGCCCAGTGACCCTCCGGTATAAATCCATGATGCATGTCATCATAGGAGGAAGGAGCAGAACTCTACTAGTTGCCGGGACTGATGCAGCAGCACTTCCGGGTCCTACGCGCTTATTGCAAGGTTTGCGCTGATTGCCTTTTGGCGCTCATTGCGAGCCTCTCCCCTGGTGTAGTTTTGCTCCTCTAAACACGTTGGCGCTCCTTGTGAGGCGCACGCTGAGCGCCTTTGGCGTTTATGTTGATCCTGTCGTCTGTTTTTTTTTTTTCTCTCTATGTATTTTGTAATGATAATTAATTAATTAATAAAATCATAAATTAATATACTTTACTTATTTGTAATTAATATATGCAGGAAGCAATGTGCTGAAGAGCTAACAATCTGTTTTGATGTTCCTGCAGCATACAATTTATATTTTCACTGTTGTGGAGCTGAGGTGTAAGTGTCAGCAATGTGTGTAGTGTGTAGTGTAAATAGGCTGCGTGCGCGAGGGGAAACCATTTGTGTAGCTGTGTAGTTCCGCATTCTGTAAGTTAGTGTTGTAAAATGGTGGCGATTGTGTATGTGGTACGCGGGTGTGGAGCATTTTGTACCTCGTACGGTCCTGTGTAAAAGCTGTATGTGCCTGGCAGTGTTTTGCGTGCTTAGAGGTCGTGTAGCCTCGTTTTTGTTTTTTTTGTCTGCCATTTTTTCTCTCGCTTAGGGGATTTTTGAGTGGCGAAAGTCTTGAAATTGGACTTTGCATGTAACCTCACTCCCAGACGTCCTGGCTGTTCCCCCTTGCTGTGTGAGTTTTTTTTTTTTTTTTGTATTTTGTGTCTTTTTTGTGTTTTTCGGCCGTTATTTTCTTATTTTTTGCGGCTCATATTTTATTTTTTCTAAGTGGCGGCTTCCTTTTGTAAGTGTTACGGGCCGTAATTTTTTGGAGGCGATTTTTTCAAAGTGCTACGGGTCTCACACTTTGAATTGTGTATTTGAGTTTTCTGTTGATGCGTAGTTCCGCGGGCTGCAGGTATGATGCGCAAGTCCTACGGTGCTCATCTCCACCAGCGCATTGAGCCCCTTTGGCACTCCCTGCCTAAGCCCTACGGGGTTGTAGGGATGAGCGCCTATGGCGCTCATCTCCACCAGCTCAGTGAGCGCCTTTGGCGCTCCCTGCCTAAGTCGTACGGGGCCTATGGCGTTGATCTCCACCAGCACAAGGAGCACCTTTGGCGCTCCTTGTCTGGCCGCAACTGCGAGCCCGCAGTTTTAACGTTGCATTACCAACGGATTTTGGCAAGCCCGCGCTGCTGAGAACTATATATGTGATCCTGCACTTTAAATATATATATATATATTGTATCTGTGCAATATTGTACACTTTTGTGTTAAATTCATGTGCATGTCTGTATATATATTCTATATATACTATAATATACTACTATAAACATTTTATATAGGCAAAATATTTACTATATGATTCCAACAATCTAGTGGCTCAATGCTTCCTACATTGGTATACATCCTACAGCTTCAAGTGGCCAAAGAGAGATCAATTCCTGGAAAAAGACACATTATTTTGAAGTGTTAGTGCTATTTATTGAGATGACAGTAGCTTGAGAAAATATTAGCATATTATATATACACATGTAATCAGGGCTACCATCAGAAAACTAAGGGCCCAGTATAAATATAATCAGGTTCCCCAACACAACTCCTATCCATATTCCCCATCTGCCACAGCCAGTATTTATTTTAACTACACATATACAGCCTTATTAAATTGCGATTCGGTTAGTGAAGACCTTGCTTTTGGATAGAAGTTCACTAACTAAAAACTTCTGTAAAATAAATATGCAGTGTGCTTATATAGAGCCCTATTCAATTGGGCAAATCACAATTTATAGTTGTTGGAATGGACATGGCTTTTATTTAGAATCTCTGTATTAAACCCAATGGACTAATGCACTGGGGGGAATGTTACTAAAGGATCACAGACACTCCAGCAATAGCCTGTGTAAACCTACATTGCAGCTACTCCTCTCATCCTGCAATTTACTAAAGCCCCTTCTCTCATATTAAACCTGGCTGGTCGCGGTTTTTAGTGATCAGTATGTGTCGTGGGTCTGATAGGGACATGTTACATAGTAATTGAAATTGAAAAAATACTTTTAGTCCATCAAGTTCAACCTTTTTAGATCTCCAGAGCTGCAATATGCAGATTAGTTGTTAATTAAACCAGAGGAAGGCAAACAGAAAAAAACACAATAGAAAATGTGCCAATTGTCTCAAAAGCGGGGTAACCTACATCTGTCGCGAAAACAGAGGTATCAATAAACGTGAAGTGCCAACATTTGTACACATACATTTAAACTTCTGTAAGTGAACTATTTCAATAAATGTCTCCTTTAAGATGAAAGCAACTTCTTTGGGATGCCTGCAATCTTTTAATTGAGGCTGGAGCGCCGCACTGTATTGAGTTTTACAGAACATCTTGTAATCAATGAATGCGGCATTCAACAAAATGGTATTTGATTTGTTCACGGTATTGAGTGCATCCTGTGTGTGCATACATAAAGGACGTTCTTCTTAATATTACATGCACACAGACTTTTTTCCATCTATCTTTGTTAGAGAAATGTTGTACTAATTTCATGTTTCGAAATTTTGAAAAGTTATGGGCAAGATAAACAAAAATGTCATAATTTGCTAAATAATAATTTGCCAGATTCTGCATAATATTACCATTTGTACCTAACAAGTGCATGCAAACAACTTTATATGTTTCTCTTTGCCACTTAAATAGATGTAATTATGTTAATTTTGCATCTATGTCAGGTTTAGTTTGGCAGATTAATTCTATGCTTATATTTATTGAAATTTCTGGCAAACTGCATGCGTTACACATGTTATAAATAATGACACTAATTCAGTCCCAGAAATAACCTGAAAAACATTATTAAATTATAACTGGTTAAATCAGTCAAATAGCCCAAATAATCATATAATAAATGTCATTGTGTTTTTGCAAATCATTTTACAATTAGTTACTGGTTTACACGTCTTCCTCTAAAGTCCATAAGTAGTTTTTTTTTTCAAAGCATACGTTCCACCTAAATTGGTATTTATTTTACATTACAGAGTTCATGTCGAAAAGGTTCAAATACGTATGTTAATGTTCTGGAAGTTGTCTAGTTTGTCAGTTTGAGGAGTCAGAGAGGTTATTAGAAAATGTGATGTAGTTCTGTCACTGCCCAGTTAGATTTAGAGCTTTGTAATCTTATTTGTATGTTATAGTTGACTTAATCAGACTATAGCTGCAGTTCTAAATGGTAGCAGGTAAGTTGAGTTTCTCTACGCTGTTCTGCGGCTCACATCGTCTGCTCATCTTACATATAGACAAATGATGAGTTCCATAACGCTTATTTGTTCTTCTCTAGGTGTATTCAGGGGCATCAGATTAGCACAATTTGCAGGGGCAGTCCCAGTGCATAGTGTGTTTATATGCACAGATATATGTGGTGATATTTTTGTCACATAGAACCATAGATTTAATGGTAACTAAGAATCGCGAGGCATACCTTGCTTATTCTATCTACATAACAAGCTTGCATTAATTCATCCTCAGGAGTATTTTATGCTTCTCCCAGCCACACGTGCTTTGTGAGCATACCTAATATTTTCGGATATTCGTATATGTGGTAATATTAGGATGGAGACATAGCAAGAGGAAAGGAGGTGTAACTATCCAAACTGAAAGCACATACTGTATATACTCGAGTATAAGCCAAGTTTTTCAGCCCTTTTTTTAAGGCTAAAAAGTATCCCCTCGGCTTATACTAGAGTAACTCTCTCTCCCCCCCCCCATGTCTCTCTAACCACCCTGTGTCTCTCTAACCCCCCCTGTGTCTCTCTAGCCCCCCCGTGTCTCTCTAACCACCCCCCGTGTCTCTCTACCCCCCGTGTCTCTCTAACCCCCGTCTCTTTCCCTCCCCCCTCCTCATCCTCAACCCCCCCCTCTCCCTTTCCCCTCACTTACCTCCATGTGCAGCTTCTGCTCCGGCCTCCGCTCCTTCGGGCGTCTTGACCCGGCCAATGCTAATGACGTGGCACGCATGTGATGTCACGTCATTAGCATATACCGAGTGCCGATGCAGTAATGAACTAGCAGTTATGTCCTGTATTTTGTACACATCTAATCCGATGAGTATATCTGCCTAGGACCATGAGACGCAGGCCTAGGGCTGCATAGTTTTTATGGACAGCAGGCTGCCTGAGGATACAGTGCAGTACATTGAAATATGTTTGTATATGCACAGAAATGTCTATATTAAGCGATATTTCTATCTGTAAGTTTACTTCAAGTATGATATAACAAACACACATAAACTTATGGTTTGAGATATCAAAAGAGGAAAGAAGTAGCTGCAAGTGGGGCGTGGCGGGTGCTCAAACATGAACAGCATAGGGAGGCATAAAACCAAAATGTGCCCATGCATCCAATGCAATATAATATACAGCTTAAACTACAAGCTTATATAGTTATTGTGTTTTACATTGGTTGTATACTACTAAATGCGTGTACAGCACCACCTGTTACAAAACCAGATACTGGCAACAAGTACAAAAGTATTTCAGAGCTGCACATGGAGAAATAAAATCTGAGCCAATCTTGGATTGCAAACACACAACAACATATTCCTGTAATGGGTGCCAAAAATATGGAGATGCCCACACCCTACAATGTGCAAATAATAATGCAAACAACCTCTACATAGAAAACATTACATATCACATTGCTATTATACAAACGACATGATGTGCGTTTTTATGTAGCTTTTGCAGCAGCTGATTTAGCCAAACTTGATAATGGGCAAATTGTTTTTAGAAAGCAAAACAATTAACTTTTATTTGCAATTATTTACTGTGACTTTTTTTTTTATGAACAGATTCTTTCTGCTACTTTCATGGGAAGATCTGACAATGTAAGCAAACAAGCATTATTGTAGTCCTGTTGAAAGCTCTGGCAGTTTTAGCTCGTACTTTCCCATTTTGCAGAAGCTTCTCGTTCACTCAAAGTCTTCTCCATATCAGGAAGTAGAACTCAAAATAATAGATCTAAAGAACCACTGAGGTGTCACATTTATAGTATACTCTTATACAGATTTCATAACGTAAATATTAGTTTTAGATAGTTTAAAATAAATGTAGGCTTTCACTTTTAACAGTTTCAATTTTGATTTGATGGTGGCAGGCATTTGGTCTTGTTCTTAACAGAAATAGACACCCAGGAGAAAGTTTGTATTCAGATAAGATAACTGCAGCGGCGTAGGTAGTGGGGGCGAGCCGCTCCAGGGGTCACTTCTTTGGCGACAGCAAAAACGCCCCCACATGCCTCTCACCACTTATGGCTCTCATTCCCCAGGAGGCATGGAGAGAGAGGGAAAGAAAGAGAGGGGGAGGAGGAAGAGAGAGAAAGAGGGGGGGGGGGGAGGGGGGATTGTGTGACAGAGAAGGGGATGTGTATATATATATATATATATATATATATATATATATATATATATACATTGTATTTTTTTAATAATTTCAGAACTTTTTCCACCTTTAATGCGACCTATAAACTGTACAACTCAATTGAAAAACAAACTGAAATCTTTTAGGTGGAGGGAAGAAAAAGAAAAAAGAAAAATAATGTGGTTGCATAAATCTGCACACCCTCTTATAACTTGGAATGTAGCTGTGTTCAGAATCAAGCAATCACATTCCAAATCTTGTTAAATAGGAGTCAGCATACACCTGCCATCATTTAAAGTTCCTCTGATTAACCCCAAATAAAGTTCAGCTGCTCTAGTTGGTCTTTCCTGACATTTTCTTAGTCACATCCCACAGCAAAAGCCA
The DNA here is from genome assembly GCA_027410445.1 of Discoglossus pictus. NCBI lineage: Eukaryota > Metazoa > Chordata > Amphibia > Anura > Alytidae > Discoglossus > Discoglossus pictus. The sequence continues at coordinate 343,440,539 of CM050166.1, forward strand.
TGGTCCACAGAGAGCTTCCAAAACAACAGAGGGATCTCATTGTTAAAAGGTATCAGTCAAGAGAAGGGTACAAAATAATTTCCACGGAATTCGATATACCATGGAATACAGTGAAGACAGTCATCATCAAGTGGAGAAAATATGGCCCAACAGTGACATTACCAAGAACTGGAACTCCCTCCAAAATTGATGAAAAGACGAGAAGAAAACTGGTCTGGGAGGCTACCAAGAGGCCTACAGCAACATTAAAGGATCTGCAGGAATATCTGGCAAGTACTGGCTGTGTGGTACATGTGACAACAATCTCCCGTATTCTTCATATGTCTGGGCTATGGGGTAGAGTGGCAAGACAAAAGCCTTTTCTTATGAAGAAAAACATCCAAGCCAGGCTACATTTTGCAAAAAACACATCTGAAGTCTCCCAAAAGCATGTGGGAAAAGGTGTTATGGTCTGATGAAACCAAGGTTGAACTTTTTGGCCATAATTCCAAAAGATATGTTTGGCGCAAAAACAACACTGCACATCACCAAAAGAACACCATACCCACAGTGAAGCATGGTGGTGGCAGCATAATGCTTTGGGCTGTTTTTCTTCAGCTGGATCTGGGGCCTTAGTTAAAGGGAGTTATGAACAGTTCAAAATATCAGTCAATATTGGCAAAAAACCTTCAGGCTTCTGCTAGAAAGCTGAACATGAAGAGGAACTTCATCTTTCAGCATGACAACGACCCAAAGCATACATCCAAATCAACAAAGGAATGGCTTCAGCAGAAGAAGATTAAAGTTTTGGAATGGCCCAGCCAGAGCCCAGACCTGAAATCTGTGGGGTGATCTGAAGAGGTCTGTGCACAGGAGATGCCCTCGCAATCTGACAGATTTGGAGTGTTTTTGCAAAGAAGAGTGGGCAAATCTTGCCAAGTCAAAATGTGTCATGCTGATAGACTCATACCCAAAAAGACTGAGTGCTGTAATAAAATAAAAAGGTGCTTCAACAAAGTATTAGTTTAAGGGTGTGCATACTTATGCAACCATATTATTTTATTTTTATTTTTTTTCTTCCCTCTACCTAAAAGTTTGTTTTTCAGTTTGTTTTTCGAATGAGTTGTACAGTTTATAGGTCACATTAAAGGTGGAAAAAGTTCTGAAATCATTAATCTTTGTCTATTTTTTTCACAGCAAAGAAACCTGACATTTTAACAGGGGTGTGTAGACTTTTTATATCCACTGTATATACAGTATATATATATATATATATATGTTTGCACTGGTGGGGGGGATGGGGGGCGGGAAACGTGGGCACATCCCCTGGTGGCAAAAGCTCTAGCTACGTCAATGGATCCCAGCATCTCTAACAAGTTATATTGAAAGTCTGCTATAATGGAATGCTATTTGGTACTATTGGAGTACATGGAGCAGTACGTTCCAGCACCCTAACTCTCCCCCTCACTTTACCACTTTAGGTTAAAGGTTAGCCATTGTTGCTAACTATTGAGACATAAAGCAATATTGTGGTAATAGTTTGTAACACTGTCTACTTACACTTCTCTTTTCCTGTTTATTACCCTAATAAATGTTTCACATTACTATATATTTTGCTACAAAGGGGCAAGATTTTTTTTTTTCCTTCTTTCATTAGAAAGATGGCAGGTCCTACAGTAGAAACAAGACCTTGGGGTTTGTCTCTGACATAGCGGAGTCGTGCTTATCTACCAATGATCCTTACATACCATGGCATGCTCTGTGCACAATACAATTTTTTTTAGCTAAAATATATTCAAGAGACATATTTTAGCAAAGAACTCAAATGTTAGCGCTGCAGAATATGTTGGCGCACTGCAAATGTAGGAATACCCCGTTTAGCGCAGTATATGCGTTCCGGTATGCAGGAGGGCTATACGAAAATCACGCTAAATCCATTATTTTGGGGTGAAAAAAAGCATCCTAAGCTGGGAGTTAAATGCTTGCAAAGCGATTTTGAGCGGTATTGCAAGATTTAGCTCTTACCGGGAACTGGGATAGAAAGGAGCTCCTGTTTAATACTAATTGCCTCACGTTATTTACCTTGTTTACAAATCAAAAACCTGACCTTTCTGGGGAGCCCTGAGGAGAGGTTTGGGAACTACTGGTTTAAACTATTGATGGTACAAGAATACATGTAGCAGATGAAACAGATCAGAAAGAGAGATCTGCATGAGGTGGGAGATGAATTGTTTAAGATATCTCTTTGTATCAGCTATAAAAAAATGGAATATAACCGTAAGGCCATCTTCAGGGTATAACAGTTGTATGGGGCCTAATTAAGAAGGCTTATGATATGTTGCACTTATACGTACCAATCCATAATGTTCATATATGTAAGACATGCTCAAGCTGACACTTTTCTGCACATGACACAAGATCAAGAAAACAATAGATGCTTATAAAAAGTTTATAAATTATATCTACTACCTTGAAGGCTTTGTAGATATATTTAATCATAAATCATAATAATTTTGGGACTGTCCTATTTATGAATTCAGTTTTATAATTATCATTTTTATGATGGTTGGATTTATGTAGATGCAGTGTTGTTTTGAAGCATATATTCATTTGATATTTAAGTTTTATAATTATGGATTTATTTGCATTAATATTTCGCAATCAAATATATAATGTAACTGGAAGCTTGGAAGGAGGTGAAAGAGTATACTGTACCACAGGTTTCCTAATGATGGCCCTGTATGCCATCAAAAAGGGACACTTTAGTTTAAAATGTTTTAATACACATTTAAAAGAGCACAAAAGCACTTTGACCTATGTTTTCTGCCTTTGACAAAGTTGCGTGAATTGATCCCTAAATCATAGGCAGGGTAGATTTACATATCTGGTTCCCCTAGGCACAAACTCCTTAACTGCCACCTTAAAGAGCCCATGTGCATATCTGCTTCTCTGCCCCCATATGTAACTACTTTGAAATATTTATTATAAGTATTAATTTATTATAATACAAATTACTGTAGCAAATAGAAAATGTAATCAATGAATACATATTTGCACATATTTTGTATTAAATGCATATCTAAGTTTCCTTGATTATGAATGCATCTGACAGAGGAGAATCATTAGTGTCTAAAAACATTTTTTGCATGAAAAAAATCTCAAAATAAACATTTAAAAACTTACCTTGAAGTTAGCAAAATGTCTTGTAATTTCTGACAATTGAATTAGAGTAAACACCCCCTTCAAACCCAGGCTAAATTAGCATAATATTTATAATGTATTTTGGCCAATTAGGAGGAATCAAAGGCTGAAACATTTGTATCAAACTCTGGACTTCTGCTGTAAAGCAGCCTGGAATATGTACTGTGGCACATGTTAGAAGTTGCTATGAATTTTAATATAAGAGTCTCTCTGTGCAGCACATTCACACCTGATTACCACCCTTGCAGATTATGCATTCCCTGCATCAACTACTGCTACTGGTGTTTTTTTCCCTTCCTCTCCCTGTTTGGCAGAGCTAAGAAGCAGCTGAGCAGGCTTGTGTCAATGCCACACAGGAAGCAGCCGGGAGGGCCCTATCTCAGCAGTCAATTTGGGGCTGACACCAGTTCTCTCCTATTGCCTAAGGAAGATACAGCAGGTGAATAATAGGTTAAAATTAGTCCCCAAATGCTCCATACTGATTGGGTGACCAGGTGACTGTGTAAACACCCCTTGGGGCATCAACATAATCATTAGAAGGAATTTTAGATATTAATAAATATTAGGAATGCATATATCAAGGATGCTTTTTGTCTAAGGATTGTAGAAATGTGATAATCCAGCTAATTTAGATACGCCTTGAACATATTTGGAGAATATACCAAAATAAAATTAGGATAGGTGCATCACTACCATTATAATGGAAAATGAAGGAAAAATTAAGGTGATCTGTGCTATACTCAATGCAACTTACAGAAACCTGCCTAGTGCAGCTTCCAAAGTAATGGGGAACATACTGTAGCTTTGTGAGTACAACAGGAATAGCAGCTACTTTTTGGTCGATGTGATAGTAAATCTGTCAGTCTATTTCTTTGTTTAGCTCTTAGTACCTTATATTGTAGATAAGATTGCTGATAAATGTGTCCACACTAGTGTGATTCAGGCTTGTGAGAGTCAACTGGATAAGGAGTAGGAAGGAATAGAACTTTACTGTTATATATAATAGTTTTATATTTATTGTATGCATGTGTTTTAAATTTAGTATTATATACTTACTTTCTTATAATCTGTTACTGCTTGTATATTGATACAAGCCTTCAGCCACTTAACACCTAATAAACATAATTGCTATCACAAGTGGCAATAGAAAGGGCAAACTGTTGTGATTTTGGTTATCTGTAGAAAAAAATATAATAGCAAAAGGAGAAATGAGTCTGCATGTTTACAACTCATCATGTCAGATATGCAGCTTCCTATTTGTGTTTAGTACCCTTTCTCAGGTCTTTCCAGGGTCTGCAAACTCCAAGGATACAATGGTTGGGAGACACGGTGCTTGTTAGTCTTAGCTACAATAACATTCTGCAGCAAAAATGCTTTGAAACATGAGTAAAACTGGGAAACACGGAGAGGAGATAGTTACACTTTTTACATCATAATATACTAGCGACTTGACCGTCAAATAAAATTTGAAGCCTGGCAATGCTGTTTGACACACAATGTAAAGCTTTTTTTTCTCTGAGGACCTTTGGCGCTCATTGCAAGCATCTCCTCTCATGTACTTTTGCTCCTCTGAGCACCTTCGGCGCTCATCACAAAGACAGATATATACAGTGGATATAAAAAGTCTACACACCCCTGTTAAAATGTCAGGTTTCTGTGCTGTAAAAAAATGAGACAAAAATAAATAATTTCAGAACTTTTTCCACCTTTAATGTGACCTATAAACTGTACAACTCAATTGAAAAACAAACTGAAATCTTTTAGGTAGAGGGAAGAAAAAAAAGAAAAGAAAAATAATGTGGTTGCATAAGTCTGCACACCCTCTTATAACTGGGGATGTAGCTGTGTTCAGAATTAAGCAATCACATTCCAAATCGTGTTAAATAGGAGTCAGCATACACCTGCCATCATTTAAAGTGCCTCTGATTAACCCCAAATAAAGTTCAGCTGCTCTAGTTGGTCTTTCCTGAAATTTTCTTAGTCGCATCCCACAGCAAAAGCCATGGTCCACAGAGAGCTTCCAAAGCATCAGAGGGATCTCATTGTTAAAAGGTATCAGTCAGGAGAAGGGTACAAAAGAATTCCCAAGACATTAGATATACCATGGAACACAGTGAAGACAGTCATCATCAAGTGGAGAAAATATGGCACAACAGTGACATTACCAAGAACTGGAGCTCCCTCCAAAATTGATGAAAAGATGAGAAGAAAACTGTTCTGGGAGGCTACCAAGAGGCCTACAGCAACATTAAAGGGGCTGCAGGTATATCTGGCAAGTACTGGCTGTGTGGTACATGTGACAACAATCTCCCGTATTCTTCATATGTCTGGGCTATGGGGTAGAGTGGCAAGATGAAAGCCCTTTCTTACGAAGAAAAACATCCAAGCCAGGCTACATTTTGCAAAAACACATCTGAAGTCTCCAAAAAGCATGTGGGAAAAGGTGTTATGGTCTGATGAAACCAAGGTTGAACTTTTTGGACATAATTCCAAAAGATATGTTTGGCGCAAAAACAACACTGCACATCACAAAAAGAACACCATACCCACAGTGAAGCATGGTGGTGGCAGCATCATGCTTTGGGGCTGTTTTTCTTCAGCTGGAACTGGGACCTTAGTTAAGATAGAGGGAATTATGAGCAGTTCCAAATACCAGTCAATTTTGGCACAAAACCTTCAGGCTTCTGCTAGAAAGCTGACACTGAAGAGGAACTTCATCTTTTAGCATGACAACGACCAAAAGCATACATCCAAATCAACAAAGGAATGGCTTCACCAGAAGAAGATTAAAGTTTTGGAATGGCCCAGCCAGAGTCCAGACCTGAATCCGACTGAAAATCTGTGGGGTGATATGAAGAGGGCGGTGCACAGGAGATGCCCTCGCAATCTGACAGATTTGGGGTGTTTTTGCAAAGAAGAGTAGGCAAATCTTGCCAAGTCAAAATGTGTCATGCTGATAGACTCATACCCAAAAAGACTGAGTGCTGTAATAAAATCAAAAGGTGCTTCAACAAAGTATTAGTTTAAGGGTGTGCATACTTATGCAACCATATTATTTTATTTTTATATTTTTTTTTCCCTCTACCTAAAAGATTTCAGTTTGTTTTTCAATTGAGTTGTACAGTTTATAGGTCACATTAAAGGTGGAAAAAGTTCTGAAATGGTTTATCTTTGTCTCATTTTTTTACAGCACAGAAACCTGACATTTTAACAGGGGTGTGTAGACTTTTTATATCCACTGTATATATATATATATATATATATATATATATATATATATATATATTGTTAACGAATAATGAATTCATTAGTTACTTAATAAATTAATATACTTTACCTATTTCTAATTAATATATCCAGCAATCAATAGCCTGAAGAGCTAACAATCTGTTTTTATTTTCCTGCAGCATACAATGTACAGTTGGAGTGTTGCTGCCCTGAGTAGAAAGTGTAATAAATGTCCCAAGTGTGCATTAGAAATATGCTGCGTGCACGAGGGCAAACTGTTGGTTTAGTTGTGTAAAGCGCCATTTTAGATTCGTAATGTTATTAGTTGCAAGTTAGGGTTGTAACCTGGTGTCGTTTGTCTATGTGTTACGCGGCTCGCAAGCATTTTCCGTCATTTGTAATAGTGTACCTCGTACGTTGCTGTGGGAAAGTGCGGTTTGCAGTGTTTTGCATGGTCCGGGGTCGTGTAGCCTCATTTTAATTTTATTTGGGCGGACATTTTTTTTTCTCGCTTAGGCGATTTCGAGTGCCGAAACTCAGCCAAATTGACTTAAATTGCTTTCCACCTCACTCCCGGACATCCTGGCTGTTCCCCCGTGCTGTGTTTGATGTTTCTGTTGTATTTTTTTTGTATTTTGTGTGTTTTTAGTGTTTTTTGCTTTGCGCAGTCTGGCCGGTAACTTTATATTTTACCTATCTCGTATTTTTTAAGTCCTGCGTCTCGTATTTATTTTTTTCTAAGTCCCGCAATTTTTTTTTCTAAGTCCTGCGTTGGTCAACTGCTTGCAGGCTAAGGCGATCCCTTGTTTACTAAGTGTTTGGTGGCTAAGTCCCGCATGTATCATTACCTTCACTGCTCGCCTCACTTCACGAGGCTCGCAGGCAATGAGCGCCTTTGGTGCCTTTGTGCTGTGAGTTTTAGTGCCTTTAGTCGCCTTTGGCGCTTATCGCGTAAGTGCTCCGAGTTAACGCATAGCCACGCGAGGTTTGCAAGCGATGAGCGCCTTCAGCGCTCATCGCCTAAGTCGTACACACCACACAAAGTGTGACAACGTCTCATAGTTTGACAACTATTATATGCAATTCCCAATTTAACAAAGCATATTTGTTTCAGGGTTATCCATATTCTGTTGGCAATATTGTATATAATAGACAAGCATTTCAAAATATCCTTTCATTTCCATTCTCTTTTAATGTCTTTAGAATTTATTTCATATCCCCTGGGAATATTGAAGGGAATGGCAGCAGTCATTCATAACCCCAATGCTTCATATATTGCAAAGATATATGTTTCAGCTAGTGCAGTCTGTACTTGTACAAGAACATCCACAAACCATTACTTCTATAAGTGGTTCTTTTAACAATAAGTGATATCCAAAATAATTTTACAGCACATGCATCAACCACAAAGTGTATTCCTCTTTTGCAATTTTAGTTTCCCTTACTAATCTTAAAAAACTCTTGGCAGATTACAAACGTTTAGTGTACCTGTCTATCACTTTGTTTCAGGATTTAAAAGCTTGAACCCCAAGTGTTGACTAACACTATTTCCAAGATGTGTATACAGTGTCGGAGCTAGTGAATGAAGGGTCCTGGTGCATAAAAGAAATTGGCACACCGCCAAGTGAAAATGTTATTAATATTTTTTGCGTCCCTCCCCTAAACCCCTTCCAATAATTTCCCACTTCCTTAGACTCCTTCCTATAACTGCACCCTTTTCCAAGAACCTTTCCCATAGCTGCTTCCCCCCAAGACCACATTTCATAGCTGCTCCCCTTCTCTTACTTCCAGCCTGCGTGAAGCATACATACAGTATCTACATATATTATCTCTATATAGCACCCAGGCCCTCTCAACATCCACCTCAATAAGGCACCCTGAAAATGGTCAGAAATGTCATTAAAAGCTTTGAAAGTGTGTGAGTGTTAAATATAAATACACTAGCCAATTGCCCGTCAAAAAATGACGGCAATGAAATTGTAAGTGAGCTAATGCTGTTTGGTGTGTAATAATCAAATATATAATACATTAATAAATGAATATACATTACCTATTTCGAAGGATTGTGTTTAAGAGCTGTGAATGTGTTTTGATGTTGCTGCAGCATTAGTGGTGTGGAGCTGCTGTGTAAGCGTGCTGAATGTGTGCAGTGTAATACTGTGCGTGCGCGAGACAAAACCGTTAGCGTAGTGGTGTACTTCCGCATTGGCGTAAAATGGCGGGTTATCTGTGGTATGTGTCTTTGCGGATTATCCGTAGGTACTTCGTGGTGTTTTTCGAGTTTCGTGTGGTGTTTTGCGAGTGTGTTGTGGTGTTTTCTGTGTTTCGAGTGCTGTAGCCTCGTTTTCGTTTTGTGCGTTGGCCATTTTTTTTCTCTCGCTTAGCGATTTTATTAGTGTCTAAAGTGTTTTATTTTTATTTAAATGAATTTTTTCGGCGGTCATTTTTTCTGTCGCTTAGCAAATTTTTTAGTGTCTAAACTCTTTTATTTTGAGTGAAATGAAGGTGTAAGTTGCATTTTTGAGGTCCTGGATGCTCCCTCTTGCTGTAGGTAAGCTTTTTATGTATGTGCTGTGTGTATGTATTGTGTTTTTAATTCTGTAATGTTCGCGAGTTGCATCCGAGTGTTGAGAGGCCGTAATGTGTGTTAACGTGTGTCGTATGTTGTTTGCGTTGCTCGTAAAATTTAGCGAGTGTCGTAATTGGTGTGTCGTGTTGTTTGCGTTGCGACGTGAAGTTTGCGAGGGTCGCAGTTGCTGGCATGGAGCGCCTTTGGCGCTCCATGCCAGCAACTACTGCCCTCGCTTTGCGAGGTCCTCAGTTGCTGGCAAGGAGTGCCTTCGGCGCTCTATGCCAGCAACTGAGGCCCTCGCCTACTGCCCTCGCTACGCGAGCCCGCAAGCGTTAGCAACAACTCGCATGCTCACAACTATATATGTGATTTATTTCAAAGTGTTATGAATCTCTATGAAGAGCTTCCTTCAAGGTTTAAAGAAATAGAACCACATCGAAAAAAATTACTAAACTTTATTATATAACAAATTGTTACATTTCAAATGATTATAAAAATCACTGTTACAATGTTTATACGTGGCAATAAAAAATATTGAAAAGATAAAGAAACAGTCTGTCTGGCTCCTAGGTTTTAGATATGTTTGTATATCTATGTATAGATAGATAGAGTTAATGATACATATCTATCTATCTATCATCTACATATCTCTATCTATCTATTTAATCTATATATCTCTATCTATATCTCTATCTATCTAGATATCTATCTATCATCTACATATCTGTATCTATCTATCTATCTATCTATCTATCTATCTATCTGTCTATCTTTATATCTATCTATAATCTATATATCTGTATCTATCTGTCTATCCTTTTATCTATCTATCTGTATCTATCTATCTATCATCTATATATCTCTATCATCTATATCTATCTATCTATCTAGATATCTATCTATATGTATATAAATATAATATATGTCTGTATCTATCTGTCTATCCTTTTATCTATCATCTATCTATCAATTTTTATATTAGTCCCCTTGAATCTTGGATCTCTATCCTACTCTGCCACAATGCTGTAGAACTGAACAACTGGATTAAATGGAAGTACAACTAACAGTAGAAACAGCCACTCTGTCAGGCTCTAGGCCAGTTCTCTAGATTAGTGTCTCTCAACTATTTTAGTTTGGGGATCAACTGGTTACCATTCGAAAGCCCTCGGGTCCACCTTTCATATACAGTGTGATACTTTGTGTAATACATTAAATTTTCCTGTAGTTTTGCACTGATTTGGATAGAGTACATTTTAACAGTTGATAAGCTCATCAGTAATCTGTGACTAATGATAGAGGTATGTTGAAAATATTCGGCTCTCCTCTGCTCTCTTTTTTTCTTGAGATAAGGTCCTATGGACCAGTACCAGTCTAAGGACAGGCTGCTGGGAACCATTGATATAGGGCCTTATTCAATTGCCATTCGGACAATTGAAAAGGGCTTTATTTAAGCACAGAGCATATTTATTTTACAGAAGTTTTTAGTTAGTGAACTTCTATCCAAAAGCAAGGTCTTCACTAACACAAAACTACTGTAAAAAAAGATGCTCTGTGCTTATATAGAGCCCTATTCAATTGGCCAAATCGCAATTGAATGAGGCCCATAGACATTATGGGCACAGACATATCTTGAAAAAACATTTATTTTATGTTATGATATTTTTCATGTATTTTGGTGCTTTTATAGAATAAATAATTCCCACACTTGAAACTACACTAATAATGTGGTAATTATCTGCTGTATGGGGATATTTTGAAGTATATTCTGTGGAAGTCCCCAAACCTTTGCAAATTACCACAGATTTCCAGAAATTGAATTAAAGCATGAATTTGCCTTAATATCTGTAGAAAGAGGATATGCAATCTTGCTTAATAGTCATCGGAGTGTAATATGCTGAGTTACAACAGAGTGTGGCATTGTGAATGTGAGAACGGAGCATTTTAGAGAAATTGAAACTATAATATCACAACACTATATGGCTTAATTTCACTTTCATTGTAAACGGAAAAAAATATATAAAAATTATCAGAATCTGAAATATAGAATATGATTTTTTTTTTAAGTTACAGCGCCAACATGGGGGCATTATGATCTGCCTAAAATCCTTTAATTTACATTAAAGGAGACCTGTGGCCATTTCCCCCCCCTCTATGGTCTTTTGAATAACTAAACTTGATTAGCACAACCTTTACACAGTATAACTTTTAGATACCATTAATTTTTATTTACTGAAGGGTGATTCTGTTTGCAACTTTTTCAGAAGGTTGTATACTTGTAATTTATTAGCACTGCTGAAAGTACTGGCAGTTTTAGCTGCTACATTCCCATTGTGTAGATAGAAAGCTTCCTGTACAGTCGATTTGTTGCCACCGGAAGAACGTGATTGTCAGAAACCAAGATGGTAAATTTAAAAAGCAGTATAATGGCATCTAAACGGTAATAAAATAGAAACTGAATTATTTTGATATCCTATTTTCATGTGTATGGATTCCCTGGTGGTCCAGTGGTTAGGATTCAGTGCTTTTACCACTGCAACCTGGGTTTGGTTCCAGTCAGGGAATTAGGAGGTCACACCACCCTGAAGCCATGTAGGGTTGGGCCTGGTCAGTACTTGGATGGGAGGCCACCTAGGAATACCAGGTGCTGTATGCTGTGGCCCACTGGAGAAGGAACTGGCACCCCCCACCATATCTCTGCCATCAATACCAAGTGGATCAGCATGGCGTGTTGTGCTATCCATGAGGTTACATACAGAGAGTCGGACACAAATGAGTTATGGAAACAAACATTTTCATGTGTAGTTCTTAAAAAAAAAGTGGTCTATATTCACTAAACATTGAGATACCTGTTTTTGCAGCAATGCAGCCTTCACCATTACATTTGCAACCCTTCTATAGTAACTTTTCATTTGCATTTTTTCCTACAGCTACTGAGCAGGTGAACAGATAATAATACAATGTAAAGCTGCAGTGTGAAGTCTGAGATGGATAATGACTTTTTCACACAACAACTTCACAGATATGAGGATACAGAATCTGTGATGTGAAGGGGACTCTCTTGTCAAAGTGTATTTCAATATTCCTCTCAGAAATAAAAAAGAACTAACGTGATATACAAAAATATTAATCTCATATAACAAAATAAAGTGCAAATATATATTATATATATATATTCATAAATGATTATTAAAAAATGGTGACGGGCAACCTGTTTTGCTTGAAGCGCCTCATGTGGCTTCTGCATCCTTAAAAGGGACTCACAATGTTTAAACCATTTTACTTTACCCAAAGCAAAATGGTGAAATCTCTATAGGAAAGAAACTAATTGGTAATAAAAGTATATATTATAAGAAGAATTTTGAAGCATAATTAGGTATTAAATGTTTGTTTTAGAGGGATATAATAGACTGAATGGGTTCCCTGGTTGTCCAGTGGTTAGGATTCAGTGCTTTCAGCGCTGCAGCCTGGGTTCAATGCCAGTCAGAGAACCAAGAGGTCACACCACCCTGAAGCCATGCAGGGTTGGGCATGGTCAGTACTTGAATGGGAGACCACCTAGGAATACCAGGAGCTGTATGCTGTGGTCCACTGGAGAAGGAACAGTCAACCCACCCCAGTATCTCTGCCATGAAAACCAAGGGGATCAGTATGGTGTATTACGGTCCATGACGTCACAGATAGTTGGACACAACTTAACAACACACACAATAGACTGTATATTGTTGCACCGGGGCATACTCTCCCACTACAGAGAACGGGCTGGGAAAGCATAGAAAGTGCTTGAGGGCCGCTTGCAGCCCCTGGCTCGTCTGTTGCTCAACACTGTGTTAGATAATTTAACATTAAAGTTAAGTATTTTAAAGAAATAAAACCTGAGATTTCCGCTCTGCCACTAACTTTATCTAAGGTGATTAATTAACTCTTAGGGTGAGGGTGATAAGCAGGAAGAGAAAACATGATTAAATCATTTTTTTTAAGTGTTAAATACTATAATAAGTAAAAAAAAAAGTAAACTTTACCTAATTAAAATTTGGAAAATAATGAAGGACTAGGCTTTCGTTCTTCAGTGAAGCTGTGAGCTCATCCAAGATGTACAGGTCATAGCAAAGAGGTCCGACACTGGAGAAGGAACTGGCAACCCACTCCAGTATATTTGCCATGAAAACCTTATGGATGAGCACAACCAGACACAAGATGTGCCTGGCATGAAGTGGTCCCTAGACTTATGCAGAGCTGGACACGACTGAACAACTAAAACAGATATTTTTGATGTCAATACATTTACCAAAATAAAATGACATTGAAATTCAATCTTTTTGTAACCAAAAACAACAGAATCTAAACAAAGGGGAAATGGTGGAGCTAGCGATTGGATGGCCATTGAGGCTTAATAAAAAGCCAAATAATATGTGTAGGTAGTCTCAGGGTAATCAGATAACCTTTCTATAAAATAATTATCTGCCAATCTCTCCTAATAAATTAGAAGTGCCGAGACTTCGATGAATTTGTTTGTGTTCTTAGTGTTAGGGTAGTTGCAAATAATAAGCTTTAGAAAGTAAAGTGGTGGCACACAATTTACTATTACCTAACCCTAAGAACAAATTCAACATAGTCCAGGGTGCACGCCAACTTCTGGCTGCTGTACTAGTGGGCAGATAACAGGGAAGATCCCCCTATACTTTAGTGGCCCCTGGGTCCTTTCCTGTTATAGTTTTGCCGCCGCGAATAGCCCGCAACTTGCGGGCTGGGGTTGAACGGCTGGTCCGCGGCTCTGGTGCACAATGTTGTACTATTAGGGTTTAGAGCTTAGGGGTTAGGGTTACTGCTGCTCTTCTACTCTAAATTTTACTGTGCAAGTTCTCAGCTGCGGTCTTGTGTTGCAGCTGCAGAACTTGCTGCTTTGGGCTTGGGGTGGAACTCGCTGCTGGGGGCTTGTGTTGCAGCTGCGGGCTTGGGGTGGAAATCGCTGCTGCGGGCTTGTGTTGCAGCTGCGGGCTTGTGTTGCTGCAGGCTTGTGTTGCTGCGGGCTTGTGTTGCAGCTGTGGGCTTGGGGTGGAACTCGCTGCTGCGGGCTTGTGTTGCAGCTGCAGGCTTGGGGTGGATTTTGCTGCTGCGGGCTTGTGTTGCAGCTGCGGGGTTGGGGTGGAACTCGCTGCTGCGGGCTTGAGGTGCAGCTGCGGGCTTGGGGTGGAACTCACTGCTGCGGGCTTGAGTTGCAGCTGCGGGCTTGGGGTGGAACTCGTTGCTGCGGGATTGGGGCACCGTACTGTGGGCTTGAGGTGGCATAACTTTAAAAGGATAGATCAAGGCGCCAGCAGCAGCTCCACTACTGCAAAGGGGGAGATTCACTAAGCAATGCAGTGGGTGCAATGACCATTGCAGTCCTTCACAGCTAATGATAGCTTAGTGACTCCCTCACAATATATTCTATATTTAAAAGTTGCTCCAAAGTAAATGAATTCCACATCTATAAAACATGACTGAATGAAGGCTTCTTGTAGGTGAGGTGGGACATATTGTGACTGCACATGTAAGAGACCCCTGACCACAGTGAGAGTGCTGCAGAGGGAGGGGGCGCCAGAGGTTGTGAGATGGAGGTTTCCTGTAGGAGAGGAGGCAGCCTCTGGGAGGGAGCTCACTGCACATCACATCTGACTGAAGCCTGCTCTCAGCTGGTGGAACTTGGCGCCTCTCTCTGGTCTGGCTGGTCTGGGGATCCCTCTGCCCGGGCAGCTCTGCCACCCATTTGTGCTATAGAAGACGACACACAGAGGATGTGGTTGGGCTGAGCATGCAAAGCAACATATTTTGTCCATGAGTTCAGAGCCAGAGGAAGTGCACATACAGCAGCAGCAGATAAGAGCTGGCGCTTGTCACCCTCCTGAGGGACTTGGATCCTCTCTGCCACCTCACATTGTGGTGCCACCTCTGACTGTGCCACACGCTGACCTTCACAATCCTACAAACTTTGCCTGTGCTATGAGAGTGTGTGCCAGCTGCTGACTGAGACAGACCCAGAGATCTCCGGAGAGGACTGACAGGTAATGCTGGGTGCCAGGGAGGTCTGGGGGCATCACTTACACTGGGGCATATCTGTATTCATTCTATACCTTACATCTGTAATGTGCTGCAGCCTGGTAATAGGAAGCAGGGCACCGAGTCCCTGATGTGGTACAGTGGGTGCTGAGTGTCATAAACTCCTGCCCATCCAGCCTGGTGTGGAGCCGGCGGGCACCGGAGCAGCAGGGGGCACATACACCACTTTACTTACTTAACGAGACACTTTTATTAACATACTTCCTGCCTGAGCTCATTATGTGCAGCATAGAGTCACTGAGCAGGGAGATATGCTACCCTGCTGGGCACACTGGGCATGTGTCACTGGGCTATGGAACTATATATACACTAATAATATATATATTATAGGACATAACCTGTGCATGTGTATATATACAGTATATATATATATATATATATATATATATATATATATATATATATATATACACACTTAGCTCCAGCCATCCATACTTAAAGAACTACACAAGTACACTGTCATGTCCTATCATATACCCCAATCATGCATACTCTTCTGTGATCAGCAGGATAGCTTCTATCATATTATGGTCAATATTACTGACATTATAAGGATGTTTCTTGTTTCATGTGAATGTTATTTTTACTGTGGTCCAGATTCTGATTTACAAGACATAACCCTGAGGATTTCAGAAATGTGGTAAATACTATAGCTCTTCAAAAAGGCACCCTGAAAATGGTCAGAAATGTCATTAAAAGCTGTGTGTGTTAAATATACATATGTTTATACTGAAGTAAAATGAATCTATATGAAGAGCTTCCTTCAAGGCTTCAAGGAACAGTCTGTCTGACTCCTGTCAACATTTCTTGGCTCCTAGGTTTTAGATATTTTTGTATATCCCTGTATAGATAGATAGAGTTCATGATGTCTGTCTGTATCTATCTATCTATCTATCTATCTATCTATCTATCTATCTATCTATCTATCTATCTATCTGTGTCTATCGATCTATCTATCTATATGTCTGTATCTATCTATCTATCTATCTATCTATCTATCTATCTATCTATCTATCTATCTATCTGTGTCTATCGATCTATCTATATGTCTGTATCTATCTATCTATCTATCTATCTATCTATCTATCTATATGTCTGTGTGTCTATCATCTATCTATCTATCTATCTATCTATCTATCTATCTATCTATATATCTGTGTCTATCTATCTATCTATCTATCTATCTATCTATCTATCTATCTATCTATCTATAAATCCATCTATCTATCTATCTATCTATCTATCTATCTATCTATCTATCTATTTATCTATCTGTTAAGGATAGTGTCAGAAATCCAGGTAATGTTAACTTTTCAAAATGTTCTAACTTTTCCATGACATATAATACATATTTATGTATGTATATATTTTCATATGAGTATATGTCTCTCTATCTCGCTCTCTCTCTCTCTCTCTCTCTCTCTCTCTCTCTCTCTATATATATATATATATATATATATATATATATATATATGTGTGTGTGTTTGTATTGCCATACACTTTATTGCATGTTTGGCATTCTATTTCTGTAAATAGCTCAATGGGAAATGCTGGTGCCTTATACATAAAGAGTAATAATATATATACATTTCTTAATATACATATATTTGGTACTTATTTGATGTACCGTGTATTTTACTTTACTGTGCTTTATGTAGCTTATAATGTAAGATTCTAGATAACAGAAGATGCAAACACATTTATATTAAAGATGTGATAATGTATCTTTAAGATTATTCATTTGAGTTAACAAACATAAATAAAACACAGGACCCAGATTTGGGGGTGGTTGTTGCTCTTAGTAGAATCAATAGTAGAGTTGCTGAACCCCTATTTAATATATACTATCCAAACTGGTTAAATGAATCTAGTGATTTTTATGCATTGCTCAACATATATCAGTGTACCCATAAATCACATTATGATGTTACATGGCTGTTTCTCTGAGACCCCTCAAACACAGTGCCCACTACCCACTAGAGCCCAGGCTGTGGGTGTGGAGCCCGGATGAGCAGCCTCCTCTGGCCTCTGAAGCCCTTAAACAATACCATACTGGGAGTGGCACATGGGATTTTTCACACATGGAACTTTTCAAGTCCAAAAGTAGCTTCTTCTTCTTCTTTAGCGTGTGCTATTGTATTTATTTTAATATACAGCAGATTCCACATTTGTGAGACTTATAGCAATGCCAGCCTCACAACACACATCATATTGTTAGCAGACCCCAGGAGTGTAAGAGCATTGTTCTCCTTGATAATAAAACATAGCCCAATATAACTGTAAAGCAGGACTCCCCTATGATTAAATGGTAATGTGGGTGTAAAACCTTACAATGGACCCCAGAGAGAATAATAAATCATGCTTGCATTGATCCTGTTTTAGGGTTGCAAGTATTATCTGGGACAGGATATTAACCAATGAATGTTTTTACATATAGGCGTAGATTCACTAAGTTTTGCATGGGCTGCAAACAGGTCTATCCTGTTTTATGTACGCATTTGTTGCAGCGTGCCACCGACGACTGTAGGACAGTGCTCCCTTCCTCATCTAGCTGTGAAAACTAGGTAGTACACCCCAACCCACTAACCCTCCAAACCTTAATCCGCTAAATCTCACTTACTAACACTACCCCTTAACCCTAACACCCTAAACCTCACTTCCTAACCCTAACCCTCTAACGCTAACCCCCGAAACCTCTCTTCCTAACCCTAACCCTCAAAACCTCACTTCCTAACCCTAACCCCCTAGCCCTCTAACCCGAACCCCCTAAACCTCTCTTCCTAACCCTAACCCCATAACCCTAACCCCCTAAACCTCACTTCCTAACCCTAACCCCCTAGCCCTCTAACCCGAACCCCCTAAACCTCTCTTCCTAACCCTAACCCCCTAAACCTCACTTCCTAACCCTAACCCCCTAACCCTCTTAGCCTCACTTCCAAACCTTAACCCTAACCCTCACCCCCTAATCCAAAACCCCTAACGATTTACCAGGCATAGTAGCTCATCACAGCTAGATGGGATACCAGGCGTAGTAGCTCACCATAGCTAGATGGGGACGCAAGTGCGCCCACGTTCCTACAGTCGTCGTCGGCGCACTTCCAGCTCTGCAACAATTGCGCACATAAAACAGGATAGGTCCCTGCAAACTGCTATTCTGTAAGTTCCCCATAGGAAATAATGCAGGGTTCAATGATCTGCTTCACACAACCCATGTGAAGCTTAGTGAATCTGGGGAATAGTATATTTTAGATACTAACAAATGCTTTTATAGTATTCAAATTAAAAATTTAAGAAAATAGCTAGAAATCAACTGATATGGATAAAAAAATAACAGCTGTGAGGCTTATCCTGACCAATGATATATGAGAATTTTTTAAATAAAAAACAGCAAAGCAAATGCAAGTTAGGTGTAAGCACTGGCTGGTGTCCAGAGAGGTGTGAGTAGGATTTGCTGAAGTACATAGGTGTCTCTTCCCTACTTATTCCTTCAGTTGGTTCCTATTTGTACTGGAGGATTCTCTTAAGCCATCACATGGTGGGCTGCAATGACTATAATCGCCTACAGGAAATAGCAAATGTAGCCTTCAGCAATCCACATGATGCTTAGTAAATATCCAACATTTATATGGTATAATTTCATTGAGCTGCTAGAAAACCTACCTAAGTATTATAGATTTTCTTCACCTCTGATCAAGAATATCCTATATGAATCATGATTAGTAACAAACATAAAAGCTTACTTTAGGATATTCCTGGGTTCAAAATAGGAGAATAATTGTATTTTTTGTGTTATTTTGGGCTTCTCCAATATATCAATCAAAAATAGTGATTTTTCAGGTTTTAAAAATGTACTTAAAATTTGCAAACTGTCTTGTCACACAAAAGGAACCTTTTACCATAAGACGTTGCTACCACAAATGGTAGTCATCACAAAAGCGTATATCTATCTGGCCTGTGGTCAGGAGACATGTCACAGATGTACAACTCAGAGCTCTTTATATACTTTACAAGGTTCTCACTTCCTTTGCTCAGAATACATATTTTTAGTTTATCAGAAGTGTTAAAAATCTTCTACTTGTCCTCAGATCGCATATTTTTTACAGAGGCTTTTTATAGCCAGATTTGCGTTCTTGTTTACAAGTTAGCAAGATACCAGACAGTACCAAGCAGTAATTACACTAGCATTGTTGGAGGATCTAGCGTACAGACATTGCCCACGTAATGGTACCATCTGGAGGAAAAATGCTTGTCACACAATGTGGAAAAATTGTACACAACTATGTCACAAAATGATGGCAATGCTAAATGTGAGCCCTAATTTATTCAGGAAATAAATATAAAACATAGGCACTTTTCATATACAAAACACTAGTAATGCAAAAGTAAAATCTGCAAATCAACTGTTTAGATGGAGCAGGAAAGTGCCATGAAGATGTAGTATTATCTGTGTAAGAAGCATAAAATACCCTCTTTTAAAAAAATACACTTAAAAATGGGATAAATATATATATAAAAAACAAAAATAATAATCTGTATTTTGATACTTCAAACGATGCAGTGAAATCTAACATGCTGATTACCTTTCCGAGTTGGGAGGATACTTTAAATGCATAGGAATCCGCTAAATGAATAGTGGGAAAGTGGCATTTAAAATTGCCAGTGCTTTCAGTAGAAGTGATGTAAGGATCTTTAGTTTGCAAGGATACAGAGAAAGTAACAAACAGAATCAGCAGAAAGATGAAATGAAACCCTGTACTCAAGAATTATTTTGTATAATAGTTAAAAGTCACATTTGAACATCTAAAACAAGTTTAAAAAACGTGTTTCCTGCTCATAATTCAGAGAAATACGGTTATTACACTGCATTTTTGGTTCCTGGGCAGTAACATGCAAATGACTCTTGTAATCCATAACCATTTTAAACATGGCTTCCTTTATGCATATTCCTGCTGTATAAATATAGAATGCATTAGTTGTTACAATGCTGGCCTATATTGATGAAAATGATTGATATTTATGTACATAAGATTACCCATCTTGTGCCTGTATGTTGATCTGCCACCTTTCTTCTAAGACTTTAAAACTTTACAGTGCTTAATGGAGTTGAAGGAGCTGGTAAAAGAAACTTACAAATGGAATCTAAATGCCTTCTAGGGCAGTGTTTTTCAGTCTGTCTGGTGCCAGGGACCATCTGGCTGCCGTCCTAAAATGACACTGATCTGATCTGAGTTACAATGATTATGTGCTTATTAAGTAAAAGTGTCATTACATTCTGTACTGACTTGAGTAGTGTATATCTTGTAAGACAGTCATTCAGTAACCTAGGCACAATGGCATTGACATATATCCCAAAATCAAACCTTTGTCTCACCATATTCCTCTTTCTTTCTTATCACTGCTCATAACTCCTTGTTAGCGGTTTTCCCAGTGCACCTATAGATGCAATTCTTAACACCTCCTTCACTCCCATTCATTATCTATCCGTTCCACCCTAGTCCTTGTCACTCTCTATAACCCGTTACTCCTTTAAACCATATTCCTAACCCCTCTTTGCATCCCACTCCTCACCCAGTTCATCCTTCCTATTTTCACTTCATTCCTCACTTCCCTTTACACCCCATTCCTCTCCTTCTCACCCCACTGCTCATTCTTTCTCCTCACCCCATTCCTCACTTCCCTTTACACCCCATTCCTCTCCTCGCCTCACTGCTCATTCTTTCTCCTCACCCCATTCCTCACTTCCCTTTACACCCCATTCCTCTCCTTCACACCCCACTGCTCAATCTTTCTCCTCACCCCATTCCTCATTTCCCTTTACACCCCATTCCTCTCCTTCTCGCCCATCTGCTCATTCTTTCAAGTCACCCCATTGCTCACTTCCCTTTACACCCTATTCCTCTCCTTCTCACCCCACTGCTCATTCTTTCTTCTCACCCCATTGCTCACTTCCCTTTACACCCCATTCCTCCCCTTCTCGCCCCACTGCTCATTCTTTCTCCTTACCCCATTCCTCACTTCCCTTTACACCCCATTCCTCTCCTCGCTCCACTGCTCATTCTTTCTCCTCACCCCATTCCTCACTTCCCTTTACACCCCATTCCTCTCCTTCTCGCCCCTCTAGTCATTCTTTCTCCTCACCCCATTCCTCACTTCCCTTTACACCCCAATTCCTCTCCTTCTCGCCCCACTGCTCATTCTTTATCCTCACCCCATTCCTCATTTCTGTTTCTCACCCCACATCTTCTTTTCCAAGCAATCATCATGCAGTTTTCCATTCCTCATCCCATAATTCCTAATTCATTCTTACTACCCTACTTCTCATCCTTCCTTCATTCTCCCATGCCCCATCACTCCTATCACCCAATTTCCCATCTCTCCTTATCCGATTCGTCCAAGTACCTGCTGCTGTGAAACATTGTTCACATAGAAAGAAGCTGGAGGGAAGCAGAAAAACTGTCCATCAGTATAAATGTACTTTACAAATGATTTAATCATGTAAATTATTCATTCTGCACTATCTGTCATGGACATTGTAGTTACTTTTAATCATTATTTAGCCTCACAAAGAGTACCAGCTATCGGAGACTGTGCAACCTTTTCTTATCTTACATGCCAGGTTATGTCCTGGGTATTCCTGATACTGACATTTGATAGATGTATGAAATTTAATTGTACCCTTTGGAGCATGTTAATGTATTAGGCTTTGTGTGTCAGTCAGTGCAACCTGTTTTAACAATCAGAAGACAAAAAAGTGAATACTCAGTGTGTGCTATTATAAGCCGATAATGTGCTACATTATTATACTCACTTGTTCCGGTTTTTATATATGGTATTTTGAATAACTAAACTTCATAATGGGCAAATATTATAGAAACCAAAAAGTGCAGCCCTTAATTATTTAATTTTTTAGATTACATTATTGTTTATTCCACTGTTCCATTAATTTCTTCTACTCGTGCCCTTGTACACTAATGAATTTTCTAAATGAAAGCACTGGCAGTTTGAGCTACAACTTTCCCCCTCTACAAATAGAAGTGTATACCACATTCAAAGTCTGATCCCATCAGAGAAAGTTGTTCATCAGAAACCAACATGGTAGATTGCTCTGAAATCTCCAGAATAAAATGTAAAATCATGAGCCTAATTTACAAAGTCCTCAGCAACAACGCACCCCCTTATATCTCTGCTCTCATCTCCAAATACTTCCTCACCCACCCTCTTCGTTCTGCTACCTATCTTCTTTTTTCCTCCTCTCTTATAACCTCCTCTCACTCCCACCGTCAGGACTTTTCTCGCACTGCCCATATTCTCTAGAACTCCTTGCCTTACTCCACTAGACAATCCTCATGGTTCAAAACTAAAAACACATCTGTTCAGAGAAGCCTATCACCTTCACCCTTACCATGCACAACACATCTATGACCCTAACACCCTCATTAGATTGTAAGTTTGTGAGTTTTCATTCTTGTAAGGTGCTTTAGCACAGACCAGATTCTAAACTCAAACACCTTTTACTCAACCCTTTTTCAGCGCTACAGAATATGTTGGCGCGTTACAAATATAGATAATAATAATAATCGGGTTGCATTTAAAAGATAATAAATAATAATATGTATTATTTACTTTCAAAAGCTCTTTATCATGTGCAGTTACACTTGCTCCTATAAAAGATTTGTTGTTACTGCTCAATATCTGACATAAGTACATCATAAAGAAAAACTATAACAATGCCATTATCAATTCAATAAACACTACATTTATTGTTTGCTGATGTTTTGTTGCAGTATACCTATGAGGCTGAAGAAGTCATTTGTCTTGAAGACTATGATGAGTTTTCGAGTATCTGGAGAATATACAAGGTTAAAGGCATTTGGATGTCATTAAGCTGATAACTTATATCTAGCGGCATTCTTAAAACGTGAGAAAATGTGAATTCTTAAAAAGAATCTATATTAAATATATGAATACAGTGGTCTGGTCCTGTTTTCTTTTACAACAATATGTTCTTGGCAATGAAAATCTGTGCGGTAAACAAGGTCTGCACATGTAGTGCAAGCATATCTAGGCTTGCAGGGCACCCCCAGCCATAAAGTAATCCAGAGAATGCCTTTAGAGTTTCTTATCTCTGATGCACAGATGTCCTTTACATCTTAGCAGGTAGCACATTAGTTAGAACCTACTGTGTTGGAGACACTTCTCATGCTCTGTGTGTGCAATGATTCAGTCTTCTTTAGAGAGTTGGAAATTGTTCAGGTGCAGGAGAAACAAGAGGCCAGTTGTCTCTTATTCCTTTTATACCTTAACAATTTATATGAAATTATGCTTTTTCCATCTTTAGCTAATTATACTTTTATATCTTAACAAAAGGCCATGTTTTTGGGCAACACATTAAACAGTTATCATGCAGGGCTGACAGACAATGCTCGTGGTTCTCTGGTTATGGTACAGTTTACGAAAACCACATACCATGGTTTCCTTTCTTAAGAGAAGACAGGTGGGTTCCTGCCATACAGAACCTTTGTTAAAGTTGTTACAGCAAATTCACATAAATTCAAAATATAAAAAAACAGAGGGAAGTTTTATATATATATATATATATATATATATATATATATATATATATATATATATATATATAAAAACAGCACCTATACGGTACATTATCCCTGATGTCGAGTAGGGGGAAAGAGATGCAAATCAGTGCGTTGTGATCTCTTCTTTTCCCTTCCCAGCAGTTCCCAGTAACTCCTTCTCGGCTCCTGTCTCTTTGGCTGTCGGATTACTCTGAAAGCCGGGTCCCACGAGATCATGCAAGATGATCTTGTGTGATCTTGTGAGACCCGGGTATCAGAATAATCTGGGCAGCCAAATGGAAAGGAGGTGAGTGGGATCTGTTGGAAACTGCTGGAGAGGAAGAGATCGCAGAGCTCTCATGCACATTGTAATCTATTAACCTCCTACTAGACACCAGGGATAAGGTACCCCCAATTTAGGGGAGGTAGCTGCTATTATAGAAATGTACAGGTATACACTGCTTAACGCTACCCCTTTGAGCGCTGATTCACTATTCCTACACCCTCCCACCTTTTCATCCCCCACCCCCCAGGATGAAATGGGGGAAGGAGGAGGAGTATGATAAGGGGAGAAGGAGGAAAGGAGGAGGAGGATGAAAAGGGGGGAAGGAGGAAGAGGAGGGTGATAGCGGGGAAGGAGGGGGTGGAGGATGATAAGGGGGGAAAGGAGGGAGAAGATGACACCTGCAAACCTATGAATGACATTAGAATTAATTGTGCAACAGTCTCTTTTACATTTCCCGTTTTACGGGTGTAAGTGTAGCATAGGTAAGTTGCAGTTTTTATTGGGATATTATCTTTTTTTCTTTCTTTTTTTCTTGCATTTCATAGGTGCAGCTTATATTCGGGCCAATACGGTAAATATATATATATATATATATATATATATATATATATATATATATATATATATATACATATATAGCTAGAAACATTTGCCTCAGGATATATAACCAATTTACCAATTTTTGTTTATTTAATGTCACACACATATATAGGAAGGTGGTATTGAATGGGGGATGTTTGAATGTTATTTGCATGTGTGTTAATATAAATTTATAGTTTCAGTAATGTCGGTTCTGGAGTAGAAACCTTACATGACAAAAAAGAGAGTGTTTCTATAAAACCCATGCAAGCAATGTGTTAAATGTTCATACAAAACATGTGATTGACTATTGTATAATCTCTTTAGGAAATCTCATTTTTTTAACAGAAATAGGGAATTATTCAATTTCATCTTATGTTAATTGTGTTATGTTTGTTTCAAGCTGCATGTAAGTATTGCACCCCACTACTATCACTATATGCAGTATGCGGGTGCTTTATACATAAATATAACACGGTGATACAGGCTATAGAGTCTCGATATAGTACTGTAAGCTGCTGAGAGCAGGATGTTGTTACCTATTGTTTCTATTTATATATATCAATAGACAATTAGAGAAAAACAATTAAAAGTAGATCTATTATTGAAAAAAGTGTTATAGAAAGGAAAATCATTTCTCATTTTGATGCCTATTGTGAAATTTGTGAGTAAAAATGTGTGTATATATATATATATATATATATATCACATATTTTGTTCTCAGCAGCACGGGCTTGCCGAAAAACGTTGGTAACGCAACCTTAAAACTATGGGCTCGCACAGCAAAGCGAGGGCTGAGGTTGCGGCCAGGCGAGGAGCGCTGAAGGCCCTCATTGCACTGGTGGAGATGAGTGCCATAGGCGATCTTCCCTACGACCCCGTACATCTTAGGCAGGGAGCATCAAAGGCGCTCACTGCGCTGGTGGAGATGGACGCCATAGGCGCTCATCCTGATGACACCGCGGGACTACAGATCAACAGAAAGCTCAATTATACAATTAACAGTGCGATACCCGTAGCACTTTGAAAAAATCGCTGCAGAAAATTACGGCCCGTAACACTTTGTAAAGGAAAGCAGCGGGACTTAGAAAAAAAAAAAATACAAGGTCCAAATAATACGAAGTTAACGGGCGAACCGCGCACATCGAAAAAACTCATAAAAAAACATACAAAAAACATCACACACAGCATGGGGGGACGGGACGTCTGGGAGTGAGGTTGCACGCAAATTTAAGTCGCAATTGCACAGTTTCGGCAATCGAAAATTGCCTAAGCAAGAAAAAAATGGCAGCCGAAAAAAACAAGAACGAGGCTACACGACCCATAACCACGCAAAACACCTCCAGGCACATAAGACTTTTACCCAGGAACGTACGAGGTACAAAATACACTATTACAAAGTACGGTAACACATACACAATCGCCGCCATTTTACAACACTAACTTGAATCTAATACCATTACCATTCTAAAATGCTGCTTTACACAACTAAACATACGGTTTGCCCTCCCACACGCAGCCTATTTACACTGCACACTTGCCACATTGCTGACACTTACACCTCAGGTCACCAACAGTCCAAATGTACATTGTATGCTGCAGAAAAACAACAGCGATTGTTAGCTCTTCAGGATATTGATTGCTGGATATATTAATTACAAATTGGTAAATGATATTGATTTATTATTTCATTAATGAATTAATTATTATTAACAAAAATATATATATAAAAAAAAAAAAAATCCAGAGGAGAGGAGGAAAAACCCAAACTACACCAGGGAGAGGCTCACAATGAGCGCCGAAGGTACTCAGAGAACCAAAAGTCTTACATTGTGTGGCAAACAGCATTGCCTGGCTTACAATTTTATTGCTGTCATTTTTTGACGGGCAAGTCGCTGGTATATATATATATATATATATATATATATATATATAGATAGATAGATAGATAGATAGTCAATTTTTTTGATGTTACTTATAAAACTGATAGAGTTTGCCAAGTAAAATCATACTTTTTTCCTCTTAGATATGGAGCAGCAATGTGTCCATGTGTAGTGTGTACCAATGTGCGTGTTCATGGCACCCCGTGCTTCGCGCGCAGCTGAATAGCGCGTCGTCATGAGAGCGCCGAGAACTGCGATCTGATGACGCTCTGCGCTCAAGCCTGGTGCTGTGTGATCTGCCCCTGTCTGGTGCCTCCGATTATACAAGAGCTTACAATCTAGAAGTGATGTGGCATGTGAGGCATGTGAAACTCAGCAGCGTATCCATTGGAGGTGTCTTGTATAATGGAGGGCACCAGATCACACAGCACCAGGCTGGAGCGTAAAGCGTCATCAGAGCGCAGTTCTTTGCTCTCTGATGAGGGCGCGCTATTCAGCTGCGCGCAAAGAACATGCCACCTGTGTTCATAGCTTGTCATGTTGTAGCTCCACAATGCTATCTTGTAGTACAAACACGATACACGTCTATATGTCACTAAGGACCAACTTTCACAGATAATTACACTGTAAACGAATATACTTTCTGTTAACCCCGTTCAATCAGTGGTAACATTCTGCAAAATTCTACTTGAGAGAAGTCACTTACAGGCTAATTTGAAACACTGCACTTCACTGTCTGTGTATTCATGAGCTACTTGACCTACACAGCCAAAACAGATACAGATTGAATGATTTTAGGCAGAGATTATTAGCACTTCATAATAAAATAATTACACAAAAATAAATGATACATATGTATATTATTTTTCTAGTGAAATCCCGAAATCCTTCATGTCCTATGCAAGTAGTCAGCTAAACATCACATAGCGGCAGTCTCTGCATGATCTCATCACTCATCTCTGGCTCCAGTTACATTCACAGCTATCAACCACAGCTATGGCATTCCTGTCTGCCACACCAGACTCCCCCAACACACGGAAATATGATCTGCAATTTCACTTTTTAAAGAAAAATTTTGCATCTTCATCATCCCAATGTTTTTAATCTTCATTCCTCCCCCACAACACAAAGCATCCCAGCAGCCTGTTTTATATAAGGAGAGGCTTCTTCATTCTCTGTAACATATCCTCCCACAATCATTCCTATTAGATCAGGATTTTTGTACTACATACTAATGTAAAAAATGTGTTTGCAATCTGATATATAGGGGTTAATCGAAGTTCTAGTAATGCACCCTTAGATATAAAAACAAACAATAAAAACGCTAACTGTAATTTTTTTGTATTGGAATATTGTCTTTTATTCCACTAAAGTATTTATCAAGTGAATTGCTTGGTTACTTGGTACCCCCATGGGAAGTCTCAATTTACATTAGATCAGACCTAAGACTACGGATCACTACCTTGTGGTGGATCACTACCTTGTCATGGTGAAGGGGACTGTGTGAAGGTGTGAGCTAGACCATGTAGGGTCACTCAAGATGGTCAGGTCATAGCAAAGAGGCCAGACAAATCACAGTCCACTGGAGAAGGAACTGGCAGCCCACTACTGAATCAAGAAAAACGTGCGGATCATTGAGAGTAGGGCACGTCAGAATGACTGAAAAACAAGACTACAGAACTAATGTCTATGCACATTCCTTACTGGATAAATGAATGCAGAGAACTTCTGTTACCTACTTGTTGCTGTGAAGAGGAGACAAACAGCCTTCTTTTTTTATTTTGTGGTCACTTTTTAAAGGGACATTGAAAGAATAGTTATCTTTGTTGCGTCAAAAAGAGCATTTCATAATGTGTATTTTGTGTCCGAGCACCAAACATTCAGATTTCTAACTGTTCTTGGGGGCAAATGAGATCTGCAGACTAAGGCCCCCATTTAATTGTCCAAATCGCAATTACTGGAGTTACTGGTATTTAATTGGCTACATTTTGCTACTCGCAATCCATTTGCGAGTTACAAGCTCAAAATCACTGCGGTTGTAAAAAACGTAACTCCGTCCAATCTCCTCCTTTGATGTTTCAAGCCCATAAATGTTACCAGTTCTAATAGAAACGTTATGGTATTAAAAGTAAGAAATAATTTAGGGAAATCATGTATTGTCAACAACCCTACAGCCAGCCATGACAACCCCCTTTTTTATATTGTCAAATGTACGCAGAATTCTGCCCTCCAATCAGAAGTAGTTGCTAGGTGACTGTGGCAACAATTGTGACTTAGACCAAAATGTGGAGAAAAATAAGATGACAGAAAAAAAGCAAAGTGGTAATATATTGTGAGCCTCATTTGCATGAAAATACCCAAAATCCTTTGGAATTACTGTGTATGGATTTGTGTAACTCAGAACTAATTAGTAAAATGTAAATGTGCTATCTTGAGAACAGGAAAAAAATCAATTCATCATCTTAAAAATACATTTCAGCGCCATTCTCAGAAGTATTTTTTTTGGCGTGGTCTGTTTTTAAACTGTTCTTATCTTAATTCTGTTATATTTTTGTTCATAGAGACCCACTGAACAATACAGCTATATAGGTTAGTGTATTTCAAATGACCAGTAATTGTTAATGGACCATTGCAGTTCAAGAAAAAAGACACTTGTGAAGTATGAACCAAGGTAACAGTATTAGCAGTTTGTGTAAGCCACAAACATCATTATTTTGAGAAAATCTGAATTTTTGAAGACTTTATTTATAAGTACAAGATTCTATTTTGTGTTTGTTACATCACATACTGGAAGTTGGGGATGTTTGTAATTAAAGTGGGAGGAGGAGGAGGGAAGAGGCCGAAGCCCAGGGATATTGTTTGATCACGGGATAAGATTATATTTGACACCACATCCCTTCCTTATCAATGTCCTAGAAGCAGACTTCTTACATCAAAGGATGAAACCATAGCTCTCCAGAAATGTAAAAGCCCCTCTCACACACACAACTTCTACTGATGTATGATCTATATTTTTCCAATTAAAAAATAACTGTATGCCTGTTTTCCTTATTAAAGGTATATCTAAGTTTCCCTGTTCTTACCTTTTTCTGATCTAACACATGCTGCTTATATCATACACACATTTTACATTGACTCATTCTATACACATACAAACTTAATTTATTTACAAATTAAACTTGTTTTCCACACCCCTAGAGCTTCCTACATAGGCACAGTGTATCTACCAATAGAAACACTGGAATTGGGTACAGATTTTAACCCTTGACTAACCTTCAAGCCAACAGCAGAACAATGCAGAGATCTTTAGAACAGTGTCTGACTCCTCCTTGCTACCTTGTCCAGGGGACTACAAATCCCATGATGCCTTCCTGCACAAACTGCTATAACTGATTGATACAATGTATTAGCTGCCTGTGATTGGCCAAAACGAACTATGCATTTTATGCTGAATTTTAGTAGGGGATTTCTAACTCAACTGCTTGCAAACGCAAGAGATTTAGCAAACTTTAGGGTAAGTTTAATAGTGAATATTTTGGAATTTTCTCATGCAAAACAAATGTTTTCATACACTACTAATTCCCCTCCATCAGATGCATTCATAATCCATGAAATTTAAATATGCCTTTAATTATGATCTTAGTAAGACTTAACATTTTTAAATATACATTATTTTTTTCATTGTGCAGTGTTCTGTTATATGGCCATAAGGAACAATTCCTCTGAATACTAGAGTAATTACGATTCCCTATTATTGATAAAATACCAGCAGAGCTACACAACGGGCAGCAAACTGCAAACCACAGAGACTGAAACGGCAATTATAGCAGCAAACAGACACAAAGGAAATTGGGTCCTGTTCAATAGAGCTGACAATCTAGCATGTGTTTATATTCTACACACATGGCATTTTCATTTGTTTTTACTGACATGTAAAGGCAGAATATGGCAAGTGTTTGAGTAAATCCAATATAAGATAATTTCCAGACAAAACATTACATGCTGTGATTCAATTTTCAGTACTTTCAATGGATACAACTTTGGGAGAGGGCAATTATTTTCCCATTTGTGCCTTTGGTTTTAAGCATTAAGTGGCTGAGGTCAGTGAATAGTCATACTTTTTTTTTCCCATTCCAACAGGATAATATTTCCATTTCACCCACGATGACAGAGTAAGTGTGGTGAATTATATAGCTTTATAGAAGAACTGTAACAATAGGGGCTCCAGACAATCTCGGCTGATGCAGGTGTCTCAGGCCCACGGATTGCTGTGCCGCTGACTGCATGTACAATCTAACATTATTGAAATGGGAGCAAGCAATGTGGTCTCTGCAGGGAACAAACACTCACATTAACATATTTATGAGCTTGGCTATTCCACCAGAGGGAAAAAAATCTAATACCAAATACTCAATAGGACATCAAAACTTTCAGAAATTGGGGATTTTTCCTGATTTTGCATAAGTGCCCACTGCTGAGTTTCAAGACTGTGCTATTTACTACCAATTTTAACCCTAAATAATAAATTTTGTGACTTGTTCTAATAGATAGTGTCTCCTGTAGTTTTATATTTAATATGTAGTCTTTTTTTTAAGAACTAGACTTAAATGGCTGCTTAATTGAGCACAATTTGGACCACATGACAGTAAATATCTCCTAAAAGCATGTTGAAATACTTTTAGAATTTTTGAAATACTTACATTTAAATCAAATAAATTAAATCTGTGTTTACATGAGTCACGGACATGCTTCTAGCCAGACACACGCTATAGCTCTGTGTAGTTATCAAAGGAAAAAATAGAGGTTAACCCTCACTTCATCTATCTGTGCAGAGAAAGCCATCCCGAACTTACCTAACCAAGTCAATTGTTGGTTAACTTTTGAGTGCATTCCTGAATTAAGGGGAAAATGCTATAAATCAGTGTCCTCACCGCACCTGGCTGTTTTTAATCATAAAACTGCCAGTAGGCAGCACAGATTGTGTTTGTAAACAGACTTAAAACCTTAGATTTTTTAGCTGTTATTAGTAGTGTAATAAAATAAAATAGATAATTTTAACACACCATGAAGAGCAAAATGTTTTAAAATCATTTCTTAATGTTAATACACAACTAGGAACTTGCCCATCAAAAATGACTGGATTAAAATTGTAAGGCTGGCAATGCTGTTTGCCACACAATATGAGGCTTTTGGTTCTCTGAGCACCTTTGTCGCTCATTGCGAGCCCCGCACTGGCGCTCGTCGCATGGCTTGCAATGAACGCTTTCGGCACTCATTGCGAGTCTCTCCCCTGTGTACTTCAAGTTTCTTGCTTTGCACTGATCACCTTCGGCGCTCATCGAGAGCCCCACTCGGAGCGCCTTTGGCACTCATCGCAGGGCTCGCAATGAGCACCTTCTGCGCTCATTGCGAGTCTCTCCCCTGTGTACTTCAAGTTTCTTGCTTTGCACTGATCACCTTCGGCGCTCATCGAGAGCCCAACTCGGAGCGCCTTTGGCGCTCATCGCAGGGCTCGCAATGAGCACCTTTGGCGCTCATTGCAAGCCTCTCCCACTTGCGATTGCTCATTGCAAGCTTTTCCCCCGTGTACTTTAAGTTTACTGCTTTTCACTGATCACCTTCGGCGCTCATCGCAAGCCCCACGCTGAGCGGCTTCGCCTCTCATTGCAAGCCTCTCCCTCTCGCCGTGCTCATCGTGAGCCCCGCAATGAGCGCCTTTGGCACTCATCACATGGCTCCCAATCAGAGCCTTTGGCGCTCATGTCGAGCCTTTCCTCTCGCCTGCGTTTATTGCAAGCCTCTCCCGCTCGCAGTGCTCATCGTACTGTACGGGCCACTCATTGCAGGGTTCGTTAACCTGCAAGTTTAGTGCTTGGGAATGCAATCTCTTTCTAGCATCTCCCCCTGTCCCTTCCTTGTGTCTTTCTCCTCTGTGTGTGTGCTAAATGTTTGCGTGGCGCGTGGTGACTGCCGTTGGTTTTATTTTCAAAGTCCCGCGTGCCTGGCGTTGGTGGTGTAAGTGTTAGTGTGTTTGGTGTGGTGTATTTTCAAAGTCCCGCATGCCTGGCGTTGGTGGTGTAAGTGTTAGTGTGTTCGGTGTGGTGTATTTTCAAAGTCCCGCGTCCTTGCCATGCTGTTTCTGAATTTTGCGTTTTTCGTCTTTTTTTCCCCCCTCACTCATTGCAGCCTAAGTGCAGCGCCACTGCTTCGCCTCGCTTTGCGAGGCTCACATGTGTGATGGTGCCACTGACTCCAAAGCAACATAATTGCATATAAAGATAATAAACTAGAGGCTGTGTTAATTTTTTGCATTCTGAAAGCATTCTCAATATTTATAAGTGTAATTATTCAAAACAATACATTTAAAAATATAAATACACAGTGGTCTTTTGGCAGAAGCAGATAGATGTAAAGCATCTATAAAAATTATTTAGGAAACTCATTTTCAAGTTTATTTTTGAGAGGTTAGAATAATTTAATTTGGAAATGGAATTTGATGCAATCATTAGATGCTGTATTTCCATATGAGTAATGATACTACGGCAGAATCTCCTGATTATTTTTACGGACAGTGACCTTGGGGGTTGCTGGAGCTTCCATGGTCATTTCTCTTGGAGAAAGCCGTATTTCATGTTCAGGCTTCTATGGATGAAAGACAGGGAAACATTAAAAGGGCAGTCCCATGTGCCACATCAAACCATCAGTGTAATTGCCTTTGTTGCAAATGATTTATCACTTTAAATGAATAGCTATATAGATAATGTGTTTATTAATTAAAACAGTGCACCTTTTTTGCATTGTGTGATATGCATTTCAGCTGACTTGGAAAGAAAATAATAAGTTGTTTAACCAATAAACTATGGTGTTGCTCCATCTATAACAAATCATGGGTTTCATATTGTTCTGGCACTATTCAGCATTCCAAAATATCCATGAAATATCCAAAATATCCAACGTGATCACTGATAGAAAACACATTGTCGCTGGTTTAGATAACTTACATTTTGACAGACTCAGCCTGCCAGTGTGCAACAGGACAGCTCATTTGTTTTCTTATTTTGCCAAGTGACTTCTTTCTGCATGGAATTTCAAGTCACTGTTGAGATAGCAGTAGACTGAATGACGCACTTCTAAATGCATTAAAAGACTTGTAACATGTAGCTAATTGAACTTACATAACATTTTTGAAACTTTTTTGCCAATTCCTACATATATTTAATTTAAAAAAAATATTGAGCTACAAAGACCAGAAATGAGGAGGCCGTTAATTAAATATGTACGTTGATCAGAGCTGAGTCAAACAGCATAATTAAGCAGGAAAAATGGCAAAAAGCTAGTTTTCCTTATGAAAGAAAATCATGCATCTACTGAATCCTCCATGATATTTTGGTGAAGGTTGCACATGTGGGAGAGGGTGTTTACATTTTTGCAGGGTCGAACTTGCATTTATTGGTGCAAGCTCCCTGCTTCTGAACCTGTGCTATGAAAGGGCATAGGTATCATATTCCAAAATATCCAATAATGTAATAAATCTCCCCCCATTAAATATATAAACGACCTTCAGGCTTAGAGTTATCAGGAAGTACCTACCTAGACAAGGGCGAACTGTTCTATATTAAAGATGGAGATTTTCTCTAGAAGTGGCTTCCTCTTTATTGCTTACAGCTACCAATGTTGTTGGTTTGTTAAACACTTTGCAAACATATATTTTTTTTCTAAAATACAATGGACCTTTAAATGCATTTTCTGTGAGTAATACATTTCTGAGTAATAGCCAGACATTTTGATTACAGATTTGCCAACCTATTTTCCTGATTTCAGTAAAGAAGCAGCCACTATTTACTTTGAACATGGTGTATAATTAAGAAAAGGACTGGAGTGAAATCTTGTAATGACATGAGGTCAAATTAGTGATGTTGCTGTTGTGTGGTGAACAAAAATCAATACTATCTGATTATTCTGTCCCCAGAGCAAGGCAGCCATTGATTGTTCTGTTAATATGACTTCAGAAGCTTTTATTGACATGTCTATTCATGTATCCATTAACAGTGTAATTCAAACTGGCCGCCAAGAGGTCACATATGATGCAATAATTTAATTGGCTTCTTTAAACAAATCCAACCATGTTAATGGCAATAATCTGCAATGCAGTGCATTATTTATGCTGACTTTTGGTGGGGGGTGTTGAATGTAGTTCAAAACTGTTTCAGCAATGTGGTTTATATCCTTGCCAATAAACTAAATGATGTGTCAATAGGCTGCTATGAAATGATCCAGAAGAGTTTAACCTACTTGGACTTCAATAGAGGATATGAGAAGTTCAAAGTTTAAATATGACAGATAATTAGACCTATTATCTCCAGAACAAAAAAGAAAAGGAAACACGTTTCAGAGTGAAACTAGGTAAATATAAATTATAATTTTCCTGTCTGATGCTAAAATGCATAGCATCACATTTGAAGGCATATCTAAATTTCCTGGATTATGAATGCATCTGATAGAGGAGAATCAGTCGTGTAAGAAAACATTTTTTTTGCATGAAAAAATACCAGAATACACATTTAAACACTTACCTTGAAGTTAGCAAAATTTCTTGTAATTTTTGACAGTTGATTTTGCGTTAGCACCCCCTTGAAACCAAGGCTAAATTAGCATAAAAATTCATAATTTGTTTTTGGCCAATCAGGAGGAGGCTCAGGCAGCCGATACAATTGTATCAAGCTCTGGGGTTCCTGGCTGTGCTGTAAAGTCTCTCTTCCAAAAAGGTCAAACATATCTGGCTACCTTTCCTGCGTGTACTTGGTTATGTAAGCTCACTGTGGGTGTGCAAAGCTGGATTTTACTTTCCTGCATGAAACTTTTTAGGTACACTGAGCTTTTCTATATAACACATATTTGTCTGATAATCACTGATTGTTTCTTACCAAACATTTGAATACCAGGAAGCTTATATATACATTTAACTGTTATTGCTTGATACAGTAAGCTGCACTACCTACAATGTGGCTGCTCTTATTGGTAACATGCCTTCTTCAAAGGGCAATGCTTGGGATGATGGAATGGGAAGATGTAATAGAGATATACGGAAGCTTTCTAACTGGCTGGGGAGGTGAAACAAAACAGGTGATTGAAAGTCTAATTTAAATATTATGACAATGGGGCCACCACAATGTAAAGGTTAAGATGCATTTATGGTAGATTAAATATCATTAACACCAAATACATGCAGCTTTTGCTGTTTTATCTATTGATGTAAAAATCTAAATCATGGCAGGTCCATTTTAGGAGACTGATACAATAATACAGTTATGATTACCATGAAGCTTTATCTCTGCTCTTTGATAAAAAAACCTTTTCTTCTTACAGTAGAGATTAAGAAAAAGAAAGTTGGTGATTATATGTGTCAAACTGGATATATACATATAAATGACATTAATGCAGTCTGTCACCAGAAGGATTGTCCCTTGAAATCCTCCTGAGTAAGAATGAAAGGAGCAACATATAGATTCCATTAGCACTCAGGGTCAGATAATGTCAATGGGTTCACGGTGCATTTTTTATTATTTTGTGTATGATTCTTAGAAAAAAAATGAATATATATCACATTTGTCTAAAATTATATGTTTTGGGTTTAAAGTATAAGATCCTTTGTATGCGTTCTTTTGATTAAAAAAAGTAAGAATGGAAAAGAATTTAGAAAGCAAATAAACAGTGCATTTGCATTTTCATTTTTAAATGCAATTATTTTTTGCTGTATTCTTCCATTCTTTACTGCATGCTTCTTGCAGCTTCTGTCTTAACAGTGTAAACCCAATGTGCTTTCCATAAGAGCTAATGATAAGTTCACTAAAAACTAAAATGGTAGATTCCAAATCAGCATAATTTGTATAAAAGTGATATTTTTTTGCATTCTAAAAATATGTTGTCTCTTTTCAAGTGACGTTCTTCAAAAGAAGCTATTTAAAAATGTTTCACCACAGTCGGTTTTAAAAGGAATTTATAATTTAATGAATATTTCTCTGATTTTTTATTTTAAATACCTTTGTGTTCCCTTCTGAATACATACTCCTACATATTTTTAACCAAAGTAATACTCATCTTAGTCTTACATGATTAGTTTTATTTCTCTCAAGAAGCATGAATGTCCTACTTCACTGTTGGTGTGTAACATCGGTGTGGCATCCATATCTGTTTCTTGCAGTGTTTGTAATATGAATACGGTGGCCATATTGGGCACAGTGATTGTTACATGTGTGTATGTTGAAGCTGAGCTTGAACTTGATAGTTTCCACAGCATCGTGCCTGCAAGTACTGCTGCACTACAGCACTTACATAGGAATCAGGGGTCAGACATTTTGATAGGGTAATTATTTAAAGAAAATAATTTACCATTTTACATAATTTTAATGGAATCTTTAAATTAATCATGAGTTTTGGCAAAGCTTTTGTTATTTTTACTTTTATACCATATATATCCATGCTGATTACCATATATGGTGTACAGACCATACATTTGCTGTTTTGGCTATGGAGTAAGTAACTCTGGCATTGAACTAACTGGTCAGCATTGTTCCTTAAAATATTTACAGGAAATATATGTTAAACCTGTGATAAAGTCTTTCTCCAGGGAATCAATTGTGGATTTGTACTAAATTGTGTTTTTAAATTAGGCAGCTGTGGCTTTAATTGTTTGAATGTATGTAAAAAATACTTATCACAAGCTTTCAGGTCAAATGAGCAGCAGAAATATTTATTCTCCTGATATGTCCTTTATGTTATGATACATTTCCTAAACCACACAGATTCATGGGAATTTTTTTTTCTATAACAAAGTTATTTATGGCTGGCTCCTTTTAAAAGGCAGTAATTTGTCTAATTATTTTTAACGTACCACGGTCAATATGTGACTCTTCGTCCTGATTGGTAACTTTTCTAACCTGATGTCAAAACTGTCATCACTAAATGCTATCCTTCTGATACCACTAGGAAATTGCCCGTCAAAAATGACGAGAATAAAATTGTAAGGCTGGCAAGGCTGTTTTCCACACAATGTAGAGCTTTTGCTCCTCTGAGTTGGTTTTATTTTTAAAGTCCTGCGTGCCTGGCGTTGTTTGTGTAAGTGTTAATGTCTTCTCCGTCGTGTATTTTCCAAGTTCTGCGTATCTGGCCTTCCTCAGCCTCGTTTTCATCCTGTTTCAGAATTTTTACGTTTTTTCAGCCGCCATTTTTTCCCTTGTTTAGCTGATTTCCAAGCGACGAATAACGCCAAATATGGCTCCAATTCGTTTGCAGCTTCACTCCCTGGCTTCCTGTTTCTCCCCCTGTGCTGTGTGTGAGTGTGTTTTTTTTTTAATTATTTTTTTTTTTGTGTTTTTTTCTTTCGAGTTACTCATTTGAACCAACTGCGTGCCTCGCGTGCCTCAACTGCTCGCCTCGCTGTGCGAGGCTTGCAGTGCAATGAGCGCCTTTGGTGCTCATTGCAGCCTAAGTCCCGCATGCCTCAACTGCTCGCAACTTGAGGCTCACAGTGCAATGAACGCCTTTGGCGCTTATTGCAGCCCAAGTCCTGCGCCTCTGGCGATGAGCAATTATTTAACATTGCGTGACCAACATCGCAAACGTGACAACTGACAACTATATATATATGACTAGCGGCTTGCCCGTCAAAAAATTACGGCAATAGAATTGTAAGGCAGGCAATGCTGTTTGGTACACAAAGTAGGTATTTGGGTTGTGTGAGTACCTTCGGAGCTCAGTGAGAGCCTTGTGCTGAGCGCCTTCGGTGCTCATTGTGAGCCTCTTGGTCGGTGTACGTTTGGTTATGAGAGCTCCTTTGGCGCTGATTGTAAGGTTTGCGCTGATGGCCTTTTGGCTCGCATTTTGAGCCTCTCCCCTGGTGTAGTTGTGGTCCTGTAAACACTGTTGGTGCTTCTTGTGAGGCACGCGCTGATCGCCGTTAGCGTTTAGTGTGATTCTGTAATTTTTTTTATTTTGTTTTCTCTGTGTATGTATTTTTTAATGTTAATTAATTAATTTGTAAAGTTATAAATTAATATACTTTACCTATTTTTTATATCTTATTTTATTTTGTATTTAGTGTGTTTTTCGTGTTTTTTGCTGTGCGTGTTGCGGCCCTTAAGTTCGTATTTTTTGCGGCTCATATTTTAGAGGCCGTAATTTTTATAGGCGATTTTTTCAAAGTGCTACGGGTCTCGCAATTTGTGTTTTTGAGTTTTGAGGCATGCGGGGTCGTAGGGATGAGCGCTCATCTCCACCAGCGCAGTGAGCGCCTTTGGCGCTCCTTGCCTAAGTCCTACGGGGTCATAGGGATGAGAGCCTGAGTTGAAGGTTGTTTGGATCTAATCTATTATGAATCCGTTTCCCGTCAAAACAGTGGGGTTGAGCTCTGTGCCACAGGCAAAGGCAAATAACTATTCCATCCTCCGACGTGGCACAATTCAAACGTCGCTGAGTCGACAGCAAAGCCATCGCTATGTTCAGCACGGGCACTCTGCCCCCCAGGGCCTAGGGCGCTCCTCTCATAGCTCAAGACCTCTTCTGTCAGCATGACTTATGAGCCAGATCGGAGGATGGAATAGTTCTTTGGCTGCAGTAATTTTTTTACACCATCCGGTGGTGCTGTGGCACAGAGCTCCAGTCTTCTGACGGGAAACAGATCCATAATATAAAAGGACCGTTTGTTTTTTTATTTTCATTCTCTTGAAAATGCGCAAAAACTTTTTGGAAAGTAAGAAATTAAATACACACTTTAGATTTGGTAACTTTTATATGTCATGATTCTTTACTGCGTGACTCCATTGACGTTTCTGCCCTAACTATTCCTGCTACCTTGGCATTTTTCGCGTTTTGTTGCCTCACAACCTGGAATTAACATGGATTGTTTGAGGATTTGCATCATTTAATTTACAGAACATGCCCACAACTTTGAAGATGTGTTTTTTCTTTTTGTGAAGCAAACAACAAATAGGACAAAATGACAGAAAAAGTCAATGTGCATAACTATTCACCCCACTAAAGTCAATACTTTGTAGTGCTGCCTTTTGCGGCAATCACAGCTCCAAGTCGTTTTGGATAAGTATCTATGAGCATTCCACATCTTGCCACTGGGATTTTTTGCCCATTCCTCCTTGCAAAACTGCTCCAGCTCCTACAAGTTGGATGAATTAGCTTGTGAACAGCAATCTTTAAGTCTGACCGCAGATTTTCTATTGGATTGAGGTCTGGGCTTTGACTAGGCCATTCCAACACATTTACATGTCTCCCCTTAAACCACTCAAGTGTTGCTTTAGCAGTGTGTTTGGGGTCATTGTCCTGCTGGAAGGTGAACCTCCGTCCTAGCCTCAAATCACGCACAGAGTGGTACAGGTTTACTCAAGAATATCCCTGTATTTAACACCATCCATCTTTCCCTCAACTCTGACCAGTTTCCCAGTCCTGGCTGCTGAAAAACATCCCCACAGCATGATGCTGCCACCACCATGTTTCACTGTGGGGATGGTGTTCTTTGGGTGATGTGATGTGTTGGGTTTGCGCCAGAGATAGCGTTGTCTTTGATGGCCGAAAAGTTAAATTTTTGTCTTATCAGACCAGAGCACCTTCCTCCATACACTTTGGTAGTCTCCCACATGCCTTTTTGCAAACTGAAAACGTGCAATTAGTTTTTTGCTGAAAGTAATGGCTTTCTTCTGGCCACTCTGCCTAAAGCCCATCTCTATGGAGCGTACAGCTTATTGTCATCCTATGTACAGATACTCCAGTCTCTGCTGTGGAACTCTGCAGCTCCTCCAGGGTTACCTTAGGTCATGCCAATTTTCTGTTTTCTATTTCTAAAAAATAGTTTTATATTTTTCTCATTTCACTTCACCAACTTAGACTATGTTGTTCTGATCCATCACATGAAATTCAGTTTAAAAAAACATTGAATTTAGGGCTGTAATCT
Source organism: Discoglossus pictus (assembly GCA_027410445.1). Taxonomy (NCBI): domain Eukaryota; kingdom Metazoa; phylum Chordata; class Amphibia; order Anura; family Alytidae; genus Discoglossus; species Discoglossus pictus. Next base: position 343,480,896 of record CM050166.1, read on the forward strand.
AACAAAATAGGTAAAAGTCAAGGGGGTGAATACTTTTGCAAGGTACTGTAGAGGCTTGTTTTCAAATGTGGTTCATCAAAAAAGCATTTTGTAAATATAAAAGTACAATGGCCCTTTAAAACATGCTTGGGCAGATGTACTTACTAACCAGTGCAGTGTGGAAGAACCTCCTTATGACTATGTTATGCAATGGAGTATCTGCCACCTCCAAAGGTATGTAATATTTCACACTTTAGTACATATGGCCCATCATATGTTTGTGAAGTTTTGTCAAAAATGAACTATATTTGCAACCATGAGCATAAATTATTTTTGGGTTAAATCTCTATTTTAGTGGACACAATTTGTACCTGGAAGTTGCCATCCTTGTGTCTTCCACACTTTTTGCTATTTTTTTAACTAAGTGGGAGTGTTCTCCTAATTTTTTATATTTATTGAAGAGTTGAAAGAGGAAAGGGGATTTGTTTATTTACTAGTGGATTCAGATAAAATATCAGCACAAAACACCCTCTCCCTGCCTCCCATTAGAGACAGCTTGCAAGCATACTTGCAATCCTTGCTTTGTAACAGATCCTTGTGCCTTCAAAAAGGAAGTATGGCTATCATTTGCAGCTTCCATGCACTGACAGAGTTTAGTATCTGGCAATCTACTAGCATTTTCAGAGAAAATTACATTTTTTTGTGCAAATGCCTTTTATTACCCATAATTACTTTGATTCTAATGTGAAGTGTTTGCTAATCTACACTGGTTCTTTAAATTCATGATACACTGAGCATGCAGTGTGTCTTTCAATGTAAAAAAAAAAAAAAAAACTCTGCTCTTCTGTTTTATGCATATTTTTTCTTGATTATCCCATTAAAGGTTTAGAGGTCATACAGGAGAGAAAAAACCTCCTCGTTAGTACTTCACATGCTGTTTTAATTTGTATTTAATCTTAGAAAAACATAAAAAATCTTTTAATCTAACTTTGCTTTAAACATATTATTTAAGGTGGAAGAAAATGTCAAGAAATTGAAGCGGTTAATAAAAGAAAATATGTTCAATCAAATGTCAAAGTTTACCCTAGAGGCAAAACTGTGCATTATATTACAAGATATTTACAGCCTTATTAAATCGTGATTCGGCCAATTGAAAAGGGCTCTATATAAGCGCATGGCATATGTTCTTTACAGAAGTTTTTAGTTAGTGAAGACCTTGCTTTTGGATAGAAGTTCACTAACTAAAAACTTCTGTAAAAAACATATGCTCTGTGCTTATATAGAGCCCAATTCAATTGGCCGAATTGCAATTTAATAAGGCTGTTAGTTCTTAAAAATATCTGGTTTTGATGTCTCGTATGTGTACCTCCTATTTCTCGTATGTGTACCTACCAAAAGGTACTTGACCTGAGTATTAGTTGGCTAAGGTTCCATTTCTGAAAATCCCATATAATAAAGACACCACTCACTTTTTTTTTTTGGTAAAGTAAGGCCACAGCTTTTATTAACACATTTGTAACCTTAACAAAAGATTCAGAACTTTCCCAGTGGAGTGGTGCTTGTCCCCCGACCCCATATATACAGAAATCCAGGGGACCCTGTGCCGAAGGAGATCTGACTATCTAACACACCATAACTTTACTGTATGAATGTAATAACAGCTCTGGGATCTATCCCGTTGTGTATGCGCAAGACATCGCCAGGACACTGACAGCTGCAGTGCCAGCAAGTAGCGCCGTCCTGTTTCAGGGAAAGCCTATAATTATTCCCCCCTCCGAGGTGGGACAACTCGACAGCGCTGCATCGACATCGAGGCCACCAATTGTTTCTGCGCGGCACTCGGCCAGTACTCTCATAGCTCAAAGCCTCTTCTGTCCATGCGCCTTGTATGCAATATGCAGCAGTATCCCAAAAATCGGCACCGCCATCTAGCGGTTAGCGGAAGCACTACTGCTGCCAATCTTCTGCGTAGGGGAAGAGGGAAAGGATCTGTCCCTCTTTGCCTGCGCATTTCTTCTGCAGCACTGACAGCTGCAGTTACAGGTGCCATCCACCAGAGGGCGCTGTGAGTTTTCAGGCACCATCAAGTTCCAGGGAAGGCAAAGAACTATTCCATCCTCCGACTTTGCGCAACAACTTGACGACGCTGACTCAACAGCGAGGCCAATGCTATGTTCGGCGCGGGCACTCAGCCCCCCAGGGCCTCGGGGGCACCTCTCATAGTTCAAGGCCTCTTCTATCGGCGCTCCTTATATGCTAAAATCTGTAACGCCAGGAGGCGGAACTGCAGCTGTCAGATTTTGCAATGGTGAAGAGGCAAAGGACCAAGGGAAACGACCCAGCTCTGTCACAACTGACATGAAAAAGGCGGGAATTTTGATAATATAACTGCCACATGTTATGTAACTAAACCTCTCCTCACACCACCTACTCTAAACCAATCAAATTAAACCATTTGCCCATTCTACCTTGCCCCTAAACCATGTCAGTCACCCACTTTCCTTAACTCTGTCCACCGTAGGTTCTATTTTTAAGTCAAAGAAGCTACAGTCAGTCAAACCAACTAAATTATACCTATAAAGGTTAAGATTGTAGTATAATTTTAGGATTGTAGTAGAAGGAAGCCTGAAGTAGTTATTTTTCTCGGCTTTTCAAATGTCATCTCTGCATTCAAACGTGACAAAATATTTTTTATCTTTCAAAAACATATTTACTGTAATCGTACACTAAATTATTAACTGCTAGGATACCACAGCCGTACATCAATCTATGTAGTTTGTCTAATACCCCAATGCACACTAAAGCTGAAAACACATGAATTAAAATGATTGTAGCATTTTCATACTAATGGGAAAAGATTTATTCCTGGCACATACAGTAATCACAGTATCTGTATTGTAAGTGTGTGATTTTCTTTGTCATAATAATTCCCTTTTTATTTACTGACAGTTTCACTTCTGAGCGCACAGTCATTTTCTGTTGTCATGTTCTGTCTGTTACTTGCTGTCATGCAGCTTCTTCTTATAGGATCCCACCTTCTTGTCGCAGCAATTGCATTACTTTTTCCAGCATTTTTGCTTCTGGACAGGAGCAGAACTTATGTTGTTTCAGCTGGTGCAAAGCATCAAGGCCCACTACATAGAAGGGACCCGCTGCTAATGGCAGCAGCCTGGGATAAAGGGGACTCAACTTATTTGGGGAGACGGGCGACAATGATATGTATTGGTTGTTTTTTTTACTGATCGCCACAGACATCCATCAAATATATTGCAGAAGCATTAGAAAAATGTGAAACCATGCTCCCTCTCATAAAAAATGTACTGGTCACGAAAAACTGTGTTAAAAAAACAATCACCTTAAAGGGCCATTTACCTCACTGTAAGTGCTCTTTATAGTGTGAAATGTTAAAATGATCTATTCTACACTAATAACAGCAAAAAAATATAAAGTTTTAAGTCTGTTTACAAACACAGTCTATCCTGCCTTCTAGCAGCTTCATGATTAATAACAGAAATCCACACGCGTGGTGAGGATACTGATTTATAGCAGTTTTTTCCTTGAACTTAGTAACACACTCAAAAGTTAATCCACACCAGTATGCCATGCTCTGCACAGATAATCGAGGCGAGGGTTAACCTCTGTTGTTCTTTTGCTCACTACACAGAACTGTAACATGTGTTAGTGACTCGTAAACACAGACTTTACTTTATTAAATTGTCAGTGAAAAATGCATGTTTTTGAAAAATGTCAGAAGTATTTCAACATGCTTTTAGGAGATCTTTACTGTGATGTGGTTCAAATTGTGCTGAATTGAGTGGCCCTTTAATCACATGATTAATAGTAATTAATGGCCAGTCTTAACACTTAGGTTAAGTAAATAGATTGAGTGCTTTCAAAGCTAACTCTGAAGTTGTTGTTCAGTCCTTCAGTCATGTCTGATGTTTGACTCTCTGTGACCATTTGGACGCAGCACGCCAATTACATCTCTTTGTGCTTATCCATAAAATTTTCTTGGCAAAGTTACTGGCGTAGGTTTCCAGTTCCTTCTCCAGGCGACCGCAATTTGTCTGACCTTTTTGCTATAACCTGCCCATCTTGGGTGACCCTACATGGTATAGCTCACAGCTGCATTGAGGTACACAACTCCCTTCACCTCGACAAGGTAGCGATCCAGAAGGGGAACTCTGAAGTATTTATAAACAATTTTGTAAAATAAAAAAAAATAATAATTCATATTGCTTTACAGCATCTCCACTTGATTTTGACTGCTCTGCATGATGGATAGTATAGTATCCAAGAGATCATAGTCAGTTTAACTACACTACATTATTCTTTTTAGATGCTGATTGTATATTGTGGGCTTTTACATTATGAAGATCTATGAAATTTGTTATGATCAGAACTTAATATTTACAAGAGTTTGTGAATCACTGAGTGATTTTAAAACTCAAGTTCCTCCTAAAATTACGTTTTATTAATATTAATGTTCACTCAGATAAGAATAACTATCTATGTAAGAGTTATGGAACTTGTCTAAGTTGCCAGATACTTCTTCATGAGTGCAAGAGTGGAAGTTGCCATTTTAAGTTTAGTTTATGTCACTGAGACTAAGAATATTCACTCAGAAACCAATGAGATTTAAACTGTGATACAGTCTTGTTTCCTGACCCAAGCATGATCCATTTAGGCTTGTGTAAAATGATTGACACCACACTGATTTTTTGGGAGAAAATACGGGCCACAGCTTTATTATAAATTAACCATTTTAACATAACTTAAAAACCTGTATATATTATACATATTAACATCAAGAGGGAGGAGCCCAGCCACGGACAGTGACCTCACACCTTGGGACCTGCCCAAAGCCCCAATGCTTATATTAAGCACGCCCTGTGAGCTAGGCCAGTGGGCCGGGCAACTCACCTCCCGCCTAGCCAAAAATACAACCGTACATCATAAAATGCCACTTCTCCAATAACACTCTTCCTCTTTACTTCTTTTTTAATTTTTAATTTTTTTAATTTTTTTGTTTGAATAACAATACAATAACAACTTTTCACATACAACTAAATTAGGGTGGGAGGGAGGGATTTTCCTCGGAGACCGCGCCGAACTGACTCCCGGCGCGCGAATGCGGCCGAAGTCCCGCCCCCAACGCTTCTGATTGGCTGATGCAGCCTTACAGGCTCCGCTGGGTCACGCGACGCTGCGGGCTGACCCAGGGAGCCTGTGCAGCCTCCGCGTCATCAATATTCCTCAGCAGATCACATCGCCTAACTTATAATGGTCTTGCAGCAATAAACTGCAAGTGTTGAAACTTTTACACATTTATTTGAACTTCTGTTATTGAACTCTCAAAAAAGAATAACTTGTCTTTAGGTGAAACTCCCCCCTTAATATAATGGCTAAATGTCATATTGTCAATGCTTAGTCATACAAAACAGGAAGACTGTGTATCATGGGATTCCATTATTAACAATAATGATTTCAGGGGAATCCTGAAGACAATGAGTGTAGATTGAGCTCTATATAAGATGCCATTGGAAGCCGAGTTGGGTAATTTCCCAGTTGTTTACAGCTTAAGACATCCACAATTTCATATTGTCTAATGAAATTTCCAAATACAAAGGCAAAATCCCTCTATTGGGAACGTCAGTGAAAAAAGTATGGCAGCCATACACAGTGATGAGATTTCTGTGGAGGAAATGCCTCTCATAAAAAATCTATTACGGTAATAGATATAAGAAATAAAGTTTTAGATATAATCACTCAGTTTTTGTTTTTGCAATGTTTAAGTCAACCAATAAAATACTTTTTTAATTTCTAGCCCGTGTAAAAGTAATCTTTTTGTTGGCTAATTTGTCATTTGCAGTGAATTGGGACACAGATGTGTTTTGTGCAAATTGTAATAGTGAGATAGTTAAAAGGAAGTTGAGATTTTTGACGGTATACACAGTGTCAACTTAATATAAATGACTTATACATGTCAGGGAGCAGGTATCCACTTTTAATCATAAAAAAAGAAAATAAATTACTTTAAAGACTGTCTACATTGTACACAGGAGGAATGTGTTAACCTCCTACTGTAATGGGAGTGAAAAAGCAACAAAGGAGTAGGATTTAAGACAGACATGAATGACCTGGGTTTGTAAATAACAGCTACTTGGTTCTACTAAGTAGTTGGAGGTAAGAGAGGCTTCCCCCACATGCTGTTTAAATAATTTTTTAAAATTGGGTTTTAATAGTTAAAAAAACAATATATACATATAATATATGCCATTTCACAGTCAGTTTACCTTACCGGTAGGCTAGCATCTGCATGCTTTGTAATTGGTGAAATATAACAATATAACTAATACAAATAATATTGTTTAAAGTTTAACACTTCTTTACTTAATCTAAATAAGTATTTCAAAAGCACTGTCATATCCATATCCACCTCTTTACAATTTATATGTATTCTGCTTTATCTTAAAACCAAGCTAATAATTACTATTGAAGAAAAAAAGGAAACTAGGAACCCAATTTTATAGACTTTACTTTTATTACAAGGCTTTGACAGTACATGTTTTAAACGGGTAAAAAAGAACAATATAATAAATATATTAACTATAATATTGGAAATGTAGCATATTGGCCTGCCAAGCTGCTTCTAATTAGTGTCACTAGCTGGTACAGCTTATTATGTATTCTGATGATATAGATAATAACTATTTTTTTTTAGAAGCAGTTCTAAAAAGGAAAACACTTTTTCCACATGCTTTTTCAGATCTATCTGATAAAGCAGAGCACAAATGGTAACTTCAGTGTCCCTTTAAAAGTTGAATTGATGTATTTAAAAGAACTAAACAGAAACACTTTGCCCTCATAAATCCAGATTACTCACACATAACTAATTAGTATAGGAACTATAATAAATCAGTCTGTTTGATTTGATCTTTAGTGCATTTGGATCCTTACCAGACAGTCTTTAATGCTTCCACTATGAGCTTTACTTTAATAATTTAACATATCACCGCAAGTATAAACACTTGAAACTTATTAGGAGCAAGTCCCATCCAAGTCTCTCTGTAAGATCTCATGTTAACTAAGTAGCGGTAAATCACTACATGCAATAACTGGAGATAAATATATCTCTGTTGTCTGTACTGGCAATAAGGTGGTGCCAGAAATTGTCAAAACACATGAAATATATATTAACTTAATTAAAAAAACACTGTTGTTTATTAAAAGTGTCACATGTTTCAGAATTATATAAAAAAACAACAACACTAGAAGTTGTGTAAGCTACATACATAACATATTTGTTAGAGAAAATCTTAATTTTTAGGTTCTTTTTTGTGTAGAATTTTGCATATTCTCTGACCTGGACTGTACTTATCTTGTGAACAAGGATATTCGGGGGGGTGATTTGTTATATAATTAAAGCATATATTATTTGACACCTATCTCCTTCACCAACATGTTTTCAGAAGCAAGGGTAACTGCAAGCCCTGCTCCTGCGGTAACGTAATTGCCCCTCTCATCCATGCAATCTTGACCATCCCAGTTACTGGCAAATATGATTGTTATATAAGTCTAATTTTCATGTCCAAAAATAAGATTTTACACTATAAAAAGATTTACCATAATTTTCTTTTCTATTTCAGTACTAATTACAATGGGCTGTGGGCTAAATAAGTTGGAGAAATTTGATGAGAAAAGACCAGGCAACATTTATTCTACATTGAAGAGGCCACATGTAGAAACCAAGATTGACGTCTCATATGAGTATCGTTATGTGGACTTCACAACAGCCACCCAAGGTAAGATGGTATACTCAGTTTATATAACTGAGGGCATCCAATGAAGTTATTTAAAAAAACAACACCCTATTCTCTCTGGATCAAAATGTTGTTAATATAACCAAATATGTTATATGTTAAATAGGTTATATGGTTGTATACAAAGAGGAATTAGCATCTGAAAAAGTGAGGCACTAATGCCACTCTATAGAATCCTAGTTAGTCATTACCTAGAACAGGGATTGACACATTTATCTGAATCACAAGAGCCAGTCAGTTTAGTTAGGAGCAAGCCATACATTTTGAAGGCCTAACCTAGAAAATTGTGCCCAGTTCTTGAGACCATATTTTAAATTATTTGTTTTCTGCTCAAGCAGAGCTGTGAGATATCAAGGGTTGTGGCTAGCTCTGCCTCGGGGCTGAACCAGCATAGATATTGGAAGCAGTCTGGGCTATGATGTCCCAGTGACATAATTAGTTCAACACCACTATGTGCACAGGGTAACAGATGCATTGTAACAGGCAGGCAACTTTACTGAGCATGCTCAGTTTGAACGAGAGTCTGACTGGTCAGACATTTTTTAGTCTAGAATCCAGACAGAGCTGGCCACGCCCCCTGATAAATATAGGTAGGAGAATGTAAACAGCTCTGTTTGAGGGAAAACACATCTGTGCCCAAATAAATAAATATATTAACCTTACTTGTAAATGCGGAAACCCTTTAATATGTACAGCTTAGAGGACAGAATGGGAGCACTGATATGATAGAATTCTTCAAGTGATATAATTCAGTTAGGAAATATCTTCAAGAAAATGAGGGATGCAAGAACAAGAGGTCACGATTTTAAGGTGAATAGTTCAACATCTAGGGGTGAGAAGCAAATAGTACTACTTCATATAAAGAATAGTAGACAAGTGGAACATCCTTCCAGATGATGTGATAGGGATGATAAGCATATTAGACATATCTTGATAAGATAAGACTATACTGTTGATTAATATAACTTATGCTTATAACAGCATGTATATATATATATATATATATATATAAATATATATATATATATATATATATATATATATATATATATATATATATATATATACTATTTATAAAATATTTTTGTAGGGGTTGTAGGAAATATGGTAATTTGCAATCCCAGAGCAAGCCATATATTCTCAACACTAAAAACATAAAACATTAATATTACAAATTTCTGTAATTTAAAATTTGTTGGTTATGATGAAATACTGATACTGTAGCATTGCATTTTCTTTGCTACACTGTAATGGGTTTCAATGTATGCCCATCATTATTATAATGGTTGCTCTCTGTAAACTACTTCAGTATTATCTCTACCTTTTCGTCCATGGGAGAGAGAATTCTGCAGGGGAATTATAGCGGCATCAAACCCATTGTGCCAGACCTAAATTACATTCTACGATTCAACATCTCCAAGCTGTGTTTGGCTACATCTGTTATATTATTGTCTTATGTCAGAGGGAGATGTCCTAAGATTCTCAAAAACCTACACAGTTAATTATGTAAGCATCATGTCATGCAAAATATTATATACGTTTAAAACATGCTTTTTTTAAGTGCATGACGAACATAACAAGAAGATTAGCATATTGTGCTCACCTGGTCAAATGTTTATGTTTCAAATTTATCTTGGACAATCTTTACAATTACAAATGGAACTTAGGCCTTCAACATTTATCCCCCCCTTCAAGCTATTGCTTATTAGTGAAAATCCATCTGTCCCTCCCAAATGTAATTTTGTGCATGGACACTTGAGTAGTTATGGAAGAATCCCTATTTTCCAAGCCTGATTACCCTACATGTTGTGACTGTAGAGAAAAATGTAATGCTAGTAAAATGCTTGTCGGTTTTCATGAAAGTACAGTATCTCACAAAAGTGAGTACACTCCTATCATTTTTGTAAATATTTTATAATATCTTTTCTTGTGACAACACTGAAGAAATTACACTCTGCTACAATGTAAAGTAGTAACTGTACAGCCTGTATAACAGCGTAAATTTGCTGCTCCCTCAAAATAACTCAACACGCAGCCATTAATGTCTGGCAACAAAACTGAGTACACCCCTAAGTGGAAATGTCCAAATTGGGCCCAAAGTGTCAATAGTTTGTGTGGCCACCATTATTTTCCAGCACTGCCTTAACTTACATGGGAATGGAGTTCACTAGAGCTTCACAGGTTGCCACTGGAGTCCTCTTCCACTCCCCCACCTTCCATTTGAGGATGCCCCACAGATGCTTAATCGGGTTTAGGTCTAGTGACATGTTTGGTCTGGGCCTGCATGAGTGCGGACGGCACTGGGGAGCTACAGTTCATTGAGGGAACCATGAATGCCAACATGTACTGTGACATACTGAAGCAGAGCAGGATCCCCTCTCGGAGACTGCGCCGCAGTGCAGTATTCCAACATGATAACGACCCCAAACACACTTCCAAGACAACCACAGCCTTGCTAAAGAAGCTGAAGGTAAAGGTGTTGGACTGGCCAAGCATGTCACCAGACCTAAACCTTATTGAGTATCTGTGGGGCATCCTCAAACGGAAGGTGAGCAAGTGCAAGGTCTCTAACATCCACCAGCTCCGTGATTTCATCATGCAGGAGTGGAGGAGGACTCCAGTGGCAACCTGTGAAGCTCTGGTAAACTCCATGCCCATGAGGGTTAAGGCAGTGCTGGAAAATAATGGTGGCCACACAAAATGTTAATACTTTGGGCCCAATTTGGACATTTCCCCTTAGGGGTGTACTCACATTTGTTGCCAACGGTTTAGACATTAATGGCTGTGTGTTGTGTTATTTTGAGGGGACAGCAAATTTACATTGTTATACAGGCTGTAGTCTTACTACTTTACATTGTAGCCGAGGGTCATTTCTTCAGTGTTGTCACATGAAAAGATTTAATAAAATATTTACAAACATGTGAGGGGTGTACTCACTTTTGTGAGATACTGTAAGTGTTTCTCTTTCATCTCTTGGAATTTTGGGAGGTGTTTAGAAAGTCTAACATTGTTCTCTACTGATATTGCAATGCTAGTAAAACGCGTTTCGGTTTTCAAGAACATAAGTGTTCAGATAGTCTAACATTGCTCTCTACTGATATTGCAATGCTAGTAAAACGCGTTTTGGTTTTCAAGAACATAAGTGTTCAGATAGTCTAACATTGCTCTCTACTGATATTGCAATGCTAGTAAAACGCGTTTTGGTTTTCAAGAACATAAGTGTTATTCTAACATTGCTCTCTACTGATAACATCTGACACATGCAGACAGAACTGCATGACCTGAATTTAGGGTGTGCCTACGTGGTAGCTGATATGTTTCTGTTATCGGCAGTTTATTTTTGATTGTTTAGCTCTTGGCGTACAGTAAGCACAAGTATAACATTTGTATACCCATGTAAAAACAGTCATAATACCAGTAGTCAGCACCTTTCTACATATACATTGGTACAGGTGGAGATGAGAGCCCTGTTATTTATTATTATTATTAACTTTTATTTGTAACGCGACAACATATTCCGTAGGGCTGTTATCATGAGAATTTACTATCTCTACAAATTTTAAAGCACTTTGGCTCTAAAATAGCTAGAGGAAAATGTGAAATTGTACAAATGGGTAATTTAATCTGTGATGTAATGATATACTTATGACGATGCTAATACTGCTAACATTATAACTGGGAACCAACTTCACAGTTTTAAAAGGTCAAAGCCTCACGCACACTTATTTTTATAATGTCTGCCAAGTGCCAATGTGCACTAAAGGGTGAAACTACATGTTTTTTCCTCTAGCTATTTTTGTTATAGCCATGACAGGTTGTTTTAAATAGTGCTAAACTGAATACTTCTACTGTATTGTAAGTGCTAAATTTGTTTGGATTGACAATAGATTTTAAAGACAGGCTTTTAGGAATAAATGCTCCTTTCCTCATGTCTGGCAGTGCTAAACAGAAAAAAAGCAATGGCTTTTAGAAAACTGGAGAGTGGAACAAGACTGGGGGATGGTGCCATTGAAGAATAGGCGTAGGGAGATGCTAGGAAGCACTCTTGTAAGGGCCATCAAGAACCTTCATACATTTTGACGTGAAACCTTTAGTGAAATCTATTGAAGTGGTCATTCTGAAGAAATGTAATGCATTAGCATAAAACATCTGAGGAGAAATATGTTTTTATTTCCCTGCAAGTCATTGACATTTGTATTGAAGTTGCTTTGGAATTACATTAAAACCCATGTCTTCAGATGTCAGTGAATTAAGTTATTTTGCATCTGTTTTCCTTATGTGCATCTGCTTGTGATTTAGGGTGTCAACAGATTCAAATACATATTAAATGTTGAGGCAGAACAATATAGCATGTTTCTAAATAGCTGCATCAGATTTGAGACAGGTACTAATTCACAGATGTATTTGCAAACTCAATAGAGACTACCACTTTGTACTAATGGAGTGGGTAAAAAACAAATTAAAGGGAGCATCATGTTCTCTCAAATAGACAGAAACATTAAGATATCCCTGCTTGAGTACAGATGATTTAATCAAAATAATTAAAGGTATATGCAAGTGAGCTTGGTTATTAATGCATCTGAGAATTAGTAATGTAGGGCTAAATTTATTTGCATGAAAAGTGTTCTTTTATTTTTGCAATAAAAAAAAAAAAAAAACTTCTGAGGGTGGTGTTGACACCCCCAGCAGCAAGCTCTGCGCTTGACGGTTTGTTTTTGTAATAACGAACTCTCGCGTCCTACGCTTGAGCGTAGCTGATTGACGTTCCAGCCAATGAGCAATGACGTCAGCCATGACATCACTGCTGCTTCCTATTATCTCGGAGCTAAGCTCGGAGCATTCACTGGGGCTGGGGGAGGTGATGGGGTAATTCACTGGGGCTGGGGGAGGTCACGGAACAGTTCACTAGGGCTACGGGAAGTGATGGGGCAATTCACTGGGGCTGGGATAGATCACGGGCAATGCGCTGGGGGAGGTCGCAGGGCAATTCACTGGGGCTGGGGGAGGTGATTGGGCAATTCACTGGGGCTGGGGGAGGTCACAGGGCAATTCACTGGGGCTGGGGGAGGTCACAGGGCAATTCACTGGGGCTGGGGGAGGTCACTGGGCAATTCACTGTACATAAAACAATCAGTGAATGAAAGGTCACAGACCTTGTTCTGGCTATTACAGAAATCTAAAAGAAAGCTGCAGCTCAATTCACAGACCAAATAGATACAATGTATTAGTTATGCAACTATTCCCTGGGAATTTCAGGGGTTGTCATCATTGATAGAAAACAGTTTGCAAATGCAAGAAATTCAGCAAACTTTAGGGTAACGGTTTAAATGTTTATTTTGGTATTTTTTCATGCAAACTATGTTTTTCATATAATACTAATTCTTGTTCTATGGCATGTTTAAGTTTCCTGGGCTATGAATGTACCCGATAGAGGAGAACTAGTAATGTATGAAAACATTCTTTTGCATGATGAAATCCCCCCCAAAAACATTAATAAACTTACTCTAGAGTTTGCACATTTCTTCAGCTTTTATGGCAGTTGATTTTGAGTTGGAATGTCCCTGAAAATCCAAGGTAAATTAGCATAAAATCCAAAGTTTATTCTGGCTAATCAAAGGCATCTATAACATTGTTGCAATCTCCTTCCTGGAAGTCAGTTTCTGCAAGGCATCATGGAGTTGTGTAGTCCCCATCACAGTTAAGCAAGGAGGAGCTCAGACATTGTTATGTGGATTTCTACACAGTGCTGCTGTTGGCCTGAAAGTTAATATAGGGTGAAAAATGTACTTGAATGCAGTGTTTCTATTGGTAAGTACAGAATGCCTATGTAAGTAGCTTTGGAGGTGTGGATTTAAAAAAAAAAAAAAAAAAAATCTGTATATGTGTAGAATGACTCAATGTAATGTGTGTTTCTGAGATAAGCAGCCTGTGTTAGATTAGAGAAAGGTAAAAACAGAGAAACTTCCATGTACCTTTTAAAATTGGCAATGTTTTGCTTTGCTACACTGCAGGGACAGAGGACTTAATTTTCCAAAATGATTATTATTATCATTTATTTGTAACGTGCCAACATACTCCATATTGACCTATGTGAATTATTGCTTGTCAATAATACTACAATAGAGAAACTTGGACACTGAACGGATAATAATCATCAGACAGAAAATGTTAAACCTTCACAGTTTTAGGAAAGGGAAAAATTTCCAATTACCAGATTGTAACAGATTGCATTGGTGCTGACCTGCAGGTTTGTCTACTGTCATATATGTGTCAAGCTTTAGAATTACAATAATATCAACTAAAATACATGTATTTTCATATATTGAATAGCAAGTCACTCCTCCAACTCAATATCAGGGGATTTATACTTAAGTTGTATGATATATATAGAGATTATATGATGAGATGATAGATGAGAGTTCTCTGATCAGCACCTCTGACTTAGTTATTTTGTTTATGCAATTTACCCTTAGGGTTTAGTCTCCTTAACGGTGATAGGGGACTCCAGAGGGACCCCTTGCTCACTGTGCCTTAGGGAGTTCAGCTGCACCTCACTGACAAGGCCCATAGAGGCCGAAACGCGTTTGGCGTTTGCTGTTTCTCCTGTTCATGGTGGAATTGCCTGGTATTTCGGGGCTGGGTCACTTTAGTGAGCAGGACCAGACTGATATACTACAGGATATTTCTCCCTGTGAAGGGCACAAGTGAGCTAAAAGGTTGCTCACAGAGTGGATTATCATGGCTATAGAACTAACCTATTAAGGTTGGCTCATTCTCTGATGAGCACCTCTGACTTAGTTATTTTATATATATATATATATATAGAGATGACACAATATAAATGTAAAATTACGTTTAATAAAAATGTAAGATTTTTTTATTTTATTCTAAGAGCTGGTATGATTAATGTTGTTTTGAAGCTCTGAGCAAAACATAATTCTAATTTAAACATAATCTGTCAATGCGTCATCTGTAAATTTGCAGAGTTGATCTAGTGCAATATGTTTCAATTTCAGCTCAGTGCTTGTGGGTAGTAAATGCTAAAAACAGACTATCCTGTTAGCTGGAAAGCTGGATAGGAAGGAAATATGTTCTGAGAAACAAGGCTTTTCGAACGATTAGTGTGTTGTGACAATGCTGAAAATAAGATTGGAAAGGAAATGCAGGAGAAACAGCGCTTAATATTGTTTAGGCAGAGGATATTTTTCTGCAGTTTGAACTTCCTGAGTGAATCTGTCATAAGAATGTAATGGGAGGATGGGTCTTAGAGGCAAGGAGGTGACAAGCGATGGAAAGCCCCTGACATCCAGGGCATCAGAACATGACATACAAATAAACAGTGTATTTAAAGGTTACGGTCATCAGAACATCTTAAAATGAAAGTTTCCCCAAAACTTCAAAAGATTTAAGTTGAGAATTGTTGATACCATTTTAGCCAGTAGCAATACAACATAAATACAAATATCAAATGCAGTATAAAGATTATACCAGTGAAGGTAAGTGAAAGTTTTCCTGTTTGTAACTTTTTCTAATCTAACACATGCTGCTTATATCAGAAACACACATTACATAAACCATTTTATAAATAAAAAATGGTTTCCACACCCCAAGAGGAGCCTTCATACTCATCTGGTATCTACCAATAGAAAAACTGCATTCAAGTATGTTTTTAACCCTATACTAACCTTCAAGCCACAAGCAGCACAATACAGAAATCCTGAGCAGCATTGCCTCTTCCTTGCTTCCTTGTGGTGGGAACATAAATACAAAAAACTACACATGCCATGAAGCTTTGCTGCAGAGCCAAATACCCAGACATTGCAATAATGTTGTAGCTGCCTCTAATCTAATAAACTTAGCTTCAATTTTCAGGGGCATTTATTCTCAAAATCAACTGCCAGAAAACTGAAGACATTTGCAAACTTTAGGGTAAGTTTATTATTGTTTATTTTAAGATGTTTGCATATACTACTGATTGTTCTCTATCAGATGCATTCATAATCCATGAAAATAACATATACCTTTAATGGCTAACTGATAAGAAAAATGAAGTGAGCTTTCAGCTCAGTATCAGGGCTTGGTTGGATTTAGGTTAATGGTGATCCTTTGTCCGTAGGAGTCATACTGCTCTCAAAGTTCCCTTTAATGTTCTTATCAGTTGGTCATTATTAATATCATCTTGATACCACTTTTGTTAATTCTTACTTATGGAAGTTGAAGTATATGTGTTAGTTGACATGAGCTGGTGAGGAGCACAGAAATAAAATTTCAGCTTCCCCAGTTTAAAGCTGTTTTTTTAACTGGCTTTTGAATTTTTGACTCAGATCATCATTGTTACTAACAAAATGCCATAAATAGGCCAGCTTCTAGACACATTTATGTATATTAAAGAGAGATCTTTAATATAAAATAAACTTCATTTTAGGGTGGAATATGCCTTTTAAATGACTACTAAAGTCTCAAATGTATGGTATGTGGTTTTGAAAAACTAGGTGTAATAAGGGGCAACATGTTTTCAAATTATAAAAAAATCAAAAGCAACCAATGTTGTTTAAGAAAAACTTTACATGTTTGTGCCTTAACACTTTAGCAGTTCTGTAAGTCACTGACAAAAAAAAAGCATTTTCTCAAACTCTGGTACTGTAGAGTATGGAAGCTTCCATGACAGTTGTACTTCCTTTTTCAAGGCTTGAGGTGCAGGTCTTGCAAGTTTCCTCGAGATTTATTTTTTCTGAACATGTGCGGACGAAGATATCAAATGAGAACAGCTTATATAAATCAAGCAATGAGTCAACAAATCCTCCTCCCCCCTCCCCTTGATTATTTACAATTCTATCTCAGCATTGCAACATGTGGAACCTTTTATTTGTCCGTTTAGCTAATCATTTATTTAAAAGAGCTCTAGTGACTACATTTTGTAAAATAAATATAGAATTTCCAGCTGTGTTCACCCTGTTCTTTGAAAGATATTTCATAAGTCTGCGAGTTTCAATCCTGCAGAGTGCTTTGGGGAAAGCACCATGGACTCTGGATTCAGGGCTCAAAGACAGGGCCCTCCTTGCTTTTTTATGTTTTGATTTGTATTTATCTTTGCCTGGAACTTATCTTATGTACAGCGCTACGGAATATGTTGGCGCATTATAAATAAACAATAATAATAATAATTACAAACTTTAAGCCTCACTTCCAAACCAAGAAAATTCATACCAATTAATAAGATAAAGGATTTTACAGAGAAAATCTGAGGGTCCTGATTCTGATCCGTGACAATCTACTGACTACTTGTTGTACATTAGATTAGAATAACATTAAAAGAATCACTAAAGCCCAATGTTTTTAATAATCTATTGAAAGAATTAGAACGAATAATAGGAAAAATGTTTTAGGATTTTAAGAGTAAAAACACCCTATTTACACCTATTGCATGCAATTATATGCAGGTATGTTCATCAGCATTGTTGTCTGATAAGAACGTCTTCCTTTCTGTATGCTCAACTTTCAAGGCTTCCAAACCGCCTTCCTACTTGAAGTACAGAGAAGAAAAGCCAGTTATCTTTTATATAAATGAAAACAGCAATTCACAGTGAGCTAATGTCAGTCTCTAAGGTTTCCACATAGTTGGCATGAAGGTGGTGGTTTAGTCGTTCAGTCATATCTAACTCTTCGTGACCCTATGGACCACAGCACACCAGGCACATCTATCATTATGTCCCTGGCTGTGCTTATCCATAAGGTTATCTTAGCAAAGATACCAAAGTGGTTTGCCACAATTAAAGGCTGTTTCTATTTTTTGCCCATTATTAATAAACAAATATGTTAAATTGCAAAATAAAAGTATTAGACTGCAGTGTCCCTTTAAATATAACGTGCATATTCTGTTCTTATATGTTAAATGCAGTTAATTAAAACAAATGAGAACCATATCACTGTTTCCCAATGTATTCTGCAGTCGACCTTATAATTGAGTGTGTTACTGTAATTACAATACAAGGTTACCTATTATTCAGTTCTGTGCCATACATAATGCAGTAAAGTCACACCGTGCTCTTTCTGTGGGACTTCTCCAGGCAGGTGTCAGACATGTGAGCGGCTGCACTAACAATAAGTCTACACATATAGTCTGAAGCTTTAGTTTAAATCATTTAACTATTGTGTGTCTGAATATTGCTAGATATTGAGTATATTGAGGATCTCAAATTGGAGATATCATAGGTGAAAAGCCTGCTGTAATTCAAGAAAAGCTGCAGTTGTTTGTGAAGTAATAAGCTAAACACATTATAAGCTGTCTAAGCCATGAACAGAAAATTGGACATTTTGCAAATAGGATTTCTGGCATCACTGAATTGAAGCATGAGGATGTGTTTTATTATCTGTCAATGGAGGGAAGGGGACGATGGAGAGGCCTGGTGATTTGTTAGTGGGAGTTCCTGTTCGTGGCCAGTCTAGCTTACCCATCTTGACAGGAAGCATACACCCCATAGGATAACCCCTCAGGCTACAGGGAGACTAGCAGTCTAAGATGGATTCTACCTTGACACAATCAGAATCATCTAAATGTAAGGTTTTCTCTAAAAAATGTTTATGTTTCCGTCTTGCATTCCTGCTAATGCAATTTTGTTACATACTTCACAAGAATGTACAGTTTTTCCTAAACTATAGTGGTCTTTTAAACACAAAATATGCAATGCAATGATCTAGATAAAGTATTCATACACAAGGGGATTATATTTAGGATAAACAGGGTAAAATACAATACAGCATGCAGGGATAAAACTATGCAACATGTTTTAGAATGTATTATCTTTTATATTGAATTATGCTGCAGTGGAATCTACCATTTTGTCTTCAAGAGATCAGCTTCTTCAGGTTGGAGGATACTTTGAATACAGAGGAATTATTGGTCTGCACATTAGGAATTTGGCAATGATACCTACCAGTGGATCTAAATGAAAGTTCATTAATTTACAATGGCACACCCACCTGAGTAAGAAACAGGCAGCAGCGGCGAAAAAAGCAAAGTGGAGCCACTCAGTAAATAATAATTTCATGTAGAAGCGGCAAAATATAAAGATTGGGTTCATTTATTTATTTGCTTTCACAAAAACATTTTTGCTTCTTATCGGGTATAGTTACACAAAAAAATTAATATAGAAAACAGCTGGACCACAGTGATCACAGAAGATATCTCATTGAGGGCTTCAAAAAACAAATCATGCTTAAAAACAACTCTTCTTGACTCAACATTGATACCAGTTTTTTTTATCGTGGGCTCTCATTAGCTCACTAGCAGATAATTCAATTTTGATAACAATTGGGAACAAGAGAGATACATTTACATTAATAGACCTTGACCAAATCAACAATTAATGCATTTCTAGCTTCTCTCTCCAATTGTCTATTAAAGAATTGGGTATTGTGTATCCATTTGAATATTTGC
Source organism: Discoglossus pictus (assembly GCA_027410445.1). NCBI lineage: Eukaryota > Metazoa > Chordata > Amphibia > Anura > Alytidae > Discoglossus > Discoglossus pictus. The sequence goes on from CM050166.1 coordinate 343,500,135, forward strand.
TTTCTGCTTTCTATTATATTCAACTAAGTCTACATAGTTAGAACTATGGTATTCCCAGTAGTAGATTTGGACCATAAGGAAGTCTGAGCAGCGTAGAATCAGAGAAAACAGCTTAGAGTCCCTTGGACTGTAAGAAGTTCCAATAAATCAGTTCTTCAGGAAACCAAGACAAACTGTTCACTCGAAGTTTTGATCATGATGCTGATATTTTGGCCATATAATGTAAAAAAACGGATTCCCTAGAGAAGACTGATGCTGGGAACGATTGAAGGCACAAGAAAAAGGGTATGCCGTAGGTGGATAGATGAGGTAATTGAAGCAATGAACACAAGCTTAATGGAGCTCAGAGGGACAGAGGCCAACAGATGTGCCTGGCGTGCTGCTGTCCTTTGGGTCACTTTGAGTAGCACATGACTGAATGACTGAACAACAACAACGTATCTGGTACATAGCAGCTCTGGAATTTTCTTTAATCTTTATAGTCTGTAAGGAGCCTCTGAACAGGAAACTGTTTACAACAGCTGCTCATCAGAAACATGCCCCATTACCTATTACACAACACGATTTCTGCTTTCATTATGTGGTAATATTTTTTAGAATCTTCATTTTGGACTTTTATGCTGAATAATATGGGTTTCCCATGGAGTATTCTCATATAATGAAACTAAAATAAGGATACATGTTTTGTTATTCATTAGAAATCCCTGTACATGTGATTTTCATGTGATTTAATCAGAATTGTATGATATTGAAACACACAGCTACATGGGAGCAGCAGACCGTTGGAAAGCACAAATAGAATAAACAATTATTATATTCAATTATACATTATTTAATGAACCACTGTAGTTTAAGAAAGAGGCACTTATCTGTGAAGTATGCAATACACTAACAACATTAGCAGTTATGGAAAAATCTGAAGTTATTAGTACACAGGAATCCATTTTGCCTTTTTTACATCATTTCCTAAAAGATGGATCATGAGGGTGTGTTTTTATCTATCATTAGAGGGAAGGATGGGTTTATAGGAAGGGTGGGGAAGAGGGAACAAGGAAAAGGACATTAAAGATTGTTAGATAATTGGATCAGATTCATATTACGCCTCTTGTATTGAGAGATGTATACATGTTGGAGTATGTGTCTGTATGTGTGTGTATATGTGTTAATGCATATGGAATTTAATTTTTATGCAACAATGTATGTATGTATTTTTATTTGTATAGTGCCATAAGAGACAAGATACAAGGTATTCTGTTGTCAGTGCCATTATCTGTCCCTCCTCCCAGGCTTGTTGTCTTGGGGTTTTTCTTGGTCCTGTCCTCTCTTTCATTCCTCATATAAATTCACTAAAAAAATCTTGTCATTTTCACCTACGAAATATCTCTAAAATATGTCACTGTCTAACACAAGATGCAACAAAAATTATAATACTTTCTCTTATCGTATCCCACCTCGATAACTGCAACTCACTCCTTGCTGGCATCCCCATCACCCACCTGTCTCCACTCCAGTCCATAATGAATGCATATACTAGACTAATCTACCAAAATCAACGCTCTGTCTCTGTAGCTCCTCTCTGTCCGTCACTCCACTGGCTTCCCTTAGTCTCTAGAATAAAATTTAAAATCATGACCCTAACTTACAAAGCCATCATCATTATTATTATTATTATTATCTTTATTTATATCGCGCCAACATATTCCGTAGCACTGTACAGGGGTTTAGTACATGGCAAAAAACAAACTTAACACCTTATAAAGAATGGAGGGCCTTGTTTTTGAGCTTATAATCAAATGTACATAGTGCTTGTTTCCAAGACACGAACACACGATTGAAAACTCGCAAACTTACAATCAAAAACAATGCACCCCCTTATATCTCGTCTCAAAGTACTCCCCCACCTTCTCTCTTCCATCTGCTAATGACCTTCTTCTTTCCACCTCTTATAACTTCCTCTCACTCCCATCTTCAGGACTTTTCCCGTGTTGCCCTTACTGTATGGAACTCCTTGCTTTGCTCCACTAGACTATCCTTCCGTCTCAAGCCCTTCAAAACCCCACAAAAAATGTTTCTGCTTAAAGAGGCCTATCACCTTAAGCCTTAATTTGCACAGCACATTTATAACCTTCCTGTATCACAACCAATCGCTCTAAGCTCAAAATCAGGGCCCTCTATTCGTTTGCATTGTGTGCACTGTTTTGCCTTGTACTTAACCAATGTATAGCGTTGTCTCCAAGAGCTTACAGTCTACTTATAAGGGTTCCCACACAGATACATGTTTGCGTGTATAAATGTGTAAGTGTGTAATGTACGTGTATCTTTGCATTTCTGTAGGTACTAAGTTTCAGATAGTGTGAACATCTAATCACTTGGAGTAGCAGCTGCACTGACAAGGTTCATAAACAGCTGCTCATGTGCAGGAATCAGTAATCAACAGTAAAAAGGAGAAACAAACAAACAAACAAGATACACTTGTGGAACTTTACAAGCGTGAAGAGCGTTTATTTAGACTGAACCAATTGACGTTATGGTCTGATGCACAGTGTTAGGCTGAAACCAAGATTTGTTTAGTACACATAAAAAACACTGTTCACATTTCTGAAAACCCCATGAGTCTGACTTTCTTTCCCTTTTACCACTGGGTTGCTATTTCTACAATTGGGTTTGGGGGTCACACTTTGGCCTCATGTGCGCAATTGAAAGTGTCTCTAAAAGTGTAAAGGGATTTTATATTTTAATAATGTTCTTTATTAATTAGTAACTTTTTTTAAGGGAACTCTGAATTCATAGGTACCGCTCTGCGTTATACAAAGCCGTCAAAACCAAGCTCTTGTCATTGTTTTATAATTGTTTATTATTAAATGCTGCAGTGTTATCTTTTACAGCCATCAAACAGTTTTTATATCGTGGCTGTTATCTTAAGTTCAGCAGCACCAGTCTTATATTTAGATTACTGGGGTGCGGGCAAACTCTCAGGTCCTGAAGGGACCATAAATCATAAGCCCCCCTCAAATGATCCACTGCCGTAAAATGTCACATTTCTTTTTACTTGGCTTTATTATCATTGGGGAACCAATTTCCCAGAGCAAAGGAAGCTCTAGATTGAATTAGAATAGCTGAAGGATTATTTGGGCTATAGAACAAACTCTTATAAAACAGTAAAATTGACTGACCAAGTACTCTATGATGTCTTCTGTCCCACAGGGGTTTCTTACTACTTAGAATCACTACTCTGTATATTCCAATGCTCCTGGTAAACCTTAATCAGTATTGTTTCTGACCTGATAAAGAGAGGTGCAGCTCTCAAAAGCTTGTCACTCTAACTAAAATGTCTGTCCAATAAGAAAAGTACCACTATATTGTAGTACTCTGATTATTCATCTAGATTACTGGCCATTTACTGCTAGCCCATTCTTTCTCTATATATACAAACTGTTTGCAAGTAGATTTACCTTACAAGTAAAGGCTGATAAATTGAAGAGTGCACTAATTGTGTCCAGGTGAGAAGGAAGAAGGCGAACTTGTGAGCTTGCGAACATTTCTAGTATCAAGTGCAATTCTAGTAAAAGCGTAGGAGTTTAAATAAAAGGAGGGACTTTAAAGAAAAGAGAGGGCAGATTTATTGTGCAAAGGAGGAAAACTTTATACAAATATATTATTTTATATTCTGAGTGAAACTGTTGGGGATGTCTATTCAAGAATGGCAATGCCAGATAGAGCTGTTCCCTCTAACATCCGGGAGAACAGTTCTATTGGAGGAGTGGGAGGGCAGAATAGGCAGAGCAACAGACAGGTTTTGGTGGTATGGTACTCTATTATTAGGAAGGTAGACAGATTTGTCACCCAGATCCCAGCAATCGAAGAGTTTGCAGTCTCCCGGGTGCTCAGATTTGTCATGTTGTGGATCTGATAGACAAATTATTGGGAGGGGCTGGAAATGAACCGGCGGTCTTGGTACATATTGGTACCAATGACAAAGTTAGTGGAAGATGGAGTGTCCCAAAGAATGATTTTAGAGAACTTGGTAATAAGCTGAAGGCAAGGACCTCCAAGGTAGTATTTTCTGAGATACTACCAGTGCCACTTTCTAGCCCAGGGAGGCAGAAGGAGCTTAGGGAGGTTAATGCGTGGCTAAAGGGGTTTGTGTTTATAGTTTACTGGGCTGACTTCTCACTTCGGTACAATCTCTACATCAGGGATGGATTGCACCTTAATGATGAGGGAGCTTTTGTGCTAGGGGATAGGATGGTAGAAAGGCTGGAGGAGTTTTTAAACTAGTAGGTGGGGGAAAGGGACTAGATATAAGTATTGGGGTAGAAAGTGTAGAGGGTATAAGGAATGAATTAACAACTCATAGGGGAGGAGATGGGGGAGGGGTTTGTATAGTCAATATGGAGGTAGTACTAAGTAACTCAAGTACAGTGGCAGGCACTTCAGAACTACAGACTCACAACATAAGGTGTATGCTTGCTAATGCCAGAAGCTTGCCAGGAAAAATGGGAGAGTTAGAATTATTAGCAATTAATAAAAAATGGGATTTAATAGGCATTATCAAAACGTGGTGGGATGAATCTCATGACTGGACTGTTAATATAGATGGTTATAACCTATTTAGGAAGGATAGAGGCAATGGTAAAAGAGGAAGAAGGATTTGTCTGTATGTTAAGCCTGAATTTAAGCCCATAGTCAGAGAAGATATTTATGGCGGAACTAGTGATAAAGTTGAATGTTTGTGGGTAGAGTTAAATAGCGGTGCAGCAAATTCCAAAAGAATAATAGCAGGAGTATGCTTTAAACCCCCAAATATAGCTCAAAGTGAGGAAATACAATTAAAAAACAGGCATTTAAATTATACAAACAAGAGGGGACAGAGACTGCTTTACGGGAGTACAAGGAAATCAGCAAGGCTTGCAAAAATGCTATTAGACTGGCTAAAATAGAAAATGAAAAATTGATTGCAAAAGAGAGTAGGACTAACCCTAAAATATTTTTTATGTATATTAATGGGAAGAAGGCGAGGAAGGAAGCTATAGGAACATTACAATGTGACACAGGCCATCTGAAAATTAGTGACCAGGAAAAGGTGCTAAATAGGTTCTTTTCTTTGGTATACACAAGGGAGGTACCAGTGGTTGGGACACCGCAACATAATGGGGCTACACTACCTTCACCAAATAACTGGTTAACGCAGGAAGAAATCCAAAAGAGGTTGGAAAAAATAAATGTTAATAAAGCCCAAAGGTCCTGATGGAATACATCCACTGGTACTGAGGGAACTGGGTTCTGTAATAGCCAAAACATTATATTTAGTTTTTCAAGATTCACTCAACACAGGGTCTCTACCAGATGACTGGAGAAAAGCAGATGTGATACCTATATTTAAAAAGAAAGCAAGAGCAAATCAGGGAAATTATAGACCAGTGAGCCTAACTTCTGTAGTGGGGAAGCATTTAAGGGTTAATAAGGGATAATATACATGAATATGTCTATTTGAACAGGATTATAAGTAGGAGTCAACATGGATTTATGAGGGATAGGTTATGTCAAACAAATCTAATTAGTTTCTATGAGGAGGTTAGTAGGAACCTGGTTCAAGGCAACTCAGTGGATGTAGTCTTTTTGGATTTTGCTAAGACTTTTGATACAGTGCCACATGGGAGACTATTGTGCAAACTAATAGATACAGGAATTGCAGTAAATGTCTGCTCATGGATTAAGAGCTGGCTAAAAGACAGGAAGCAAAGGGTTGTTGTAAATGGAACATACTCTGATTGGACTAATGTGGTAAGTGGGGTTGCTCAGGGTTCAGTATTAGGTCCTCTCCTTTTTAACATATTTATTAATGACTTAAAGGTGGGATTGGAGTGTGGGGTCTCCATTTTCGCTGATGACATGAAGTTGTGCAAGGTAATTAAATCAGATAATGATGTCCTTTCCCTCCAAAGGGATTTACATAAAATTGATGAATGGGCATCTAAATGGCAGATGATATTTAATACGAATACATTTAAAGTTACGCATCTGGGAAGGAAAAATAGCCATGCAATTTATAATCTTAATGGAGCAAATCTAGGTGTATCAGATTTTGAAAGGGATTTGGGAGTGCTTGTGGACAACCACCTAGGTAACAGTGCTCAAAGCCAAGCAGCAGCTGCAAAGGCAAATAAAATATTAGCATGTATTAAAAAGGGTATAGAAGCAAGGGAAGCAAATATAATTCTGCCACTATACAAATCTCTAGTACTCCCTCATTTGGAATATGGTGTACAATTTTGGGCACCACTTCATAAAAAGGACATTTTAGAGCTGGAAAAAGGTACAGAGGAGGGCAACAAAAACTAATAAGGGGAATGGAGGGGCTAAGTTATGACGAAAGACTAACTAAATTAAACTTATTTTCTCTAGAAAAAGGGCATCTAAGAGGAGATATGATTACCTTATATAAATACATCCAGGGTCAGTATAAAGATTTGTCAAGAAGCTTTTTGTGCCTAGAGGTTTTCAACTGACAAGAGGACATCTCTGGAGGTTAGAAGTAAAAAGAGATTCCACCTTAAAGAAAGAAAAGGGTTCTTCACAGTAAGGGTGGTTAACCTGTGGAATTCTCTATCAGAGGAGGTGGTGACAGCGGATTTGATAGGTAGCTTTAAAAGGGGACTGGATTTATTTCTAATTAAAAAGGGAATTCATGGTTATCCTGGATAATTAGAGAGAGAGTATTGATCCAGGGAGAAATCTGATCGCCAGTATCTGGGGTCAGGAAGGAATTCATTTTTTTTTCTTTGTTTTTTTTTTCTGTTTGCCTTCCTCTGGATTAATTAATAATTAAAAATAAAATAAAAATAATAATCAAATAATTGATTAATAGTTAATTATCAACTAATTAACTAATATTTAATCCACATATTGCATATCAGAGGAGATCTTAAAAGGTTGAACTATGTAACTATGTAAATATTTAGAATATGCATATGGCTCTTTGATTAAAAGAAAATATATTTTAAATATAGTTAATTTTATATTCAAAGTGGCATGAAACTGTTGCCATCAGATAGAAGTCTGAGATTCGTGTGGGAAAGTTGTTTATTTTCTTTTTCTTTTAAATGATTGAGAATTGACTTGGTTCTAAAGATTTTTAGTTATTGTCAGTATACCCTTTGAAGCCCCCGCTAGAAGCGGCATAAAAAATGAAAATGTAGGCTTGGCCATGCAACCTGAGCTGTTTCATGTGAAGTCAAGTGAATTAAGCTGCAATGTGCCAGTAGGAGGGACAATCTGCAGAGTCCAGTAGTTATACCATTCTCTGTGGCTCTCATTACCTTCTGGCTGTAGTATTCACAGTTTGTGTGATTCATCCTGTGCCATCTCTATAGGGGAGACATGATTCAAAGCGTAATACACTGAAGGTGTTTAGTAAGGGAATCAAATAAAAAAAAAAAAAAAAAACTGTATCTGCTACACTGCAGGGTGATACTCCATAAACGCATCTGAGGCAATGACTCATGTTTAGATATTAAATAGCAACAAATATATCCCTTTACCCTAGACTGATTCATGCTATATACACCCGCTGATGGAGGGATTCAAACACATTGTATTAAAATGCATATAACATCAATTTTGCAGGAATGAAACCCTGTGCCTATCAACACGCAGTCCAATGTTGCAGAACACAATTTGTGTCTTCAATGGCTCTTTAAACTTTCTGCTTTTTTTCTCTAGGCATCAACTATAATAGTCGCCGTATTTGTGAGTTTGTCGGTAACGCTATGTTAAAAGTTACAGGTTGCGCATGTGCAATGAGCGTTGAAAAGTTGAGGGTTTGACGTAATTTGAGGCTTGCAATGAGCGCAACTTAGATGGGTGGGGGGAGAGGCTCGCAATGAGCGCCAAAGGCACTCATTGCGATCCCCGCAATGAGCGCCGAAGGCTGTAGGCCTTTGACGCTTATCTCCAGGCCCGCAATGAGCGCCATAGGCCTTTGGTGCTCGTCGCCAGGCCCGAAAGGCTCGCAATGTGTGCTGAAGGCTCGCAAAACAGGCACGCTGAAGGCACGCAAAACAGGCTCCCACCAAATTCCGAGTTACGGGCTTGAAAAAAAGAACGCTGACATTTTATTCAAGCCCTTAACTCGAAAGCCATTGAAGCCACCGAAAGACACCAATTGAATAGGAAATTAGCTACCAACCTCACTTATGGGCTCCCTACCTCCTCCTGATGCAGGGAGTCCATAAGTGAGGTTGAAAGCTAATTTGCTATTCAAGAGACACAGGGGAGGGAGAGAGGGGGAAAGAGACACAGGGGAGGAGGGGGGGGGAGACATTACATTTTATACCGTCATTTATAACGGGCAAACGACTAGTATTTTAATAAATTGCAACAGTCACGCCGAATTTTTGGGAATGCAAGAAAGCAAAACAGATTTTTAATATGAAAGGGACTCACCAAAACTGATGTGCACCATAAAAAAGTGTCTCCAAATCATGTTATAAACATGTTTAATTGTTTAAAATTGATGAAGAATTGACCTATGGACATCCTAATTATAACAAATAAACTGTCTCTCACAAGAATAGATGGATAGAGCCTTGGTCACACACCCAATGAATAGCCTCATGTAGGTTATTCACTCAAGTCAATTGGGTTGGGTTGTGTCAGCCACTAGAACAGTAGCAGCTACAGGGTACAGTAATCTTCTCTGTGTGCCATGCTTTTCATAATTAGAACAGTAATTGGAGAATGGTATGATTTATCTAATGCCATTGCAGCAGAGGAGAAATTATGTTCAAGTTAGTGACTTTCTACAATTTACAGTTTATAGCTGTATACATTTCTTAAAATGCTATTCTAATCTTTAAAAAAAAGTAAATAAAGGGAAAGGATATCTTTTAATGAACCTCTTGCTCTTCAGTCAAATGTTCTACTTCTGAGATATTTTTGTAAGCGACTTGATAGTGAGTGTAAAAAACTATATAACCATGCAGAACAGGTTCCCGTGATTTAGTTGGTGCGGCCTCATTATATATACAGCAATTTCAGGGTGGAACATTCTGCCAACTCTAAATGAACTGGTCCTAATGCCATGAATTCAGCAGCAATTAAAAAAATGAAAATACATTTTCTGCAAGCCTTTCACTTATATACACGTATAAAATGGCATCTAAATATCATCAGCCTTATTAAATTGCAATGCGGCCAATTTAAAAGGGCTCTATATAAGCACAGAGCATATTTTTTTACAGAAGTTTTTAGTTAGTGAACTTCTATCCAAAAGCAAGATCTTCACTAACTAAAATCTTCTGTAAAAAAAAATATGCTATGTGCTTACCTATATAGAGCCCTATTCAGTTGGCCGAATCGCAATTTAATTTGGCTATATGCTAGCAGAGAAAAAAATAAGCAGTTTTCTACACCATACCTTCTGTCTCTCCCTATTTGCAGACTTTCATCAAAATGTATGTTTATACATAACACAGTGTCTCAGAATTAATTCTTCTGTATCCATAGCCATCTGACAGATAGGATAAAGCCAACACAGCAATTTCATATTTAAAACTAATCCAATACATAAATCTGGTAAGATATAATGCAGCTATCTGTGGAATAAAACCAAGCCAAGTTGCAATCTGATAGACCTCAACAAGCCAAGACATCAATCTGAGGAGTATAACCACGCCAATATCGCAATCTGGTGGTGAGAACTAGCAGACAGAGCGGTGTGATTGACAGAACCATCAGACTGAGAGATCCAAAAACCATCACAACTAGAAAATCACAACAAACTTGGGTCTGTTGTCTAAGGCAGGCTGGCTGGCATTTATTGCCATCTGATAGAGGAACCCATTCCAACTGAAAGCAACACTGTAATAGAAGCACTTTCTAATCTGAATATGCAGTAGAGTATTTATAGTTAAAAAAAAAAACAATATTTCAGCTATAACATTTTTAAAACATTTTACTCAATTTTACTGTTCATTTGTCTGCCTCTATTGCTATTTCGTTTTTAGTGTTTTATTTGCTTGTCTCACAGTATGTCAGAATTTGCTTCTTGTTGTTTTCTTGGGGGACGCCACTGCTTTGCTCTAGCACAGTGCAAATAGTGTATAATGAATCTGTGCAATGAGCAGCTCTTTATGGGTCATAAATCTTCCTATACATTATTTTCACTATGTTTCCAGAAGTAATTATATAAAGTAATAATAAGCCCTAGAACAAAGCAAATAAAAAAGTGAACAAAACTATTGAAACCTTTTTTTCTCGGGGGTTCAGTTATTTTTTGAGTTTTTTACTAGCATTATACTCTTTTACATTCAGATTGGAAACCGCTTCTACTCCATTGTCACTTTAACTGTGGCATAAAAAGACAAGCAAACTATACTGCAAGCATAGACTACTGATACCAAGTGACAATATGATGTTTGTTATATTATACTGATTTAATGTGATGGACAGAAACAAAGAACTAAAGGGACATTCTCTGAAAAGTGTATATAACTTACTGATCTGCGACTGATTTGTGATGGAAATCCTACAAACCTAGTGAACTATTAGAAATGAAGCTGACTTCATGCAACACAACCACATTTATATTTCCCCATAATAATACATAACTGACTGAGTAACAAGAACACAAATAGCAAATGACTGTTTTATATTTTTTTAGATATTTTTTGTTGAATAACATTTGAAATATGTGATAATTATAGCAGTATATTTACACACTCCCTTTAAAGGACCACATACTCTGTGCATAACTTGAATATCACATATATAGTTGTGAGCGTACGAGTTGTTGCTAACGCTGCGGGCTCGCGTAGCGAGCTGCGGCCCTCGCGAAGCGAGGGCAGTGGCCGAGGGTCTCAGTTGCTGGCATGGAGCGCCGTAGGCGCTCCATGCCAGCACCTGAGGACCTCGCAAAGCGAGGGCCGCAGTTGCTGGCATGGAGCGCCGAAGGCGCTCCATGCCAGCAACTGCGACCCTCGCAAACTTCACGTCGCAAACCAAACAGCACGACACACACATTACGACACTCGCAAACAACATACGACACACGTTCACACACATTACGGCCTCGCAACACTCGGACGCAACTCGCGAACATTACAAAATGTAAAACACAATACATACACACAGCACATACATAAAAACCTTACCTACACCAAGAGGGAGCACCCAGGACCTTAAAAATACAACTTACACCTCGATTTTACTCGAAATAAAACAGTTTAGAGACTAAAAAAAAAATGTAAGCGAGAGAAAAAATGGCCGCCGAACAAAACGAAAACGAGGCTACAGCACTCTAAACTCGCAAAACACCACAAGAAACTCGCAAAACACCACAACAAACTCGCAAATGCAACAAACGACCTACGGATATTCATACCACACAGTGCACACATTCAGCATGCTTACACAGCAGCTCCACACCACTAATGCTGCAGCAACATCAACACAGATTGCCAGCTCTTCAGCACAATGCTTCAAAATAGGTACAGTATATTCATTTAGTAATGTATTACATATTTCATTATTATACACCAAACAGCATTAGCTACCTTACAATTTCATTGCCGTCATTTTTTGACGGGCAATTCGCTAGTCATATATATAGTTGTGGTAATTACGAATGTTGGTCACACAATGTTAAAAGTTACGGGGCTGCAATGAGCAAGACTTTGAAATAGGCTTGACATGAGCGCCAAAGGCGCTCATGTCTATGCCCGCGATCAGCGCCGAAGGCCGTAAGACTTTGGCGAGCAAGACTTTAAAAAGTATCTGGCTTTAACGAGCCAATATTTTTTTCAACCCCGTAACTCGGAAGCCGTTGAAAGACTGCCAAAAGGCACCAATTAAATACAAAAATGAATTACAACCTCACACACAGCACAGGGGGAGAGGCAGGGAGCCTGTGAGTGAGGTTGCAAGCTAATTTGAGGCTTAATTGGCTTTTTTTGGCGATTGAAATCGGCTAAGCGAGGAAAAAAATGGCGGCGGTAAAGACATAAATATTTTCTAAAAGACTCCAAACTAGGCTAAAGCACGTAACACTTAGCCAATCAACGCAAGGACTGCAAGACTTACAAAATAAAAGCAACGGTGCTCATCACGAGGCACACAAGACTTTAGCAGAGAGAGAGAGAAGAAAGACACAGGGAGGGAAAGGGGGCAGAGGCTGAAAAAAGACACAGGGGAGGAAAATAAGGGAAAAAAGAACACAGGGCAGGGAGAGGGTTGGGGGGAGAGAGGGGGAAACATACACATAGAAGGGAGAGGGGGGAAACAGTGTGAGGCATGAAAGTGGCGGGTTGGACGAGCCCCGTAAAGTAGACGGTGGGAGATGCTCTCAATTAGCGTCAAAGGCGTCATCGCGAGGCCTGCAACTTAGAGGGGGGAGACACTTGCATTGTGTGGCAAACAGCATTGTCAGCCTTCAAATTTTATTGCTGTCATTTTTGATGGGCAAGTCTCTAGTGGACATATAATGTTTGTATAAGGTCACAAAAAAATACAAATGTGTATTTGGAAACTGTTATGTGCAGTTATGATGCAGTGGAAACTACTACTTTTGTTCCTGCTGATTTGCTCCTATACATCTGCTTCAGTTCAAATTTGCCAATCCTTATTGCCAATGCTTTCAAAATAAAAAAAGAGAGCCAGTGCATGACCACAATAGATAAATAGATGGATACAATTAACTATTTTATGTATGTATAAAAATAGTTAATAATTGGAAGGCATTTCAAGAGTTGGAAATATAACAATAAAATATGTTTTAATAGAAAAAATGTGTATGAATTTTTACTACTGTTCACTTGAAAGTCTTTCAGTGATCATTATGTACGCTCTAATACTCCTTTCTACAATTATGCACATTGTCAGGCAGAGGCGCATCTGTTCATACTCCTAATTAACATATTAATTAGTGATTCTTCTTTTTTTTGGGAAACTCAACTTTCTTTTGTTAATAATAAAAACCAAGCTGAAATTAAAAAGTACTGTAGGTAAAAATGTCCTTTTCTTCTCCATGAATGGCTCTCTATTCAGACTGCTGTGGAGCTGCCTCTCTCATGCTTGGAATTGTCTCAGCTTCATTCAGATAAAACTAATGAGATTTTACTAAGAAAGTGTAAACAAGATAAAAGTATGGTGAATGGATGTTGTTCTATTTACATATTGTTTTATTTAAATGTTAATTAGAATATTTGGCCTTCATATGGCTGGTGATATCAGAACAGCAGTGGAGGAAGCAGGATCCTCAGCAATTCTGTCTAGATCAAAAAGGTCTATATATTATAGTGTGGTACCAATACAGTGTGAAGCAACACTCTCAAGATCTTGGCCATGTCAGAGGTCTACTACCTTAATGGGCCCCTAGAACTGAATTTCAATATGCACTGATACTCTGAAAAATAACTCCTTTCCTTATGACATATCCTGAAATGTTTAAATTTAGCTACGGTTCCATATTGTTGTTTTTTGTTCTTTGTTTTTTTTTTTTTTTTTTCTCTTTTCTTTTTTTTTTCTGTTTGTTTGAATGTGTATAAATATTGATGTTTTGATACTTGGATTTTAATGTTTGTAAACTTTGTAATAAATAAAAATAAAAAATAAAAAAATAAAATAAATAATGGGCCCAGCAAGGATGAGGAACATGAACATGCGCATGGGTCATATATAAAAATGAAATAAATACAATGTGTGGGTGCCAGTTCTCGGGGTTGAAACGCCTCTACAAACTGCATCTGGGGCAGTAGTTGTTTTTTCTTTTGTGAGGCATAAGGGGGAAGAAATGCAGCCAAGAGCCCTGGAGCATGCATGCTGCAAGGGCACAAATGCTGTGACTTTACATGACTGCTTCCATTAAAGAACTGGGGCTGTAATGTCTCCTAAACATCTATATACATATAATATATATATATATATATATATATATATATATATATATATATATATATATATATACACATTTTTATGAGTTGAGATAGTTCACAGTGAACTGCGTGAATACGCTGTGGAAAGAAGTGATAAAATTAAATATAAACAACAGTGTTTAAATCCAATACGTGAGCACAAATAATTATTGCCTTTTGTGCATTTTGCAATTGCACTACATAATTTAAACCCAATGGGTATTCTAATGACTCTATATAATGTGTTAGCAAGTCCACATATATAACGTTTTGACAAATCCTCATATAATGCAGAAATCTGCTAATCATCAGGTTTGTGTAGTTTATATTAATGAAAAAACACTGAGTTATATATAGGTTAAAAAGCAACAATGTTAAAAACAAAGCAACAGAATACTGAGGTATCTACCAGAAAAAAACATTATATTAGATCAATAGAGGAAATACAATAAATGTGTATTACACAAAAAAGCATCAAAAGCATAAAAATATATATAGGGCGTATAATCCTTATAGAAAATACAGGACTTTTTGCTTGTCCTATTATAATTTGCTATTTCATTATCGCAGATACTTGCGGTTCACTTGGCCCCTTTTACGATGCAGCTTGATGCTAAGGAAAATGAAAATAAATTCCTCTGTGCATTGATCCTCTGGTTAGATGACCATCAGTAGTTCCTGACGGTCCCGTTTCGCCCATTCACTGGGCTTACTCAATTACTAATTATTTGTGCTCAAGTATTGGATTTAAACACTTTTGTTTATATTTAATTTATCACTTCTTTCCACGGCATATTTTTTGATTTTTAAACAGCTAAAAATAAAGTGTTCCTAAAATAAATAAACTTTTAGACATTGAGGTGTTAAGCACCAGGAATCTCCCGTAAAGTCGAGACCCAGTTTGTTTTATAGAACTTACCTTTTTTTGCTACTAGAATTCTGTATGTTAGAGGAGGCAGGTGATGTCAGCTGCGGAAATATACAATTTCCTATTTGTAGCTAGTTTAGTTGTCTTGTGATTCTTACATGCCATGCGTAAGCATCAGTATTATGTCAGTGATCAAACTGGAAAACATTTTGTTTACAATGACAGCTTCCTGTTTCCCCAATTAGGGAGAAGTAGCCGGCAAATACACTCAACATGCTCCATAAGTTTAATACATATTTACACTTCTCCCTTTTTACATAATATGTACACTATAAGGCACATTATCTGATTCTGACACATCATTGTTACATCATTATGAAGTATGGTCAGTTATGATGGGTTGCTAACAACAGAATCAGAACACGAGAAGTAAGGTGAAGGCCAAACATTCTGCTCAAGCTGATCCATAAGGTTTTCATGGCAAAGATACTGAGGTGTGTTGCCAGTTCCTTCTCCAGTGGACCGCAATTTGTCTGATCGCTCTGCTATGACCTGTCCATCTTGAGTGACCCTACACAGCATAGCTCATAGCTTCATTGAAGTACACAAGCCCCTTAACCATGACAAGGTAGCGTTCCAGAAGAGGAGTCAAGTAATACAGGTAGACATATACGATAAATCTTAAAAATGTTTTGTGTTGCCTCTGATTGCTGTCAGTTATAGTGTTGTTTTCACCTAATTACTATGCATATAGAGCAGGGGTGGGCAAGTTCGGTCCTGAGTGGCCACACACAGGCCTGGATTTGACGATATCCCTGCTGCGCACAGGTATGTCAATCACTTTTTCAGTCATCCTGATTGACTCATCTGTGCACAGAAATGATATCTTCAAATCCAGGCTTGTGTGTGGCCCTCCAAGATCGAACTTGCCCACTCCTGATATAGAGCGATGGCACAGTGGCTAAAGCTACTACATTTATTATAGAAAGTGTTGAGCTTGAATCCCACCAATTCCTTTTTAAAGTAATACTTTCATTTAGGTGACAGGATAAATTGAAATATATAGATAGATAGTAATTAGTAATTATGTTAAAATAATTATTTTAAGTAAATTTTAAGGTAAAAAAACAATGCAGGGTGTGGGATTTCAACTCACATCCTAATTTAAAGAAATGTGAACAAAATAATATTGGTGCTAAATGTATTTTGAAATGAGTAAAGAGATGTGACAAACTCCACATACAGCAATGTTTCTCGTAATAACAAATATTCTATTTTTAAACAGAATAAAACATATTCACGGATCTGATTGCTGTCTGCAATTTATGCAAGTTGGTACACTTAGTGAGGGATTAATCGTGAGAGGCTTCATACATAGTAAGCTTGATGAAAGCCCTGCAGTAAACACATTGCTTGGATCCTTCAGTCATGCTGTCGTTCTGTACAGCTCTTGATTCAACTCTTCAGATATCAATTCTGTATTCATATCTGGCACATGAAAAATTTAGCATGTTTTGGACGTCAATGACTCTAAAGAAGTATTTCTGAGAGAAATGATAAAAGGATTTGCATTTTTAAATAGAATTAACAATGAGGGAAGAGGTGGTTGTGTAGATTTTTGTTAATTAATTATTGTCACATTTTTAGATACTAACAACTATCTAATGTATATTGTATAAATTATTTTATGACTTCTTTTGGAAACTTTTTGGTCTCGGCTCCTCTTTCCATAGAAGACAATTTTTGGGAGGAATAAAGAGGTTGGGATGTAGTTATTTTATGTGGATGCAGAGCCATGATATTGTGAGCATATCTATAAGCACATTTTTTTGTGTATAGATTTTTTTATGTATATGCTCAATATATCAGAGATCTGCTTGATGTAACCTGGTGCCATGTGAAAATATGTTACCCTAGGCTGGGGCATTTTTGGCCACTGTTTGCATCCACAAAACATAACTGCATTTTCTGATCCGAATCACCCAAAAATGTTTGCCTCCCAGACTTACTCCATAAATTTTTTTCTGTGATTTATCTTCTCCATCTTATTCTATGTCTCTTGCTACCCACATTATCCTACTTTGCAAATACTAAACATTAGCAAAATAAATGAAAAGCTCAATTTATATCCCATAGGATTGTTTTGCGTTGGCTATTTCTTGTGCAATTAATTTAATATCACATATATACTTGTGAGCATACGAGCCGTTAAAAGGGCCTCTCAAACATTACAGAATGATGATTGGACCGAGTTTGTGTTTTAGCATAAGGGATTATGATATTAAGGTGAGGCAGTGGAAGGAGGGGCTACATTTGGATAAAAAGGAGAGTAGCTAAGTGGAGGAATGAGTGAAAGAGTGTAAAGAACCTGGGAAGAAGGTCACCAAACATATCAAAGGCTCATGGAAAGCATTTTTTCTTTGTTGTGTCTGAAAGGGATAATTTCATAATATTTACAATGTGTTGTTTTTTATTATAAAAAAAAAAGCCCTAGAGTAGAATAAATGATTTGTTTGCAAGTTTTCAATCTTGTATGGTGTTTTTGGGAAAGTACTATGTATGTTTGATTTTAAGCTCAAAGACAGGGCCCTCTATTCTTCTGCAATGTGTTAAAATTGTCATTGACTTGTCCTTAGCCCATGTATAGAGCTACAGAATATGTTGGATAATAATAATAATAATAATAATAATAATAATAATATAACATATTCAATTTCCTGTTAGTTTCAAGAAAGTTTAAATCAGTTTTACTTAAAAAGCATTTCTAGGTTCCCTGGATTATGAATGCATGAAAAATAAACATTTAAAAACTTAACTTGAAGTTAGCAAAATGTCTTTTAATTTCTGCCAGTTAATACCCCCTTGAAACTCTGGCTAAATAAGCTTAAAATTCATAACTTGTTTTGGCCAATCAGGAGCAAGCAGAGACAGCTGCAACATTTGTAGCAAAGTCTGGGAATCCTGTCTGTGCTGCAAAGCATATTGAGATTTGTAGTCTGACACATATCCATGTTAGAAGGTGCTATGTATTTGTCATATAAGAGTCTCTCTCTGCAGCATATTCCACACTTGATTACAACTCCAGCTGCTAGTTCATTCTGTGTATCAACTACTGCTGCTATAGGCTAGTACATTTCGGTGATGTAAGCACTCTGGGGGTACACTGAACTTTTCAGTATAATACATATTTTTCTGCTAAGTGGCTGTTTGTTAGGGAACATTTAAAACCCAGGAAACTTCTATATACCGTAAACATATATTCATGCAAAAGGCTAGTTTTGTAATGTTTAAAACATGCCATTTTAAATGCATGATAGGAAAATTGTGCATTCTGTGCCTTTTTATGTCTGTTCATATTTTGTATTCTGTCACAGAGATTTGAGGTCAATGGGTTATGGTTATACAAAATGATTCATTTGTTGATTTACTAATTAATCAGCAATACAATCAGTATTTTAAGAAAAAAAATATTCAGCGTTGCTTCTAAATCTTACATTTCAACTTTAGTATTGCAACCTTAGGCACATCTGCTATTCTTTGCTCCCTATTAGCTGCTCAGAGGGTGGAAGACTGTCTTAGTAGGAGTCTTTCTCTGGCTCTTTACCTGTGACCATTGCTGGGATTACTCCTAGGGTTAGAGATAAACAGGTCCTTTTGATTCTGCAATGCAAAAGTTCAAATGTCAGTTTTAAAAACTATTTTTTTTTCTTCAAATACTTATTTGTCAAGTATGAAATAAACACATGAAAAATCTACTGCTGCAGTTTTCATTAAATAAATGTTATGGACATTTAACCAACTGGGGATGTTATATTAGATAAAGGATATTTTGTGTAACCATATTTTTTTATGGTTGCAGACTGGATTGTGCAAAGGGTATCACATTCGGCTAATCATGATTACTCAGTAGAAATATAGTCCCTAGAAATAGTTTTGAATGTTGGCATCAATGCTATTGCAGTTTGTAAAAAATCAGACCAGAAAATGTGATGAGCACAGTTGGTTGCATTCATTAAAATGATTGTCTTCTCTTCTATCCCCTTTATAATAGCCTGGGAATGTCTATTTTTTTACACAGAGCTATTGCCAACTACATACCCAAATAACATTGCCATAAAGAACATATGTTGCTAAATTATACTGCTTTTTTGAATGATCATCAATTACCAGACCGTAGTGTTTAAAAGAAGCTTGCAAATTAACAACTACTTGTCTCGTAGATAATAAATCCTCCCCTCGTTGTACTATTGTAAAGTTTGGATCCGTTTCAGAAGCCTCGTTTTTCCTTATACATCATGCTTTATCCAAGAAGATTAACTTTCATGTAGCATCTGTTTTCCAGTGCTTTTGATAAGACGCGCAGCTGCGATCACTGAACTTTTTAAAATTATGCCGTGAAAGGAGTTGATGCATTTCATCATCAGAGACTCTAACAAAGCATTAGATTTAACTGAGTGCTGTCCTATCTCAAGCAGCAGGTAAATAGTTACTGTAGTGTAGTATTCATAACGACAAGTATCTGAAAGAGTTACTGTAGTCTAGCATTGATAAAGACAAGTATCTGAAAGCAGGTAAAGAGTTACTGTAGTCTAGCATTGATAAAGACAAGTATCTGAAAGCAGGTAAAGAGTTACTGTAGTCTAGCATTGATAAAGACAAGTATATGAAAGCAGGTAAAGAGTTACTGTAGTCTAGCATTGATAAAGACAAGTATATGAAAGCAGGTAAAGAGTTACTGTAGTCTAGTATTGATAAAGACAAGAATCTGAAAGCAGGTAAAGAGTTACTGTAGTATAGTATTGATAAAGACAAGTATCTGAAAGCAGGTAAAGAGTTACTGTAGTATAGTATTGATAAAGATAAGTATCTGAAAGCAGGTAAAGAGTTACTGTAGTCTAGTATTGATAAAGACAAGTTTCTGAAAGCAGGTAAAGAGTTACTGTAGTCTAGTATTGATAAAGACAAGTATCTGAAAGCAGGTAAAGAGTAACTGTAGTATAGTATTGATAAAGACAAGTATCTGAAAGCAGGTAAAGAGTTACTGTAGTATAGTATTGATAAAGATAAGTATCTGAAAGCAGGTAAAGAGTTACTGTAGTATAGTATTGATAAAGATAAGTATCTGAAAGCAGGTAAAGAGTTACTGTAGTCTAGTATTGATAAAGACAAGTATCTGAAAGCAGGTAAAGAGTAACTGTAGTCTAGTATTGATAAAGACAAGTATCTGAAAGCAGGTAAAGAGTTACTGTAGTCTAGTATTGATAAAGACAAGTATCTGAAAGCAGGTAAAGAGTAACTGTAGTCTAGTATTGATAAAGACAAGTATCTGAAAGCAGGTAAAGAGTAACTGTAGTCTAGTATTGATAAAGACAAGTATCTGAAAGCAGGTAAAGAGTTACTGTAGTCTAGTATTGATAAAGACAAGTATCTGAAAGCAGGTAAAGAGTTACTGTAGTCTAGTATTGATAAAGACAAGTATCTGAAAGCAGGTAAAGAGTTACTGTAGTCTAGCATTGATAAAGACAAGTATATGAAAGCAGGTAAAGAGTTACTGTAGTCTAGCATTGATAAAGACAAGTATATGAAAGCAGGTAAAGAGTTACTGTAGTCTAGTATTGATAAAGACAAGTTTCTGAAAGCAGGTAAAGAGTTACTGTAGTCTAGCATTGATAAAGACAAGTATCTGAAAGCAGGTAAAGAGTTACTGTAGTCTAGCATTGATAAAGACAAGTATCTGAAAGCAGGTAAAGAGTTACTGTAGTCTAGCATTGATAAAGACAAGTATATGAAAGCAGGTAAAGAGTTACTGTAGTCTAGTATTGATAAAGACAAGAATCTGAAAGCAGGTAAAGAGTTACTGTAGTCTAGTATTGATAAAGACAAGTTTCTGAAAGCAGGTAAAGAGTTACTGTAGTCTAGTATTGATAAAGACAAGTATCTGAAAGCAGGTAAAGAGTAACTGTAGTATAGTATTGATAAAGACAAGTATCTGAAAGCAGGTAAAGAGTTACTGTAGTATAGTATTGATAAAGATAAGTATCTGAAAGCAGGTAAAGAGTTACTGTAGTCTAGTATTGATAAAGACAAGTATCTGAAAGCAGTTAAAGAGTAACTGTAGTCTAGTATTGATAAAGACAAGTATCTGAAAGCAGGTAAAGAGTTACTGTAGTCTAGTATTGATAAAGACAAGTATCTGAAAGCAGGTAAAGAGTTACTGTAGTCTAGTATTGATAAAGACAAGTATCTGAAAGCAGGTAAAGAGTTACTGTAGTCTAGCATTGATAAAGACAAGTATATGAAAGCAGGTAAAGAGTTACTGTAGTCTAGCATTGATAAAGACAAGTATATGAAAGCAGGTAAAGAGTTACTGTAGTCTAGTATTGATAAAGACAAGAATCTGAAAGCAGGTAAAGAGTTACTGTAGTCTAGTATTGATAAAGACAAGTTTCTGAAAGCAGGTAAAGAGTTACTGTAGTCTAGTATTGATAAAGACAAGTATCTGAAAGCAGGTAAAGAGTAACTGTAGTATAGTATTGATAAAGACAAGTATCTGAAAGCAGGTAAAGAGTTACTGTAGTATAGTATTGATAAAGATAAGTATCTGAAAGCAGGTAAAGAGTTACTGTAGTCTAGTATTGATAAAGACAAGTATCTGAAAGCAGATAAAGAGTAACTGTAGTCTAGTATTGATAAAGACAAGTATCTGAAAGCAGGTAAAGAGTTACTGTAGTCTAGTATTGATAAAGACAAGTATCTGAAAGCAGGTAAAGAGTAACTGTAGTCTAGTATTGATAAAGACAAGTATCTGAAAGCAGGTAAAGAGTAACTGTAGTCTAGTATTGATAAAGACAAGTATCTGAAAGCAGGTAAAGAGTTACTGTAGTCTAGTATTGATAAAGACAAGTATCTGAAAGCAGGTAAAGAGTAACTGTAGTCTAGTATTGATAAAGACAAGTATCTGAAAGCAGGTAAAGAGTTACTGTAGTCTAGTATTGATAAAGACAAGTATCTGAAAGCAGGTAAAGGGTAACTGTAGTCTAGTATTGATAAAGACAAGTATCTGAAAGCAGGTAAAGAGTTACTGTAGTCTAGCATTGATAAAGACAAGTATATGAAAGCAGGTAAAGAGTTACTGTAGTCTAGCATTGATAAAGACAAGTATCTGAAAGCAGGTAAAGAGTAACTGTAGTCTAGTATTGATAAAGACAAGTATCTGAAAGCAGGTAAAGAGTTACTGTAGTCTAGTATTGATAAAGACAAGTATCTGAAAGCAGGTAAAGAGTTACTGTAGTCTAGTATTGATAAAGACAAGTATCTGCAAGTAGGTAAAGAGTTACTGTAGTCTAGTATTGATAAAGACAAGTATCTGCAAGCTGCTAAAGAGTAACTGTAGTCTAGTATTGATAAAGACAAGTATCTGCAAACAGATAAAGAGTTACTGTAGTCTAGTATTGATAAAGACAAGTATCTGAAAGCAGGTAAAGAGTTACTGTAGTCTAGCATTGATAAAGACAAGTATCTGAAAGCAGGTAAAGAGTAACTGTAGTCTAGTATTGATAAAGACAAGTATCTGAAAGCAGGTAAAGAGTAACTGTAGTCTAGTATTGATAAAGACAAGTATCTGAAAGCAGGTAAAGAGTTACTGTAGTCTAGCATTGATAAAGACAAGTATCTGAAAGCAGGTAAAGAGTTACTGTAGTCTAGTATTGATAAAGACAAGTATCTGAAAGCAGGTAAAGAGTTACTGTAGTCTAGTATTGATAAAGACAAGTATCTGCAAGTAGGTAAAGAGTTACTGTAGTCTAGTATTGATAAAGACAAGTATCTGCAAGCTGCTAAAGAGTAACTGTAGTCTAGTATTGATAAAGACAAGTATCTGCAAACAGATAAAGAGTTACTGTAGTCTAGTATTGATAAAGACAAGTATCTGAAAGCAGGTAAAGAGTTACTGTAGTCTAGCATTGATAAAGAAAAGTATCTGAAAGCAGGTAAAGAGTTACTGTAGTCTAGTATTGATAAAGACAAGTATCTGAAAGCAGGTAAAGGGTTACTGTAGTCTAGCATTGATAAAGACAAGTATATGAATAAATAAGGCTTAAAAAAAGATAGATAGATAGATAGAAAGAAAGAAAAGTAAGTATAGATTTGTATTTTTGTAGGAGTAGTGCTGTAATTCATTCATACTACATGTAGAATATGTAACATAATGGATTCAATATTTTGATATCATGGCTTCCTAGTGCCGATCACAGTGGGGTACTCAGATTCCCCAGAGTCTCGCTAGGTTGTTTCCAATCCTTTCTCGAGTATTCTGGATTTGTTCATCACCCAGACTTGTAATATGTATCTCTACCACTGAGCGTCAAGTTTAGAGACCTTCAAGTTAGACCTTTCTCGCACGGCTACTGATTTTTTTAAGGTACTTCTAAGTTGTAAATTCCAGCTGTGAACCCCTATGTTGTCTGTATATATGTCTGTCCATAAACACACATATATTATTATTTGTTCATCACCCAGATTCATGATATGTATCTTTACCCCTGATCCTCAAGATTAGAGACATTCATGTTAGACCTTTTGTGCACTGCTGCTGATTTTTTAAGGTACTTCTAAGTCATAAATTCCAGTTGTGGATCACTATGTTGTCTGTATATGTCTGTCCATACACATATATTATTTTTATTTCCTTTACTTGTAACATGCCACCATATTCCATAGCGTTAATATATGTATGTACCTGACTGTACAGGTCAAAAGTGGAGTTGCAGTAGTGGAATGCATATGAGGTTGAAGTTTAGGGAGAGTCTCAGTTTGGTTTCAAATAAACATATGATTTGTTTGTCACAAACAATAATCAGCAGTGAGGGCATCTATCGGCCTCTCTATCTTTTGAGTCACTTAGATTCAATTGGCCTGTGTGCCTATGCTTACATCGGCCAGTGTGCCTATGCTCTTTGTTAATGGGATCACATGAAGAATTACTTCCTCTCAGAATCAGAGTTACAAACACTCAAAGAATAAATCCAGGAAAGCCTGGAGAAGGGCTTCATTCATCGCTCAACATCCCAAGCAGGGGATACTATATTACTGGTGAAGAAAAGTGATGGCATCTTGTACCCATGTATTGATTATGAGCTGAAGGCACTAACAGTCACGAACCGCAATCTGCTTCCTTGAATGCTGCAGCTATTTGCCCCTCTTCGAGAAGTCAACGTTTTATCAAGATCAGACCTACGTATAATCTTGTACATAAGGCGAAAGGAAGGCCTATCTCACCTGCTACTGGTATTTGAATACTCAGGATATGCCCAAGCCACTTTCCATATGAGAGGATGATCTAGACCCCATCCTTCCGACACATACCCCCTGATGAAATCAGAAAAGTTACATGTTTTGGTAGGGCAGCTATTTAAAAGCTTTAATGAAAAGAAGAAAGAAAAAAAAACGTATTCATTTTTCTTCATGTTTGGCTTATGTCCTAGAAAAAGCTAATGATACCCCACTACCTGGGGTAGATCATACATATTGACTGACAGGTAAAGATTGCAAGATTTTATGCATTTTTTTTTTTTTGAAAGATGCATGTATTAGAGTACTTTATTTCTGTTAGTTTTAGATTATACTTTTCTTGTAAGCTTTGCAATATTATTTTAACCTATTTACGTCCATTGTTGTTGTTGTTTAGTTGTTCAGTTGTGTCTGACTATGTGACCCTATGAACCTCAGCACGCCAGTTGCATCTTTCATTATGTTTCTGGTCGTGCTTATCCATAAGGTTTTCTTGGCAAAGATACTGGAGTGGGATGTCAGTTCCTTCTCCAGCAGACCACAATTTGTCTGACCTCTGCTATGACTTACCCATCTTGGGTGACACTACATGGTATACCTCACAGCTTCATTTAAGTACATAAGCCTCTTCACCACAACAAGGTAGCGATCCAGTAGGGGTTACTACCATAAGTTCCAACTATAAATAGATTATTTAATCCATGCAATTAAATAAAAAATTGGTGCATAGCACATATCATCTACTTGTTAAAATTGAATATCACAAGTTGATAGTATATTAACATAGCCAGCTGGTCCCTGGCATCAAAAAAAGTCAAAGCCCTCTGTAGAGGTATAAAAAGCATTGATATAGTATGATTATGAAATTGCAACCATACATAAGAACAATTTTCACTATATAGTTGAAATTACTTTGCATACACACAAAAAAAAAATCAATATTACATACTTCGAAGAGAGTCTGAATGCATTTTTGTACAGACATAACTTGAGTAATTTACAATAAAATAGCCATACCACCGTACAATCAAATGCCTCACTTACAAATAATAGTGGTTTGAACCTCTTTACAAAAATATGGTCTTATAAAAAAGGGCCAGTGTTGCTACAGCAGATAAGTCAGGAATACTGTGAGGAACTTAGTAACCTACGACGTGGGTGCTCAAATGTTCCTTGTAAATTCACAATAGGAAATAGTTTAGATAAAAGGCTTTTAGAAAACCACAGTGTTATAATGATTATTATTATCTTTTGTGTTTATATTCAGTGTCTGCTGGCAGTCGCAACATGACTCTTATTCAATCTTCACTCTAGTCCTCATTAACAGGACATTGCAGCACCAAATTTTCTATCATTTTTTTTATCCTCACACATTATATTAAGATAATTAACACTAAAGGAACAGTGAAATATATTTTTTCATATTCCCTAGACCAATTAGTGAATTGAAACAAAACTTGGATGAAGGGTTATGTGGTGTCCCAGTAAGGACTTATCTTTGTTAGTTTAGATCAGGGATCAGTCACCTAAACCTATAGTTTATTGACATAAAATGACTGACCCATGGTATCATAACCCCTCCTACCCCATACTCCTAACATTAACCCCATAACTTCATTTTTTCCATCCTTTTCCTAACCCGGTTAAAGACCCACTAACTTAAAATTCGTTCTGCCGTGGGTTAATGGAAGCTGCACCATAAGTGATACAAATATCGAATCAGGGCTCCTAATTAAGGATGGCCTCTCAAATGACTATTAAAGCCAAGAAGGCTTTTTTAGTTCATAGCCACAAGAAAATGAAGATCCGGGACATCCCTACCTTCAGGAGGCCTTAAACATTGAGGCTGAGGAGACAACCCAAATACCCAAGGAACAGTGCTCCCACAAGGAACAAACTTGAATATTATGCCATCATTAAGTTCCGTCTGACAACTGAGTCAGCCATGAAGAAATTTGAGGACAACTATAATAAAGAGCTGTAATAAAGGTTATTTAATCAAATCTGGATATAATATAGGTGGAATGATAGGACTGTAGGGATAAGTGAAGTGTGTCTTGGTCAGTTGAGGTGAGGGGCAAGGAATGGGGATGTGTTAAAATTGATGATATATGTTGTGAAGGTTAGATGAAGTGGGGTAGTGGTGCAAGTGCAGGGATCATAGGGTAAGCTATACATTAAAATTATTTTTTCATAAGATTATAATTACTTTATATATATATATATATATATATATATATATATATATATATATATATATATATATGATATAAAAAGTCTACACACCCCTGTTAAAATGTCAGTTTTCTGTGCTGTAAAAAAATGGGACTAAGATAAATCATTTCAGAGCTTTTTCCACCTTCAATGTGACCTACAAATTGTACAACTCAATTGAAAAACAAACTGAAATCTTTTAGGTAGAGGGAAGAAAACATATAAAAATAAAATAATATGGTTGCATAAGTATGCACACCCTTAAACTAATACTTTGTTGAAGCACCTTTTGATTTTATTACAGCACTCAGTCTTTTTGGGTATGAGTCTATTAGCATGGCACATTTGTATTTGGCAAGATTTGCCTACTCTTCTTGGCAAAAACACTCCAAATCTGTCAGATTGCGAGGGCATCTCCTGTGCACAGCCCTCTTCAGATCACTCCACAGATTTTCAATCGGATTCAGGTCTGGGCTCTGGCTGGGCCATTCCAAAACTTTAATCTTCTTCTGGTGAAGCCATTCCTTTGTTGATTTGGATGTATGCTTTGGGTTGTTGTCATGCTGAAAGATGAAGTTCTTCTTTATGTTCAGCTTTCTAGCAGAAGCCTGAAGGTTTTGTGCCAATATTGACTGGTATTTGGAACTGTTCATAATTCCCTCTATCTTAACTAAGGCCCCAGTTCCAGCTGAAGAAAAACAGCCCAAAGCATGATGCTGCCACCACCATGCTTCACCGTGGGTATGGTGTTCTTTTGGTGATGTGCAGTGTTTTTTTTGCGCCAAACATATCTTTTGGAATTACGGCCAAAAAGTTCAACCTTGGTTTCATCAGACCATAACACCTTTTCCCACATGCTTTTGGGAGACTTCAGATGTGTTTTTGCAAAATGTAGCCTGGCTTGGATGTTTTTCTTCGTAAGAAAAGGCTTTCTTCTTGCCACTCTACCCCATAGCCCAGACATATGAAGAATACGGGAGATTGTTGTCACATGTACCACACAGCCAGTACTTGCCAGATATTCCTGCAGCTCCTTTAATGTTGCTGTAGGCCTCTTGGTAGCCTCCCAGACCAGTTTTCTTCTTGTCTTTTCATCAATTTTGGAGGGAGCTCCAGTTCTTGGTAATGTCACTGTTGTGCCATATTTTCTCCACTTGATGATGACTGTCTTCACTGTGTTCCATGGTATATCTAATGCCTTGGAAATTCTTTTGTACCCTTCTCCTAACTGATACCTTTTAACAATGAGATCCCTCTAATGCTTTGGAAGCTCTCTGTGGACCATGGCTTTTGCTGTGGGATGCGACTAAGAAAATGTCAGGAAAGACCAACTAGAGCAGCTGAACTTTATTTGGAGTTAATCAGAGGCACTTTAAATGGTGGCAGGTGTATGCTGACTCCTATTTAACACGATTTGGAATGTAATTGCTTAATTCTGAACACAGTTACATCCCCAGTTATAAGAGGGTGTGCCGACTTATGCAACCACATTTTATTTTTATTTTTTATTTTTCTTCCCTCCACCTAAAAGATTTCAGTTTGTTTTTCAATTGAGTTGTACCGTTCATAGGTCACATTAAAAGGTGGAAAAAGTTCTGAAATTATTTATCTTTGTCTCATTTTTTTACAGCACAGAAACCTGACATTTTAACAGGGGTGTGTAGACTTTTTATATCCACTGTATATATATATATACTAGCGAATTGCCCGTCAAAAAATGACGGCAATGAAATTGTAAGGTAGCTAAATTATTAAATGAATATAGTGTACCTATTTTGAAGCATTGTGATGAAGAGCTGGCAATCTGTGTTGATGTTGCTGCAGCATTAGTGGTGTGGAGCTGCTGTATAAGCATGCTGAATGTGTGCAGTGTAACACTGTGCGTGCGCGAGACCAAACCGTTAGCGTAGTCGTGTACTTCCGCATTGGTGTAAAATGGCGAGTAATGTGTGGTATAGGTCTGTATCGGAATATCCGTAGGTGTTTTGTGGTGTTTTGCGAGTTTAGAGTGCTGTAGCCTCGTTTTCGTTTTGTTCGGCGGCCATTTTTTCTCTCGCTTAGATTTTTTTTTAGTCTCTAAACTGTTTTATTTCGAGTAAAATCGAGGTGTAAGTTGCATTTTTGAGGTCCTGGGTGCTCCCTCTTGGTGTAGGTAAGTTTTTTATGTATGTGCTGTGTGTATGTATTGTGTTTTAAATGTTTGTATGTCGGCGTGTTGCGTCCGATGTTTGCGAGGTCGTAATGTGTGGTAACGTGTTTCGTACGTTGTTTGCGTTCCTCGTAAAATTTAGCGAGTGTCGTAATTTGTGTGTCGTGTTTTTTGAGTAGCGACGTGAATTTTGCGAGGGTTTGAGGCCCTTGCCCAGTGACCTCGCCAGCAACTGAGTCCCTCGCTTGGCGAGGGGCCTCAGTTGCTGGCATGGAGCGCCTTCGGCGCTCCATGCCAGCAACTGAGGCCCTTGCCCAGTGACCTCGCCAGCAACTGAGGCCCTCGCTTCGCGAGGGGCCTCAGTTGCTGACATGGAGCGCCTTCGGCGCTCCATGCCAGCAACTGAGGCCCGTGCCCAGTGACCTCGCCAGCAACTGAGGCCCTCGCTTCGCGAGGGGCCTCAGTTGCTGGCATGGAGCGCCTTCGGCGCTCCATGCCAGCAACTGAGGCCCTTGCCCAGTGACCTCGCTTCGCGAGGCCCGCGGCTCGCTACGCGAGGGCCGCGGCTCGCTTTGCGAGCCCGCAAGCGTGAGCAACGACTCGTACGCTCACAACTATATATGTGATATATATATATATATATATATGTATGTATATATATATCACTCTCTCTCTATATATATATATATATATGTTCAGAAGAAATCTAAATGGTAGATGCCACAATCACAACAGCCTATACAAGATAATAAATTAGAAACTGTGAGCCTCATTTAATTACAAGGCGGCAACTCACGTTATACAAGCTGTATGTCTGCGGGCTTGAACTCAGCTACAATTACAGAGCATTTCAACTGAACCAGCCCGCAAGTTACAGGCCGAAACCGTAAACCATGCAATTGTATGTAGCATTTTAGAGCGTAAACATGATCAATGAAGCAAGGCCCTAACTACCCATTTAGAAATAACCAATAGAAAAGGAGACCATCATCGTTACGGCAGTATAAGATGGAGGTTATATGTCAAACAGTTAGCGTTTAGAGGTCCGATATACGATCAGACTTGCAAAACTGCAAATTACAAAATAATAAAAATGAATGCCAATACTGTTCTAGTCCATGTGGGTGGCCTGATATGTATTAATCGATTCCCCAGATCTATATAACCCCTGAAATGAAACATAAAAATAAATGATTTATTATTGCCGATTTGCGAACTTGGGGCTGTTGTGCAATTAATTCTAATGTCTTTCATTGCTTTCCCCATCATTTACAGTGCAGTATTGATTTTTTATTTGCATTTACAGTGCTACGGACATGTGTTTAACCCCTTTGCGGGTCCTTTCTGGTACCCGTAGGATATTCTCCTACATTTTCCATTGACGAGTGTAAAAACATTTGCGGGCTTGCGGAGCTGTTGCAATGTTATAGTGATTTTTTCACCTTAGGAAGTTGATCAAGATTTGGTAGATTCTCTAGCAGAACAATTGCCTTTGCAAGATTATTCAGTAGAAGCTATGCTTTTCTTTCTTACTTTCTAAGAACACTTACATTTCTAAGTTTAGCTCTTTAAATTAGTATTTTTATATTTAGTCCTTTAATGTTCACTTATTACAATACATATTTCTTATTTTTGTAGAAAAATAATATTCATAATGTTTTTTACATGATACAAAATGTGGTAAATTAAGGGTAATTATTCCCTGGGGGAACATTCATTCAATATCAGACCACTGTAGACTGAAAACAATGTAGGCAGACTCCCAGGGAATAATTAACAGGAAATAGTACGTGCTTGCTGGATATATCATAATGCCAGACTGAATCTGACTTTGCAAAAATTACAAACTTTTACTGTAACTTATAATATTCCTTAGATAAAGTACTTTATGTTACCTGTAATTTCAAATTATAGTTTTGGAACCCCCACTGGTTCCTTGCTGCCCCTAAGCATGGTCATTGTCCTGGACAAATATATACCATTGAATGGCTAATAGAAATGAATCCCTGGATTTGATATTGTTTCTGGGATAGTTTTCTGCCTGCTGTGAATTGTCTGTATGCCTTTTTACTGCTCTTGAGGGTTTATGCCCACAAGCACATAAATTATGCATATATATTATTGCTCATAATATTTAAATAGTAATAATTCCCTTTACAGTTTGCCACTATTACAAGGGTTAATTATATATGAGTTACTTGTTATTTTATGAATGAATAAATATATAGCCACTTTATTTACCCATTAATCAATTTCTTTTTCGAGCAGTGTTCATTTTCTTTTCTTTGAATGGAAAGCAATAGCATGCAAATTTTACTATAATAATGGGAAATGCAGTTTTGCAGCACTGTGAGGACTTCACTGCAGCTGACACTATGAAGTCAACATTTGATTTGATTTGATTTGATCCCACTACAAGCCCCATAAGCTGGAGCTCGGCAGAATTTTCAGGATTTTACTCTGAATACAGGCAATTAAATCAAAATGATTGGTACATAATGTACTGTAATTGTGAGTAAAATGATTTCCTGTGCAAACTGTTTATTGTACAAAGTGAATCCCAATGAGCTGTGCGTCACTGTCATTGAGCTATGATCGTACAGTGCTGCTCATAGGGCCTAAAATACAGAATTATATCACATTGAATCAAGGATGTTCACAAGTTGCTCTTACTTCACAGTTATCTTCACAATACGCTCTTAAAAGCATGCCCACAAAGCTATGAGTAAAGATAATAACAGAAGCCTTTATACATATAAGCATCTGTAATTATCCTGATTAAAGCAATTGGCCAGTTGCCAATACTGGTTATCACACCCTGCTCTGAAAGTTATAGTCACAGATAAATTTAGTATCAGAAAGTGCGGAACTATTCATGTAATGTTTCCTTAAATGACCACTTTAGTCTTTTTATGGAGGGCTCTCTAAATAATAGTTAGGTGGGGCTTGATCATAATAACAAGCATTTAAACTATTAATTACTATTTTTCAATCATGACCCTATATAGGCTCCAGATCTCTCTACCCTCTGAGCAATGTATTGTCTTCAGAATGGAGCTAAACTGGCATACCACAACTGCAGAGTGATAGTGGGTGGTGACTAGAAAGTGTGAGTATTGAATTTGGCGCTTCTTCCTGGGTGGCTCCACTCCAGTCACAATAATTAAGTCAGAGGGTGGTCTGAAGCTTATATAGCATGGGGATCATTAAAAAAGGAAGTAAGAGCCCGATTCAATTGAGCAATCACAAGTTACTGTAGCCCGTAAATGAGGCCGCAAGTTGATTTGCTATTCAATTGGCGTCTTTTTACGGGTTCCAAACGGGTTTCGGGTACAAGTACTAGTACTAGAGAGGACCTGCAATGGGGTTAAACACCTGTTCGTAGCACTGTAAATGCAAATAAAAAAATCAATACTGCACTGTAAATTACAAGGAAACTGACAACAGTCTCAAGCTCGTAAATCAGTTTAATTTCCGTGTCATATCAATCTCGGGAATCAATGAGTTAATACATATCAAACCACCCATATGGACTAGAACAGTATTAGTATTAATTTTACATAATTCTGTATTTTGCGGCTTTGCGAGTTCCATCACATATCGGACCCCCAAAACTAATTGATTGACATGTAACCTCTATGTTTTACTGCTGTAATAATGATGGTCTAATTTTGTATTGGCTGATTCGAAATAGGAGGTTACGGTCTTGCTTAATTGATCATGTTCCCGCCCTGAACTGCTACGAACCAGTGCATGGTTTATGGAGTCAGCTTTGGGCCAGTAACTTGCATGCTTGAGCAATTGAATAGCCCACAGCACACCCGCAGACATATGGCCTGGATCCTGTGAGTTGTGGGCTTGCAATTGAATCAGGCTCAATATGTTTAAATGCACAGTAAAATATTTGTTTTCTTATAAAGTCTTACCTGTTTATAGAGACTTATTTACCGTATTGGTCCGAATATAAGCCACACCTTTTTTTCGATTTTTGAGCTTGCGAGTTACGGGTGCGGCTTATATTCACGAACGCAAAATGACTGCCAATTTGCGCGATTGCGAGTTAAGGGTGCCGATTTTCGTGCTTGAGACTGCGGTATTGAATAGCGATTTACGGTTTTAGTGATTCTAACATCCTGTAAAGCCTCTAACCTGCAAAAAAAGCTACATTGCTAATTAGAAAGCCTGTTTCTTGCAATGGCTGATCACTTGGAGAGTCTTTTTCTCTCCAATTTTACGGGTGCGGCTTATATTTGAGTACTATCTTTTTTCTATTTTTTCCCCTTGAACGTTACGGGTGAGGCTTATATGCGGGTGCGGCTTATATTCGGACCAATACGGTATAAGTCTACTAAAGTGGTCCTGTGGAAACATTCTTCAGGCAATTTCTTTATTTATATAAATGTTTTAACTATGTTAACTTCACTTACTTTTAAGAAGTCCCCAGAGTAACAGTTTCTCACCTTCAGCAACCTCTACCTTCCCTGCTCTTTCTTCTGATAGCTACCATGTTGTATAGTTGTAACATTAAGCCAAGCAAACATTTGAGGGGCTTCACAGTATTAGTTTAGTACTGCTTCATGAAATTACACAGCATGTCACTATCTGCTTGTTAGCAGTCTGAGGCACTGGTAGTGTAAAGCCCCTTCCAGTACATGTGGCTTTATGTTACAACTGTTCAAAAACATTAATTTCTTATAGGGGAGAGCAGGAAAGTGGGGACTTCTTAAAAGTACATTTTATATCACAATTATATTAAGGGAGGGAAGTTATTTATTTAACCTAGATTAATCATCTACATAAAACTATTTTTTTTTGCCAACTCTGTCCCATTAAATACCTAACTTTCAAGTTTATCTATCACTTTTACTCAAATTTTAATAATATAATTGCCATAAAATAAAAAAAAAATTCTAAAAACGAGTATTTGAAAATACAGCAAGAAAGCAAAGACCCAGTGCTGCTCAAACTACTTTGAAAGTAAATGTGTAATAGCCCATAAGCTCTAATACAACTATTTTAACTTCCCCAAGACAGCCAAATTAGCACAAGTCTATTGGTATAAGGTTTGCAAACAGACAGACAATTTCTGTAAATTGTAAGGAACTTTAAACACCACATTATATATTTATATATTTATTTAAAAAAAAGATTCAGTTTTGCATAATCTTAAATTCAAACTAGGAACATAAACATAAAAGCTACTAGAATGTCAACAGGAAATCATTTAACGCATTTACACTCATATGTGTTTAATTAAAGACAGTTCCTACCTCACATAATTGAGAACAGTTGTAAAGCAGTTATTTACATGAGTTCAAAAAGAAGGATATTACATAGAAACAGCTATCTGTGGGAAACCCACAGAGCATCGTAAATACTTCAACAGAAGCAGCTTCCACCCCAACTATATAAACAGTCTGTAAGCTTCAGCCAACTCCCAGATACTATATAATGCGCTCCATTACTTATATAGACAATATCATGGAACAATTCTTATCAATTAGATCAGGGGTCAGCACAATTTTATAATAAGGAGCCAATCTACATGAAAACCTTAGAACAAGGAACCACAAAGGGGTGTATAAGATTTAACGTAGATACTCTTATATGAAAAAGCACATTGACACATGCTTGCAACTGTATGAATCTTTCCTTTGGTGTCTTTTAATAAATAAATGATGCAAACTAACACTGATTGCATTTCACAGCTATCAATGATCTCAATGTAGCCTGATAAATTTGGGCTTGAAAGAAGAGCCACATGTTGATCTGTACTGAGCCATATTTGGATGTAGAGCCATAAGTTGCTGACCCTGTAATTAGAAAAATTGAAAGATCCATCCAAGTTCCAAGAAATATATAGCTAAACAAATAAAAAAACAAAACAAATAAAAATCTTAAAAATGTTTTTAAAATAAATTACCTACTGTCCGGTCCTTAACAAGATACAGCAACAAATATACTTAATAGACTAGCAGTTAATATTCATGTGTGTATTATTATTTTTATTACTATGTTTCTTCCTTCTTCAACATTTTTTAGATCACTGCTAGTAGTTTGAATAACTCAACTTGATAACGGGCAAAATGTTTTTAGAAAGCAAATCCCCCCCACAACCTTTACATTATTAACTTTTTTTAATTATTCTTTATTGTGGGCTTGTGAAACCAAAATATTAGCAGCCTTATTAAATTGCGATTCAGTAAATTTAAAAGGGCTCTATTTAAGCACATAGCATATGTTTTTTACAGAAGTTTTTAGTTAGTGAACTTCTATCCAAAAGCAAGGTCTTCACTAACTAAAAACTTCTGTAAAAAAAATATACTGTGTGCTTAAATAGAGCCCTTTTAAATTTACTGAATCACAATTTAATAAGGCTGTAGATTCCACTGCAGCATATATAAATATAAAAGTTAATACTTTAAAGGCTTTATGTTTTTTTTTATATTCTTAACACATTTTTCTGTTTTGTCACCCCCCACCAGTGCAGTGGCGTGCAGTGGCCAGTAGGTGGCGTGACAGTGGCGTGGCAAGACTTGTTCAATTTGTTCTTACTTTACTATGTAAAGCTTATCATCTGCTACTATTCGGACCCTGAGCCTTAACCCTAAACCTAACCCAAAGAACAAATTGAGCAAAGTCTCAGCGCACCATTGTTGCGCTACCTACTGGTGGCAACAAAACAGGAAAGGTCGTGTCATTCTTCAAAACAGTGTTTCATATATATAGCTGTCGTAATTGCGAGTTTGTCGATAACGCCATGTTAAAAGTTATGGTCTAGAGTGCCAAAGGTGCTCATTGCGAGGACCGCGTTGAGCGCCAAAGGCGCTCATTGTGAGGCTTGCACGTTAGGGAGGGGGAGAGACTCGCAATAAGTGCCAAAGGCGCTCATCACGAGGCTCGCAAGGTAGAGGGGGAGAGCCTTGCATTGCGAGGCTTTAAATTTGTTGCCGTCATTTTTGACAGGCAAGTCACTAGTTTTAAATACAGAACTACAGTTGGTCTTTAAAGCAGATCTTTAATATTTAGTGTCACAAAGAAGCACATTTTCCACATTGCTGAAGAATTGAGTGGAGAGGTGATTAGGAAGCATGCTTACAAGTCAGATCTCTCCTTTTGCCCTGTTTGTAATGTAATTAACTTCACATTAACAGAACAGCATGCGACTCTCTGATAGATTTGTGTCACCGGGCTAAGCACAAGCTTGTGTGTGTAGATAGCTCATGATATGCTTACAATAAAAAACCTGGAGCAGAGCAGCCATATCACCTGTTGGTTTTATGGACCAGGCACATGTGTGTGCATTATAGGTATTCATAATAGCGTGTGATATGGTGGTAATAAATAAAGAGTGTGACTGTTCTCCTTTCCCTGTGCTGTAGCATTGACTGATTTATGTGTGATTGTCATGGTGCGTTATCCTGTCCATATTGTTCAAAGGAGCTGGTTAACTGCATCTGTATCCAGGCAGCCCAGCAATTGTAAGACATGCTTTCCCATCATTACAAAATACATTAACTACTTGTATAGTTATGATGGCAGACCCATGGGTCTAGGGGGTACTCATAGACACAGTCAGGTGATTGGCCCAGTTCAATTGGGAGCCATATTAAATCCCAGCCTCGTAAGTCAAACGTGTAGCACGTAAGGGCTGCGTGCTTCAAACTTGGCAGAGTTACGTTGCTACTAAATTAGAAAGGGCTAGGAGCTACGACCAAGAGAGGCTATTTCGAAAACCGGTTTGCGGCCGTCTGACTAGCGTGCTCGCACGCAAGAATTTAAGCAATCTCGTAGTTACGGGTTCAGATGAAGAGGGGAGTCAGAGGTCCTACGTGCTTCAAATCCAGTTTGCGATCGGACCCACAGGCCAGAAATAATGCAATATTAATAAAGCCATGAATATGATATTCTATTACATGCGAGTTACAATATATGTTGTAACACATTGATTGCCGGGATCGATATTACACAAAAGATAATCATAAAATAAACTATTTTTCTGGGCCAATTTGCAGGCTTGGGAATGTTGTACTATCATTTCTAAGACCTAACATCACTCCCTTATAATAAATGTACAGTAGAGTGATTTTATTTACATTAGAAGTGCTACGTATTGGACTTTACCCCCTTTGTGGGTGCTCTAGAGCGCACGTTGGATTCTGGGCTCCATTTGCGTGTTACATGCTTGCTCGCGAGTGACCACGTTGCACTTTAATAGCTGAATTGAACAATTAGCGTTTACGGGCAAGAAAGATCAAAGGATTTACGTGCGAGAAGTTCAAAGTTGTTCTCCATGTAGCCTATTCTCGGCCGTCCTGCGTTTTAACATGCAGAGTCGGATGCGAGCAACGTTACAAGGCATCTTAGCAATCAAATAGCGCTAAGATGACATATAAGAACTACGTGTTAATACGTAGCTCCAATTTAATGAGGCTGTGGTTTATGCAATAGCGTCTCTCGCTTGTAGCTCGCAGGCCTTTCTAATTTAATAGCAATGTAAATCGCCCAAATTTGAAGCACAAAGCACTTCCTACACATGAGACTTACAAAGCTGGAATTTAATATGGCTCTAAATGCCTGTATAGAACATTGTGTACATCATACGTAATGGTGGTAACTCATCTGATAGTGAATAGCTTTTCAAGAATGGGTGTCGATCTTTGGTCATTTGAGATGTTAGGAAGTATACTTCTTCTTGGGCCCAGGCACAGCGGCAGGTAATTGGCTGAAGATTAAACTCTCTGATCTAGATAATATAGCACCAGATCCATTAGGAGATAACGTGATCACTGTTCCTTGCTGGCTCAGCACCACATCCATTGTTAGCTTCTGTAGACTATTGACTCTTTGGAGATTGGTTAGTGACCAGAAGCTGACAATCTCATGAGTGGTTGGGTCACCTCGGATTCCTCCAGGCATTATGTTACATAGCAGTTGAGGTTGAAGAAAGATTTTTAGTCCATCAAGTTCAATCATTTTAAACATGAATTGTGAATTGATCCCGAGGAAGGCAAACAAGTCTCCTATTCAATGTGGAGTCCATCCTGTCATTAGTCCACACATGTGTGTTTGTGTCATTCAGTTGTGTCCAAGTCTCTGTGACCTCATGGACTCCAACACACCATGCTGATCCACTTGGTATCCATGGCAGAGATACTGGAGTGGGTTGCCAGTTCTTTCTCCAGTGGGACACAGCATACAGTGGCTGGTATTCCTAGATGGTCTCCCATCCTAAGGACTGACCAGGCCAACCCTGCATGGCTTTAGGATGGTGTGCCCTCTTGGTTCCCTGACTGGAATTGAACTCAGCTTGCAGTGGTGAAAACACTGAATCCTAACCACTGGACCATCAGGGAACCCAGATCACACATACCCAGTGGGAATCTTAAGTGTAAGCACCAATTGCATTGAAATTAACTTCCTACTATTGTGTGCCAGCACCAAACTCACACAAAGTACTTCAAACAATGGGGCGCTTGGGGACATTGTCAGAAACCTACACAAAAATTGCAAAAAGTTATTTAAATTCCAAAATAAATGCCAGATCAGTGTTTTGAAAGTGTAACATGATTAAGCATGCTCAGGGATAAGGATATAAATTACTGATATCAGTGTCTTGAATTCACTGAGGAAGAAAAGAAAAAAAGCACATCTTACTAGTCTGGTTGTCAAATGAGTAAGTGTCGAGATAAAACA
The DNA here is from genome assembly GCA_027410445.1 of Discoglossus pictus. Lineage (NCBI taxonomy): Eukaryota > Metazoa > Chordata > Amphibia > Anura > Alytidae > Discoglossus > Discoglossus pictus. The sequence goes on from CM050166.1 coordinate 343,538,260, forward strand.
GTTTTCTTAAGTTAATTCCTCTGCAGTCTCCCCAGCCTCATCTCTCTTTCTGTTTTACATAATTTACATACTCACCCGCTTGATTTATAGACACAGCTAAAGATTCTCTTCTGGGGACAAATGTTAAATTAATATTCACACTGATAGCTAAAGAGAACATGCTGCTGGCTCTGTGATATTTGCCATTTGCTATACACAGGCAAAGCTGACAGTTATTACAGAGCAAGGCAAGCCATTTTAGCACTAGGGGGGTTAATTCAGGCACATTAACTAGCATAAGAAGATTTATGGAACACATAAACTTTTCTGAGAGCTGCTATTAAGGCTTGCAGTAATGGAGCAATATACCAGTGGACGGTGATGGCTTTCCAATGCACTGTTTAAATTCACAGGGATTATAAGGGTGATTAGCTTTCATTTCCATCAAAAAGGAATTATTTGTCAGATGACAAACTTGAAACTGGTCTGACTTAGTCATTGCTGAATTTGAGCTTTCACATCAGTGTGCTTTAAAGTAACAGTAAATAGAAATAGAATACGGCACATTAAGTTTGCTGGTTATTAAAAGGATACACGGGGTCGAGCCGCTGTATTAGGCCACCGTCTACTTTTGACATCAATAGCACATATCCAATGAAATATGACACGTGTTTTGAGCTGGCATGGTGATTATATACAGTAAGGTGACATGTAGGCATTCTGCGAACATATCAACTATTGCTGTCATGGTTAAAATTAGCGATTTATCCGTCTTTGAAAAGGGAATGGTCATTGAAACAGCGCAGTTTGTGAACTGTTCGCATGCTGCTGTGGTTAAAGTGTACCGTGACTGGACAAAGGGCACCATAGCGAATAAACGGCATCAAAACTGGTATTGATGTCAGAGGTGAACATCGGCTGCAAAGGTGTGAGAGGGCCAACCGACATGCTTCAACTGAGCAAGTCACCATCCAGACAAACCAGGGGAATACCAGACGTGTGTCTAAATTTACAGTACAGTGAACCCTGTTGCGTATGGGGTTCCGAAGCAAACGGCTGGTCACTACACCAATATTGACATGGGTTCATCAGAAACAGCTTCAATTTACTCAACAGTCCCGAAATTGGACCCCTTCTGATTGGCAAAAGGGTTGCCTTCTCTGATGAGTCACATTTTCGACTCCATCGACTGGACGGCGTGTAAGGCGTGAAACCCCCTTGAACAAACACTCTGCAACCATTGTTGGAAGAACACAAACTGGTGGTGGCAGAGTTATGGTCTGGGGAATGTTTTCTTAGCATTATCTGGGCCCACTCATACCTCTGGAAGCACTCTTAACAAATTGTTTTATCTATTCATCCTTGCAGATCAAGAACACCCATACATGTTGACTGTCTTCCCTGTAGCGGATGGGATCTTCCAGCAGGAAAATGCAACATGTCATATGGCCAGAATTGTCCGGGAGTGGTTGAAGGAGCACAGAGAAGACTTCCAAGTACTTCCCTGGCCTCCAAATTCCCCGGACTTTAACCGAATTGAGCACCTGTGGGACCCCCTCAATCATAATGTTCGCCAAATGGATCCTCCACCACACACTCTTCAGCAGCTGTTGGATGCACTACAGTCTGCATGGGTCCAGATACCCTTGCCAACCTTCCAGCATCTCATTGACTCACTACCATGCCATCTAGCTGCTGTCAGCGGTAATTCAAGATATTAGTCATAATAATGTGACTCAACTGTGTATTAAACTTCATACATGTATCATATAATGAGTGCACAGAATGAGTGTAAAACACATCATGGGCCTTTAAATGTATAAATTGCATCTAGCACAATGAAAGCCATTACAGATTAAATGAAAGCCAAGGGACTCATAAAAAATATAGCAACCTTGAACTAATTGGCTAGAACAATGGCTAGTCCCTAAAGGACTCTGAGTGTTTATCAAGAATAGTTCTTTTGTATATATAGCAACATAACGTTATTAAAAAAGATAATTCTGTCGAAGCAGCATTATTTTTCTTTCACCTTCTTTCACCTCCTTCAGTTACACTATAACATCCGCCATAAAAAGAGGCACTACAGGCGGTCCCTGAGAATATCTTAAGGATGGATTTGCATGTAATTCGGATCCCTGATGATTAATAATAATAATAATAATAATGATAATAATAGTAACTATATGTGGTAATAATCATATATATAGTTGTGAGCAGTGTGGGTTGCTGCTAATGCCCTTGCAAAGCGAGGACCGTAGTTCCAGGCAAGGAGCGCTGAAGGCGCTCCTTGCGCTGGTGGAGATGAGCGCCATAGGCGCTCATCCCTACGACCCAGTACAACTTAGGCAGTGAGCGCCGAAGGTGCTCATTGCGCTGGTGGAGATGAGCGCCGTAGGTGCTCATCCCTACGACCCTGCATGACTTAGGCAGTGAGCACTGAAGGCGCTCACTGCGCTGGTGGAGATGAGCCCTGTAGGGACTACAGATCAACAGAAATCTCAATTATACAATTCACAAAGCAACACCCGTAGCAGTTTAAAAAAAAAGGCGTGGAAAAATCACTTTGCAAAGGAAAGCGGGACTTATAAAAAGAAAAATACGACCCGCGGGACTTAGGGAAAAAAAAATCTGAAGTCGAAAAAATACAAACTTAACGTGCGAACCACGCACATCCCAAAATTCCCCCACACAAATAGAACAAAAAAAAAAAAACAGACGTCTGAGACTGCACGCAAATTTCAACCGAATTGGCCGAGTTAAAATAAATGGCGGCTTAGAAAAAACTAAAGCGAGCCTACACGACCCCTAACCACGCAAAAAAACACCAGGCTCATAAGACTTTTAACCAGGAACGTACGAGGTACAAAATACACTATTAGGAAGGACGGAAAATGCTCAAGACCCGCTTAACACATACACAATCGCAGCCATTTTACAACACTAACTTGCAACTAATAACATTACCATTTTAAAATGGCGGCTTACCCGACTAAACAAGCGGTTTGGCCTCGCGCACGCAGCCTATTTACACTGCACACTTGTCACATTGCTGACACTTTCTCCTCAGATCACCAACAGTCCAAATGTACATTGTATGCTGCAGGAACATCAAAAGAGATTGTTTGCTCTTCAGGATATTGATTGCTGGATATACCAATTAGAAATAGGTAAAGTATATTAATTTATTATTTAATTAATTAATGAATTAATTAATTATTATAAAAAATATATATATATACATATAAAAAATTAAAATAGCAGAGGAGAGGCTCCCAATGAGCGCCGAAGGCGGAAGGCGCTCATCGCGGGGCTCACAATGAGCGCCGAGGGTACTCAGTGGAGTAAAACTACATGAGGGGAGAGGCTTGCAATGAGCGCCGAAGGTGCTCAGACCACCAAAAGTACACAAGGGGAGAGGCTCGCAATAAGCGCCAAAGGATACTCAGAGGACCAAAAGCCTTACATTGTGTGGCAAACAGCATTACCTTCCTTACAATTTTATGACCGTCATTTTTTGACGGGCAGTTCGCTAGTAATACATAAGTTACAGAAACTATTGTGCTCTTTCTTTTAATTCAAACAGAGCATGAAAACAAATTCATACAAAAAGCCTGTTCTTAAGTAGGGGTCATCTGTAACCCACGGACCTCCTGTATAGTGTAATAAAGACCGCAATTTATGGGGGCTGAACATATCCAAAAACTTAAGGGTTACAATTGTATGAGGTTGAATATAATGATGCTGATGTGTGTGAATGATATGGTTTAGCAATACTGTGTGGTTTGTGAGATCTCAAGGAGATCATTTCTTACAGATGCCTAGCAACATTAGTAACCATGTAAAAGCATTTGTAAAGACAATCTTAATTTTTGAAGACTCTTGCTTGGAAAGCTTAGATTATTATTATTATTATTATTATTATTAGTGTCCTTTAATTGTAACACACCCACATATTCCATATCGCTGTACAGAGGTCCTGAGAGGGCATGTTTATCTTAACTATCAGTGAAGGACGGGTGTGGGAAGAGGGAATACGTTTATTAAATCATTAGACCCTGTAGGATTTGACATATCCCTGCACATGCATTTCTTATATAATACAGTGGTTATTTAAAGTTGCAATATTCAGTGTTGACATGTTAAAGACTGACTAAGCATAATTAATCAGGAAAAAGTAATACAACTCGTTTTTAATTAGAAAAAAATACTGTAAATGTTAATGTGGATCCTGAAGGGATCCATGGTACATTGGTGGAAGTTGTGTGTGTGTGAGAGAGGTGTATATATTTCTGGGGAACTGTGGTTGCATTGAATGATGCAAGGGAGAGTGAGGTTGGGAAGGTGTGTGGTGTCAATTTCAATGGTATCCAATTACAAAACAAAGGCTCTTCTGCCTGTTCATTTCTCCTCCGCCCTTTCCTCAACCATCCAGAACACTTTAAAAAAAAAAGGTTTCCTATGATTCTTTTTATTTGATAAGGTATTGTTCCTCCTTCATGTTAAGATTGCTACTAACAAATGCACAGGAAGTCTCTTCACCTATGTGCAGACTGCAATAAGCAAACTGAAATGTTTATCTATGGTAAAAAGAGCGCACTCACCCTACACCCATGTTTTGCTGTACCTACCCTACACCCATGTTTTGCTGTACCTACCCTACACCCATGTTTTGCTGTACTCACCCTACACCCATGTTTTGCTGTACCTACCCTACACCCATGTTTTGCTGTACCTACCGTACACCCATGTTTTGCTGTAATCACCCTACACCCATGTTTTGCTGTACTCACCCTACACCCATGTTTTGCTGTACCTACCGTACACCCATGTTTTGCTGTACCTACCCTACACCCATGTTTTGCTGTAATCACCCTACACCCATGTTTTGCTGTACTCACCCTACACCCATGTTTTGCTGTAATCACCCTACACCCATGTTTTGCTGTACTCACCCTACACCCATGTATTGCTGTACTCACCCTACACCCATGTTTTGCTGTACCTACCCTACACCCATGTATTGCTGTACTCACCCTACACCCATGTTTTGCTGTACCTAGCCTACACCCATGTTTTGCAGTACTCACCCTACACCCATGTTTTGCTGTACTCACCCTACACCCATGTTTTGCAGTACTCACCCTACACCCATGTTTTGCTGTACTCACCCTACACCCATGTTTTGCAGTACTCACCCTACACCCATGTTTTGCTGTACTCACCTTACACCCATGTTTTGCTGTACCTACCCTACACCCATGTTTTGCTGTACTCACCCTACACCCATGTTTTGCTGTACTCACCCTACACCCATGTTTTGCTGTACCTACCCTACACCCATGTTTTGCTGTACTCACCCTACACCCATGTTTTGCTGTACTCACCCTATACCCATGTTTTGCTGTACCTACCCTACACCCATGTTTTGCTGTACCTACCCTACACCCATGTTTTGCTGTACCTACCCTACACCCATGTTTTGCTGTACTCACCCTACACCCATGTTTTGCTGTACCTACCCTACACCCATGTTTTGCTGTACCTACCCTACACCCATGTTTTGCTGTACCTACCCTACACCCATGTTTTGCTGTACTCACCCTACACCCATGTTTTGCTGTACTCACCCTACACCCATGTTTTGCTGTACTCACCCTTCACCCATGTTTTGCTGTACCTACCCTACACCCATGTTTTGCTGTACTCACCCTACACCCATGTTTTGCTGTACTCACCCTATACCCATGTTTTGCTGTACCTACCCTACACCCATGTTTTGCTGTACCTACCCTACACCCATGTTTTGCTGTACTCACCCTACACCCATGTTTTGCTGTACCTACCCTACACCCATGTTTTGCTGTACTCACCCTACACCCATGTTTTGCTGTACTCACCCTACACCCATGTTTTGCTGTACCTACCCTACACCCATGTTTTGCTGTACCTACCCTACACCCATGTTTTGCTGTACTCACCCTTCACCCATGTTTTGCTGTACCTACCCTACACCCATGTTTTGCTGTACTCACCCTACACCCATGTTTTGCTGTACTCACCCTACACCTATGTTTTGCTGTACTCACCCTTCACCCATGTTTTGCTGTACTCACCCTATACCCATGTTTTGCTGTACCTACCCTACACCCATGTTTTGCTGTACTCACCCTACACCCATGTTTTGCTGTACTCACCCTATACCCATGTTTTGCTGTACCTACCCTACACCCATGTTTTGCTGTACCTACCCTACACCCATGTTTTGCTGTACCTACCCTACACCCATGTTTTGCTGTACTCACCCTACACCCATGTTTTGCTGTACCTACCCTACACCCATGTTTTGCTGTACCTACCCTACACCCATGTTTTGCTGTACCTACCCTACACCCATGTTTTGCTGTACTCACCCTACACCTATGTTTTGCTGTACTCACCCTTCACCCATGTTTTGCTGTACCTACCCTACACCCATGTTTTGCTGTACTCACCCTACACCCATGTTTTGCTGTACCTACCCTACACCCATGTTTTGCTGTACTCACCCTACACCCATGTTTTGCTGTACTCACCCTACACCCATGTTTTGCTGTACCTACCCTACACCCATGTTTTGCTGTACTCACCCTACACCTATGTTTTGCTGTACTCACCCTTCACCCATGTTTTGCTGTACCTACCCTACACCCATGTTTTGCTGTACTCACCCTACACCCATGTTTTGCTGTACTCACCCTACACCCATTTTTTGCTGTACTCACCCTACACCCATGTTTTGCAGTACTCACCCTACACCCATTTTTTGCTGTACTCACCCTACACCCATGTTTTGCAGTACTCACCCTTCACCCATGTTTTGCTGTACCTACCCTACACCCATGTTTTGCTGTACTCACCCTACACCCATGTTTTGCTGTATTCACCCTACACCCATGTTTTGCTGTACTCACCCTACACCCATGTTTTGCAGTAGTTTGCTTTATTTAGCATGTTATGGTCATTGTATGAATGATCCATTTCATTTAGACTAAAGTTGCCTACAGGAATATTTCATATTACAGCCTTCATCAGATATTTGACAGGTAATTAGACAGAATTTTCTGCATTTTGATAATATGACTAGTTTGTTGCCTTCACAAAGAATAAACGGAAAGGTAACCCATTCTGTACGCTCTTAACTTCTATTTCAAACCCTAAGGTATTTGCTAATAAATTATTAAAAATGAAATTTCTTTGGATCATTGACACCGCAAAAAAAGAGAAACGTGGCAGTTTTGACTTCTGCATTTGAATCCTTCTGCTTTTATTAAAAAAACAAAACCCAGAGATTGTCATTAACCATACAAAATCAAGAGGAACTGCATTAAATATGTAAAGCCTCTCTCTTTTTATTTGTAGATGACATTAGTTCTCTTAACCTGATTTTCTAGAGTTGAAGTGTGGAGCATTATTTATCTGAAGCATTTTTGTCTGTCTTTGGTAATTATTGTGGTAACAAAGATGGCTTTTGTAGTTCATATTCTTTAGTAGTCTTGTTAAACTTGATGTGTTTTTTACTTTAGACGAACAAAGCAATGCAGCTGTAATTCAAAATCGGAAGGAGATACAGAAAAGCATTGTTACATAGGTCATCATCAAGTAAAATATTGCAAATCATGTGTCAAAGCTGTTTACATTTGTAATATTAGGGATAAATTGACTTAGTTATAAGCATTTTAGTAATTGAAGCCCTCACACAAGTAGCTGCATAGTTAATGAAGATGAAGGCACGCCCACACTGCCAATGAGCTGCTTCAATTGATCAGCCAATCAAGTGAGTCCGTGTGGGCTGAGTCTGCCCCAAGGCCTGGCACATTTTTCACCTATGTGCATGTATTTCATATAGATTATTTACTGCAGTGTTACATTTGAATAAGTAATAGCATTGGATTTCACACCCTTTCATGCTAGGGGTAATTACTAACATTTTGGGAAATGTCTCTACATGAATGAGAGGGAGTTTAAAAATGAATAAAGCTAAAATATAATCAGTGTGAATCAGTCTCCATCCTCATTATCTATTTAGTTTCTTGTAAGAAGCCCTCATGGGTTATACAATATCTATGTCTATTCTTGATCAATTTTTGTAAACACCTTTTCCAAATGATTTGCAACCTACTATCTGATGGTACAGGGGATCTCCATCCACTCTTTGTAATGTGTCAACTCTTATACATAACCCTTGTTCAGAGCTACGGAATATGTTTGTGACTTCCATGTCTCTTTAAATGACAGCTTTAGTCCAGTATTAACAATCTGATCTTTTGACTACACATGATCATTTTCAAAATAAGTTAAAAAAGTTACAAAAATAAAGTCGGGATTTAAATCAGGACATGGAAGGTTGTTGGGTTTCACCAGGAATATAATATACCTATTTATTTACTTTTATGTATTTTATTTTATTAAGAAATGCTTAAAACTATTTTTCATATCGGTTTGGGTCTGCCCTTTGCAGCTTATGCAACTCATGAATACACAGACTATGAAGTGACCTCTCAAGTAGCATGTTGCAGAATGTTGCCACTGAATGGCTACTTTGAGACAGTGCAACCCCTGTACTTAGAAATAAACTGTCTTCATGAGCTGCAGACTGGGAGAAACCAAACATAAACTAATTTGTAAGATTTTGCAGAAAAAAACAGAGCTATTAAACACTTCTTAATAAAATAATATACACAATGTTAAATAGATACGTAGGTATATTATATTCCTAGTGAAATACAGAAACGTCCCATGTCTCTTATTGTTAACAGGTGGTGAGATCTGGCATTTTTGTGTCTTGTTTATCTGCTTCTACAAATGGGATGGGATTTGGATGCAGAGATGGATTAATTTAATTTAAGTTTCAGTGCTTTCTGTGGGGCTGATTGAAATATTATCAGTCTTCAATGCTTCTTCCAGTTCAGAAAAGTGGTGTTAATAATAATATTGCATATAGAAGGTAATATTATTATTATTATTATTTTTTAAAAACATTTATAAAGTGTCAACATGTTATGCAGATATATACAGGTAATTATTACATTTTACTTTAATGATCAGCCAATCAATATGAAAGGCTATGAGGTCCCTGCACGTGTGAGCTCACAATCTAGAGGGGAGGGGGCACAGGAGGGACATGAGGTTAGGGTGGTAATACATTAAATGCTGTACTTTTTTAGTTTCTAACATTTTGAAGTTATCATACCTAGATCTTCAAAATGAAATACCATAAACATGTGAGTTCAGTGGGCCTTTAAACATATGCATAAAATCATAAGCACGATTTACATATCAAACGGCAATCATAAATCACAGCTAGATTATAATGACAGGCAGTCTTATTTGCTATATCATAGTTTATTAAAGAAAATATAAAGCCAAAAGTAGTTCAGTTTTATCCATGAAAAGTTTCTCAGTTTTCAGCATTTCTAACAAACTATGTACAATATTTATTATAATATATATGCACATTTTTATTTTCTGATAATCTAATCGTGGTTTTTATACTTGTAATTTATTGTAATATTTACAAAAAAACAACAGTTTAAAAATAATACATGATATTAGTATAAAGCATATACACTACAAAAGTATGCCAAAAACCTAATTTATACATAATTTTCTACCTCGTATCTGCTTTCTAGCTAATAAGATGATGAACGCCTCTTATAAGTATCACATGTTTCTGGAAATACATTATAAGGAAAAATTGTGTGATTACCCTAATACATACATTAAAATGTGTCTATGATTATAACTGTATTAACTATATGAATTTTGTGACAACATAATGTAATAACACAATTTTACCATAGTTACGAATAAAACAGAAAAAGTCAATGTCCATAACTATTCACCCCCCTAAAGTCAATACTTTGTAGAGCCACCTTTTGCGTCAATCACAGCTCCAAGTCGCTTTGGATAAGTCTCTATGAGCTTGCCACATCTTACCACTGGGATTCTTGCCCATTCCTTCTTGCAAAACTGTTCCAGCTCCTTCAAGTTGGATGGTTTGCACTTGTGAACAGCAATCTTTAAGTCTGACCACAGATTTTCTATTGGATTGAGGTCTGGGATTTGACTAGGCCATTCCAACATATTTACATGTTCTCCCTTAAACCACTCAAGTGTTGCTTTAGCAGTGTGTTTGGGGTCATTGTCCTGCTGGAAGGTGAATTTCCATCCTAGCTTCAAATCACGCAGAGAGTGGTACAGGTTTTGCTCAAGAATTTCCCTGTATTTAGCACCATCCATCTTTCCCTCAACTCTGACCAGTTTCCCAGTCCCAGCTGCTGAAAAATGGGATGGTGTTCTTTGGGTGATGTGATGTGTTGGGTTGGCCCCAGACATAGCGTTTTCTTTGATGGCCGAAAAGTTAAATTTTTGTCTCATCAGACCAGAGCACCTTCCTCAATACATTTTGGGAGTCTCCCACATGCCTTTTCGCCAACTCAAAACGTGCCATTTTGTTTTTTGCTGAAAGAAATGGCTTTCTTCTGGCCAGTCTGCCATGAAGCCCAACTCTATGGAGCGTACGGCTTATTGTCGTCCTATGTACAGATACTCCAGTCTCTGCTGTAGAACTGTGCAGCTCCTCCAGGGTTACCTTAGGCCTCTGTGCTGCCTCTCTGATTAATGCCCTCCTTGCCCGGTCCGTGAGTTTTGGTGGGCAGCCGTCTCTTGGCAGGTTTGCTGTTGTGCCATGATCTTTCCATTTGGTTATGATAGATTTGATGGTGCTCCTGGGGATCATCAAAGATTTGGATATTGTTTTATAACCTAACCCTGACTTGTACTTCTCAACAACATTGTCCCTTACTTGTTTGGAGAATTCCTTCGTCTTCATGGCAGTGTTTGGTTAGTGGTGCCTCTTGCTTAGGTGTTACAGCCTCTGGGGCCTTAAAAAGGGGTGTATATGTTATGACAGATCATGTGACACTTAGATTGCACACAGGTGGACATCATTTCACTAATTATGTGACTTCTATGGGCTTCATAACAAAGGGGGTGAATACATACGCACATGCCAACTTTCTGTTTTCTATTTCTAAAAAAATATTTTATATATATATTTTTCTCATTTCACTTCACTAACTTAGACTACTGTGTTCTGATCCATTACATAAAATTCAGATTAACAAAACATTGAATTTAAGGCTGTAATGTAATAAAATAGGTAAAAAGTCAAGGGGGGGAATACTTTTGCAAGGCACTGTAGATCAATGGCTTACTGACGTCTTAAAATGGCAAGCCTCAGTGAAAGTTTGCTGTAGAAAAATGCAATTTCTTTGATAATATTCAGCTGATAAAGTGCTTATTGTTTTAAATTATAAGATATTTTGAACCTCTGCTCTGTCATTTTAATTTTTATCTGATATAGTAAGGGATATGCTCCTGCACCTTCTCTTTTCATCTCCGACAAGCTGAGTCCAGTCCACTGTGTGTGTTGAGCCCAGTGTATAGTATATGTGTACAGTGTATGCTTAGTCCAGTTGATTGTATACAAGTCTACTAGGCATGCATACTGTATGTTTTGTATTTATTTGTACCTGCATTTAATTTAGGAACTCTAAAAAGAGATATAGTGACATACGGAGGTAATTCAGTTCTTCTCTCCAAATTGAATTGCTTAATTCAGTGACTAATATTGCATATATATGCATTAGAGTCCTTGTGTATGAATAGTATGTTTAATGTGTTTTAATATAAAAATCTGTTTGGAAAAATCTTGAGGAAATCCAGGAATATGGCTATTTGTTTCCTAAAGTGTTAGATACAAAGCTGATATATAATTTTAAACATGCATCACTAATAATACTCCAGATTTCATTAAAGAGTCTGGTCAGCTTGTTATTGGGTGAGAGTATCCCGTTTAAATAAACACCTATATTATCTCCTACTCCTAAAACCACTGTAGACTGGGAGACATCAGACTTTTGTGATGTTTTAAGTCTTAGATAGAATATTTATCTTTCTAACTTGTGTTTGATGATGACACATTTATGTCTTCCATACTTCGGCTGGTTTGAGACTAAGTTGGAGTGTCCTGCTAATTTGAATGATTTATTCAAGAGTCGAAGGGACGAGCAGGAGGTTTGGTGATTCAGATAAGATTTCAGCACAGGACACCTTCTCCCTCCCTCCAATAGGCTCAGTAAAGTCTTGCTTGCCCTACTCCCCCTAACGTCCCCCTTGTGCCTTGAAAATGAATTATTACTGTCATGGCAGCTTCCATGCTCTAGGAGAGTTTGCTAAATTGAAGATTTTCTCTGAAATTAATTTTATATCCATTACCTACATAGTTGTGAATGTTGTTAAGTTGTTGCATTCTTCACAAACGTGAATTGTTAAAAAAAAGTCATTTAAAAAAAGGCAAGAAAATGTGACCACTCTTACTGGGAGGTAGGTTGAAATGATCAGATATCAGCTGATGTTTCTAGATGATTTATATTTCTAGATGATTTTCACTGGCTGATAGTGTGTTAAATTAGTTTATGCTGGCAAGGACAGAAGTGTGTGCTTTTGACCATTTAGGGCTCCCACCCATTGATGACTTCATAAGGGGTGGAGACAAGCAGATACATTGGAGATTTACAAGATAATTTTTGGAAAGTAAGTTTAAGATTGCATATTGCTTTCCTAAGTAATCAAATTCTAATTGTATTACAGATCAAGGCCTATCTAAACCTCTATTATTATTATTCTTATTATCCTCTATTTGCAAAGTATTCCATAGCGCTGTACAGTGGTTAAGTACAAGGCAAAAACAATGAAGGGCCCTGTGTAATTGTACATAGTGCTTGTTTCCAAGGCACCTTATAAGATTGTGGGTTCTGTTATTATGGCATAAGAGTGGGCCATTATATCGAACTACCAACTAACACTGAAAAAAGTTGAACTGCCATTTTAACCCACACAGTTCTGTTTTTCTGAAGCGCTAATTGGATATTAAAATTTCAGATGAGTTTTCGGCAGTGACAAAATTAAATGTCAGTGTCAAATATCTTGTCATGCACAATCTGTCAGCGACTTCAGTGCGCGCCTGCAATACCAGGGAAATTATGTCCAGTCTATTACCTTGGGAAGGACAGTCTCAGTCCTGGACAGATTGGAAAGGTTACAATTTTTAGGAATATAAAATAATATAACATAAAATAGGCAAGCTTCCTGAATAATGCAAATCCATCATATGCTATGCTGAAAAACTGTGTTATAACAGCAGGCATATGCTGTAAAGGAGCCATGTTTAAAATGGTTTTGCATGCCCCCACCCACCTTCCCAGAGCGCAATGCAAAAACTGTATGTCTTGTGATTCTGAATGGGAAATACGTTTATTAATGTTTTTAGGTATACAAATGCACTGAAATGAATTATTTTATAGTATATTACACACATAGATTTGTCTGTGCTAATATATCTTGTATTGGCACTTATGCTTTATTAATACTATGAAAACGTTTATAATAATAAACTCTTACAGTGGGATTCATAAGTAGCAAGAGTGTGCCAAGTTGGTATAATAAAAATAATGACATTACCTTTTATGTTTATAAAGATATGTGATTATGCTGATATACTCAATTGGGCATCCTCTTTCTTTTTATCGTGCCCACTGTGTGATTTAATTAATCTTAGATAATGTTAGATAATGTTACTAGCAGAAAAGGTGGGTATATTCAGGTAATTTATGGTTAAGGTGTCTTTTAATGTCAATTATCTAACACTTTCACTCGAAAAGTGTAATAACAAAATAATTTTATGAGTTGCTTTGCTGTATTCCTTTATAGAACATATTTTGTACTATAGTAATCAGTAGGGTTAGTTCATAAAGTACTTGTTATGAGCTATCATTTTAAATTATACCATATATGGAACCTCTTCTGTGTCACTTTAAGCGTGCCTGAATGATATAGGTGTGTGCATGCAGTATATGGCCCTCATTCAATTGCGATTTGGCCAATTGAATAGGGCTCTAAATAAGCACATAACATATTTTTTTTAAAGAAGTTTTTAGTTGGTGAATACCTTGCTTTTGGATAGATGTTTACTAAGTAAAAACTTCTTTAAAAAAATGTTATGTGCTTATTTAGACCCCTATTCAATTGGCCAAATTGCAATTGAATGAGGGCCTATGGCCCTCATTCTATTATCGGCCGTAAATCGGCCGTAAGGCTGCGATTCCTTGCGAGGGTTCAGTTAACTCGCGATTCTATTATACGGCCCCGCAAGGATCTCCTTTTACGGCCGGCCGCATATCTTGGAACCGGCCGTAAGCTGTGAAATATAAAAACGCAAAAATAAATTCAAGCCTGCACTGTACAGCTCTGTAAATGCTAGGGATCATATTGGGGGACATGAGGATTAAAAGGAACCCACTCTCAAGCTTGCACATCTGCCCAAACCCGAGTTCAAATTAACTGTTTATTTGCCGGCTGCGGCGTGGGTGTGTCTGAAGTGCTCCAAGCACTCTGGACTTTTTACATGGATATTTTACGGATATTAAAAATAAAATATTTTACGGATTTGAGTACAGGATAATTATGTGCTATTTTTTCTAAAACCTAAAATCCCTTTATAGTCTTCGCAAAGTGCAGGATGGCTTTATTTGGGCTATTTTATGTGCTTAATTGGTGCTAGCGAGACCTTTTTCCTGCAAGTAACTGCGGCTCGCTTTTAGCCTTGCAGAGAGGTTTCCCGGAGCAATTGAATTGCAAATCTCTTGCGGCCGTTTAAGATCAAAGGCTTTCCTCCGGCGCGAGCGGCCGCAAGAGATAGCAAGGCACCGGCCGCAAGCCTGCCGGAGCCCCCGGCCGTAAGGGAATAGAATAGCAGAATAGCTTGCGGCCGGTCCTTGCGGCCCCGCAGCGGCTGCGGCCGATAATAGAATGAGGCCCTATGTGTATATATGTATCCTTAAATGCTGCAGAACAGCTACACTCCAGTGCCCTCATTTAATTGCAAATTGGCCAATTGAATAGGGCCCTAAATAAGCACATAACATTTTTTTTAAAGAAGTTTTTAGATAGTAAGCATCTATCCAAAAGCAAGGTTTTCACTAATTAAAAACTTATTTAAAAAAGATATGCTATGGCCCTCATTCAATTGCGATTTGGACAATTGAATAGGGCTCTAAATAAGCACATAACATATTTTTTTTAAAGAAGTTTTTAGTTGGTGAATACCTTGCTTTTGGATAGATGTTTACTAAGTAAAAACTTCTTTAAAAAAATGTTATGTGCTTATTTAGACCCCTATTCAATTGGCCAAATTGCAATTGAATGAGGGCCTATGTGTATATATGTATCCTTAAATGCTGCAGAACAGCTACACTCCAGTGCCCTCATTCAATTGCAAATTGGCCAATTGAATAGGGCCCTAAATAAGCACATAACATTTTTTTTAAAGAAGTTTTTAGATAGTAAGCATCTATCCAAAAGCAAGGTTTTCACTAACTAAAAACTTATTTAAAAAAGATATGCTATGGCCCTCATTCAATTGCGATTTGGACAATTGAATAGGGCTCTAAATAAGCACATAGCATATTTTTTTTAAAGAAGTTTTTAGTTAGTAAGCATCTATCTAAAAGCAAGGTTTTTACTAACTAAAAACGTCTTAAAAAAAATATGTTATGTGCTTATTTAGACCCCTATTCAATTGGCCAAATTGCAATTGAATAGGGGCCTATGTGCTTATTTAGGACCCTATTCAATTGGCCAAATCGCAATTGAATGAGGGCCCTGAAGTCTATTTCTCTCTTGATAGCTTAGAGAATACAACCAGAGAGGGCTTGCAGAAAGAAGGCTAAAATAGAGGAATATGTCCTTAAATATGTGATTGTCTGTTATTAGTAGGATTGTTGTGGGCCTGGGAGGGATAAAGGCATTTTCGGCCCAAAGAAAAGCTGTTCCTTCAAAAGAGGGACACTTGGTAGAAACTAACGACAGCCACACACTTGCTGACAATTATAGTCTCAAGCACATGATATTCACAGAGAGTCTTGTCGACTGTCACAAAGATTGAAATTGGCAGTAACATGAGCCCAGTTTAAATGACCATTGTAGATCAGCAACAACTTCACATGCTTATTCAGTATCTAACAAACTAACAACATTATCAGCTAAGTATATGAAAGTCATAAAGCATTTTCTGAGAAAATGTTCATGTTAGCTAGTATATGGAAGCTGCCATGATAGCCATACTTCCTTTTCAAGGCACGGGTGTTGGTAACAGAGCATGGCAAGCAAGACTTTCAAATATACTTACAAAATGCCTCTACTGAGCCCATGGGAAGGAGGGGGAGAGGTGTATGATGTTGAAATCTTATCTGGATCCAAACATATTTTCATGGAGAGATTCCCCCTCCCTCCTCTTTCCAGACTTGAACAGATAGTAAATATTAGCAGAACACACCAGTGAATCTACAAGCCAGCAGTTAGTGTGGAAGACATACACATGACATCCTTCAGGCACAAGCAGCGTCTGCTAAAGCAAAGTTACCTAAATATAGTGTTATGCCCCAGGCTTACACAACGCACAACATTGTTAATTTGTTGCAATCTCAACAACATGACATTGTCTCTATCTACAGTGCTGCTTTCATTTGCAGTCGCTCATATTCATAGTGACAAACACTCCGTGTCTGACAGTTATCCAGTGATTCACAGGATAGTGATACGCACCTAGACTCACACTGACCGTCACACATTCATACTGATGATCCCATAACCACACAGTGGTCATTATGGTCTTAGAAGAATAACACGCTGAGTCATTACATTCTGCTACACAGTAACTCACTTTCGGCTTTCATAATATCTTCTATAAATTCAGGAGGTACGATGTCCCCCTTTTGTACTCACCTTTATAAACAGATGATATATCATATCCAATTCGCTGAAAATCTTTAGACTCAATTTTTTTGCCATTTGTCAATTCACTGAGTATTTAGGTCAGGGGATCTTGCCTTATATTTCATTCTAAATAAAATTTACTGGCAAGCTTCAATGCCCAGGTTTCATTTATTCTGCCAGGAAGCCTCGGGGCATTTACTTAAGCATTGCAAAGGCTGTAAAGGGGTTTGCGTGGCTGCAATAACAATCTCCCCTATAGAAAATAGGTATTGCAGCCTTCTGTGGTGCTGTTGCTACTTGGAATGAGATAATATCTATTTTCTATGGGGGAAATTCCCCTTGCAGCCCTTCAACCCCTTTCACATTCCCTGTAATGCTTAGTCAGTCACCCCCAGCGATTAAAAAAAAAAAAAAAATGAAAAAACAATTCTGGCTGAATCCTTATGGTTAATATATATTGACTAGCGACTTGCCCGTCAAAAATTGGGCAATAAAATTTGAAGCATACAATGCTGTTTGACACACAATGTAAAGCTTTTTGTACTCTGAGGACCTTTGGCGCTCATGGCGAGCCTCTCCTCTCGTCTACTTTTGCTCCTCTGAGCACCTTTGTCACTCATCAGAAAGAGAGATATATATTTATCTATATTTAGATAACTAATAATGAATGAAGTTTTTGTTGAATAAATGAATATACTTTACCTATTTGTAATTAATATATCCAGCAATCAATAGCCTGAAGAGCTAACAATCTGTTTGTATTTTCCGGCAGCATACAATGTACAGTACGTTTAATTTCATTGCCTTCACTGCTCGCCTTGCCTTCGGCGCTCACCGCCTAAGTGCTCCGCGTTAACAGCTCGCCTTGCAACGCCTTACTCACCCTTAGATTGTAAGTTTGCGAGTTTTCAATCTTCTGTCATTGCCTTGGAAACAAGGTCTATGCACATTTAATTTTATGCTCAAAAACAGGGCCCTCCATTCTTTATAATGTGTTAAGTTTGTTTTTTGGCATGTACTCAACCCTTGTACAGCACTACGGAATATGTTGGCACGATATAAATAAAAATAATAATAAATAATAATAATAACTTGTACGTACCATGCAAAGCGTGATGATGTCTGGTAGTTTCACAACTATTATATGTGATATGTCAACATCTTATTCTATATTGATGGGCAAGTACAGCAATAACAAACTGCAATTTTTTTTTTTTTTTAAATGCCACCAAAAACAACATTTCTATTTAAATGTACTTTGCTTCATCCTTTTCGTGGGTTATTTCAGAACATGAAGCAGTATGTTCGAAAAGCCAGAATGTGCCATCTCAACATAAATGCTGTATTTAAACCAAAAGCCACAGGAGAGAAGAAACTGTAAAGAAAATGAAAAAGATCATGTTAACACTCACTGGTAAACAGAGCAGCGAACAGTTTTTCTAGAGAACAAAGATGTTGCTTAACTGGGACACAAACCTTTGGTTGCACTTGGAAACTGCAGGAAATTGTAAGAGCATATGTTTTACTTAATATTTTTCCTGTAAAACACAACTTTATTTAAAGCACGCTCTTTTAAATGCACAAACAAAAAAATTTTCTTCCATACCCCAAATGACATCTTTAAAGTTGTTCAGTGAAAAGGCAATAACATCTATTTTCAGGCACAAATGCAGCACAAGGAGATTGATTTGATAGATTTGTCCCTGAAATGTCTGCAAAGAAACAGTTACATCAACAAGTTTTATAATATTCAGAAATTAACAGCATGCCACTCTAGCAACTCATGGTAAGGAGGAATTTAGATTTAAATGTATATATACCACAAAAATCATTTAGATTATGGTGGGCAAAAGAGTGACAGAAGTCCTCCAGCATACAGAGTACAGTAGTACCGGAAATAAATAGTACATTTGTGATCCCATTTGAATGTCTAAAAACAAGTTAAAAATATCATTTCCTGCTCATTTTTCCTAGAAATGCAGTTAATACAATGCACTCTGGGAACTGAGAGGGCACATGCAAATAAGTCCACAATGCTTAATCACTCATAAATCCAAAACAACATTTTATACATGGCTCCTTTTAGACATATGATCACCGTGTTACACAAATTTAAGCATAGCATGGGATGGATTATGCACAATCCAGGCGAGCTACCCATAGACAGCAGCATTTCAATCCTAAAATGGATATCATCAGTGTGGGACTGTTTCCTAGCATGTGCCAGTTTCCCAGAGTGCAGTACAATACCTGTATATATACACACATAAACACATACTGACGTACAAAAATGTCTAAAGCCTAGGAGTCACGATGGCTTTAGGAACTAAACAAGCTGTTTTTTAGGAGCCCCTTCATAGAGAACTTGTGCAAATTGTAGGAGCCAGATTCCCGGAAAGTTTCCACCTCTGTGTATATATAAGCTTTATTTACTCCAGTACTAAACTGGAAAGATACATTGAATACAGTAAATACATGAAGCTAACATTAATGGATGGCGGCTTTGTGCAGAAGGAGTGGGGGTGATGCATGACAGATATTGATGTTAAAGCTGTAGGTTTAAGGATTCTCAAACACAGGATTGTAGTGGATGCTTAAAGGTCCTATTTACTTCTTGCAGCAGGATTGGAGAGGAGTGTAGCAGAGGGGTATTACAGTGAGTAGTGGGGCACCCACATCTAAATGGATCCAGGACTGGAATATTACTGAAAATTACAATTACAGAACCCAAGAAATGAAAAATTACCAGAATAAATTCAGTAAATAGTATAAATATGTGCATTTACAAAAGAGAAGTATATTCCTCTGGTGTGAACAGCTGTATATTACATACTATGGTAAAATTAGCTGTAAATCATCAAGCTTCTGTTGTAAAGAGGAACTCTATAAATAAGGTATAATAAGACATTGTTTGCCACATCTTCTCTTTTTTTAATTGTGGTACAAGATAATATTGGGAAAAGTAGATATGTGTCTACAATGCGCATTTGTGCAGAATAAAACAAAGAAACATCATAACTGGATATCAGGCTTAAATGGGTCAAAAGTCTTTGAAATGTGTCATACAAACAAGGGCCATATGTACTGAGGGGGATGTGTCAGAAAGCTCACCGAGACGATCCCCATTTTCATGGGGTATAAGAACATTTTTCTCTTCAGTCCTCAGTACGTAAGACTGTTTTTGTGGTAGAGTGGTCAGCTTCCTTTGTCAGGTGCCTGGAACGATACAAGAACTTATTTTATAGGGGAAGTTATCTTCTTGTCTCTTCAGTGTAACCATGCCATGACCACTGGGCTCCTGAACTGGAGGGATGTTGTGTTATATTTTTTTCTGTATATTACAGGCATCAACAGTCTCTATCTCTCACAGTAGGGGATATAACGAAGAGGAGCATGTCCAATAGGATAAATAATAATAACCTTTTATTATTTTTCTTTTTATGCTAATTGGGCATGCTTTTCTTCATTATCTCCATTTACTCTGAGACATCAATAATAGGGTAATATGTGATCGTTCAGGCAATTTCTGCTTAATATATATATATATATATATATATATATATATATATATATATATATATATAAAAATATAAATATATATATATATATATATATATATATTCCACAATAATCATTTAGTATATGGTGAGCACAAGAATGAGAAAAGCTCTCCACCGTACAAAGTACAGAAAACGAATAATACATTAATAAGCCCACTTGCATGTCTAAAAGGCGGGAACATGCAAATGAGAATATAATGTACCTCACTCTTTTAATCCAAAAATAGCAACTTTATACATTGCTCCCTTAGAGCATATGCCCGCTGTATTAAACAGCTTTTAAGCAAAGGAGAGCTTTTCTCATTCTTGTG
This sequence comes from Discoglossus pictus, assembly GCA_027410445.1. Taxonomy (NCBI): domain Eukaryota; kingdom Metazoa; phylum Chordata; class Amphibia; order Anura; family Alytidae; genus Discoglossus; species Discoglossus pictus. Next base: position 343,558,988 of record CM050166.1, read on the forward strand.
CTCACCATATACTAAATGATTATTGTGGAATACCCAATCCTACAAAATCTATTGCACAAACCAGAATCTACCTCATACTGATGATAGCCAAAAGCTTGAAACAGGCCTGTATATGAGTGATTCTTGGTTTGTGTAAAATCCAACCCGATGCTTTGCTTAAAAGCTGTTTAATACAGCGGGCATATGCTCTAAGGGAGCAATGTATAAAGTTGCTATTTTTGGATTAAAAGATTGAGGTACATTATATTCTCATTTGCATGTCCCCACCTTTTAGACATGCAAATGGGCTTATTAATGTATTATTCGTTTTCTATATATATATATATATATATATATATATATATATATATATATATATATATATATATATACCATTCAAGCCCAGTTATCTAACATCAAGTGCAGTATTTATATACATGCATTTAAATTCTGCAACAAACCTTGTCTGTTTCACTTCTAATAATACAAATATTTCTACTTTCAGACATTTTAATGAGTTGTAGCCACTTCCAAATTCTTTGGTATGAAATGTGCTGCTGCAATACATCATATAGTGTATAATTGGAAATCTTTGCCCCGTTCTGCTATCAAATAAATAAATCAATGAAATAATCACTTCTCAGCCTTTGACATATGCAATAGAGCGTAAATTTAATAAAATATATAAATAATATTTTTTTTAAATCCTGGGGAACAGTCAGAATATATGTACGTTTATGTGTATACAGAATGTTAAAAAATACAATAGTGTCATTGCATGAAGCGTGCTCCCCCCAATATGTGCTGTGCTTGGCATGAGCCACAATGTACCACCTACTGATTGACTCCTCTGTATGCAAACAAGCTAACCTGGGAGCTTAAATTTGAGCCCCAAGGACCGAGTTGGAGAAACATGCTCTGAAGCCGCGGTCAGTAACTTACGGCTCTACTGCCAAATGTGCCTCAGTGCAGATCAAAATGTAGCTATTTTTGGCAAAATTAAATTAAACAGCATGAATTCAAATCATTGTTAGCTGAGAATTCAAATGACTGTTAATTTGCTTCAGCGATTAATTAAAAACAGTCAGTGTGTTATTTCACATAAGAATATAATTATATAGATAGGGCCCTATTCTATTGCCCAATTCGTAAATTTATACACACTTAAAATTACTCTTAATATTGCTACATATTCGGCAAATATTACTTATCGGCACTAATGAATTCTTATGTCAATAGAATACATATAAATATGTATAAGGAAAATATTTCAATAATACACACTCCATTCTCTCTCTCTAAAGCTAGTAAACAATACCCAACTGTACTCCTAAATACTTTTATTTATCTACACCTTGATTACCAATTAATCCCTTACCTACAGCCATAATACCATTTTGCTTTGGGTAAAATAAAAAGGGTTAAAGCACTGTGAGGACTGTTAAGAACGCAGGGGCCGCATATGGGCCCTTAAGGCACTGCTCTAAGATTGTGCTCTTTAATTATAAAAGGTTGCAGACCCCCTGCTCTTAAGCTATAGTTTGCAAACCACAGCTAAAGTATATCAGTACTTAAATGGATAGTTGTAATTCTATAAATGATGTACATTAAGTGCAACCTAATTGATCTTGCAACACAGTGTTTAAGTCATATTGTGTGCTGTAGACCTAATTATTTTAGGGAATGATTAAAACCACATAGACAATTGCTTGGCGTGATTTATTGATAGTCTAATTGCCGTTGTATTCTTTCTTGCAGCTGAAGTCCCACATTCACCTGTGGTCAGGCTGTCCTCCCTGCGTGATCTTCCTGCCCAGCTACATGAGCTGTACCAGCAGGGCTTCACCGTGGCGGCCCTACACCCCTTTGTGCAGTCCAGCAGTGGGAGAGAGAGGATTCCTCAGGAGCAGTTCTACAGAGCAGTGCTCATCAAGAAAGCAGAAAGGTAGACAAACGTTCAGCAAATTTGTGTCTGTACCATTTAATATTTATGTGAGCAAATGCACAATGCAGACAGCAATTTACCAACAAACTTCACTTAAAAGTTCTAGCAGCTGTTGCGGTCTTGTGGGGACGCAGACTGGTGAAGGAGATGCTAAGTGGAACGACGTCAGATTTCTTTATACAATTACACAGAGTTCTTCACATAATGTTCTACATAGGCTTTAAAGAACAACTATGGTCAGTTTACATATGGTCTTTTGAATGCCTAAACTTGATAAGGGACAAAATAAGGCAAAATGCTATTATAAAGCAAAAAATAGCAAAATAATAGGTTTTGCAAATTATGTATGCAAATATCTGTTTTTCATGTCTGCTGCTGTTACTTTCTCAGGTAGGTGTGTGTTTGCAAACTAATAAGTTTCCCTTTAGTTCTATGATCACTGACAGCTGTAACTGCCACATACCCATTGTGAAGACATATATTTCCTATGTATTCAGTCTGCTCGCACATATGGAAGTTAATATGCTGAAACAAATAATGGTGGATTCAACAGCAGTATAATTGCATACAAAAAGTAATACATTATACGCTGTATTAGATTAAAAAATTGATGCACTTTTTAAGTTGCAGTGTATATATATATATATATATATATATATATATATATATATATATATATAAATAGTACATTTTACAAACATGACCACAATGGTCCTTATACTGTAAGTGATCAATGTAAGTATCAACCAGGTTCATTTTGTAATAAGTATTAAAATTATAATCAAAGGACACAAAAACATAAATCTGGAAGTTGTAATAATCTAAAACGAAAGAACTAAATAAGTAAACTTTTGTTAAAATGTGGCCATTGTCTTCTTAGGCAGCAAGCAGAATTCCCTTATCTGCCTACTAAAATGTTGGCCCTACCCCCTGGGTGGCTCTACTCCAGCCATAATTCTTCACTCAGAGGGATGGAAAAATCCAGAGTTTATAGAAGCCTGGGACATGATTGAAAAATAGTCATTCATTTTTTTTAAAGCTCTACCTGTTCTTTAGAGACCCCTTTATAAGACATTAAAGTAATCTTTTAATTTCCATTGTGAAATATGTTTTGGCCAGTCTAGCAGGGGATGACAAGCAAAGTACTTTTACCAGAGTTATAAGCAAAATAATTGTATCCAAGCAACTTAAAGCCTGTAATTGTATCAGCTAAAGCTTTACAAGTATATTTGGCAAAGTATAAATGTAGTCGCGTTTTACTGTAGTACCACAAAGTAAATCTGTCTACTTTATTTAAAGCGGCATATAAACATTATGCTGGCAGAAAATATAATTTTTTTACTTTCATCTTTCCTTTAAATAATACAAACAAATAAAATAAAATAAAACGGTGCCTTTAATAAATTAAAGGGACACTGAAGCCACCACACACATACACTGCACTATCAGGCAGATGGTGGAAAATCATATCAAAAAGGTTTAAACTGATCAAGAAATGACTTTGATATTGTACATTTTAGTTATTGCCTGTATAGACTCTGAAGCCCTCCTCCTACAAAAATATGCAAAAATACAGGTCATCCCCTGGTTAAGGACAGGATACTTTCCTGAGAATGTCCTTATACTGGATTTGTATGTAACTCTGATCCCTGATTAATAATAATAGTAACAATACTATAATGGCTCATATGTGGGAATAATAATACAGTGTAATACTGTTATAATAATAATAATACACCTGTACTGTGATAATAAGTTACAGAAACTAGTGTGCAGACAGGTCATAATAACAAACTCCTACAAAAAGCCTTGGGAGCCCGTTCTTAAGTATGGGTCCTATGTAACATATAGTCGTGACAAATGGCTCAGTGAGTAACAGCTTCTGTTATAGGAACTATGGGTCCTAGCTTTGATTACCCCATCATCTCTTTTTCTTCTTTTAAATTAAAATGTTTTTAATTTAGTTAAAGTAATTGTTTCAAAAGAACTACAACTCTGTTATTTGTCTCATACTACCAATATATATCTTCTATTTTATCTTGTGACCAAACTCAGATTTACAAATTGCTTGAACACAAACAAAATCAAAGCTCTCCAAATAGAGAAACCGTTCAGTGTTAAGTACTGGAGAATAAAAATAAAAAAGTAAGTTATTAAAGACACAGTAAAATACCTACTTGTTCCCCGCTACATTGCTTTTGGGAGCTGCTATCTGTCAGACCATGATTATACAATATGAGTTCTTATATCGGTCACTCTAGAAATCTCTAAAATCCCTGCATAAGAATTTAAAGTCTTATGATGCATTTTAGGGGTTATAATACGCTAGTGAACACATGACTGACAGCTGTCAATCAGCTAATCTGTTGTAGTTCCTGCTAAAAGGGATTACTTTTGAACAGGAACTGAACTTGTAATTTTCCTCTAGCAGTTTGATCGTTGACATAAACCAATCTGTCACTCAAAGTCCAAGCCAGCACTCTTAAAAATGACACAAAGGCATATAAAAGTTTAATTAGTTATGAATGCATCGGATAGGAGAATCAGCAGTGTATGCAAACATTGTTTTGCATGAAAAAAATCCAAAAATAAACATTAATAAGCTTACTCTAGAACTTGCGAAATATCTTTAGTTGCCCCTGACAACTCCAATTTGAATTAGCATAACATTCATAATTCATTGTGGCCAATCAGAGGCAGCTATAACATTGTAGCATTATGGGAACTCAGTCTCTGCAGCAAAGCATCTTGTTCCCATCTCTTGTCCCTTGAATGATGCAACTCAGACAGTGCTGCTCTGGTTTTCTGCATTGTGCTGCTACTGGGTGAAAGGTTAGCATAGTTTTAAGAAAACATACTTAAATGCAGTTTTTCTATTGGTTAGTACAAGGTGACTGTAAACACCTCTGGGGGTATGGAAACCATTAAACAAATAGAATGACATAATGTAATGTGTGTTTCTGATATAAGCTGCATGTTTTAGATTAGAAAAAGTTACAAACAGGGAAACCTACATATACCAATAAAAGTATAGAGTTATATGCACATCGTTTATTGATATCTGAAGTGAAAAGAAGTAAAAACTACCTCTGCAGCAATTTATTAAAAAAAAAAGTCCTTTTTTCTGCAGATTCTAATGCACACTTAGTTTTCATTTGACAAACTTAAAAAATAGAAAAAAAAAATAGTACTTGTGGCCTTTGGAAACATTTGGGCGCCCTTCCAGTTGTAAGATCTCAGAACTTAATGAACTTGTTAGGTCTCAGGCAGGTCAAGAATTGTTGTTAGGAATTGTCAGCTGATGTCAATTTCAGAGTTTAATACATTCCCTGACTCACAACCTTGTGCTAACACTCAAGAATCATGGGCTCCTCTAAGTAACTGACTGGGGATATGAAAATAAAGCTAATTAATGCCTACAAAGCAGGGGGAGGCTATAAAAATATGGAATGACTTCCAGATTGCAATTTAGACTCTATGAAAAGTCATGAAGAAAGGAAGTCAAGAGAGGATCTGGAAGACTAAGAAACCTCTCAGAAGTGCTCTTACGCTAGGCAGTAAGGTATAGCAAAATCATATGCTCCCCAGATATCTAGAACCTTCCATTCAAGGAGCACTGTAGTCTGGGAAAATCTCCATATGTAAATATGTAACAAACTAAATAAGCAGCTATGTAAGCCAAGCACATGAAAGCGTCTTATATGAAATCCTATGTTTCTCTGACCTTTTACACCAGGGGATTAGATTTTGGATTGCTAGTTTGCATATAGCTTGTGGGGGAGAGTCATCTCACTGGGATTTACTCTTCTATTTAATTATATTGTGAAATGGCAGTCTTCAACAGAGCATAATAGAGATCTCCTCTGAATCCATGGTTGCTCCCGTCATCATTTGAAGATAAAATGCTAAATGATTATTTTTAACTCTGTACACATGTTTTGCACATTATCAAGTCCGGTTCTTCAAAATAGCATTCTATAAGTATGACACTTAATTGATCAATTAAAGGGGTCAGTGTAAGCAATTTTCATGTTAAATCTATTTTTTTAGTTCGCCATTAACATAAAAATATACATTTGTAAACGGCAATATATCACGTATTTAGCTAGAAAATATGGTTTAAAAACACAGTTTACCTCATTAATGGCCATAGCTACAAGCCTCACAACATCTCCCATTGCCCTATTCACTACTGATAGGAAGTGGACCATTCCAACTGAGACAACATTATTCAAACCTAAACTGGGTTTTTGCAGTTGCAATATTACACTTCCTTTCAGCAGTGCTCAGAACAATAAAAGAGGTTGGGAGCGATGCAGCAGTGGCCATTAAAGGTACATGGAGGTTTCTGGATTTTATGAGTAATAGAGTATACCTATGAATCTGTATTTTTTTAAGAAGTGCTTATAAGCTCTGGTTATAGAATCTATACCTGGACCTGCCCTCTGTAGCTCGTGCAGCTCATGAATAGACAGACTGTGAAGTGCAGTGTCTACATTTAGTGAATCGGGCAAAAGATTTTCTTTGCTGCTGTTCAAACATAAATTTTTTATGTTAATTAATGGTGAACTACAAAATAGGTTTAACATTAAATGTGTGTACACTGGCCCTTTAAGTAAAACAATCTACTCTGCCTCTTAAATATATACATTATCTGATTTGGCCACATTAATACTCCCTATTTCATATGCATGTCATAGCACATTTCTGTTTTGGGTGATACCGGGTACATTGCATGTTGTCACAGCTGTTAACTCATTTGTGCCTCAAACTAAACAAGTGCCACAAACAGGGTCATTTTAGTAACACCATTCAGTCATCCCAACTGAAAAGATGAATGTGCTCGGTTTCTTTTTTTACGCTAACACTGGAGTAACACCCTGCTTGTGAGTGCTAGCTGTTTAGCATTCCCTGCTAATAGCAAGCTTTGCACTTAGCAATATGAATATTATAGCAGTGCCTGTGAACAATTCACTAATCATTTTAATGGTCATATGTGGAACACTTATTTTGAAGGATTACATTTCAGGAAAATGCGAGTGGCAAATTCAATTATGCCAAGCTACTCTCTACCCCAAACCTGTGGTGGCTTGACTCGGTCTGCAGAAAACATGGAAGCTCTATAAAGAGTTCTAACCAACGGAGTATTCCATGTGTGCCCTAAAAAGAGATCATTCCAATATAAGTTAAAGATTTTTTGCAAGGGAATGATAGGTGTATTTTTTATTGATCTTTTGATGATTCATTTTGGGTCAGTGTGAGGCTTTGGACACAATTTGTGTAGGCTACAATGATCCAGGAATGACTACTATGCAGCAGACCATATTGTGACCTTAACAGGATTCACTAAGCTATGTTCCATAATGAAGATATAAGTTTAATGGATTATGAATGCATAGAGGAGAATCAGTAGTTATATGCACAAATGTTTTCCATGACAATATCCCAAAATAAATATTAATAAACTTTTCCTAAAATATCTTTCATTTTCTGGCAGTTGTTTTTTAAAAGGAATGCCTAAATTAGCATAAAATGTGTTATTTTGTCGTGCAACATTGTAACAGCATGGGGATTCAGCCCATGCAGCAAAGCATCATGGGAGTTGTAGTCTTTTGTTCTCACCACACACCAGCAGCTCAGGCAGTACTGCTCTGGATCACTGCACTGTGCTGCTACTGGCTGGAAGGTTAGTATAGGGTTAACAAACTTACTTGAATGTTTTTTTTGTCTGTTGGTTACTAGGAGGTGACTATGGGCCTCATTCAAATGCGATTTGGCCAATTGAATAGGGCTCTATATAAGAACAGAGCATATTTTTTACAGAAGTTTTTAGTTAGTGAACATTTATCCTAAAGCAAGGTCTTCACTAACTAAAAACCTCTGTAAAAAAATATGCTCTGTTCTTATATAGAGCCCTATTCAATTGGCCGAATCGCATTTGAATGGGGCCCTATGTAAGCAGCTCTGGGGGTGTGAAAATCATTGTTTTTTTTTAATTAAATAAATCTGTATGTGTATAGAATGACTCAATGTAATGTGTGTTTCTGATATAAGCAGAAATAGGGAAAACAAGAAAACTTCCAAATACCTTTCAGATGTCATCCCATTTTAAGCCTTTGCCATGTGGGCATTTTAGGCTTGAGTTGTAAATAAACACAAACAGCAAGATATTCACAAAATAGCTTCCCAACATCTCAATCTGAAATGTGTAAATAGCTATTCCTATACTTATAACTAACTTTATAACTATATGTTAGTTACAAATGTTAGGAATATGCCAATTACTGTATTATATTTGCCACTTGCTGATTTCTATTTAATAGACGAAAATATTTATAAAAATCAGCTGTCAGAAGGACATAATACAGTAATAAACATTTGTATTAAAGATCATGGAAAATATACAGTTCTAAGTTATCAATTACATTTAATATTGCACATTGCCAATTGGCGCACCCATTGCTACATCTGCAAAGAAAGATAGTGGGTGGACATTTATTGCAAGCATCACAGTTATAATAAAATATTTTAATGAATATCATGATGGTGGCTAACTTGAAGAGTGGCAACACTGGTATATAAGTTTTGGATCCCTAAAGATCCCTTTAAGTTAAACTTGTTCTATTTATCCCAGGGAGCACCCCTTGTGACTTGTATTTAAAATCCAATCACTTAGAGCCTCCACATCCTCTATGGCCCTCATTCAATTGCGATTTGGCCAATTGAATAGGGCTCTAAATAAGCACATAGCATATTTTTTTTAAATAAGTTTTTAGTTAGTGAAGACCTTGCTTTTGGATAGATGTTTACTAACTAAAAACTTATTTAAAAAATATATGCTCTGTGCTTATTTAGAGCCCTATTCAATTGGCCAAATCACAATTGAATGAGGGCCTATGTGTAACACTGGTTTATAGCACCACATTGCAGAGTTGTATAGGATAAACACTTTAATTTGAAGCTGGGTTTGTTAAGATTGCATCTTAGTGAATCGAGTTGTTTGAAACTTTCTCAGAACAATTCTTTATTCCATAGTTTGTCTCCATTTAAGAATGTCTCAAAATAAACATTGGAAAAGCATTTCCACATCTCATGACATATCAGATCGATGGAAAATGTCCAACTCAAACAACAATTATTTTGTAATTTCAAATCCAAACAAGCTTGTGTCATGTGTTTGACTGAGGGTAAAACACCGGAAATTTTGAAAAGCCACTTTTTGTGGAAATTTCATATTGCAGATATATTTGGGACCATTTTTTTTTTATTAATATATTTTAAAATAAAGTCCATATAATATTATCACATGCTACCTTGTGTACTTGTGCTGTTCCTGGTGGAACCCCATCTTTATTAGGACATTTCTGTACTCACTGCTTATCATACAGGGATGTGGTGTAGTTGGTAAAAGGCATCCTACATTTTAAAGCATGAAGGTTGTGAATTTAAATAATAATTTTAAAAGCAGTATAGCTGTCTTGTGTGTTTACCAACCATTTTATAGTTTTTGTCTGTTGGATCTTTTAACCAAAGTAAAAATTACTATTTGGTAAAAAGATGTCAGGGGATTGAACGCAGAGGTGCCATGTCAATCACGCACTTTTGCATAGACAAAGGTGAGCGATGCATACGTGAAAATAGACGCAACATAATAGTGTGGCCTATAGGATAATGCCCCCTCAGAGTGTATCTTAAACTGTTGTTTTCCTGTATAAGATGTACATGGTAGTTTCAGGGACCCTTTGCTTTGCATCAATGTCCCAATCTGATCTGCATTACTGTTCCAATTTACATTGACAATTTCAGAGTTAATTGGGAAGTCAACGTTGTATTATCTAACAGCATTATTATTGTAATAGTAGTTAGACCCTATTTGTTCGATTGCTTTAGCGTTTCTAGTGCACTTACTCCCTGACCTTTATAAAAAAAAAAAAAAAATATGTGTCAGAAATCAAATTGTTACCGTGACCTAAACCTTCAATAAATGTCTTAACTGGAAACTATTACAGCAGGTTTCTCAGTTCTGTAATTTGTGGAAAGATTGTCATTTTGAAACTATGCAGAAATGTAATGTTGGTTCTGTGATTTATCGTTACTGTTTAAGTCCAATGGATGACTTAATTCTTGATATTGTTCCTAATTCATAGTTAATAGACCACAATGGGGAAACAGCATATGTATGTGGAGTTTGTAATAAGTTAACAACTTAAGGAGCTGTGTAAGTCATGGGCATAATAAACATTTTTAGATAAGGTCTTTATTTAACTCTAAGTGAATTATTTCACAGATAATCAACATTGTCTGTGCTTTGTTATTGTGCAGTTGAATGGCTTATACATACTTATTAACAATTGGCAAAATCAATTACCACAAGGTTATCATGCAGTTATATCCCCTCCTCCACTTTTCTCAAGTACTCAATGCAAACTAGCATATTGTGCCACACGTTGGCACTCAGGAGCCACACATAAAATGCTGAATATCTTTGGAATGATTTACTATAGAGAAATAGGCTAGTACAATATATAGACATCTTTTAAGATAAAACCAACTTCCTGTTGGGGTGGCAGTGCCCTTTATGTAGACACTGCCTGTGCTTGAAAGATGCCGTGTTTGTGCCTTCTGGCTGCGTGATGATAGCTTGTGTTCTGTTGACTCATTGGTGAATTCAGGTAATATTTCAGGATTTGAAACCTTCCCCCTCCCCAACAGTATGTGATATACTCCCAAGCCTTGCTTGTCCTAATGAGTAAATGCTATCTTGTGCCTTGAAAATGAGGTATGGCTATCATGGCAGCTTCCATGCACTAGCAGAGTCTGCTAAGATTAACCTTTTCACTGGCAAATCCATTTATGTTCATTGTGGAAGAGCCTGGTTAACAGTACAGATCCATAATGTTATCGTCTGCTGCTGAACCAAATGTCTGCATTATATTTTAAATGTGTCAGTGATATTTGACACAAAACAAAGAAATTTGCGTGCATTTTTGAGAATTTATTTTCTGAAAAATATATAAATCTAGATTATTATTTTTTTTAGGAGCCAGACAGATTCTTTTTAGGAGCCAAGAATGTAGTCTACTTGTTGACATATAGTATATTTCTGGAAAACTGTGAGAATAAAAACTTTAACAGCGTGGCCTCAATGCTCCTGGAATTTGCTCCACCCCTAGAAAACCCCTAAAAGCCTTCAAATACATGTGATTTAATAAGTTCAGGAGAGGAGTTTTTTCCCCAGAAAAAGATGAATACAAGAGTTGAAATTGGAATGTGGAAGATTTAGGGTAATGTGGGAAAGTACTACTCTACAGAACGGGCAGTAGATAAGTGGATTATCCTTGCAGTGATAGGTTTGTGGAAAGGATTTAAGCATGCCTTGGAAAAGCATAAGGTTATCCTGAGGCTTAATTAAGCCAAAACTGTAAGTAGAATGGATAGATTGGCTATTTTGGTTGCTTTCTGCCATAATGGATAGACTAGATTGGCTATATTGGTTGCTATCTTCCATAATGGATAGGCTAGATGGACTATATTGGTTGATGTCTTCCATAATGGATAGCCTACATGGATTATTTTGGTTGCTTTCTGCCATAATGGATAGGCTTGATAGGCTATATTGGTTGCTTTCTTGCGTAATGGATAGCCTACATGGGCTATTTTGATTGCTTTCTGCCATAATGGATAGGCTAGATGGGATATATTGGTTGCTTTCTTCCATAATGGATAGCCTACATGGGCTATTTTGGTTGCTTTCTTCCATAATGGATAAGCTAGATGGGCTATATTGGTTGCTTTCTTCCTTAATGGATAGCCTACATGGGCTATTTTGGTTGCTTTCTGCCATAATGGATAGGCTATTTTGGTTCTTTCTATAACTCGCTGCTCTCTTGCACCAACACGCAGATAGAATGGGGTAAAATACAGTTCTATCAGTGAAACTTTGTGCAGGAATTCCTGATTTCAGTCTTTGCTGAAGATCCCAGAGGCAAATAGCTATATTGCTGTGAGATTTTGTACAAAAGAGAATTGATAGTGAACGCTGTGTGCTGGTAATCCGTCAATGTACTATTTCTAGTTTCATCTGTGAAGAGAACAAATCTATAAAAGAAAATTCACCAGGTCGTAATAAATCTGGGCCTCTCTGTTTCCTCATACAAAGCCCACGCTAAGCCTTGACGAATGGCCACTCACTTATGAATGCTATTCGCTCCTTTAGGAACGTGCATGGCTATGTATCAATATGTCTTACTAACAGTAATGCAGTGTGTCAGGAGTTTGCTGTTTCGTCCTTGAGCATGTAAATTAAATTTGCAACAACTGAACTATTGGGTTTGATGTATTTGAAGCAAATCATTTAGGTTGACTAAGAAGAGTTACAAAGCTTAATTTTTTAAGAACCATTGTATTTTGAGTAAAAGTGTAAAATGTTCATGACAAGCATGGAACAAATCAACAATGTTCGCCTCTGTGTAAGCCATGAGCATAAAGGCCATTTTAGAGAAACTCTTTCATTTAACAGACTTGTATTTGTGTTCCATGTTCTTTTCTACATCTGTTCTTGCTGATAGACAAGCCCTGACTTTTTTCCTATTATATTAAGCAGTCATGGATATGGGGTCTCAATGATGAATGATTTAAACTTTTTTAACATTTAATACCCTCCATACTCAACACTTGCTCAGTTAGCAGATGCTTGCACTACATATTGCATATTCTGCTTTCCTTGCACTTTATCTGCCCTCATACTACAATGAAGATCAAGTCACTTGCATGAGAACCCCTAGACACTAACAGAGTCTGCTAAAATCACAATGTTCTCTAAAAATATGCTTATGCTCATTCGTTACATAGCTGCTGTTGCTACAAACTTGTAAAACATGGGACGTTTTTTCATAAATAACAGTGATCTTTTACATTTCAAAAGTGAATATAGTATTTTGCTTCCATGTGCTACACATTCTTTATCTTTGTCCTTTCCTAAACAAACCTATTTAGATCCCATTGTATTATAGTCACAATATCCCTTTCCCTTCATTATCATCATGGATGCATTTAGTCATGCCAGCAAATCTGAATTAAACCCCATTCCCATCTTATCCTGTAACATATTTTTTCCCAGGCCAACAAGCCATATACATAGACCATTGCAGGTGCTGTGTGCTGTCCTCAGCTGTTGGTATGGTGCCACAGTGGGTAGCTGTGCCGCCTCTTAATAAGTAGCATGGTAGCTGAGCCAGCTGTTCTGCAAAGACATTTTAAGTGTAGTTAAAGTATTCAGCCATATAATACTGACTTCTTTGGTCATTATTTTGCAATTTAAAAATCTTTTTCTGGAGTTCTTTATTTTGTAACCTCACAGTTTGCATCAAAGTGCAGCTAATATATATTTCTAGATGCCAGTGTTCCTAGGAGTCAGCGTCTATACATATAGATACATTCTAGCCCTGGAAAATAGGTAGGGGGCAGAAATACACATTTTAGGAGCAATGGCTTCTGAGCTTCTGGCATTTTCTGCTTCTGTGAATGGGAGTGTTCGATGATTAAGGGGACACATACCTGTAGATTTATTTGGTAAAATGTTTGATAACACTCATGTTGTTTAACCACTCACATCCGGCCCTCCGTAACCCCGTGGACCGGAGCACATCAGGCACATCTTGTGTCTGGTTGTGCCCATCCATGGTTTTCTGAGCAAAGATACTGGACTGGATTGCCAGTTCCTTATCCAGTGGACTGTGATTTGGCTGACCTCTCTGCTATGACCTGCCATCTTGGATGACCCTATATGGTATAGCCCCTTTACCACAAGGTAGCAAACCAGAAGGTTAATTTGATCCTAGTGCAACATAAAACCTATATTCATATATACATGTTTTATGTAACATGTATACTGAGAATACATCTAATATATATATATATGTGTATTTATATTTATGCAGTAACGTGTTATTCTAAATATGTAAAGTATCAACTATATTTTGCAAGTACAGAGGAAGCTCTTTGGGGACTCACATTATTGGTGCTTCTGTTATTCCTTAGACTGATCATTTCTGACCTCTTTATTTGTATATGTAAATATGCAGCGAGTTGGGGGCTCCATGCCTCGATTCCATGCACATTGTGCCTGGGGAAAGTAGCTGCACATCACTTTTGAGGTACAAGTTGGGTATAATGTTCATGTTTAAGTTTGAAGACTTTAAGTCTGACTTGCATCATAATTAAGCAGAAAGTTAGTTGTTAATTAGAAAACACTGATGATGCCTTTGCAAGACCCTGGTGGGATCCATTATGGAATGGTGGAAGTTGTGTTTGAAAGATGGGCAATTATATTTATAGAGAATTATGGTTGCAGTCATTAATGCAACATCCCACTTCTGGGCCAGTGAAGGAGAAGTGGTGTGGTGTAAATTGTAATCTTGTCCTGTTATGAATGGTTTTGGACTTCTTCCTCTTCCCTCTCCCCCCAATCTTTCACCAATAGCTACAACCACACCCCTCATCATTCAGCTCTCATGATGTGATGTAACAAACACAAAATGGATTCCCATACTCAAATACAGTCTTCAAAAATGCACAAATTCACAAAAATGTTTAATGTCCATGGCTTACACAGCTGCTAATATTGTTAGTTTGGTACCTACTTGATAAACAAGTGTGTTTTTTCTTAACGTGCCGTGGTCCTTTAATTTATTACTAGAATTTTGTTAACTGTAACTTAACATTGTAATTGGCCAGTTTAAATCTCAAGTGGCCATTGCCATTTAAAAAAAAGAAATTTGTAAATAAATTCCTAGCTGAGACGCCAGAAGCCGCCCCCAGACTTCAACTGCAGACAGTGTAGGGGTGCACTTCATCTTGTCACCTGACTTTCCATGCTAAGCCCAAGACTGCATGAGCATAGCGTGGCCGTATGGGACTGTCTGCCTCCGCAAAAGGTGCATTTAATCTTAATTAGTCTTTCAACGGGTATCTACCTACTTTATGCAGTCCTCAGTTATACAACTAATACATATATGTGTGTATTTATACAGTGCATATGCAGTAACATGCGTTATTCCAAGTGTAAAATATGAGCTGTATTTTACAAGTGGAATAAATATGTATAAATTAGAAGCACATGTTGTGCACCATGCATACCCGGCAGTGGAGGAGCTTTGGAATTCCAACCTGCCCGCAGTCTAATGACTTCAGATCTCTGGAAGCATCACATTCAGATGCTAATATTTTACTTGCTACACAGCATAACTGCAAACAGCTGAGCAGGATATGACGCTTATTTACAGTACATTTGTAGACACAAATAAATATCTACATAGGTATTGATAGAAAGAGGTGGCAAAACAAAATTTGGATATGTACATTGCCTGAAATTTGCTGCCAAAAAGTATTTTGTATTCATAGAATATATGCACTGCTTGTGATTTGGTGCCAAAAAAGTATTTTCTGTTCAAATAATAAATGCACGGCCTGGGATTCGGTGCCAAAAAGTATTTTGTTTTCTTATAATTGTAAAAGCTTAACCACATCACGACTTACTGTAATAAAGTTAGTTTGGTGAATAGAGCTTTGTGTTGCATACACCAAGATGTAATTGGATAAATGGCCTCAGAAGTTGTTGGTCTAGTCCATGAAACAAATATAATAGCTGGAAGAAATGGGAGGAGCCATAAGCTAGTCCTACCTTGCCAACGACACATGTTTGTAATAAATCTGTTTGCACTTTACATTTTAACATATGTAATCTACCCGATGCATGTAGGAAAGTAATATTAATTTAAAAACAATATGCATTCTGTGATTATTTAAGGAAGTTGCATTGTTTTTTGCAATAAGGAACTTTAGATTGCAAGGCAAATGTATTCCTACACTAACCTCTCAGATTGCATGAACCTTGATTTAGTGAATCTTGGACTAATAAAATGACCTTCTCTATCCATGACTGTATTTAATGTTTTGCTTCCCAAGGCCCATTCAGATCTATGCACTCCACAACATGATCCAGTTAATATGCTCAATTTCCATCCTTCCATGATTAACATACGTATATAGAATATGATGTATATGTATGTATAGGTATACCATTTTCCGGTACAGATAGAAGTATCCCTGAATATAGACATGTCTGTGCATATGCATTCATCATGGCACAGCATTAGAAACTTGTAGCACCCCGACAGTGGCCTGAAAGTATGCAATGGTGGGGTGTCAGGGCCCAAAGACATCTATAAAGGTCCTTGACAAAGTCAATCTAGGTCCTACTAGCAAGGTGTTATTGTATAGTATAGTTGGCATATGGGAGTGTGAATTTAAATCAGAATGTAGAAGTTAGTTTAGTAGCGTTTCTCCCATAAGATTACACTATAGGATATATGTTGAATATCTGAATTTCTTCAAATTCAACAATATTTTATTTTAAATTTACATTAAAAAAAAAGTAACACTTGGAGTAAATATATACAGATTTATTATTTCATAACAATCACTTTTGAAATATTAATTTTTGTTTTTCTTATGTTTTAATTAACACATATCAGTCATGTTTAATTTGCTCTG
The DNA here is from genome assembly GCA_027410445.1 of Discoglossus pictus. Taxonomy (NCBI): domain Eukaryota; kingdom Metazoa; phylum Chordata; class Amphibia; order Anura; family Alytidae; genus Discoglossus; species Discoglossus pictus. The sequence continues at coordinate 343,575,465 of CM050166.1, forward strand.
ATAGTAATGACATTTACAGCCTTATTAAATTGCAATTCGGTAAATTTAAAAGGGCTCTATTCAAGCACAGAGCATATTTTATTTACAGAAGTTTTTAGTTAGTGAAGACCTTGCTTTTGGATAGAAGATCACTAACTGAAAACTTCTGTAAAAAAAATATGCTATGTTCTTAAATAGAGCCCTTTTAAATTTACAGAATCGCAATTTAATAAGGCTGTTAGTGTATTAAATGAACTTTTGTATTTAATTTTTGTATTTTTTTTTGGTAATTAATGAAATTTGATGATCTTTCTATGTTTTCAACAGTGTACAATTTTTCATTTATACCCTAAAATGCAGTGCAGAATCACATATATAGTTGTGAGCGTACGAGTTGTTGCTAATGCTGCGGGCTCGCGCAGCGAGCCGCGGCCCTCGCGAAGCGAGGGCACTGCCCGAGGGTCTCAGTTGCTGGCATGGAGCGCCGAAGGCGCTCCATGCCAGCAACTGAGGACCCTCGCGAAGCGAGGGCCTCAGTTGCTGGCATGGAGCGCCGTAGGCGCTCCATGCCAGCACCTGAGGACCTCGCAAAGCGAGGGCCGCAGTTGCTGGCATGGAGCGCCGAAGGCGCTCCTTGCCAGCAACTGCGACCCTCGCAAACTTCACGTCGCAACCCAAACAGTACGACACACACATTACGACACTCGCAAACAACATACGACACACGTTCACACACATTACGGACTCGCAACACTCGGACGCAACTCGCGAACATTACAAAATGTAAAACACAATACATACACACACCACATACATAAAAAACTTACCTACACCAAGAGGGAGCACCCAGCACCTCAAAAATACAACTTACACCTCGATTTTACTTCAAATAAAACAGTTTAGAGAATAAAAAAAAAACGAAGCGAGAGAAAAAATGGCCGCCGAACAAAACGAAAACGAGGCTACAGCACTCTAAACTCGCAAAACACCACAATAAACTCGCAAAACACCACAAAACACCTACGGATATTCCGATACAAACGTATAACACACATTACTCGCCATTTTACGCCAATGCGGAAGTACACGACAACGGTTTGGGCTCGCGCACGCACAGTGTTACACTGCACACATTCAGCACGCTTACACAGCAGATCCACACCACTAATGCTGCAGCAACATCAAAACACATTCACAGCTCTTCCACACAATGCTTTAAAATAGGTCAAGTATATTCATTTATTAATGTATTATATATTTCATTATTACACACTAAACAGCATTAGCTACCTTACAATTTCATTGCCGTCATTTTTTGACGGGCAATTCGCTAGTGTAATATTATATTTTGCTTTGCCATCAAATGGGAAACACCAGGGGTCATATTAAAAGGATAGTAGCCCAGCTTGTAAACTCAGAAAAACAGCTGATTTACGTTAAGCAGCCGTGTTTTTTTTTTAAACTGATCATATACATTCCCTAGAGACAACATATATTATTAACGTACAGATAATAAGAACTAGTTTGAGTAGTTATTGACATAAAAAAAGCCCAGATGTTCTATTTCACTACTATTAAAATACATATTTTTTTTGTAGTTTTTTTGTTTAAAATATTTAGCTTTATTTTTCCGAGCCGTACATTGGTTGTATTTGAACAGCTGTAGCTAATAATGCACCGTATGATGTTTAGTAATGTGATAGCTCGCCATATGCAGGTCATCGAGTTGAACGCTGGAATTTATCATGTCAACCTCCAAAACCACGAGGAAAGATAGTGTTGTATAAACAAAGTATATTGGTTTTACTGGTAATGTTTTCAATTATAAGTTGATGTCTGTATTATTTAATTATGCAATTACACCAAGGTTGTATTCAATATTTTTCACGAGTACATGTTTTTTTAAGATATAAGAAGTTTGTGTACATATGACACATTTGCTATTTTTCCATTAATGGTCCATTTTATGAAATTTGGGTACAGTAAGATTCCTATTTACTTTGTTTAATGGTTCTGAAGATATCAATGTAAGCCGAAAAACAGTGTAAGGTGCTTAAATGCAATGCATTTCTTGACATGACTATATATGCATAGAACGTATAATAACATAAGTGTGCGTAAATATACTGTATTTTTAGAACTAATACAAACTCAGGAGTTTATGGTATAAAGAAGTCCTCAAGCCATACATTTCAAGGGGTCCTGCAGTGTATTGCAAAGTATGTATGACTATATTCCCTTCCCTTCACTGAACATATTATAAAACTTATTAAGACAATTGCACATAATAGAGAAGTGTGAAAGAGCACACTTCATAAATAATTAGCTAAACCCTCAGAAAATAAAATCTTAATGCAATCCAATCTGCTTAATTGGATCTGTTTAAACCAGCATTAAATATCTAGACAGCTCCGTTCAGCTGCTGAGGTACAGTGCTTTTTATGATTTGCATCACAGAAATACATGGCTATTATCAGGAAAAATATCATTATTATCATTCATTTATAAAGCACCAAAATATTCTCTTACTCATAGTACAGAGGATATAGTGAATACGATCTAGGCGGGTTAAGGGTATTAGAATTAAAAAGTAGAGGAAATTGCTTGCTAATAGTATGGGGCAGCAGCAGGATTAATGCGAAGAAGATGTACCCTGTCTTATTTGAATAGCTGATATTAAGGATCAAGCTGGAGGGCTAATTTGAGTAGACGCGTTTTCAGAGAGCATTTAAAGCCGTGAAGGGGAGAGTCTGCCCAAATGGGGTAGGAGCAGCACAAGAAAAGTCTTGGGGGCGAAAGTGTAGAGACATGATGATGGGTGAAGAGAGATGTACATCATGGGCAGAGCGGAAGGGGCAGATAGAAGATGAACTGGAGGTTAGATGTGAGATACAGGAGGATGTTGAGGACTTCGTAGGTTACAGATTTTTAACTTTATTTTATTAAGAAGTGCTTCTACGTGACATCTGTTTGGGTCTGCCCTCTGTAGTCCATGCTCTGTAGCCCAAGTATATTATATTCCTAATGTCCCTTTAATTCTAGCGCATATGCAAAGCTAGTGAAGGGATTGCCACAGTAGGGCAGCAGATGATAAACAGGTGATTACATGCAAGCAAATACATTTAAAATGGATCTGAGTGGTGAGAGTCTATTAAAGGAAAAGTTTGTAGTAACTGTCATAGGAAATGAAAGGTGCTTAATTAGAAGTATGTTGTTGTTTAATCATTCAGTCGTGTTCGACTGTCTGTGACCCTATGGTCAGCAGCATGCCATGCACAGCTATCATTATGGTCATGCTTATCCATAAGGTTATCTTGGCAAATGTACTGGAGTGTGTGGCCAGTTCCTTTTCCAGTGGACTGCAATTTGTCTGACCTCTCTGCTATGACCTGATTATCTTGGGTGACCCTACATGGTATTTCCTCACCGCTTCATTAAAATTCACAAGCCCCTTCATCGTGACAAGGTAGCGATCCAGAAGGGGAATTAGAAATGTACCCCAAACAAAAAGAGATCTTTTATTCATTTATTTTTTATGTCATAACATCAACATATGTAAGATACTTATTGTACCAGGGGTGACCATTGTCAGTTTGAGCAAAAAATACAGAGCTTGCATTGAATTTAAATTTAAGCTCACCTGTTTGTACTGACCTTAAATCAACAAGATAATTGACATGTCCCATCAATGTTATGGATTTTTATTCATGTTCTCTATCGATAGCACTTTTCTGCTATCGACTACAGAATGGTATTAAAGATGCATTACTATGGCTGCTCTGATGGCCTTCATTTATGCCCATATTTTTTCAACTGCATGTATAAATCATAATGTTCAAAGAGCACTTTCCGTCTTTATGCAGGTCCATCTCATCAGCCTGCAAATTCTGTTGATCTATTTCCTTTATTTATTTATTAAGCATTACCAGGGTTTTATTAAAGTTACAATGGATGAAATGATGAAATGGATGAAATGATGAAAGTGGGCCATAAGGGGCTACAAGTGAACCATGTGGGCCATAAGGGGCTACAAGTGAACCATGTGGGCCATAAGGGGCTACAAGTGAACCATGTGGGCCATAAGGGGCTACAAGTGAACCATGGGGGCCATAATGGGCCACAGGGGATCCGCAGGGGCCACGGGGTATTCGCAGGGACCATAGAAGACCCGCAGGTACCATAGAAGACCCACATGGGCTACAGGACGTCTGCGAGTACCCCACGGAGGCCACAAAGGACTTATGGGAGGTCCGCAGGGGCCATGGGAGGTCTGCAGGGGCCCTTCAGAAGCCATGGGCCTCTGTGCCTTGAACCAGTGGTAGCTTTGCCTCTGGTCCTATTGTAGGGTTTTTGTTAGGCGTTACCAAGGATTACACATGATGATTTCTTAAAAAAATATTTCTCTCTGTGAAGAGAGATGAATGAATGATCGGTTTGGATTCTGAAGTCTTTGAAGATGATTTAGGATCTTGGAGATGTATACTGTTTTGGGGTAAAGGATGCTGAGGTTGGATTTTGGAATATTGGATGGGGCATTGTTTGATTCCTGGCAAACTTTTCGGTTCCATTGTTGGAATTAGTGGGGAATTACTGCTCTATTACTACTTTCCCTATAATTAGGTTTCTTCTGTCTTGTTGCATTATTTGTCTGCACTTTAACTTTTTTATGTATGCTCTAGATTTTTTAGGTGTTATCAGTGTGATAAAAAATAGATCATTTTAATATACAACCTTTCACACCATGAAGAGCACTTTAACTGAATATTGCATGCACAAACTTATTATATAAATAACTTCTACCAACAGCAATAATATATCCCAGCAGATACAGACATATTGGTTCCATATGTTTCTGATTCAGATTTAAAGCTTTATTTTAATTATGGGTTTTAAACACCACGCTATAATATAAAATGATTCCGTTGAGAGGGAGCTTTATAAACCATTCACTTTAATGGGCGAAAGGATGTTTCATGGTTTAGATCGATTTAGCAAGGATTGGCCTCTGAAGGATTGTTGGAAAGAACCTGTGACTGCATTCCACAATTTTGCAAGAGACGTTGTAACATCTAAAAAGCAAAAACGTGTTTGGGCTATGTTGTTGCAAAATAAAAATGGGACTGTATTCTTCTATAGATAATAAGCTCTCATGACCAGGGAATTCATCTATGTGTTTTGATGTTTTTCAAAGGCTACTTTAGTCCTAAATTTTCTATTGTGCACTTAAACAATCATTTTATATCTCAAAGTTCTTTCACCTGAAAAATAAATTATCTTTATTTAGTACAAAATGAACCCTAAAGCAACATAGACATAGAAATAAACCAGTGTGTTTTTTATCAGAATTAACCTTATCAGTGCACTGAAAAATATTTGAGCGGATGAGTAAACGGTGACTAATGGATAGCTTGTTGCCTGTGTGTCCTTACCTTGCTTTTTATTCAAAATAATGGAGATGAATCACTAGATTGTTTCCATGTAGAAATCCACTAGGAATCCCACTCTTGTGCCACGTTGGAATTAAGTTACAATTTAAAGAGAAAATGAAGAAACAGCGTAAAACCACAAACTTTAAAAGGTCATAGCTCAGTTAATTTAGCAGCACTTTTAAAAAAGAAAGCACCTTTTCCACATTTTCTATCTCTCTCTCTGATGATGAGGAGCACCTATTGTGCCCCTTTAAAGTTCAGTGCCCCTTTAAACCTTCATTGTCATCAATCTTATGTCTTTAATGTACCCCTTGCATAGAGTGCAGAACACATTGATGGTGCTTTATCATGAAACATATTCAAGATGCCAAATATGTTATGCAATTAAATACTATTTTTAAAAGCATAGACTCAGAAGGTGTGAATTTCAGAATATATATAACAAATTAGGGGAAAAAGAGCTTCATGAAGTTGAAAACAGCCTTTTTAATAAAAAAAAAGGGAATCAATCAAAGACAGTTGACAGTAAAAATATGCTTATTTTTCCTTTGCCATTATGACATTTATATGCTACTTAATGCATAAATGCACTGGTGTATATACCAGTGAAAACTGATTCTGCCTGATTCTGTCTGTCTTTATTCAAGCTTGGTAGTTTTGCTTTGCCAATTACCAAGAATAAGAAAATAAACAAACTTGTAAATTAAATTTAGAAACAGGTGTAATGCTTCACACAGGTAAAGTAAATCATGTCATAAAGAATTATAAATACATCAATTACTAATTTTAAATGTGTAAAGGATGAAAAGTAGAGCACTCCAGCAGCTTATATTAAGGGTTTAGGTTTAAAATAAGGTTTAGAATGGGTGTCAAATATCAGTTAAGTATATAAGTGAACAGAGAAAAGTAAAATGATTGATGATTTGACCAAAAACCGAGGAAAGCTCATATGTTGAAGTAGGAAAAAGCATAGCCAACTAATGTAATGATTATTTTTGCACGGTTTCTGCAATGAAAGGTGAAGAGGAGAGGTCTCTTAGGAAAAAGGGATATAAATAGCAAGAAATTAGATATGGGTCTATTTACAGGGAAGGAAGTCCTTCTGGAGCTCTCAAGACGAAGTCTTAAAATAATCAATTGTTATAGTGGATGAAATGGAACTGTAAGCTAAAATGTTGGATTTGAATGTTAAAATAAGCTAAAAAGTTAGTTAAAAAGCAGCAATATTTTGTTTAAATAAAAAAAGCAACTGAAAATGTTTAGAAAATGAGATATTCATGATTGTTTATGGAGCAATATGGAGATAATGTGCCATTCAAGAATACTGATGTGTTACTTTTGACACACTGTGCTTATTTATTTATATGGTGGCAAAAACAGTGTATCCCAGTGTTAACATGCAATTAGATCCTCCCCCCCCTAAACTTATCAAGCTGCACAATAGCATAATAAAGCTGCACATCGACAAGAATCCAACTTGTTTTTTGGGTGTTATTCTTTTAGTCAGAGAACGAATTAGAAAATGTTTGATTTTATTTTATCCTAATTAAATGTCAATTCAAATTATGTTTTGATTTTCAGAAATCAAACAGTAATCCAGCATTACATGGTTTGCCTTAACCATACCAGTGACTGGACTTTTTTTGTTGTTTACTTATTTTTCAATGAAATAAACGAATAGATGTGCAAAACAATGACATTTTGGTTTACTCTGGAAAATGTAAAAGGCATTGTTGAATAAAAAGCACCTAGATCTCTGTCTATATATTACCAGGCTTTAGTTTTACATATCCACCTGTAATGATCAGTGTGCTTGGCACACCCTTGCTGTAGGTATCTGCCAGTATATAGTACTATATTTCAAGTATACTGTTTTGAAGAACTGTACTTGAAAGTGGTGAAATGTTTTAGAAAGTAAAAAATATATTTTTTAATTTTTCTGCCTCTCCCCCTGTCTACTTTCTCACTTGTGTCTCATTTTCCCCCTCCTCTCCCTCCCTTGTGTCTCTTTTCCCCCTCCTCTCACTCCCTTGTGTCTCTTTTCCCCCTCCCTCCCTTGTGTCTCTTTTCCCCTCCTCTCCCTCCCCTGTGTTTCCCCTCTCTACTCCCTCTGTGTCTCTTCCCCCCTCCTCTCCCTCCCTTGTGTCTCTCTTTTCCCCCCTCCTCTCCCTCCCCTGTCTTTGCCCCCCCTCTACTCCCCCTGTGTCTCTTTCCCCCCTCACCCTTGTGTCTATTTCCCTCTCCAACCCTTTCCCATTATCATAATCATCCTCCTCCCTCGTCCTCCCTACTCATCCCCCCCCCTCACGCTCACTTACCTTGATACAGTGAGCTCCTGCTGTTCTCCTCTCCATCACGTCTTCCGACTGTCCGCCTAGCATATGCTAATGACGTGACGTCACAAACTTAGATATACCTTTAATCTCAGAAGACTAGTGGCTAGCTGATTTCACTTTAGTCTCCTACTTGGCCGCTGCATAGTTTTTAAGTTGTTTGTGTTTTCAAGCTTTATTACACCAGATACAAGTCATGTGGGTAGAAAGCAGAAACAAATTCTTATAAAAAACACCCACAGTATCCTGAAAACGCATAAAGCGTTTTAATAATTGATAAGAAAAAATATTTGACTAAAATATAACAGCAAATTCAGTCTATAATTATAATTATTTAATTATAAGTGGCATTATATTTCACAGCGCAGTACAAAAAGGTGAAGTCATTACAATACAATTGAGATTCCTTATTTATAAACAATAATTTAATTAATGATTAACACCCATTTACCCCGATCAGAATCTGCATAATCATCAATGTAGAAATGCTGACAATGAATGAGTGTATTCTGCTGCGGTTGTGATCATAACACAACTGGTTTGATTAGCACAAATTAATTCTGCTACATATTAAAATGCAAAGTCCGGCTTTGAGTGAACATTAACTTCAAGACAGCGGTAATATTAATGTTCTGAGTAATGTAATTAAGACTAGGTAATCATGCTCGTGAGCCTGTGTTAATTTTTCTTCTGCATCCGATAAATAATTTCCCACTGGGAAGATTTAATACTGGATAAGTTATCTCTTGTTATCAAGTCTAAGTAATTGCTACAGGACATTCAAAACTCTGTTTAAACGAAGAGAAAAGCAGCATGTACAACATCTCTTATGATTGCATTTACATTTGAAATTTCAAGACTAGTAGTGTCAGCAAATCAGCAACAATTTATCATTCTTAACACCCTACTCCATGAACAATTATGCTGTTGCCGAGGCAATAGAATTAAGAATACGGAGGTGAAATTGGTGAAGTAGTCTTTTATAATGACTTTTAATTAACTCTAAATAAATTATTGAATGGAGTGTCGTTTTCACACCGCTTTCAAAATATGCAATGAATCTAAGCATCATAAATAACACGCTTATATATACAGCAGTGGATTGCTTTACTAAATATGATTACGAGAATGGCCACATGGTGAATAAATGACAATACGCGCTGATTTCATTATTAGACGGTGCCATTTAGCATGAAAAAAATTACGTTGAAAAAAAAAAAAAAGTTTGACTGCAGTTGTCAGAATGTAGGTCACAGCTCCTGTTTATCTCGCTCAGACAGATGCTGTGTGTGTCTGTTCTGGGTAATGTATAGATCAAAAGTAAAATGGTATTACCTTAAGTATTTTAGAGATGGAGTGACACTTATGGAACCGTATTTAGGAGAAAAGCGAGATCACAGCAGGACAGGCTAGTTGTGTATGCTTCACGAGTAGAGGGTGAAGTGCTATAGTGCAGTATATAATGCTGCATTAAATGTCAGTGCTTTATAAATAAAGGTTGAAACTAACAAACACAAGCCAATATAAGTTTTCAGTGCATAACACCAATTGCTGTAACAATAAATTAAATAAGTGGAAAATAAAAATCTACAGAACAAATTTGATCTGAAAAAAACGTTGCATAATAAAAAAACTGTATGGTCTATTCTATTGTTGTCATTGAAAAATCACATATATAGTTGTCGTACTGCAAGTTGTCGTCCCGTTGCGGGCCTCGCGATGAGCGTCAAAGGACTTAGAACCGAAGCCCGTAGATGCAACTGCGGACCTCACAAAATGAAGCCCAAAAGTTGCGGCCCTGCAGTAAATTACGAATTTTCAGCCGAACCACGGAACTCGAAAAATCAACAACAAAAAAACAAATATGCATCAAATTAACTTACACACTAACACACAGCACAGGGGAGACCTTGGGAGCCTGTTAGTAAGGTTGCAAGTTAATGAGGCATATTTAGTATTTTTACACAATCGAAAATCGCCGAAGTGAGAAACAAAATGGCGGCCGAAAAAACGTAACCGGATCAAAACGAGGCGAAGGGAGTAGAAAAAAAGCCCCAAGCCAGTAATTCTTATCCGAAGCCAGTAACACTTAACCCAAGCCGGTAACACTTAACACAAGTCAGTAACACTCATTGCGAGGCTCCTAAACTACACGGGTGGAGAAGCTCGCCATGAGCTCCCAAGGTGATCATTGAAAAGCAGGAAAGTTGCGAATTGACAAAAATGTCAATAAGCGGCGAAATACAAAGGCGCTCATCGCGGGGCTTGCGATAAGCGGCGAAGGTGCTCAGAGGGGTCATAGCCCCGCATTGTGTGGCAAACAGCATTGCCTGGCTTAAAATTTTATTGCCATCATTTTTCGATGGTCAAGTCGCTAGTAACCAGTATAGTTACCAATTTGTGCTATTGCAATATTAGAGGCAGAAAGGAATAGGGAAATAGTAGATAACTCCTATGACCCTCCATTGAGTCCTTCTGACTGGAGAGTTCAACCTATGGTAAGACCCCAAATCTGGCTAGGTCCCTGTTATAAATAGTGTAAGGAAAAATAAACTAAAGTAAAGAAAAAATAATCTCTACCATAACCTTCCCAGTTGAATGAATTTCCCTATTCCATTCTGGCTTCAATATTGCAACAGCACAAATTGTCATTGAAAAATAACCAGTATAGCTACCAACCATAGAATAGACCATACACTTTTTAATATTATGCAACGTTTTTCATATTAATAAATAAAGGTTAATCAAAAAAAAAAATATCTGTAACGCAAGCTATTGTTTCACCAAACTAAAGCTATCAAAAGATGAACCTTCAGACTGAGACAGGTTACTGGAATCTGCTCTTCTTAAAACAATAAGGTTGGCCTTATCTTATAGTGCTCCTTATAAATGTTTTTAGATTGGCAAAGAATAATGTGTTAGACATATTGATTGAATACCAGGAAGAGCTTTCATTTGAAGACAAGGACTGACAATATTGCATCAAATTTAGGAGTCAGTCAGACTAGTAAAGATCCAGACAACAAAGTTTTTAGGATCAAAAGACAGATGATTTTTTTAGAAATATATGTAGAGTAACCATAAATGTAATATAATAGCAGAAATAATATTTTACAAGCTTTGGTTCCCTGGTTCATCTGATTTTTCCAAGCCCATTAAAAAAAAAAAAAAGATTGTTTGGGTTTTAATTTTCTAAACAAATAAGTGAATATATAATTGTTTTAAACTTTATTTGACCATTTAACTTTAATTTAAATTAAAAACGTCTTTGGAGAAAGATCACAAACTGGACAGCTTCTTGTGTCTATACAGAAGACCAATCAGTTACTTTCAGGACAGGAAATTAGTGGGTGGGGTTGAAGCCTACAGATTGTGAGTCTGTCAGCTTCTTCTAATTCAGTGTTTGAAATCTTCCTTTTTGGAAATGGTAAACATTTTTAAAATATGGATATATCTATGTATTTTGCCTTTGAAAAATTAATCCTAAACATGCGCTTTAAAGAGATAAAACTCTAGAAGAAAATGTGTTTTTCGCAATATTTTTTGTAAATTACTTGAGATGATGGGTGGGCAACTGCTAAATAGCTACAAAAGCTCTTACGAGAGAAATTATGTAGCTGATACATAGCTTCTGCGGGTTCCTCTCTTAAGACTTTACCGATACAGTCAGGGTTTTTTCGCATAACGGAAACAGAGTGTGAGTACAATACTTGAAAGGGTCCATCATTTTGGTAAGCAGCTGCAATTATGAAGTTGTGAGACAGAAGCAAGCCCAGTAAATGTAATGAACATCAGTAAAGATTGCAACATAGCTACCATACTTGTTTCCCTCTCATACATTGCCATCACATTGAGTGTTCCCATTATTGCATATGAACATTGCAGTTTGCACACATCACATTATATATAGTTTCACGCTTATTAAATGTCAGGAGATACACATTAAATGCAAAGACAGGATTATTGTTGAGGTAGGATAGTAAATATATTTGTAGGACAGGGTGTTATGTGTTAACTCCAGGAGCTCTGTATTAATGAGGGGTGACTAAGCATTAGTTGGGTGTCAGTATTTAGCAGTGTGAGCAGGTATTTGTAATTCACATTATGATTTATTTGATTGTCTTTTAGTATGGTTGCACATGTCTTGATCACCCATTAGGAAGGCTTCTTTTGTACTTTAGGGTCAAATATTATTTCATTTTTTTTTTGTACTCAGACACTCGTAACTCCTTAAGTGTCTTGTAACTGTTTTTGTAAGGTTTTTATCTGCTCTTGTGGGAGGTTGAATTTACACGTTATGATTTGTCTTGCGCTGAGGATTCACAGAGCCTTATGGGAACACTTACATTTTTGTCAGGAAGTTCTTACAGGAGCCATATAATCACACTTTAGGCAAAATCCCCGGTAGGACCAGGGAACAATTCATACATAATGGTCACTTGTGAGGGTTTCTGGAGGAGGAATGAAATGGCTACTGGGCTCCCTACATGAAACATTCACTCCAGAGACTTCTTACAGGAGCCATGTAATTGAGCCCTTTGTACCCATTGCAGAACTGCATCCCATAAAGCCTGTTATTAAATTTTCTATAAAATTCGTATCTCCATTGCAAACTATTTCTTGAATAGTGGTTATAAAGTTCTGGCAGGTTTTTAAAGTCACTGGGTCATATGGGATCCCTGTGGAGTGATCTTGGCCCCTGACATTTTTGGGTCACTTTTTACAAGTTGTGAGTTTCCACACAAGCCATTTGAAGTATGTGAGACCCCTCAGTACTTTGGAGACACAAAAGGTTCTCTTGCTGAATTTCTTTGAGAAACACTTCTACTATTAGGAGTTGTCTTTTCTTAGGTGTCTCCTCCTCTGTATTCAGCAAATGACTATGAGGTCTGACAAGCTGATCAAGCCGTGTTTAAAACTTGCACTGTTTTTCTACTTAGGCTTTGATTAAATGACTCCTACTAAAACAACTACTAGGCTGCTTTTGCAACCCGCTGTCTAATGAGACACTATACACTACACTAAACACCCTCTCACCCATTTATACCTCCTCCCATGGCAGGAAATGGGTTAATATTAATTAAAAATCAATATGTGGTGGTTATGCGCCCCTCCACCTATGCCCATTCCCATAATAGTTTATAAAAAGTGGGGTCTTATAGTACCCCATCTACAACTGGGGTTATTTGTACTTCTCTTCCCCTGTATTTGTGACAAGGAAGGGTCACATTTAGTATTTGTTTAGGGTCCTTTTTGATAGTCGCTAAGGCTTTTCAAGCCTTGGCGTGTGTTTCAGACAGCATGTTATTTTTTAGGCTTGGGCGAGTGCTCCTAGACCTCAGTGAACACACAGAATTTTAGCGGGGGGCATGTAATTGCACTTTAAGATAAACCACTCATAGACAAAGTAGAGAGCAGTGAGCACTCGCAAAGGGTTACACAATAGGGTTTTATTATGGGCTGCATGTAATAGCTACTCTATGTGCTTTTCACGCATACAAATGTAAGGACCTTGTAATCAAGGCCTTAGTTAGCAAATAAAGGTATTATATTGTTGTGAGTATAATTAACCTGACCTGTTTGTGTAGTTAAAATGAGCAAATTTGAAGAATCTAAACCCTTTTCCTATTTTTCTATCATTAATACTACGAATAAATTTACCAATTGATGGAAAAGCGTTGCTAATCAGAAATATTATACATTTCTAACAGTATAAATTTTCACTTGTCCACATGATTTTTCCAGTCAGCCCAGCAAGTTGACAAGTGGAAATTTCAAGTGCTGAAATCCTAATCATTAAGAGAAGGACTGTGAGTGTGTGTCATTATCATGAGCTCTTTGATGGCAAGTCTCACCCGGACATCACAAGGAGACTCATTTCAAGCTGAAAAGGTGAAATCTCTGGCTTTTGATTTTAGCTTTTTAAATCACATTTCTATGATCTTCTATTTTTGCTTTAAAAGCCCTAGGGATTTTTTTTTTCAAAAGTAATAATGATGAGAGAATACATAAACACTGTACTTATACTGTGAGCCGTAATATATGGTAATATTAAAACAATTCCAGTGTATAGTAACTGCCAGGAGCAAGGTGCTAGTTGAATATAAAATTGGAATAAATAAAACAATATATAATAAATATGTAATGCATAAATCCTATAGATTTAACAGTTTAACGTTAACATTAGCAATGGCAAACTCAGACCACATTAATTATTTAGTCGGTATAGTGTACATTAATATTTAAGCTAAGAAGATGCCCATGATAATCAAAACTGAAGAGAGTATAGATTTGGATGTTTATTCCAATATAGTTACAGTTAAGATTGCCTGATGATTGAGATGAACCTTCAGACTGAGAAAGGTTACTGGAACCTAATGTATTTTCCTAAATGAAACTTGGACACAGAAGGACTTCAAATTCCAAGAAGTTCGATGTGAGGGATTTGTTTATTTCCAAGCAGTGGCTAAAATGCAACTTGTTACTGTATCATTTGGGAGCTGGCCAGCTGCTTAGACAGCATCAATGTGATTTATAGGGTTAGTATAATAAATGGAGAGTGCTGTATATGTCATCTGCTCTTTGAGATCACATATTTATTGGGGTGCTCTGTATTTATTTGACGGGTGGCCCTCTTTATACCAGCAAGTTGCTGACTCCATCACTAGTAAAAGCTTATGTTTAATTTTTTGATGCAGCCATATATTATGTCACATTACAAGTATGTGTATATATCAATTTCTTGATGCAACTAAATTACAATAGCAGATTAAAGGGTCTGTTCATCAAGTGTGAGTTATAAAGTTTGTCATCATTATAACAATTTTATTTGGTCTTCATTTTTAATTGCTTAAATACTGTAGTTTATTTCCACTATCAGAACATATTTGGTTATTAATAAAATTTACAAAAAATGGCAAGCAGTACAACCACTACTTTAAAGGACCCGTGTGTTTTTTGAAAACGTCATGCTTGTGAAGTATATAACAAATCAACATTAGCAGCTCCCTAAGAAATGAACATAAATATATTTTTAAAGAACATTTTCTGTTTGCGTATTGAGAGTTTCCATCTAATGTGATTTGAATACTTGGAGACGGAAGTAAAAGTTGTATATTGTGAACAGAGGAGTAAGGGGTGAAGGAGAGGGGTGAGGATTTGTTAAATCACTGGAGGTTCACTGGATGCTCCGATGCAGCTCACAATAACTACAAACCCTTATGATGCAGAAATGTAAGCATCCTCCCATACATGCAGACTTCACTGAAGTATGTTGAATGCCTTCAAAAACCATTAGAGGCATCAATATTTTTTTTCTAATTAAAAACTAGCTTCACCTGCATAATTGTGCTCATTGATAGTTTCCTGCTTAATTATGCGCTTTGTCATAGTATTTTGCTTCAAGTATTTATAATGTTTTATAATACTGTGGTCTTTAAATGCCCAGGGTGTGCATCTCTTGCAGTCATGTGTTTCCTGGTGCCCTTGCTTCAGTGAAGCCTTTGGATCCCCCTGCCTTGAGGGCTTGAGGACCCCTTTGTCTTCATGGCGAGCTCTATCAACCTGTTCACCCCCACCCTAGGAATGGGGGGGGGGGATCTTTCCACCATCTTCTGACCAGAGCCCTCTGACGTTGTGAGGATCTTCACTAGGGGGACAGTTGCCACCAGTCCACCCTAGCTCAGACTTCCTGGGGTAGCTCTGCTATCGACTCTCCCAGGTCCTTCCAAGAGGTCCCCGGCCAAAAGGCCATGCCCTCAAGGGTTTGCAGAACCCCTCTGCTGCACTGGTGTGTGGAGTGCGTATGTACCAAAATCACAGTCCGTCTCTAAATAAAATAAACGTGCCAGAATCCAGGTGCCAGAATCAAAAACTCACTTCAGACGGGGTAGCTGCCACCTACCCCTCTCTCCCAAGTTTCTCTGGCTAAGTGCTTAGGGTGCACTGTGAAGTGCTCCTGCAACCCGTAGGCTGGGAGCAAAATCATAGGGGACCCTCCCACGAATGCTAAGATCCTGGCAGGAGGCCCAAAATGCTAAAAAGGCATGAGTGCTGCTGCAATGATGGGGACACGGCCGAAATCTTCCCCTATTACCCGGACATTCATTCCTACTAACCCCCTGGCCAGACCAAGATTCACTCTTACTTCAAAGGCTCAGATCACCTGCCATTTCAGAGGAGGTACTACACACAAGATGAACCACCATTAGTAATTAATATACAATAATAAATTAGTGGATGATTTTCATATCTTACCCCAAATCTTTAATTTGCAAATTTCCTTTAAAAAAAAAGGTGGCATTTTCCTAGGAATGTGGAAGCCAAAATGTGTTCTTTTCCAAAGTATAATGTATGTTCCTTGCAGGTTTATATAGTGCTTATCTGGTTGCCTTTCAAATCTTCCTTAGAAATTCTTGTATACCCCTGAGCATATCACAAAGAATGGCCCTGTACAAAGCCTACATTACTAGATAACTAGTATACTTGCCTGTCTAATTAATTGGTATTGTAAAGGATGAGCAAACATTTACAAACTGTCACACACTGAGACTGCCACATACTCAAACTCTTGGTAGGAACACAACATACAACATTTTTAAACATCACCAATGTCCAATTATTTTTTTGAACATTAAGTTAAGGTATGGAAAACATATTGTTTATGGACAAAAACACATTTTAATAATGCCAACATTCAGAAGAAAACTGGAACCAAGATGTATGTGTGCAAAAAATTGAGGAAAAGGACTAAAGCACTAAAAGTTTTACATAATTATTTGGAAGCTTCATGATAGATACATAGTAATTGCAATGGCGCAGTGGTGGTGTGAAAAAAAATGGATGGAAATCCTGATTTGGACTCAGGTTCACCTGTTGGCAACTGAAAATTGTTATTAGAAAAATCTTCCATAGACCAAAAACAGGAGAATGAAACAAGAGAATGATTCAAAAAATATTTTAAAATTGTCACAACTTTGGTCTGCAGGGGTCCTGGACAAGAAGCTTTAGATAATCTGATAAAAGGTTTCAGGAAGAACCAATTATAAGATCAGAAGACATTTATTTGGAGATTTGGTTTCTTGCTTTAAAACTAAGCCAAGCAATTTTCTGAGGTATTTTTTTCTGGCAAGCTTTAAAATACTTCTAATATCTCTCTTATACTGGTATCAAGTTAAGAAAAATGTAATGAGGTATTATTTTCTTATGGTGGAAATATGCTTATACTATAGAGGTATTAAAGAAAATGATAGTGAACAAGACCTGTAGTTCTTTAAAATACCACACTGATTTCCAAGAAATCTGGATTAAGAATAATCTAGTTTCCTTCTTTACAATCCACAGATGCTCACCTTTTATGCCCTTCCAAAGAAAAATGCTATAAAATATTTGAAATAGGCTTGTTTTGTCATCTTGGCCACAACTACCCATGTGAAAAACTGTGTATTCTCAAGGCCTATTTAATTTAATTTAATTTATTGCAGATCATTATTTGGCCACTACAGAACTGTAATCCTAATTAGCACATAAAAGCAGCTAATTAATATTTGTTAACTGCTCACTTGAATATAAATACCACAACAACAACATGGAATTTCCCAGAATTTATTCACTTTAGACAAAAATGAATAACACAACATATAGCTGTTATTGGCACTGTATATTACAGATATTGCAAGGAATGCAGCTGACATCTGATTACCTCCTAAAACCATGTAATATAGTAATTAGTAATTACAATAACTAGTGTGCCATGGAATACTGTCCTTGAAGACAAATATATTTTAGCTATAGGCCAACACTAATAGAGTAGATGGCATTTAAAGTATTATGAGAATAATTCACGTGTTTTTAAAAATAAAAAAGCATTCAATGACATTAAATGACATTATATTATTAACAGATATATTACATTATACATAAAGTGTTGTGATGTGTATTTTAAGGCTGAAGGTGATAAATAAGCTTTTTTAAACAGATGAGTTTTTAGTGAGTGTTAGAAGGTTTTGAGGCAGGAGGATAGTCTAGTGGAGCGAGGCAAGGAGTTCCAAAGAATAGGGAAAGCACAAGAAAAGTCTTGAAGACGGGAGTGAGAGCAGGGGATAAGAGAGGAGTAAAGAAAAGGGTTGTTGGCAAAGCAGTTGGGGGAGTACTTAGACATGAGAGCAAAGATATAAGTTGGTGCATTATTAGCCAGTGAAGTGTCTGACAGAGAGGATCTTTGAGTTTGGTGGATGACTCTAGTGGAGGCGTTTATTATGTATTGGAGTGGAGAGAGACAAGTGATGGGGAGGCCAGCAAGGAGAGAGTTGCAGTATTCGAGAGAAGATATGATGGGAGAGTGGATTAGGATTTTAAGATATAACACATTCTAGTCGCTAGATTACTAGGGTATATCATATTGCAGGGAGCCAATTACTAGAATATATGACATATTAGTGACCTGATTACTAGGATATATGTTATTCTAGTGACCTGATTACTAGTATATATATCATATTCCAGTGAAAACAGCTTAATTTTCCCTTCGGCTCTATCTATGTTAGAGGTTCTTCTGCTTTTCTTCCGAACATGCCTGGTACTTCTGTTTTTTTTAGTTTTCCTTGGATACAGTATCAAGTTATTAATGTGTGTAAGCTGTGAACAAAATTCAGGGTTAGTTTTGTATATAGAAAGCTTCCATCTTTCATGATTTGACCACTTTATGATAGCTTGGAGATTGAGGACAAATTCTAATCTACTGAAAAATGGAGGGAGAGGATTTGTTAAATCATTGGATTCTTTGACATCAGACATCGACCTGCTTAACCAGCACATGCTCAGAAGCAGGCAGATTAAAACTATAACTGCAAACCTCGTCCATTTTTCTTACTATTTATGCTCTTAAACTTACACACACAAATATATATATCAAAAAGTCTGATAGAAAGTGTTTTTGCGACCATCATGTTACAAAAAAATGTAAAATGTTTAGCAATTGCTGGCTTGATTACATACAAATAGCGGTCAGTGTTGAGTATTATAAGATTTCATATTTTTTATTATTCTCTGTGGCAGATTTTTTTTTTTAGCCTATATCAGCTTTTTTCAGTTTAGATCGTGGTATTATGTTTGTGTTTTCTCATTTGGAAGTTTTATTGTTGTTTATCCTTCTCGTATTTTCCTCTGTGGCTTGTAGGCATTGCTATGCTCTGAGATACAATGCATCAGGAAAGCAATTTGTGCTCCGCTGGGTCTGTTTAGGAGCAATAGTCAAATGGGAACAAGGCTTCAGACAGGGTGTGCAGAAATAATAGGTCATTTTGCAGTGCTGTATTGGTGGCAAATGACTCATTAAAACAATGCCATATTACAGAATTGTAATGAATCAGCTTTTCCCATAGGCACCCATAAAGAAATACAGACCTCATGTGCCTTCAGTTCAATCCATTAACATGGATTTTGTAATAATCAGTCTTTAGTGGTTTTTCTTCCAACAATAAACTTTAAGAGCTTTTAGTCCACATACTGCATAGTTATATGGGCAATCCCACACTTGTCATATAAAAATTACATAACTTAGAGGCATATTATCAAGACACTATAGATAACCGGAAATGAAAGTCAAACTTTTTCTATCCCATGCTTAACATGATTTAAACATTACAAAACTTGTAAAAATTAATTTAAACATGTTTAAACATGTTTGAAACTAACAGGAGATGTCTCTGTGTGCCAAGAGTATCTATAAACCTTATTCAATTCCAGACTCGTAACTCGCAAAGTTACGTTTTTTCAACTGCAGGAACTTTTTTCAAAAAGGTTACACATGTTTTCAATTGCCCTTACTCGTAGCATTATGTATCTCACTCAAAATATGTAAATCCATGTCATCTCCATAAAATGCGAGGTGTAGAATTATATGTCTACTCCTATATTACACTAAATCACACATTTTACTTAAATTATTAGGACACAACCCTAGGAACCAATAGAAACGAAACGTCATGATATAGTATATAAGTAAAATGAGTAAGAATAAGCATGTGCAATTTGAGTAAGCATTTTGCAAGTAAATAAGTAAAGTTTGCCCATAGGGCTAGCCCTTTAATCGACAAAGCATTAGATCATCTCTTTAGGCCATGTGGATTTTCAGATATTTGTTAACCTCTTGAGTTCTGGGTTCTATGCTACCCTGGATATTGTATAATGACATAACCATAATAATGAATAATTATATTTTTAAATTACACATTTGTGCCTATGGGACTGTTAAGCATGAAATTCGAATGCACTCACATGCTTGTTATGTTTTTTTTAATACTGTAATGTCTATTTAACTACTGTTGTAGGTCTCGGAAAGGCTTTTAAAAACATTTGCGACTGGTCTTCAGTGCATGTAAATATTTTCTTTGAAAATCCTTTATTTTGCAAGTTCTCAGTAAAGCTCCAATTGAATAGTGCCTAAAATGTTTGAAAGTGTAACCTGTAATATTATGGATGTCTGTAAATTAATAGGAGAGCATGCCTTTTACATAAACAGAATTTTCCAAAAGCCTGACTTTCTGTGAGAAATGTATAGCTTACACAGCTGCTAATATTGTTAATTTGTTAAATTTTTCTTGGAATACAGTGGCATTTTAACTTTCCATACATGCCATTGATGTTTGACCAGTTGCATCATTGGAGGGAAATTTATATCTTAACAGTTACAAAAATATTAAATAAATATAGACATAGAAACAAATATAAATACAGATATCATAAGCATGTTAGCCTGATCAAAATTACATTTTTTTGAATTAATTGCTAGAGGGAATCACAAACATATATTTATACTTGTCTTTATATCCATCTTTCATGCTGCTGATTCCTTCATATCGCATTGTGTTGATGAATTCATTATTTAGACCTTCTTCCTACCGTCATATGCCTTTCAAAACCAATAATCTTTTTTGCAAGATAAAATAGCTGAGCTGTCAACTGCTGTATATTGAGCGCATTGTGTCAGAAACAGGACAACATAAATAAATGCACTGATGTGGTATTCCTAGTTATATTTTCTTTGTATGCAGGCTCTATTTGTGTACACACTGTGTACCCAGAGCTTTAAAGTAACAACGTGAAAGAGTACAAATCTATATCAGTAATATGAATATAAAAGCAACTATTGGTAAGAATGGTATGGGGAGGGATGGAATATTATAGGCACCAAGGGCCTCATTCTATTATCGGCCGCAGCCGTTGCGGGGCCGTAAGGACCGGCCGCAAGTTATTCTGCCATTCTATTCCCTTACGGCCGGGGATTCCGGCAGGCTTGCGGCCGGTGCCTTGCTATCTCTTGCGGCCGCTCGCGCCGGAGGAAAGCCTTTGATCTAAAACGGCCGCAAGAGATTTGCAATTCAATTGCTCCGGGAAACCTCTCTGCAAGGCTAAAAACGAGCCGCAGCTTACTTGCAGGAAAGAGGTCTCGCTAGCACCAATTAAGCACATAAAATAGCTCAAATAAAGCCATCCTGCACTTTTAGAAGACTATAAAGGGATTTTAGTTGTTAGAAAAAATAGCACATAATTATCCTGTACTAAAATCCGTAAAATATTTAATTTTTAATATCCGTAAAATATCCATGTAAAAAGTCCAGAGTGCTTGGAGCACTTCAGACACGCCCACGCCGCAGCCGGAAAATAAACAGTTAATTTGAACTCGGGTTTGGGCAGATGTGCATGCTTGAGAGTGGGTTCCTTTTAATCCTCATGTCCCCCAATATGATCCCTAGCATTTACAGAGCTGTACAGTGCAGGCTTGAATTTATTTTTCAGTTTTTATATTTCTGAGATTACGGCCGGTTCCAAGATATGCGGCCGGCCGTAAAAGGAGATCCTTGCGGGGCCGTATAATAGAATCGCGAGTTAACTGAACCCTCGCAAGGAATCGCAGCCTTACGGCCGATTTACGGCCGATAATAGAATGAGGCCCCAATAATATAACCATGACCCCCAATCCCTCCTTGTCCAACTTATTCCATTGACAGATGAGATAAAACACACCATCAGGCTCCAAGCTAGTAACTTGCCCTGCCATAAATAGTTTATTGTCTTTTTTGGAGTAGGGAAGATATAGAGGTATGTGATAATGATAAGTTCATGGATCACTGGGGTTCACAAATTTAAAGTACCGTATATTCTTTTGAAGAATTTGATTATATATCGGGACTTAAAAATAAATAAATGTAAACATAATTTAAAAAGTCTTTTAATTATTACCCATATGTGCAATTCTATTATTTTCTATGCAACCACCCCTAGTTGTATTTTATCTATCTTGTCAAGTGAGAATCAGGTTTTGAATCAGTGTTTTCTAAACTTTTATAACATTGTTATTCAATATTTTAAAATGGCCATTATAAATTCTAGCTGTTTAGTTGGGCATTCAGTTCATGTTCATCAAAGAGCAAGTTCCACCTAAAATTAAGTTTCCTTTAGCACTGTTAATTTAGATTAACTACCTATGCAAAAGTTATTAAACCTGCTTAGTTTGCTAGTCCTCCAATATATATATATTTTTTATTATTATGTCTATAAATAAAATCTTTCATATAAGAACAACTTGTGTATAGGTGAAACTTCCCCTTTAAAGAACTATTGTAGTCACATATATACAATATGCTGTTTTGTTCTATCCTGTATAAGTTTTTTTGCTTTTATACACAGCTATTCTGCAGTTGCAGCAACCATTTTCATTTCTGTTTACCTGCTTCTACAGGTGGATGTGCAAAAGCTTTCAGTAGCTGAAATAGAAATGTGTTAAAACCCTATTTTAGGGCTTTGAATAGGACTAATACAAATGTCATTATTATACAAGATACCAGCTCAAACAATTATTTATAACGTTTTTTTTTATGTTGAAGATTGTTATCAAACCTCTTAGGAGGCCTAATTGCCTTTATGGGGCAGCATGGAGTATTGTCCAGGAGGGACAGCAGCTTGGTTGGATGAGAGTATTTTTGAGAAATGTCAGGCAGAACAGATGCCAACCATGAGTGACCCGTCAATTGAGTTTCCTTCCTAACATACGCTATTAATGTAGCCAGGAACGAATAAGCCATTTTCAGGTAACTAAGTGATCAAGGGGGCCAGATATAATAAAAAATTATAACTGACTAATAGTAGATTATGCAACATAGCCCTATATATAGCATAATGGATCATGTAACTTGTCCTTCCCACATTCCGTATACCTGCCTACATTAGAACACTTTATATCTCTTATTCCTATCGTCAACTACCAACTCTCTTTAACTACAGGCAGCCGTGGGTTATCTATCTTAACGTTTACTTTAGAAGAACAAGTTGTTGAAAACTTTTTATAGTGCCCGAAAATTTTCTTATAAACCGTGGTTCAATATTTTGAAGCTTTGTATAGAGCAGTATAAATGTCTTCATCATTGATCAAAAATGTTAAACTTTTTGAGATGTGTATCGTTTTTCATAACCATTGGATTGATTTTTTTTTACATTTCAGCCATCTCTTTATAGGACTTTAGAACACACATCGGACATTGAAATACATGTGTTTAAAGGGACAATGCAAGCATTATTTTATTTATTGAATATGAAAAGTGTATTTGATAATGTACAACTGTGATTTATTTTTTAAATGATGTTCTGCAGAAGAATATTAATCAAATGATTTATTGATATGGGAGTTTGTCCCTGTCAGCCGATGAGCAGTAATATGGATACTTGACTGTCAATGAAATCTACAGATGTTTGCATGCTCTGATAATTTTCTGGTAGTTACTTAATATTTTTCATACAAAATACACCTTTGGTAATGTTTAAACCATGCTCTTTTTATGCATGAATTGTGTTCCATGTCCCTGGGTTGTGACAAGAGGTGGCAGTGGTGGGATCTTGGTGCAGGAGCCAACAGCATGAACTATGGCCATCTATCCCCAGTGGAGCTGAGATATTTCACAAACTGGGAGGACACAGGGAGGCTCAGTGTCTGGACTGTGTAAAATAATATTAAATATGAAGATTACAGAAATATCCACGTTATTGTATCTACCGTGTCTCAACTGTCAACTTCATAGAAATTGAGGACAAGAAACTCAAAAAACCCCAAGTAACTAAGTCATCTAGTTATCACATATGCTCCATTTTATATACTATAAACAACCATCTTTACTGTCTTTACAAATCAATCATCTAACAAGAACATTCAGTAAGAGGAACAGAAAGTGAAAACAACATATTGTAAGGACACAAGATGAGAACTTCTTAGATACACTGAAAAAGATAATCAATGTTCCATTAGTCATTATCTATAATTAGCAGCCTTGCCAGCTATATGATGGCTAGGGACAAGTAATTTCTTCTTCAGATGCTTCCTTCCATCTTCCATCATCTCATTAGCAAGATTGCAGTTTGTTGAAAAAATAAGGGGGTGATGGTTAGTGAGTAAAATTTCTTTCTTCATTAAAGTTGATAACTCTCTCTACATGTATATCTCTCTACACGTATAATTCACGAAGCTTCACAAAGGCTGCAAAAGACATTGCTGGAAACTGCAGTATCTAAAATCTCAGTGGAGAACTATACATCCCTTGCAAAGCTTAGTCAATGAACTCCATATTGTGTTTGGAAACAAATCTGCATAAAGTATATCAAGATTACATTTACACACCTTAAACTGCTTATGCTCATTACACTTTGAGGTCTGCACATTCTCCACTTTCATATGGCTTTAGACGGAGCACTATGAGAATAAGAAAGAGATAACGCACTGCGTTTATTAGGTGGAACAAATGCCAATCTCCATGTAAGCTTACTGTAAGAAAATGCATTGATAAAATTACTTACATTTTTAAATATACCATATTTGGAACCTCCACTGTTGGACTTTTATTTTATTTAAAGGGAGCTGTCAAACCAACTATTTTTCTTACAAACTTATTTGTAATGCAATATAGAAAACACTGGTGTTCAATGTCCCTTTATTGTTTAAGTTGCTCAGGTCTATATGTAATAATCATGCACTCTGGTATGTGCAGACAGTTCATCGTTTCCTTTTTGGAGTACTTCTTAATTTCCTAATGAACACATATTCTATTGTCCTACATAGAAACAGTTTTCAATAAAGATGCGCCCATCTGCCAAGTCTTCCCCTTCAATCTTCATATAACACATGACTTATTGTAAATTGACTTTTTCTTCATTCCTGTGCTTAGAGTTAAAAATAACACCTTCAGAAAGCAACATAATTAAGACTTACACCTTCTCACAGGGGAGGCTGCCTTTGAGATATGAAGGTTAGATTGATTATGTAAATGTTAAATATAATTATTGTAGGCAGATCTCTGGAGAGGCAGATGTATAGTAATTTGTGTAACCCTCTCAGTGCTGAGATGTAAGGATCAGTTAAATATATATTTGGGAAACCCTGTCATTGAAAAATAATCAATATTATTATCCTTTATTTATAATGGGCCAGAATAATCAACAATACTGTAAAATAGGTGTTCATTTAATACATGTGAACTACAAAAACGATTCTGAAAGTGTATTTTAAGAAGTAAAAAGCTTTACAATAATAATGTACTTAAGCAACATTTGTTTTTAAGATGTTGTAAAAGCTTCCTAAAAGGAAACCAAGTTCAAATATTTCCTCTACTGCCTAATTCAGAAGCAATTAAGAGATAACTTGGAGGTAAATCCGACATCCAAGGATTGGGGTGATTGAAGGGCCTTTAGCAGAGACACTGGGAGGAGCTCATTATGGGCAAAGGAAAGCTGAAATGTGGTTGGGATGGCATTTGGAGGCAACAGCTAAGACTTAGCGATGCTTTATATCGAGTGCTATCTAGATATTGGCTAGAATTTTTAACTGGATACTGGAGGTTATGGGGAGACTTATTTAAATTAGATCATGTAATATAATTACATTATGCATTTTGAGAATTGTTTTGGTGTGCTAATTTAGAATAACTTAATTGATATGGAACAGCAGTGATTCTCAATAAATCTGTTATTAGAAAATGTTTATGAGGTGGATAATCATGGAGAGAGAGTTGATGGTCTGAAACTGGAGATAAGTGGTCTGAATGAGGTCAAAATCTATGAGATGGGTGGTCTGAGACAAGGTGAATAGATAAACGTGTGTATGGTCTATGTGTATATAATTTTTAATGTGAGATGGCTGATGAGAGTTATTGTAAATAATTTGGAATGAGATATGGTATGAGTTATGTACTAAAGATCAGTGTTTGTCAACCTTTTTTGGTCCAGGGATCAGCTGGTTACCTTGCAATGACCATGAGGGTTGCCTTTGAAATCCACAACTGGATAATATTACATGATAATATCATCTATAACCTGTCAATAGCTGAGACTAATGGTGATGATTTGTAAAAAGTGTTAAGCTCTCCTCATCCCTTACGACCAGCAGACAAGGTCTCGGCCGGGACTGGTTCTAGGACTGGCTATTGACAACCACTGTTACAGACCATTGTTTCTCAATCCCGCTCATGGGATCAGTGCTGTTACCTGAGACCTTCTCTCTGGATCCTCAGAGAGAAATGGAAATGGATCAGTGGGGTGAGAAATATGTAACATTGAAATATTAACCCCTTAAACATTTAACTGATGTAGTTCTAAATACATTGTTGGAAACCTGGCCTGTTATAAATGGTTTCTATCCGATTGGCAGTATTGAGAAATGGCAGATGGTAACTAGGCAGTCTCTGGCTTTATATTAGTTGAGAACCACTGCGATGCGCCATCTTCAGAGAATGTACCACCATCTCTCACTTAAAGAACAAATATATGTATTAAACATCTGAGTGTGACAAAGAGCATAATTATGCAAAGAAAACACAAGCACAATCACATATTTGTTTCAATAAATCAGATATCCTTCATGTAAAACAAAGCAATAACGTTACAAATTGTACGTTATGTATTTAAAAGAGCGTTCTTTAAACATCTTGTTACAGTAGAATATTTTTGGGAAGTGACTTGTTCAAGTTTTCAGATGCATAGTATATCTTTTTTGCAGTGTAAAAGGTAATGTTTCATACCAATAATTTATCACTTTTGTGAAGTTTTAAACATACTCTTTTAAATGCATGACAAAAATTTGGACCTTGCTATTCTGTTTTAATGACTTATTTGCCTGGGGACATAGAAGTAGCAGAGTAGTAGGGGTTTGTACATGAAAGTTGATAGTAATTAAATAGTGAATTGCTGGATGCTGGAGAACTAAGAGGAAGTATTGGCCTCTGCTCAGCTCATCAGTAGGTTATGAGATGTCAGAGCATGCTGCTGAATTCACGTGCATAAAGCATTTTGTATATTAAGATGTTTTAATAGCTTGTTACTTGCACAGTATGTGTGAAAACCCCTAGCTCGTAACCACAGGATATAATATTCACATTATCGCTATTCCTGCAGAGAAAGCACGCATGGTACCATCTCATCCACCATAAAAGAAAAAAGTAAAATACTGTTGTAATATAAAAAAAAAATATGGTCTTAAACATTAACAGCCTTATTAAATTGCAATTTGGTAAATTTAAAAGGGCTCTAATTAAGCACACATCATATTTTATTTACAGAAGTTTTTAGTTAGATAAGACCTTGCTTTTGGATAGAAGTTCACTAACTAAAAACTTCTGTAAAAAAAATATGCTGTGTGCTTAAATAGAGCCCTTTTAAATTTACCGAATCGCAATTTAATAAGGCTGTTAATGATTATCTGATTATAAGGAAAAAATATATTTCAGTACCCTCATTTTTTTTTCTTCCATTTCCTTATTTAGAAAAATGGTGTAAATGTATTTAGATTTTTTGTTTTGATGGAAAAATGCATCTACTATCAAGACAAGTAATGCATTTTTGCTCCCTGTAGAGAATAGTGCAAATTATAATAAAACAATTTTTGCACAACAGTAGTAAAAGGAGCTAAGTATTTGGAAATGGAATATAGTAAGAAGTAATGAATTATACGATTCATGGAAATATCACTGGGGACATTATAAAGTATGATAAAAATTGACATGAAACACAAAATATTTCTGTCATACACTTCAAAAAATATATTTTTTGAACATTACAAAAGTTGTTTTTTGCACAAAAACATATGCAACTAAATTTCTTGAAACTAACTGGAAATGGCTATCTGTGCACAGAGCATACAGCTGTATCATTGACAGAGTTTGTATTGCTGTTCATTATTTGACAGTGACAAGCCCCCAAAGGCAATTATACATTCAAAGCAGTTTATTCTGCTTCAGAACCTTAATTTTGTAGAGAATGAAATACAAATCACAGTAACAAATAACTTCTTAAATTTGACCCAAAAGAAAAAAAATGCTTTACATGGTCCAATTGTGACTTTTCGGTTTGGGGAAATTATTCTTTTGTGGTGGCCACCACTGACTTCCTGCTGTTTTCTCAACAAGTGACAATGTAGAATGGTGACAGTTTTATTAGTCCTACTGAATGCCTCATCTAAATAGATCAAGCTAAATGCTTTCTGCATTCAATGTCACAACACAGAAACAAAAATTATGAATAACATTAAAGAATAATTTAAAATGTAATAATAAATAAATTAAAAGCTGTATTTATTTGCATTTTTAGTTTATTTAAAACCTTTTGTTCATTATATTTTATTAAATGGAGCATAGTGTGAATAAGGTACTACAGTGGCCCTTTGCATTCTGAAATTATGGTTAAAGATTTAATTAAAGTGCTATCGGCATCTAATTTTCACCAGACAAATAATTACATTTTTAAAGTAACAAATATAATGGCCAACACTGCTGTACTCTCTAACAGTGGAACAGATATTCAGGTACGACTGCTTAATATTACATTGAGATTAATTGTCCCATAACTGTCTTTTTCATCTTCATAATGTGTAGTCAGAGATGCACATTTTCTCTATTTTACAGAAATAATCTTAATAACCTCTATGAGAAACACAATTAGCTGGAACATATTGCCCGAAGCTTTGCCTGCTATACTTATCTCTCCCAAGTGGTCATTATAACTCCAGGAAGTGCCCTACGATTTGTCTCATTAAAGCACAATACATGACCCTCAATGGAACAGAATAAAAGAAATTTTAAATTCTATGTGAATACTCAGCAGGAGGTTCAAACACATAAACTGTACTGTAGTTGCCTGCTATGCTTTATAGAAAGGCAAATAATGTGATTAAAATGCACACCAAACTTAATAGACAGGTGAGTTTTTATTGTAGGAGCTGAATCCTAATTTATTTCCCCAGAAATGGGTTAAAAATTACTCAATGTTTCTGCAGTGTTATGGAGTTTGATATTTCAGTGTGATAGGCAACTACATTGATTGGATGAGGAGATGACCAAATGGTTTACTTAACATTGCAGGAAAAGCCTGGAAAGTAAGTTTAAACCCATCAATATTGTATTTATGCCAATGCATACAATGGGGTAGATTCACTAAGGGCTTCACAGACACTTTACTGGCAGTTCCTCCATAGGAATGCAGTCTTCAGAGATCTGTTTTGCAACCCCTGGGAAGTTTATTGTTGTACAGAACCAGAATACCACATTGAGCTATATTCGGTAAGGTAAGGGCTTTCTTGTCATTGAGGTATGACCTCTCCTGATCCTGTGTTATTCTGTAAAACAGTCTTACCAACTGGAATAAAGACACTTTATAAAATAACAGGGATTTGAACATCAGTTCTTATTTCAGAACAATGTGGTTGCCACAGTATGCAACCATTCCTATTTGTGTACTTTGGGCCCCATTCAATTGGCCAAATCACAATTACGTGAATTCGTAAAGCAGCTTGTTAAAGTTACAGATATTAAATTGGCTACAATTAGCTACTCACATTCCAATTGTGAGTTCCCTGCCCACAATCACTACGGGCCAGCCAAAGCCGCAAATCCGGCCTTAGAACTCTATTGGTTTTAGCACAGCTCAAGATTTACAAGTGCTAAATAATTACACAAAATCAATATTCTATCGGCATAGTGTTAGTGCCATGGAGGTCCTTGCATCACCTCCATGTCTAGGTTGGTATTTAGATGCCACAGGGATCTTTGTAGGACCACTTGATATAGAGGTGAATTTTGTGACCACCATGGGCATAGTTTTAATGTGTGAATCGGGGGTTAGCATGGGAGGGAATCCTGGGGGTTCCCTTCTGCACATGGGAGGAAGGAATCCACGGTGTTCCCTTCAGCGTAGGAGGGGGAATCCACGGTAAAAGCGAATGGAATGGCTTGGAGGAAAATTTGAATGGGACATAACGCAGTTCATTCCAGCCTGTCGCACAACGCTGAAATTTAGAGGGTAGTTACTGTACAACTTACACCTTAAGTGCCTGGATAAAAGATTATAATGGGGTCCAAAGTCTTTAGCAACACTGCATTCACCAGTATTTAGGCTCTCATCGCCAAATTCCATGTTACGCATCTACCTTGGCCAATTTAAAAATGAAAACAAACATACTGAACGTTCTGTTTTGAATTTAGCAGATATTGTACTTACACCAGTGCCTGGATCCCATCTAATTATAAATAAGTGCCATAAGTGTTGTTTCTGAGCAGCAACAATGCAATAGTAATTTCCAGTGTCTTACATTCCTTTTAACATACTCTCCTATATACAGTTACTTTATTAGTCCTCTTAACTAGATTCTGCAACAAGTAAATGGAGAACACAAAGATTGAGTTAATTCTGTTTGTTGTTATATTCATCTTTATATGAGTCAAGCTCTGATAATTACTGATGCCGTTAACAGTACTAACATTCATACTAAATGTAATTTTCCTGGCTTTGGTTTGTATTTAATCGGATTTGTCATGGATAATGTTTTCCTTTCTTTTTAGAAACTCATCCAATGACCTGAACATTGAAGAGTACGGCTTGGAAATGGATGTCTGTGTGTCTTCTGACCAGCTCGCTGACCACAAGCTGATACCTGACCTTGTGAAGAGAGTAAGTGACAGGGTACATCTTTCTGTTGATCTAATATACATTTTCTGTAACATATCATTACATTGCTGGAAAGTGATATGTAATCTTAAGGCGCAATATCAGGGTGTGTTTTCGAAAAGATCCCCAAGGCCCAGGCCAAGGGCAGCACGTTTTCAGGGGGCAGCAGACTGCCTGAAAATACAATGCACTGAAATATGTTTGTATATGCACAGAAAATATGTGATATTTGTCTATTCTGTGTACTTGATCCTTTCTGAAATATCATATATACATCAACAGACAAACTTATGATCCTAAATATAGAAAAAGGAAAGGAGGAGCTGCAAGTGGGGGGGCACAAACCTCAATGGTCTAGGGCAGCATAAAACCTAAATACATCCATGGGCAATATTCTATCCTACTTATGATGTGAACACTAAAATATAAGATGCTTCATTTATTAGCAATATACATATCTCCTACTTTATGTTTTGGCAGTAAACACCATCTCCAACTAACCCCTAAAGGTCTGTCTGCATGATCTCTGGTGGGTCAATCAATATGAATTAAAGGAATTCAGTTGCTCTTAAAGTTCAAGGAAAACTGCTTATACATTATAGTAGCCATTTTTTCTAAAGTAAATCAAGTCAACCTTGTTTCGTCTCCTTTGTTATGTAAATGGGTGTCTCACAGATAGTAATTAGCCAATTTTTAGGGCCATTGAAGGCATTTTTTTGTTGCATCTTAAAAAGGATATTTGACAATGTCGACACGCGTCTTTCTTTTTTTAAAATGAAGCTCCTGGAGCAGAATTTACTGCATTGAATGTATAACTGTCTTGCTGATTTGTCCGTCAGTCAATGTACAACAATATATCTGTATGAGTCATACGTGTCTGCCAATGCATGCTCACTGCTCACACATAGATAT
This sequence comes from Discoglossus pictus, assembly GCA_027410445.1. Taxonomy (NCBI): domain Eukaryota; kingdom Metazoa; phylum Chordata; class Amphibia; order Anura; family Alytidae; genus Discoglossus; species Discoglossus pictus. The sequence continues at coordinate 343,607,092 of CM050166.1, forward strand.
TTCCTGTGATATTTCCTGTTAAACAACATTTAATTCACATTTTTTCATGAAAAAAGAAACTTTTAGAATGTTTAAAACATGCTCTTTTAAGTGCATGACAGATAACTTTGCATTTCATGCCCCAATAAGTGTTAATTTGAGACACATTGTTTTTGTAAACACATATAAAAAAGGAGCCTATCACCAGTGTTATTATGCATGTAGATCCTATCCTCCACCCATATCAAGGACAATGAGCCACAAATGAGCAAGCTTAGCCTTAGCACAATCATGAAGCACAAACAATGCTGAATATCTATGGCATGATTCACTGTACTGTAATTACTGCATGTTGTATAGGGAACAACATTGCAGTGTTAGTTTAACTTTACAATATTAATAATTTTGGTTAGAAAAATAACTAATATAATCTCTTTAATAAATGCTATACATTTAGGGGAAAGTGGTTTACCATGGTTTGGTATTTTGATAGATAAGAAATTGTAACTTTTTGTAATTAAACTTATCTTTTATAAGAGACTGGCCATTGCAGACAGGAAAAAGCTAAGTGACACATATTGGATGTGTGAGCTTAGTTTATGCTAATGATGAATATCGACCTTATTCCATATGCATCTCTGGTACAAGTGTCAGGCAAGATCTGCTCATTATAAGAAGAGCATAAGATTTCTGAAGTTTCTCTCAACAGTGAGATACCAGGCTTTCCTTATGACAAACTTCAGATGGGACTGGTAACAGACAGTGACTGACGCACACATACGGCATTGATGACCAGTTCCAGTTTGTGATAATATGTCCAAATGGTGCAACAGATGGGCACTTTTACAAACTTTATTTAACACTTCTAGCCTGTCCTAATTACTTTGGTTGCCTGTTTCACAACTACATACTCCATTTTGCCTTTTCTAACTCTTTACATATGTGTAACGTGTGCAATAGACATGTGTAATAGAAATACAGATTTGACGGCAGATAATATTTTTAAACTTGAACTGATACTGATCTGCAATAGTCTGTGAGTCTTCTGGGTTTTCTATTACCGGTAATTGCTTATACACTTTTTGATTGTTTCATGTGCATGGCATCATAACATCTTTACATAGACTTCAGTAGTTGTACAGGACCAGGACAGCTATTATCTCTGGCACTCTGACATATATATATATATATATATATATATATATATATATATATATATATTCATTCCAAATATCTTATTCCATATATATTAATCCAGTCAGACAGTGATAACTCTTATAATCTTCTATAGGGATTCTGATACACACACACACACATATATATATATATATATATATATATATATATATATATATATATATATATATATATATATATATATATATATATATATATATATATATCTTACAGATATCTTTTTTTCATATATATATATTGCCCTTCTCAGAGTCACTGATAACTGTTACGTTCCTGACAGATATCACAGACTGCATTCAGCACATACTTTACCTCAGAGACACACATTACATAACTGACACATTATATAACTCTCTCAACTGTCAGTTACTGGCCACCTCATAACATTCTAACTGCCAGTTAACTCCTTATCACCTGGACACAATTAAACATAAAGTAATCAACAAAACATGACATAGCATTACATACATACATTAACATAATATAACATTAAATAACTATAACGCATACTGAGCCAAGTCCCACAACCACATATTCCCAAGAGGCAGTCCTTATATGAGTCTTTAAGCAGCCAGGGTAATGGCCATCCTCAAAATCCTAATCATCCTGGCCAGATCATATTAGTCCCAAGGACTGGTGGTCAGGGGGATCATGACAAGTACTTTCTCACAATACCCATAAATCTTCCACCGACTAACTTCAAATCTGCATCTTGCTTTTACCATTTCACTGAAAGAACATTAAAGCCTCAAATCCTTTAGATTGTAAGTTTGCGATTTTTCAGTCGTGCAAGATGCTTTGGGGAAAGCACTATGGACACTGGAGTCTAAGCTCAAAGACAGGGCCCTCCATCTTTTGCAATGTGTTAATATTGCTATTGTTTTTTGCCTTTTTCTTAACCCATGTATAGCGCTACAGAATATGTTGGCGCGTTACAAATAAATAATAATGATAATTGTAGAGTCTATTCACTCTACAGCTTTTTCTACACCTATTTGTTTCTGCCCCTTTCCATTATAAGTGTCTCCTCTTACAAAAACATCACTACTGCAAGGCTTCATTCCTGTTTTGGTAAATCATTATATTATTTTAGTTTGTTGCTCACCCTAGACTTTATGTTTGAGCGTTTCAAGCTTCGTCATGGAGTTGCCACAGTATTCATTGGGGACCACTGTATTTGAGGAAAAAAACTCAAGTTTATGTAGTATGGAACAGACTAACAACATTAGCAGAGGTCTAAGCTATAACTATAAAACTATTTTCAGAGAAAATCTTAATTTTAAAGATATTATTAGTGCATGGAAAGTTTTGGGCTTTTTTACCTGAAGACTTTGTGGTAACTTGGAGTCTGAACTGTGGAAGGAAGGGTGGGGAAGGGACTAGGGAAAGAAGACAGATAAGGGATATTTGTTAAATCATTGGAGGTTTTGTTGTTTAAATCCTACCACTCATTAGCACATGCTAAGACGTAGTCAGCTTGTATTTAGAACTGCTCCAGAAACCAAATTCCCCTCTTATACAGGCAACCTTCACCAAAGTATCATGAATGCTTACAAGGACCACGAGCGCTGTAAACCATATTTTATGAGACTCATAGTTTCAAACATATTTCATCATACAGTGGTCATTTAAAGGGCCATTTGTATCACTAGAAATGCTCTTCATGGTGTGAAAGAGCACAAGATTGCATGTTAAAATTAACTCTTTTTTTAATTACACTCATAACAGATAAAATAATCTAAAGTTTTAGGTCTGCTTAAAAACACATTGTAGCATGCCTACTGACTGTTACATGATTAATTATAGATGCCGAACCGTGCATTGAAGGCACGGGGCAGGCACAGTGAATACAAAGATTTATAACAAATTTTCCCTGAACGCAAGAATGTAGAAGTTAACACACAACTGGCCTATTTAGGTGATTCCAGCATTTAATTCTCTGCACAGATGAATTTGTGAATGGTTAACGCATTTTTTCCTTGTGCTCACTACACAGAGAAGTTGATGTATGTCTGGCAGAGGGCAGTCAGTGACACATGCAAACACAAATTAAATTCATTAGTTTCTCAGTAAAAAATGCACATATTAAAAAAATTATTTCAACATGATTTTAAGAGATCTCTAGTGTGATATGGCCCAAATTGTACTGAATTAAGTGGAGCTTAAAAAGCTTTTTTAATGTAGATCACTCATTTTTCATGCAAATGTGTGATAGAAATTATAGGACTTCTTTTTTCATTTAAACGTAGTCAAATAAGCTTTCAAGAAATCTCCTTTGAGTCATACAGTTGTACAGATACCTCTAATTTGACATAAAACAGCATAAAGTATAAATCAGTTGTAGTCCTTGTTGCAGGATTGAAAAAGCCCCTGTTTGACCTTTTTCACATTGCTCCTTGAACAGAATAATTGAAGCATTAGTTGTCCATAACCTTAACATTTCAGTAATGTGTGCTAGAAATGTTTTTAAAGCCATGCAATGAAAAGCTACTGTACCATCTGCAAGTTGATTATTTCTAATTTAATATTAGTCATAGAAAGCCAGCTGGATTTGTAAAGCATTAAAGAAAATAGTTTGCATTAACTAGAGTCGTGAGCACAGATGAAAGAAGAATTTCCAGCAGGAGGCAAGTTTTGCAGAGTATTAATGCTATACTACCAATTTAAAGGAATGCAATAATTTGTACCCGGGCAAAAATAACAAAATATATATGTAACCATAACAGCACTTATTTATTTACCATATACCTCCAGCTGCAACATGACACACCTTTGCCTGTTTTTCATATGTGCTCGTCTTTCTCTGCTGACAATTTCCTTGATTTTGAAGTAGCATATTGTTGGCTCTTGCCCACTGTCCACAAGAGATCATCTATTAGTTAAGTGTTTACTTAGCTTTTTCAGCCATGATCGATAACAAGACCATAAAATGGTTCCAATCGAACCCCACTTGTTCATTCTCTGTACACAAAAATAGCTCCTCTGTATCCAAAATCCCACACTATGATTTTCTAAGCATCTCAGTGACTATTTGTTATGGGAGAAATACGAATGCAGCTCTTCACACCTTATCACAGGCTCTGTGATAGCTAACATGGATGGAGCTACAGCAGGACCAGGCAATGCAGTGCATAGGGGCCCTCCTCTAAGACGGCCTGCTCCGTCCAGTTTTAAAATACCAGTTTTGCTATACCGCTTGTTGTTGGGAGTCCCCCAACTTGGCATGGGTCTCAGGGGATCTGCGGGGCCCGTAAATAACTCAGGGGATTAGCACTAGGCTCACAGGGCTCAGTGAAACCCCTGAAGATTCCTACTAGACCTTTGGGGTCCATCAAGACCTTGAAGGATCTCCATTAGGCCCATGGGGCCTATAAAGGCCCACTGGGATCCACATTAGGCCTTTGAGATCGTCAAGGTTATAGGTAATGTTTATCCCCATCCCCATTATTTTTTTCATTTTTTTCTAGTCTATTTTTATTTTTGGTACATTAGCATTAGGGACTATAGGGACTCCTATGATACTCATAAGGATACCATGGGGTCCTTATGGAGCTCCATGATATAGGGGTTCATTTAATGAAACTATGGTGGTCTGTATGGTCCCCCATGGTATAGGGGTTAACTTTAGTATGCCATGGGGGTCCATGTTATTGGGGTTTACTTTAGTATACCATGGAGGTCCATGGTATAAGGTTTTCATTTTCACACATGGGGGTCCTATGGGTATTCAGAGGGGGCAGTAGTTGGGAGAGGTAGAATGGAAGGGAAATTAGGTGCTTTAGGAAGGGGTCTTTTGTGAGTGGCAAGATGGGTCACAGAACCGGTGCATCCAAAATAGGTTACCGGACCTTAAAGTAATTGTAAAAATCATATAAACTTATCCATCACAATTATTGTGATACCACAAATAATCTCTTGACTGCAATGGGCTGGAAATGCAGTTTCCCCCATAAGAAATAGAGCATTTTGAATAATAGAGATATGCTTCACAGCTACTGTGATGCTTAGTAAATGTCCTCCTTGTCACAGACTGTGTAATGGCTTAGTAAATATCCCTCATTTGTAATAGCAAATGTGGCAGCATAAAACCTGAATAAGCCAATGGGAAATGTTATACCCTGCCTATGATGTGAACACTAATACATAGGAGGCTCCGTTTATTAGTAATGTACATGTCTCCTACTTCATGTATTGACAGGAGAAGCTATTAGTGGTGTGCAAGTGGCGCATAAAGCAGATTAACCTAAAAACGCGCATGCATTTTGCATAAAGTTTCTGTTGGAGATAAAATGAAGTCTCAAAATTTAGACTCTTGAAAAGAACAAGGTTTTACCTTGTATGAGTAGATTTTTTGCATGAAAAATAAATTTTATTAAGGTAATAAAACTTAAAATAATTAAATCAACAGAGAGAAAAACCAAGCAAAGTGCTTTATCCGCTTACACCTCAGTTGAAAATGCAGGTAATAATGAGACGAGGTGTTATCCAGTGCCCCAGTAACACACTTTTTTGTTACTTTATTATCCTTTTGAATGTGCAATCAATTTAGCAAATAATACATCACAGCATACCATTTTGTGTCTTGTAATAGACCAAGACAAGAGGGATAGAAAGCAATAACCCTGTAAGCCCTCATTTATTGCAAACATGGAAAGTACACATATACATAAATTAATATAATTGCATTTGGTTGTTATTAACAACTTTTAGTGAAAGTGTTAGATAAATGATTCAGGTACTTTAAATATAAATTATCTATAACTTACCTCTCCCTCACTAATTGTCCTTACCTGGGAACATTATCTCTCACAGTGGGGGCAATAAAGAAGAGCATGCCCTGCTGGATAAATATAGACACAGTGATTTTTTATAAAATCATTATTATAAAATAACTAGACATGCTCTACTTCATCTCAACTGTGAGATATAAAAAAATGTACCTAGATAAAGATAGTGAGGGATTTACTAAGCATCTCATTTGCAACACATTACCTAATTTATATTTAAAGTAAGGTTTCCAATGGGCAAAAACAGCCCTTCTCTCATTATCTCACCTCACCTCAGACAATAAAAGAGCTTAGTAAATTTCCCCCAGCTAGAGAAAGGAAGGGAGGTCCTTTATAGATAATTTATTATAAAAAATATCCAACTTTCAAGCGAAGCTACCTAAATCTATGATGGGAATTTGGAGTTTTGCTTTGTCAATTTAAGTAAATTGCTGTTGTGTATCTGCTCGAACTTGTGTAAATGTTTTATGTGATTTTCAAACGAAACTGCTAAGATAATAAATGCTTAATTCCTTTGAAAATATTTTTGTAAGACTTTAAGGGTTTGAAAGTAAGTATGTATGACCTCAAGTCACTATAACAATGTTTAAAACATCCTTTTTTTGAAAACATGATAGAAAACTTGAAACTTCCCTGTACGCAAAATTCGATATCTTTTATTTCCGAAAACATTTTGCCCATTAGCAAGTGGAGGCTCATCAACAGCGTATATTGTAAATAAAGGACAATTGAGGTTCTCTGTCTCATCATGTAGAGAATTTAAAATGAATTGGTGAAGCTGTAAACATATTTTAATTGGAAGCTCTTTTTGCTAGTTTGGAATTGTTTTTAAACCAAACAATGTTACAGTAGTCAAACTGCTCATTACCTTGAGTCTTACCTATCTTTCAGCTGCACCGTCAAAAATATTGAATTTATTCGATAAACTCTCAGGTCTTGAAGGCAATAAACATTATAAGCTCCCTCTAAGTGCTTATATTTTTTGTCCATGGTTGTTTTTTTTTTGCTTTTTGCTGTGGGCTAGAATTCTGTAGAAATGAAAGGAAACAGCTGACATGTTTTTGTTGCAGCAATCTTAGTGTATTGCCATTTTGTAGGGTGCTTGGGACTTCCTGTGTAAAAGACTCTTCAGATAACAGTGAGGGAGGGCAGGTGGATTTTAACTGGGTTATATAAATTTGGTTTTCAGTGTACTGTTTGATACTGAAGAGCTGTATCAATAAATTCCATGTAAAATCCATGGGTCACTGGGGTTCTCCACTTACTGTTACTTTTGTCTATATGTGCATAACGTGACATAAGGTAGACTGGTAATACTACTGCCTTTGAAGTAGGTGAGCCCAATTCCACTTCCTGTATCAGCTACTTTGGACAAAGTGCTTATTCTTACTGTATAAAGTCCCTCAGGCATTCAGTAAATTAGATTTCTGAGCTGTTTGAGGCAAAAAAAACTTCAAAGAGTATACACTAAAGCACTATATATTTTTTGTATTAATAATCCTGTCTCTGTTTGATGTTTCATGTAGCCAGAAATTTAATGTTACCATCTATGAAATTAGAAATGAATATTTAAGAAGTGGATAGTCCCAAATAATGTAAAACATGTGAAAAACTGTAACAACCCTGCTGGGCTGCTTCTCACCTCCCATGGGAATATTAGTTTGCATGTGAATCTAGTTTTTTGTATGTAAAAGTTGTTAAACTAAAAATATGGCTTGATACTAATTGCAGAACAAAATAGCATAATATATTTTTGAGTCACTTAATAAAAGTCCATTACAACTTATAGGACCAGAGTAGTTTGAGAAAAGCTGCACATGTTTGTGAAGTATGGAACACACAGCAGTAATAGCTGTGTAAGCCATAAAAATAAAATATTTTTACAGGAAGTCAAAATTATTCGAAAACTGTTTATATGTAGAAGCTAAAGACTTAAATGGTTAATTACTCTCTGATAGCTGGAGTTCTTATTTTTATCTTTTTTGCCAGTTGATGATGTAAATAGGAAGATGGAGAGGTATGTGTTTTATTAAATAATTGGATCTTTTAGAATCTGATATCCACATTCTCAGACGCAGGCAGCTTGCAACAATAAATATAAGACGTCCTTAAAGGCACATCTAAGTTTCCCTGGTTTTAACTTTTTCTAATCTAGCACATGCTGCTTATATAAGAAACACACATTACATTGAGTCATTATATATATATATACAGATTTATTTTATTTAAAAATAAAACTTGTCTTCCACACCCCCAGAATTGCTTACATAAACACAGTGAACCTCCCAATAGAGACACTACATTTGGAGGCGGATTTTTAACCCTTTACTAACCTTTAAGCCAGCAGCAGCTCAATGCAGAGATCTGCAGATCAGTGTCTGGATCCTCCTACTTCCTTCGACAAGGGGACTACACATCCCATGATTCCTTCCTGCACAAACTGACATCACTGATTGTTACATTGTATTAAAATGTACTAGCTCCCTGTAATTGGCCAAACCAAAATATAAATGTTATTCTCATTTTAGCAGAGATACCCAGGGATGTTAACTAACAAAAGCAACTTCTTGCAAAATCAAGAGATTTAGGAAACATCAGGGTGGGTTTGTTATTGTTTAATTTGGTATTTTTTCATGCAAAAAAAAAAAAAAAAGTTTTCCAACACTGCTGAGTACCTTCAATCAGATGCATTCGTAATGCAGGAAGCTTAAATATGCCGCAAACACACTGCTCACTCGCACAACTTCACTAAAGTCACGGATACCTTAAAGATTAGGAAAGACCTCAACATTTATCTTTTTTTTTCCAAATAAAAACTAGCTTTAGGACATTTTCCCTGCCTAATTGTGGACTTAGTCCAGTGACAGGTAACATATTTCACTTGAAGGGCAGCATATGCTGCACAAGTCATTTTTTTTTCTCTCACAAAAGATCAACTTTTTTTAAATCACAATAAAGTGGTGTATTATTTGCTACCAAAGCTGGATCATTACAGAGGCCCTTTAATTTCCATGTGCAGCAGTTAGCACTGATTGTAATTTACTGTGTAATATGAGAAAACACAGGCGAATCTGATACTGACTGATTTTGATGCTCTGATGATTTTTCATGTAATTAATTACTTGATCACTTTTAGCAGTCTGAGTTGTTTTTATTCAGATTTCCAATACTGCAGCTGGCGGGATCAGCATTAAAGCTCTGCTGGCTGCACAGGGCTGGCTGCTGTGTGTAAGATTGGTACACGGAGTCCTAGCCTTACAGCTGCTGTTCCTTCCCATTCTGTCACTATGGCAATGAGAGGGTGATGTACCAACAAGACCACATTAAAAGGACAAACTATTTACTGAGGTAATTTAAAGGGCTTTTTTAATTATCTTATTTAAACATTAATTACTTTTTATGTATAAATCCTATTACACCCTAATACGGAGTTCCATATTAGGGTGTACCATCACTTTAAAAGTCTAATAAGAGGGGATATGATTACCTTATATAACTACAGTATAAGGGCCAGTATTAGGTTTTGTCAAGTGAACTTTTTTGCCAAGAGGTTTTCAATTGATAAGAGGACAACACTTTATATTAGAAGAAAAAGATATAACACCTTAAAGAAAAAAACGCCTTCACCAAGAGCTGACAGATTGTAGAATTCACTGCCATAGGAGGCTGTAACGGCAAATTCAGTATATAACTTTAGAAGATATTGGATATATTTTGGAATTAAAAGCGCATACAGTGTTATGTTGGATAACTAGAATGGGGGTGTATTGATCAAGGGAATGATCCAATTTGCCAGTATTTGGGACTAGAAAGGATTTTTTTTTTTTTGGGGGGGGGATCAGTTTTTTTCCTTTGCCTTCCACCTGATCATTTAATAGTTCACATAATGCAAGGATCAGAAGAGAACTAAAAAGGTTGAACTTGATGGACTAATATAACCTCCAATTATTGTGTTACTTAATGTAAAAATAATTTTCTCACTCTAGACTACAGCAAACACTGATAAATCATAATTTGTCAGAGGAAGGTCCTGTGTTTCTAGTATGTTTATATAGTATTTTTCTGTTGAGAATGTCACATGAGATATGTAAAATTGTACATAAACAACAATGTATAATTAGTTAAAAATTGCTTGCACAATATTATATGGATTGAAATAAAAAAAAAAAGGTAATTTGCACTGATTTATTAACTAATTAATATATAGTCAAACTTCTTGGTTTCCAGTAAGTATTTAACCATTGTGCAGCAGTCTTTATCAAGCAAGAAATATTTTACAAGTCCTGTTTAATATGTAAGCTAGACAAATATGTGAGACCTTTACCCCAAGTATGCTTTATATGTTTGGTTGACTGATGCTGTTTCCTCCAATTCTGAATATTTTCAGATTTATGATTTGACCTTCCACTGCTATCTCCATTGACTATTGTCAATCACTAAAAATTGTATAAAATATTCAAATCAATGGTATTTGTCCCTGATACTGACTGTGGTAGCCAGCATGGAAAAAGGCCCCCATTCAATTGAGGTTTTGGGAGATCCGGAAGCCCGTAAGTGAGGTTGCAAGCTAATTTGCTATTCAGTTGGCGTCTTTTTGCGGGCTCAGAACGGATTCCGAGTTACAGCCTGAAAAAATGGCGATGGTTAAACTTGTAACTTACAGCCTCCAGAAGCCTTTGATCTTTAACTTTTGCAAGGCTAAAATCGCAAATCGCTATTCAATTTCTCAATTTCCCTAAGCCCTCAATTGTTTTCCCCAAGCCCGCAATTGTTTTCACACTCGTAAACGGCAAATGAAGGAGAAAATCCTACGAGTGCGAGAGAGGACCCGCAAGGGGGGTTAAAAACCTATTTGTAGCACTGTAAATACAAATAAAAAATCACTACTGCACTGTAAATAATGGGGTAAGAGATGATAGACATTAGAATTAATTGCACAACCGCCTCGGCAGGAAATACAAATGATTTTTATGTGTCATTTTGGTGTTAAATCGATCTCAGGTATCAATGAGTAAATACATATCAGGCCACCCATATGGACTAGAACAGTATTGGCATTCTTTTCATAATTCTTTATTTTAGGGATTTGCAAGTCTGATAGCATATCGGACCCCCAAACCTAATTGATTGACATGTAACCTGCCGTAATAATGACAGTCTCATTTTCTATTTGCTGATTCGAAATGGGCAGTTACGGGCTTGCTTAATTGACCATGTTCCTGCCCTGAAGTGCTCCGACCCGTGCATGGTTTACGGTTTTGGCTTGGGGCCCGTAACTTGTGGCCTTGAGCAATTGAATAGCATCGCAATCGGAGACCAACGGGAGCCCGCAACACGTACACAGACATTCGGCCGTCTGCAATCGAGTTGCGGGCTTGGAATTGAATGTGGCTCACTGTTAGTTCCCAACGGAAGCAGTGAAGACATGTCTCATATTTTGTCTTATGTTTCATTTAGGTGTTTTTTTCTAACAATAGTTATTAATTCTCTTGAACATATGACTTTATTAATTCTCTCCTACATATAACCCGTGTTTGTAATAGTAAAAGGCTCAAACTGTGCCCTATACTTACTAAGCTTCAATTGATTCATTGCCAGGTGTCTCATTTGATGTGAAATCCTTTCTGATCCCAAAAACTGGCAATCAGATTATTCCCTGAATCAATATCTAGTTTGACTAAATAGTGATACATTTATCTGAACTTTTGGGAACCTAAAATAGATAATCCACTTGGGGATTTGTTAAATATTCTTGTTTACTTCATGTGAGATAAATAGCTGTGTGATTCCAGAGAGTTTATTCTTAGATCAGCCACAATATCATCATATTTTATAAGGCCAGTCAAAAATCATAAAAGTTTAAGAGATAAGTAAGTATCTTTATCTAAAACTCACAATATTTGCCTTCTCTATAATGAAGTTTATCTATATATAGCTTCTTATTAATTTCAATGCATTACATTACATACATTCTGACATAGGTGGACATTTTATTATTAGTTATTATCATCATAATTACATTTAGAAGGAATTTAAACGCATATATTTGTGATTGGAAGGTAAAAATGTAATTACAACCAAACAGGACAGTAGGCCCATTTCTCAAAGGATATATGTTGTGAACTGCAGTGGTGCTACTGCTTTTAAAGTGAAACTAACATCATCAATAGATATAAAAGGAGGCGATTTTTTTTAAACTAAAAATATTTTTCACGTCATGATTTATTTGTCTGAAAATACTTTTTTATGCCTATGACGTACATATCTATCTATTAAATACATTTATTCCATATTTCATGATTTTGAAGTTTTTACTAATCTACCCTTTAATGCATGATAGTAGATTGGTAACTTCCTTACTTGGTGAAACAAAGCAAATAATGCTTCTCTTTTCAGATTAAGAGAAGAAGGGTATAGAATTAAAATAAATCATTTTGTCTATGTCTCCATGGGCACAAGTTCACAAATCAGGAAGAGGTGTGCAAAACATAGCATTGTATTCAAGGGGCAAAAAGTGGTCAGTAACTTTCCATAGCTATTCTATTTACCCTGTTGTTCATGATTGATTACGACCATGCCACACCCGCAAATTACAGCAAGATTTCCCATTGATTTACCCTGTTGTTCATGATTGTGAGTGAGCGACCTGTAATGACTATGGCCAGGCCAGACCCGCAAATTACAGCAAGATTTCCCATTGATTTACCCTGTTCATGATTTGTGAGTGAGCGACCTGTAATGACTATGGCCAGGCCTGACCCGCAAATTACAGCAAGATTTCCCATTGATTTACCCTGTTCATGATTGTGAGTGAGCGACCTGTAATGACTACGGCCAAGCCAGACCCGCAAATTACAGCAAGATTTCCCATTGAAATTTTTACGTCATTAATAGTACATGTGACTCCTTCTTAGTTTTACACTGAGTATTCTATTGAGACTTTACTGATCACTCACTCGTAATATAAAAATCTGAAGGAAAATTTACAGGCACTAATTAGTACGCGCAAATGGTTTTTAAACCATTTCTAAGAGGTCTAGCAGCAATTAAAGATACAGTAAACCACAAAAAAAGCAATAAAAAGGCATGGAAGTTCATCAGAATTTGACCCTTAACATTCCCATAGTCACATATGTGGACGTTAAAAATATATTTTTATTATTATTTTTGTGTAATTATACAACATCTAGGGTTACATGGAACCCAGTACTCAAGAGGTTAATACATATCAGGAAACCCACGTGAACTTGAAACAGCTGATCTAATGCATTGTCTACTGAATGGCTAGCCCTATCGGCAAATTTGAATTATCTACTTGCAAAAGGCTTACTCGCATTTATAGGTGCTTATTCTTACTTATTTTACTTATATAAACAATATCATGAGATTCTCATTTTCTGTTGGTTCCTAGATCTGTGTCTCATAAGTAATTTTAAATTTGGTTTGGTGTAATAGTACGGGTAAACTCGTAATTCTACACCTAGGGCCATATTCTATTAGCTACTTGCAAATGCCTTGAACTCATAAATTTGACTTTGTGTGTGTTTTTTTAAATACATGTTTATATGCATTCTATTGACTTAAGAATTGATTAGTGCCAATAAGTAATATTCACCGACTATGAGCAAAATTAAGAGGGATTTACGAATAGGGCAATAGAATAGGGCCCCTAGTACAGGGAGTGCAGAATTATTAGGCAAATGAGTATTTTGACCACATCATCCTCTTTATGCATGTTGTCTTACTCCAAGCTGTATAGGCTCGAAAGCCTACTACCAATTAAGCATATTAGGTGATGTGCATCTCTGTAAAGAGAAGGGGTGTGGTCTAATGACATCAACACCCTATATCAGGAGTGCATAATTATTAGGCAACTTCCTTTCCTTTGGCAAAATGGGTCAAAAGAAGGACTTGACAGGCTCAGAAAAGTCAAAAATAGTGAGATATCTTGCAGAGGGATGCAGCACTCTCAAAATTGCAAAGCTTCTGAAGCGTGATCATCGAACAATCAAGCGTTTCATTCAAAATAGTCAACAGGGTCGCAAGAAGCGTGTGGAAAAACCAAGGCGCAAAATAACTGCCCATGAACTGAGAAAAGTCAAGCGTGCAGCTGCCACGATGCCACTTGCCACCAGTTTGGCCATATTTCAGAGCTGCAACATCACTGGAGTGCCCAAAAGCACAAGGTGTGCAATACTCAGAGACATGGCCAAGGTAAGAAAGGCTGAAAGACGACCACCACTGAACAAGACACACAAGCTGAAACGTCAAGACTGGGCCAAGAAATATCTCAAGACTGATTTTTCTAAGGTTTTATGGACTGATGAAATGAGAGTGAGTCTTGATGGGCCAGATGGAAGGGGCCGTGGCTGGATTGGTAAAGGGCAGAGAGCTCCAGTCCGACTCAGACGCCAGCAAGGTGGAGGTGGAGTACTGGTTTGGGCTGGTATTATCAAAGATGAGCTTGTGGGGCCTTTTCGGGTTGAGGATGGAGTCAAGCTCAACTCCCAGTCCTACTGCCAGTTCCTGGAAGACACCTTCTTCAAGCAGTGGTACAGGAAGAAGTCTGCATCCTTTAAGAAAAACATGATTTTCATGCAGGACAATGCTCCATCACACGCGTCCAAGTACTCCACAGCGTGGCTGGCAAGAAAGGGTATAAAAGAAGAAAATCTAATGACATGGCCTCCTTGTTCACCTGATCTGAACCCCATTGAGAACCTGTGGTCCATCATCAAATGTGAGATTTACAAGGAGGGAAAACAGTACACCTCTCTGAACAGTGTCTGGGAGGCTGTGGTTGCTGCTGCACGCAATGTTGATGGTGAACAGATCAAAACACTGACAGAATCCATGGATGGCAGGCTTTTGAGTGTCCTTGCAAAGAAAGGTGGCTATATTGGTCACTGATTTGTTTTTGTTTTGTTTTTGAATGTCAGAAATGTATATTTGTGAATGTTGAGATGTTATATTGGTTTCACTGGTAAAAATAAATAATTGAAATGGGTATATATTTGTTTTTTGTTAAGTTGCCTAATAATTATGCACAGTAATAGTCACCTGCACACACAGATATCCCCCTAAAATAGCTAAAACTAAAAACAAACTAAAAACTACTTCCAAAAATATTCAGCTTTGATATTAATGAGATTTTTGGGTTCATTGAGAACATGGTTGTTGTTCAATAATAAAATTAATCCTCAAAAATACAACTTGCCTAATAATTCTGCACTCCCTGTATGTTACTGACAAGACCGGATTTACAGATGTCGAGTTAGGTACGTTATTCTAACTGCATACATGTGTAACATTACTGAAAAAAAGCTCATGCAGCCAAAATTACGTTTGTGTGTAGATTACTTATCTCAAATTGAATGAGACTCTTAAGGCCCTATTCTATTTCCCAATTCGTACATTTATACACACTTGAAATCACTCTTAATATTTCCACATATTTTATTAGGTACCGTATATACTCCAGTATAACCCGACCCGAGTAAAAGCCGAGGCACCTATTTATCCACAAAATACTGGGAAACATGAGTGACTCGAGTATAAGCCGAGGGTGGGAAATGTGCTGCCCCCTGTGTCCCCCTCTTCTCATTTACTAGTGGCTGTGTGTAAGAAGTGAATTACGGGCTTGCTTAAATATTGTCAGACAATATGATCATGCACCCTGAAATACTATTTAAAAAGGCTGGTTCTATGAGTTTAGGCTTAAGAAGGTAAATTGCGAGCTGGAGTCAATAGATTACATCTAAACATTTAGAGAAAAGAACACCTGCAGCCAAAATTACGGGTTAGAGACATTTGTAAGCTTGTAATAGAATATGGCTCTTAGTTAGCTTCTTCCTGAATAATGGAAAAGTGGCAACTAGAACTGCCAGAACTTTCAGCAAACCTAATGAAAACCTTGTTAGTTTACAAGAGCACACCCTCCCCAGGGAGCAGCTATAACAATAATGTCAGTAAAAGAAAATGGAACTCTACAATAAAGAATAATTTCATATAAAAGTTAAATATTTAAAGCCTGTGTTTATTTTTTGTTTATTTTTTTTTGCTGTCTAAACCATTTTCCCATTAGCAAGTTTAGTTATTCCAAAGACCATATGTAAAACTGTGACTATAGTGGCTCTTCAATATACTGTGAGCTTCTATTACATTTTCTCTTCAAAATTAATTATATATTAAGGAAGATCTGAGTAATCTGTAAATGAGTAATACATTTATTTTAAAATCCAATATTCCCATTGAGCTCTGTTACAATAAAAAAGATGAGCTACAGTGGGAAGTTTTCAAATAATTAAGATAATGTGTAATAGATTTCCTGGCCTATATTATGTATAAATCATTTGAATGGGCTGTTAGCATAGCTACATTTTATCACAGCTCACTAAATAAAGCCTTAGGTTGCATTTATTACAGTAGGGAAATACCCAATTTATTTAGCCTTGGGTGATTTTTCTGTTGTAGCAAAGCTGGTGTGAGAAAACCGCTGAGGTAAAGCTGTTTTTATCAGTTAATTGAGAGAGAAAGACCTAAACAAGCAGATAAAAGGGTAGATATTAAGCCAGATGAATCTGCTAACAAAATCAGCTACTTCATAGAACATCTGGTAATTAACTGAGAAGGTTTAGCCTATATAGGTTGTGAAGAACTTCTCAGAAATAGTGGTGGGGTTTCCATAGAACACTGTATGATGGGAATCACTGAGCCTCATTCAATTCAGGTTTGCAACTCCATCGCAGACAGCCGAACGTTTGCGATTGAGTTACATGCTCCTCCTGTTCGTCTCCGATTGCAATGCTATTCAATTGGCCGGGTCCGCAATTAAGGGCCTATCACGAAAATCAGAACACCATACCGTCGTATTATTTACCATATATCAAACAGAATAAACAAGTGAGAGTTATTGTGAGGTGGCACCAGTTTCAACTCGTAGACCCTCAGTAGGTTTATTATAATGTACATGCTGCTCTTCCTTTGAGCAGGATATTTGTAGACATGTTATGCAATTTTACCTCAGAAATCTTGCTTAGGAACGTTGAACAGAATAAACAATTGGCACCAGTTTCAACTTTAGGAACCTGGGTACTTTTTTCCCCACAAATTACATGCTTCCCTACGCCAACATTGAGCACTCTTTTTGCAGACTTTTTATGCACTTTATACCTCAGGAATTGTATGTAGAATTAAATTGGTGAAGATGCAGAAGAGGAATAGGTTGATATAATGGCAAAACAATACACATACAATTTTTATGCATCCCTTACTCCAGCCTTGAGCACTCCATTTTTGGGCGGATTATTCAGGCACACTTTTTATTTAATTTTACATCTGATTTTTGTTTCGGAACCAAATGTAAGAGGGGCAGCCGTATATAGTGGTGAAAAATGATCCTGAGTAGCTTCAACTATAGATGCAACGTTGTGCTTCTGGGACTGTGAGGAGGAAGGGGTCTAGTGTCAATTTTAATCTTATCCAATCATCTAACACATATTCTGGACTTATCCCTGTTCCCTCATCACTCTCTCCACTGATGTCTCCAAAGACACACCTTCATGACCTAGAGAGATCCTAATGGGCCTAGGTTCTATTCACCAAAACTTAGTTACAACTTAACCATAAATAATGACACAGAGACCTGGGTTGGAGTAAAGCTGGCCACAGCGTATTTATTAACATACAAACAAACCAACAAATCCAAGGAGGAGGAGCACTGCCATTGGTAGCGACCTCCCACCCTGGGCCTCCGCCCAAGGCACCAATCCTGTCCTTTACCATGCCCCTTGAGGTAAGGGGGGGGGGGGAGGACACCCTTCTTAACTTCCTGGGTCGGGCGCCTCCCCCCATCGCTGTGACAATAATTTACAACTATAGAACATAACAACCAAAATTACACAAGTACAGCTCCACAAATTTTTCCATCTCTCTCTTTTCTTTTTCAACTTCTTTTAAAAAACATAACACAATACATAATAAACAACCATATATAAGGGATGGGTGAGCAGGTGCCCCCTGTGATGGCCAACCGCAGAGTGAGACTAAAATGGTGCTCCCGCGCCCTCAACCTGAAGCCCCGCCCCTTGGCTGGTGCACGTGACGCGCCCTTTGTCAATCCGTCGTCCTCCATGCCACCCATGACCCTGCTTTCAGAATTTCACATAAAAATAGATTATGTGCATGTGGCTTACATATCTGATTTTGCTGTTACATACTTGACAAACAAGTGCATTTTTCTTGAACTGCAGTGGGCCTGTAATGATCACTAGGTGTGCTGTTTAATGTAAAAGAAATGCATATTTAGGTGGAATTTGCTCTTTAATGTCAGTGGGTTGGTATTGCAAAATGTATGGTCCTCAATATCCATCCTTACACACAAAAAGGAGGACTTCATACTACCAGTGTAATGATGTTGCATGCAGACACACAGCATGTCACTGTGTGCTTGCTAATAATATTATATTGGTAGTGTGTAGTATTTTTTTTCTATGTATTTTTATTTTATTATAAAGTGCTTAAAAGCTTTGTTTTTCTGCCTAAAATCTTACAAATAATTCCTAACTGGTTTTCCCCTCTGCAGCTCATGAATACAGTGTGCTTCTAAGTACAGGTATTGCCCTGTCTCATAGTAACCAATCAGTAGCAACATTCTACAACCTTCTCCTTGAGAGAGTAATTAACAGGCCAATTTCTAATACTTCACTTCACAGTCTGTGTATTTGAGCTGCATGAGCTCTGGAGGGCAGGCCCAAACAGTTAAAAAATGTATGATTTAGGAAGATAAAATGTAACACAAGGATGTTCTGAGGGTTCTTGAGTATGTGTAATGGTTAAACCACATTTATTTGGGTAGCAGAAGTGGTAGAATTCTTAGGAAGGACAACCATAACTACCAAGTATGTACAAGGGACGTCCAACTTTCTGAAGGTCTAGGAGCTAAAGAAGAGAGTACTACTGTAGTATGTATCCAGTATGGTCATTTAAAATATTCTACATAATGGGCAAAACATTTTTGGAAACTAACAAAATAAAGCAATTAATTTAAAAACTAATAACTAATTTAATAACAAATATTTGCAATTATTTAGTTTTGTTACAGTATATACTTGAGTATAAGCCGACCCGAGTATAAGCCGAGGCACCTATTTTACCACAAAATACTGGGTAAAATGAGTGACTCGAGTATAAGCCGAGGGTGGGAAATGTGCTGCCCCCCTGTGTCCCTCTTGTGTCCCCTCTCTCTCCCGTGTCTCTTCTCCCCTCTCCCTTCCCTGTGTCTCTTCTCCCCTCTCCCTTCCCTGTGTCTCTTCCAACCTCTCCCTTCCCTGTGTCTCTTCCAACCTCTCCTTTCCCTGTGTCTTTTCCAACCTCTCCCTTCCCTGTGTCTCTTCCCCCCTCCCTTACCACAATCCTCAACCTCCCTCCTCATCCTCAACCTCCCTCCTCATCCTCAACCTCCCTCCTCATCCTCAACCCCCTCCTCAACCTCCCTCCTCATCCTCAACCTCCCTCCTCATCCTCAACCTCCTTCCTCATCCTCAACCTCCCTCCTCATCCTCCCTCCTCAACCCCCCCATCCTCATCCTCTATCCTCAACTTCCTATCCTCAACCCCCCATCCTCAACCTCCCTCCTCAACCCCCCTCAGCCCCCCTCCTCAACCTCATCCCCCCTCAACCTCCCCCATCAACCTGCCACCTCAACCTAAACCCCCCTCAGCCTAAACCTAAACCCCCCTCAACCCCCCTCCTCAACCTAAACCCCCCTAAATACCTCCCCCTCTCCCCATCCTAAACCCCCTAAATACCTCCCCCTCTCCCCTCACCTGCTTCTGCTCTGGCCTCCGCTCCTTGACCCTGTGCGCATGTGACGAGGTAAGAGAGGGGAGGGGGGGGGTTAGAATGAGGAGGGGGGTTTAGGTTGAGGAGGGGGGTTGAGGAGGGGGGTTGATAATGAGGGGGGGCGGGCGTGGATGAGGAGGGGACAGGGAAAGAGACACAGGGTTAGAGAGACACAGGGGGGTAGAGAGACACGGGGGAGGGTTAGAGAGACACGGGGGGGGGGGGGGGAGAATGACTCGAGTAAGAAAGATTTCAACTGAGAACATTATTCAAGCCTTACCAAGTCAGCCTAATCAATGTTCAGTAGTGCTCAGGATAATGAAAGAGGTGGGAAGGGATATAGCAGTGGCCATTACGTGTGCAGCGTTCCTTTGCTGCTGTTGCATGTGTGTTTTCTAATGTAAATGAATGGTTAATTAACTAATATTAATTAATTAATAGGTGTAACATGAAAAGTGTGTTAATTTAAGTGCTTGTGCTTTTAATAGAACTAAGTGAAATCAAAGAAGTCTTCAAGGCTCCTGTCTGGAAATTAGCTCAATTAAAGGGTGACTACAGCTGAATACTTTCTGTCACTCTTAAAAGAGCATGTTTTATACATTAGAAAAAATGTTTTCCTCATGCAAAATAAAATATTTAATTTGAAGAAAATGACCACTATAACAACAAACATGCAGGTGAAAAACAATGTGTATGATCTGTCTTTATGTTACCAGCGATTTATGAGTTGGATTATTCTCATCTGATTAAACCCAATGGGAGAAAAAGCTAAATATGTAGCAGTAAGCTAAAAAGCTAAATATGTAGCAGTAAGAACTGTGATAGCATATAGTGAAAAATATTGGTTATTAAATTTCACATTATCAGTGCAATATACAATAAGGATTTTAAGTTACACCTAAGGCAACATGTCCTCCTGTATATACATTTGCTTACCAGACCGCTATGAAGGTCAGTTCTTCATATCTGTCCCTCCTGCTGGGTGGGGTGGTGTTGGAAGGAAGTGTACAATTTACCTTAAACAGGATGCACAGAGCATCCTCAACAATACTCTCTCAATATTACAAAGTAAGGGCCTCATTCAATGCGATTTGGCCAATTGAATAGGGCTCTATATAAGCACAGAGCATATTTTTTTTACAGAAGTTTTTAGTTAGTGAACTTCTATCTAAAAGCAAGGTCTTCACTAACTAAAAACTTCTGTAAAAAAAATGCCATGTGCTTATATAGAGCCCTATTCAATTAGCCAAATTGCAATTGAATGAGGCCCCAAGTACGCCATTAATTGTGCGTAAATGCAGACATCCGATTCCATCTATATTTGATGTATCCTGTGTGCCAGATTCAACAAGCAGCAGGCTGAAGATTTAAAACCATTTATTTGCCAGTCATTTTAATGCCTGGCAAATCTGCTAATATATTTATTAAAGCATAAATATATGTTCATGTGGGTTCCTTGGTGGTCCAGTGGTTAGGATTCTGTGATTTTACCGCTGCAACCTGATCTTGATTCCAGTCAGGGAACCAAGAGGTTACACCACCCTGAAGCTGAGCAGGGTTGGGCCTACGCATACAGCTGTGGCCCACTGGAGAAGGAACTGGCAACCCACCCCAGTATCTCTGCCATGAAAACCAAGTGGATCAGCATAACCAGGGACATAAATATGTGCCTGGTGTGTTACGGTTCATGAGGTCACAGAGAGTCTGTCACGACTGAACAACGCAAAAAAAAAAAAATGTGTTTATGTATCTATTCAGTACATGGGAATGGGTTAGATGCACTTACAGACAGAATTATCACAAGGCCACCGCACTGGTAACTTGAGACAACTTGTATGTTTTTAGAAGTCACTACTGGGGTGTACTTTCATAACTGCGCTTAGATTCAGACATCAGATTCCATTTGATGGGGATTTGCTCCACTTGCTTTCAGTAGTTTGAATTATCATCAGATAATAACCATTGGTATTTAGCATTCTGTTTGTGTAGTTTTGCTTACCAGACCTTTAAAAACACACCCAACTCAATACTTTGCAGTGCTTGAAACTCCAACTAATGATTCCATAAAAATGCAACTACTGGGAAGCAAAACGCATAATTGTACGATATTTTTATTATCCTATTTATTTAGTATGCACCCGTCTTAATGTAAGTTAATTAAATGCAATTAAATATATTTTGTTACTAAGTAACTGCTAATGGGAAGTAGCTGAATGGCTTATTACAAAGGAATTCTAAATCATAGTGAAAGCAGACAACCTTTGGTACTCGCCTTTTGCTTTCTTAATAATTTGGCTATAATTTTCAGAATCCCTTAAATATTATTATGATTATTTTTTTGCAGTAAAGAGTGTTTTGTGCTGTATTGTGTGCCTGGTGTTACAGTGAGCCTGTCACTTTAATGGCATGTATAACATATTCACTGGTGAAATTCACATGTAGGAGCAGTATGAAGTGTGAAGGGAAACATCTGCTGCTGATTATACTCCTTTTTTACTCCCTTTCATTCTTCTGTATGGTATTAAAACAAAGCCCAATAATGTTTTCTGATTATTTTCACAACATGCTAAATGTGCTTTTATGGACATGAGTCTGCAGTATCTCAAATTACAGGCTCATATATTTCACTGAGAGATCCTGGCCCCGAGTCGCACACACTTTCGTTAGTTTATGGATCCATAAATGCAAAATGTATTAAACAGCTGATAATGAGTTATGGAATCTCGCAAGTGAGGAATTCCCTGTTCTTCGCTAAATTGACTAAGACGGAAATCCCATCTTTCTCATATTTTAAACATTTCTGTTTGTGAATTAAATTAACTTGACCAATTTTTTTAAATGGACACAAAAAACAATAAAGATGGTCCAGCTTTTATGACCATAACGTAGTAATTACATTTGTATAAATAACTTTTCAGCTTAAAGTTTGTTTCCCTATTTTTACCTTTTTTCTAATCTAACACCGGTTGCTTATATTAGAATCACTCATTACATTGAGTCAAATAAAATGTGTATACTACACCCCCAGAGCTACATACATAGGCATCTGGTACCTACCAATAGAAACACTGTATTTGGGTATGGTTTTTCAATGCAACAGCAACACAATGCAGAAATCAACACAGTCCTCCTTACTTCATTGTGCAGGGGACTACACATCCCATGATGCCATACTGCACAAACTGACTTCACATATTGAAACATTGTAGTAGCTGCCTGTGATTGGCCAAAACGAATTATGAATTTTATGCTAATTTTAGCAGGGTGTTAACTCTCAAAATTAACTACTTGTAATAGCAAACTTTAGGGTAAGTTTAATAATATTTATATCGGTATTTTTTCACGCAAAAATGTTTTCATACACTCATAATTCATCTAATTGAAATATGCCTAATTTGTTTTTTGCACTCAAAATTCCTGGTTTTCCCACCAACATTGGCCTGGATCGCCTTCCATTTTTGCAAAGTGTTGCAGTGTGTGCAACCAGACTTTCCTGCTCGTCCTATTTGTTGCCACAGCTATATTGGCAGAGTCTTGGAGATTGTGCTGCACAATTTGGAGAAATGTTTCTCACAAAATAACTTTTTAATCACAAATAAAAGGTTGTTTATACTGATCTCTACTACTTAATAGTCATGAATGTTAGACCATTACAGTGGCAGTTTATATGAAACCTAGGCAGGAAGTCTTCAGTAGTCATTTAGCAAAGTAGATTTGGCTGATATAACCAGTTAGTTTTCTAAATGATATACATAATTCAAAGCAAAATGTCACAATTCTTTCTCGTACTTTGAATTTCCTAACAGGACAGATAAAAGGTACAACAACTCCCACTGCAGATTTATATATATATATATATATATATATATATATATATATATATATATATATATATATATATATATATATTTTTTTTTTTTTTATTATTATTATTATTACTAGCGAATTGCCCGTCAAAAAATGACGGCAATGAAATTGTAAGGTAGCTAATGCTGTTTGGTGTGTAATAATGAAATATGTAATACATTAATACATGAATATACTTTACCTATTTTGAAGCATTGTGTTGAAGAGCTGGCAATCTGTTTTGATGTTGCTGCAGCATTAGTGGTGTGGAGCCGCTGTGTAAGCGTGATGAATATGTGCAGTGTAATACTGTGCGTGCGCGAGACCAAATTGTTAGCGTAGTCGTGTACTTCCTCATTGGCGCAAAATGGCGGCTAATGTGTGGTATGCGTCTTAACGAAATATCGGTAGGTCTTTTGTGGTGTTTTGCGAGTTTCTTGTGGTGTTTTGCGTGTTTAGAGTGCTGTAGCCTCGTTTTTGTTTTGTTCGGCGGCCATTTTTTCTCTCGCTTAGCGAACTTTTTAGTGTCTAAACTCTTTTATTTTGAGTTAAATGAAGGTGTAAGTTGCTTTTTTGAGGTCCTGGATGGTCCCTCTTGCTGTAGGTAAGCTTTTTATGTATGTGTTGTGTGTATTTATTGTGTTTTTAATGTTTTCATTTTCACGGGTTGCGGACGATTTTTGCGCGGTCGTAATGTGTGCTAACGTCTCTCGTATGTTGTTTGCGTTTGTAGCCTCGTTTTCGTTTGGTTCGGCGGCCATTTTTTTCTCTCGCTTAGCGATTTTTTTTTTTTTTAGTGTTCAAACTCTTTTATTTTTAGTTAAATGAAGCTGTAAGTTGTTTTTTTGTTATCCTGGATGCTTCCTCTTGCTGTAGGTAAGCTTTTTATGTATGTGGTGTGTGTATTGATTGTGTTTTGAATTTTGTAATGTTTGCGAATTGCGTCCGATTGTTGCGAGGTCGTAATGTGTGGTAATGTGTCTCGTATGTTGTTTGCGTTGGGAGGTAAAGTTTGTGAGGGTCGTAGTTGGTGGGTCGTGTTGTTTGCGTGGTCGCGGTTGATGTGTGGTTATTTGCGTTTGAACGTAAATTTTGCGAGGGTCGCAGTTGCTGGCAAGGAGCGCCTTTGGCGCTCCATGCCAGCAACTGAGGCCCTTGTGATGCCAGCAACTGAGGCCCTCGCCTGCAGCCCTCGCTACGCGAGCCCGCAAGCGTTAGCAACAACTCATATGCTCACAACTATATATGTGATATATATATATTTTTTTTCAATAATTATTTTATATATATATATATATATATATATATATATATATATATATATGTTGTTGTGTGGTTGTTTGCGTTTGAACGTACATTTTGCGAGGGTCGCAGTTGCTGGCAAGGAGCGCCTTTGGCGCTCCTTGCCAGCAACTGAGGCCCTCGCGATGCCAGCAACTGAGGCCCTCACCTGCAGCCCTCGCTACTTGAGCCCGCAAGCGTTAGCAACAACTCATATGCTCACAACTATATATGTGATATATATATATTTTTTCAATAATTATTTTATATATATATATATATATATATTTGGATGTACAATACTTCTTTACAGTGTTAGGATGAACTACTTTGCTGTCACTTTGCAGCCCTTGCGGTCTTACGTTCTTTCCTAATACACATCCCTAGCATGCTGCTACCTCTTGGAGTTTCCATGAAAAGCTCTTTTTTTAACATACGTGCACCAATTTGTAGCCAGGGTGGATGTGTGGCCGAAGGAGGGTTGTGGTAAGTTGGGCAAGCGAGGGGCCTGCACCCCCAGAGGAGGGCCCTGGTGCACTGCATGACTGGTAGCTCTGCTCCTAAATCAGACCTATTTACCAGAGTGTGCTCTTTGAATTTCCTGTTAGTTTCAAGGAAGTTTAAACAGATTTTACTTTTGTAATGCTTAAAACATGCTCTTTTAAGAGCAAGTAAAACTGTGTTCCTTGTTTCTTTGAGCCCCAGAACAGACGTACCATATCCAAGGCATGGTTATGTCCCTACCACTTCCACTGGATGGCTATAACAATAATCCACTATCCTTTCTGTAAAATGAAGCATAACATACAGGAACATTTAATAAAATAATGCAATTGTTCTTTTGTTATCTTAAACAAGGAACTGCTTTTTAATGATGTCATACAAATACAAAATTCCCCTATTACCAGTATTTCTTTGGTGAAATTCCTGTTAACCTCATGCAGAATTCCTTGGTTTCTTGTAACAGTTTGACAACCGCAACTAGGAGAATGGAACATTGGGTTCTGTAAAGGTATTATGTATCATCTGTTAGAATTATGGGATGTGACAGCAGATAACAAGTGCTGGGCCCTTGTCCTGACTGCT
This sequence comes from Discoglossus pictus, assembly GCA_027410445.1. Classification (NCBI taxonomy): domain Eukaryota; kingdom Metazoa; phylum Chordata; class Amphibia; order Anura; family Alytidae; genus Discoglossus; species Discoglossus pictus. Next base: position 343,633,111 of record CM050166.1, read on the forward strand.
TTTAAATATTAGATCATTTTTGATCCTTTGGCTTGCTAAGAATCACGGTCATCTAAGCAATTTTTAATTACTTGCTTGCACCTTTGCCAAGAGGATTTTTGATGTATTATAACTAATATTAATGTATGTACTGCAGCTCACACTAGGTATTTTTAAAAGACAGGTTTTAAACATTGCAAATGTTTTTTTTGTTTTATGAAAACCAGTGCTGCAAACCTTGGCGAAATAGAGAGCCATAACTCAGCTGGCGCAGTGCCAAGACACACCCTAATCATATATTTTCTAGATTCAATTATTTAAAGGGCCATTGTAATGCCTTAGCAAGACGAGCTACTTATTTTAATTATGCATTAATACAATTTCTATTTAATATAGTATAGTAACAATAATCAATATGTAATTAAGTATCAACTTTCTGCTGAGTTTTTGTCTTCACCCTAAGGTCACCAAGAGGAGGTTGGTATGGGCTGAGAGACAGATCTAAAGGGTTTTATGAACAATTCGATTTTATAAGTGAATAAACACTCATTAATAGGCTCAGCGGCAGTAAAAATCTGTTATCAAGATAATCCTCTTAAGAAGAACAAATATCTAGCCAATGGACAACATTCTGTTGGTACTTTGTGTCTGAAAATTTAGCAGCTGCCTGCTAGACACAGAAACCTCCCCTGTTGAACTTATAGTGGCTGGATACCAAAGGTTGGATACTTTGGGCCTCATTCAATTGCGATTTGGCCTGTTGAATAGGTGTCAAAATAAGCACATAACATTTTTTTTTAAAGAAGTTTTTAGTTAGTAAGCATCTATCCAAAAGCAAGGTTTTCACTTACTAAAAACTTCTTTATAAAAAATATGCTATGTGCTTATTTAGAGCCCTATTCAATTGGCCAAATCGCAAGATTTGAGGTCCTTTTGAAAGTAACTTTAATGTTGAATGCTCCTTTTTAAATCACTGAATATGAATTGCACTAATGACCAATACTTAATTAAAACCTCTTGCTCTGGTAGTTAGTGCATTACAGTGCTGCTTTAAACGTTGCAGATTTTGCTAATTTTTTTGTTCATTAACTTTGTCTAATCCTATATATACTGCTTATATCAGAAACACACATTGCATTGATTCATTCTATACACATAAAGATTTATTTTATAAAAAAATTGGTTTCGACACCCCCAGAGATGCCTACATAGACACATAGTACTAGTACAACTAGAAAAACTGCATAAATAGATCGTTTTAACCCTATACTAACCTTTCAGCCAATGGCAGCATAGTGCAAACTTTAGGGTAATTTTATTAATGCTTATTTTCATGCAAAAAAAATCTTTGCATACGCTACTGATTTTCCTCTATCAGATGCACTCATAATAGATGAAACTTACATATACCTTTTGTCTTATGCTTTAAGTGCATGATAGTTCAGTATCCTATTAAATGCTTATAGAGTGTGAAACATATATATAAATGCACCCTGGGAGCTTTATATAAAAAACTATCTTCTATTGTTAAGCAACAATGGGTTAAAACATGTTCTGCAGCCTCACTCCGAGCAGAGCAACATAATATGCGTTCTATTAACCTAAAATGAGGTTGTGTCTCTATTCTGCATTTGCTAAATCAAATTATAGTGATTGTAATTCTAAATATATCTGGAGCCCTGTCGCTTACTGCAGGCAAAGGAAAGGTCACTAATAAAGCTATAACTAACTACAATTGTTTGGAAAAATCTTCTTATATTTGTGATGTATTTAACAAATTAGCAACATTAGCAGCATGGAAAACTATAAGCAGAAAAGATTTTTAAAGAAAACTGTAAAGTTTGCTCACTCTCCATGTGCCATGGGGAACTCCATCTTGGACTGCAGCTTGAGTGAGTGGGTTTTACTTCTTGGTGTTATACTTCCATTTAGTTATATGACCAGATAGAAATGTAAAGGATCTCTTTTTTAAGTGGAGATCTTTTATGAATGTATGATTCTTCCCACTCCTCCCAGATTTCTAATTCTGTTAGGAGAAAAGACAAAAATGTATGTTGCCATTAAAGCAAAAAAGAATACAATAGCTAAAAATTAAAGACTGTAAGCAAAATATTTAGCAAATTATCAAGGCAAGTTCTTCATGACCGCATACTATTAATATGACACTTCAAGGTTTTCTAAACTTATTTCTCAATCAGAATAACGTTTTATACATCCCCAGGATTTACAACAAATGAAACGCCTGCGCAGTATATATGACACTGCTATGAAACTAGTTAAATACCATAGAGAAAAAAATACCATAAAGGTGCTTTGATATTTACTTTAAAAATGATTTTATGTTCATAGCTTAGACATCTGCTAATTTTATTAGCTTGTTACATACTTTTCCCTAAACTAAAGTTGAGCCTACCAGTGAGTTTTGATTAATTTGCCCCAATGTGATCTGAGATCACTATAGCAGTGAGCATTCATCTAATGCTTGTGTTTCTCCCTGTTCTCTGGGAAATTAATATATAATGGAATACAAACCAGGGCCCTATTCAATTGCAAGCCCGCAGATTATACTATACAAGTCGTATGTCTTGCTACAATTACGGAGCGATTGAATTGAACAAGCCCGCAAGTTATGGGCTGAAACTGTAATCACTGCAATCATATGTAGCATTTCAGAGCGTGCTCAGGCTGTAACTACTGATTTAGAAACAGCCAATAGAAAATGAGACCGTCATCATTACGTCAGTAAAACATGGAGATCAAATATCAATCAGTTAGCGTTTAGAGGTCCGATATGCGATCAGACTCGCATTCCGGCAATGTACAAAATATTGCAAATGAATGACAATACTGTTCTAGTCCAACATGAAAAAAACATTTTTTATTGCAGATGTGCGAGCTTGAGACTGTTGTGCAATTAATTTTAATGTCTTTCATCACTTTCCCCGTCTTTTAAAGTGCAGTATTGATTTTTTATTTGCATTTACAGTGCTACAAACAGGTGTTTATAACACCCTTGCGAGTCCTTTCTTCTACATTTGTCATATACGGGTGTGAATACATTTGCGGGATTGAGGAATTGTAGCAATTGAATAGCGATTTGCGATGGCCTTGAAAGAACGAAGGCTTAGATGGGATGTAATTTAAGATTTTGGCAATGCAGGGATTTTCAACCTTTAACCCGCAAATCATTTGCGGGTAGCTAAAAGACGCTAATGTATAGGTCTATGATTTTGTTTTTACTTTCTAACAACATTTTGCATTTTATCATGTTTCATTATTCAAAAGATTATACAATAAATATGACCACAATGGTCATTTAAAGGCACTTTTTGCAACACATTACAACTGCATAGTAATGTCACTATAAAGTGCCACTGTAATGCACCGACACTCTTCAGAAGACATGTCATACCGGCGGTAAAGAGTCGAATTTCTGTGCTTAGCAGAGCTGAGTCTATCTGAGTGGCTGAAATAGTAACTGACACAGCAGGGAAATCCTGAAAACCAGGCAAGGGTTTGGCACTGAAAGAATCACATTGCCTATCCCTAGTAACAACTATAATAGTTGTCAAACTGCGAGTTGTCGTCACGCTTTGCGGGCCTTGCAAAGCGAGGGACACAGATGTGTCCTGCAACTGAGAGACGCAGTTGCAGGGGTGGAGATAAGCGCCACTGTCGCTCATAGCGAGGCCCGCGGGACTTAGCTGCAATGAGCACCACACGCGCTCATTGTAGGGACCGAGAGTCAGTGGGACTCAGCGCGTAGCAGAGTGGCGGTGAATGCGAGGCACGCAAAATACTTCACGGCACGCAATACTTTACGACTTTAACGGCCGAACCACTGAACTCGTAGGACCACCAAAAAACGCCAAATACTTAAAAAAAAAATCTTACACACAGCACAGTGGGAGAGCCAGGGTGCCTGTGAGTGAGGTTGCAAGTTAATTTGAGCCATATTTGCCGTTTTTCAGCGCATACAAATCTGCTAAACAAGAGAAAAAAATGGCGGACGAAAAAACGTAAATGGATAAAAACGAGGCCAAAGGCACTAAAAATTAACCCGAAGCCTGTAACGAAAGAAAGTAAACACGATCGCAAAGCAAGTAACAACGCAAGCAACTGCACTCATCGCGAGCCACGCAAAACTGCAGCACAGACACAGAGGAGAGACACAGGGAAGGGAGAGGGGGGAGAGGGTGGAAAGAGACACTGGGTGAGAGACAGACAAAAAGAGACACTGGGGGGAGGGGGAATAAGGAATAAGGAAAACACAAAGCATGAAGAGAGGGGAAAACAGACACAGGGTTCAGAGACTGGGGAGAGGCTCGCAAACCACGATAGTTGTGGGTTGCCAAGGCCTGCAATGAGCCTTTCCGAGCTTATTGCCAGGCCTGTACAGTAGACGGAGGAAGAGACTCGCAATGAGCGCCGAAGGTACAGCCTTAAAATGTTATTGCCGTAATTTTTGACGGGCAAGTCGCTGGTAGAATATAAAAACTGACTGGTTCAATGTATTATGCAATTTTAAAAGTGAGCCTTGCAATGTAAAACTTGGATTTTACTTGCCAGTTACAGTCTAGGCCTGCACCATTATAATTCCTTTGTTTGTTTGTATATCAACTATTGCTTAAACAGTTATGTGTTAATATGTCTGTGAGTCATTAATATGGAATATTAAAATATTTTAAACTACTGTTTTGTGAAGCTATTATTAAAAATAGCACATGATTTGGCATTTGAGCTGAATTACCTTAAATGTTATGCCCATCTTTTCAGAATGGCTTTTTGTTTATTTAGAATACAGTTGAGAAAACCATGGTGTGCCACATATTTTACACTGACAAATAATTGTGCCTCAACTCTCACCCAAAAATCTAAAAGTATACTTCCAATGCCCCTTAAAAGGCCGCTCTGGTCAAAAATGTTAATATTTTCTTGAATAACTACACTTGAAAATAATTAACATGTTTTTGGAATTATAAAAGCATGACTTTTTGGTTTCCTGTGACCTCCTGAGGTGGGAATTCAGAAATCATGCTATCTGCACATTGGGACTATAGTAAGGACTAATGCAAAGCTCATTCCTTATGAAATCAGAAGATGCAAGAAGCTGCCTAGTAAAAAAAATGGAGTCTTGCAGTAAAGAATAATTGCTGATTATCAGGTTTAGTTATTCTAAGGATTATAGATGGATAATTAAATGAACCACAGTAGTCCTTTAACAAAACATTGATGTGCCGTTCAGTTTACATGTTGTGAATTCAAGCTTAAATCACAAATTTTGTGGTCAGAAAATATCTTCAGGTCGCTGCACTATAGCACAGATCAAATACGTTTAATTTTACAGAAAACAGATACATGTGCATATGTTATCAGAACACATATTATTGTAATATGTATTAGGCACACTTCCAACATAGCACATTTTAATGTTTAGATTAAAGCATCTGTATTATGTCAAAAAATACTTTCACTGTGCTTCGAAGAATGAGCCAAATACTGAATCAGATTAAAGTTACTGAATGATGTTGATAGCAATTCAAATGAGGTGGTGGATCGTTGTACCAAAATATTTCACAACAGTTCTGAAGCCTATAAACCATCAACATTTAAATTTAAAGCACCTCGTTATTCGGCATTTTAAACCTTCCCATAGATGTGCAAAGAGTTGCAGAGTCGGAGATGTTCTTCACTGAAAAAGGCAGCAATACCTATTTCCAACGGAGATTATTACAACTGCAGTCCTTCACAGCACCTGAGATAACAATATTAATATTATCCTTTATTTGTAAGGCGCAAACATATTCTGTAGCGCTGTACAGGGGTTGAGAAAAAGAAACACAATACTAACACACTAGTCGTTTGCCCGGTATAATATTATATGTGTCTCTTCTTCTCCTATGTCTCTCTCTCCCACCCTCTCCTGTGTCTCTTTCCCCTCTCCCCTGTGTCTCTTCCCCCCATCACCCTCCCCTGTGTCTCTTTCCCCCCTCTTCCTCCCCTGTGTCTCTTTCCCCTTCTCCTTCCCCTGTCTCTTTCCCCCTCTGTCTCTTTCCCCCTCCTCCCTACCATGTGTCTCTTTCCACCACTCTCCTTCCTCTTTGTCTCTTCCCCCATCTCCCTCCCCTGTGCCTCTTCTCCATCTCCCTCCCCTGTGTCTCTTCCCCCTCCATCACCTGTGTCTCTTTCCCCCCTCTCCCTCCCATGTCTCCCCCCCCTCTGTGTCTCTTTCCCCCTCCTCCCTCCCCTGTGTCTCTTTCCCCCTCTTCCCTCCCCTGTGTCTTTTTCCCCCTCTGTCCCCCCACCTCTGGCTCTGCACTTTTGCGCTAACGACCCACTGTTGCACATGTGCGGCTGGTGACCGGTTTTGCGCACAAGCGACTATTGCTGCATTTCTGTACACGTGTGGCCAATGAGGCGCTATTGTGCACGCACAGCTCGTGCTGCGTTGTGTGCATGGGCGGCTTGTGCTGCGATTGTACAGAATACGTACAATAGCTTCTAAAGAGTGCTCATGCGCTCCCAATGAGCGTTACACACTCTTTAGAAACTATATTAGGGATGGCAAAATGAAGGACCCTTGTCTTTGAGCTTAAAATCTTGGGTACATAGTGCTTTTTCCCCAAAAGCTCCTTCCAAGCTCCTTCCAAGATTGACAACGTACAAATTTACAATCTAAAGGGAATGGAAGAGGCAGAAACCTGGGCAGGAATAGAAATTGGGGATTTTAATTGGCCAGAAAAAGTGGCAGATAGAAGTGAGAGGTTAGAAGAGAAGACAGTTACAGTCTGACAGGTGTAAAGTTTGTGGGTGTTTCCATGTAGTAGGAGAGAGTAGGAAGGTATCCATGCTTTAGTGCTGCAGTGATGTGTAAGTGATAGTGCATGCTGTCAGGAGCGAGAGAGTGAAGTTACCCAGAGCAAGGGAGGATGAGATCAGTGAGGAGGGGAAAAGAGTTCATTAATGATTGTGCGTCTTTAGCAGCTGTGAGCAATGCAGGTAATAGTGCAGAGGCCGGCACTATGAAAGAACAAGAATTATAGATGGGCAGAAAAGTATGCCCAGATAGAAGCAGGAGTGTGGAGTAGGAGATGTGTCTGGGTCCTCAGCTGGGGTTGTCCTGGACCCAAATAGAAGCAGGAGTATGGAGTAGGAGATGTGTCTGGGTCATCAGCTGGGGTTGTCCTGGACCCAAATAGAAGCAGGAGTATGGAGTAGGAGATGTGTCTTGGTCATCAGCTGGGGTTGTCCTGGACCCAAATAGAAGCAGGAGTATGGAGTAGGAGATGTGTCTGGGTCCTCAGCTGGGGTTGTCCTGGACCCAAATAGAAGCAGGAGTGTGACGTAGGAGATGTGTCTGGGTCCTCAGCTGGGGTTGTCCTGGACCCAAATAGAAGCAGGAGTGTGGGGTAGGAGATGTGTCTGGGTCCTCAGCTGGGGTTGTCCTGGACCCAAATAGAAGCAGGAGTATGGAGTAGGAGGTGTGTCTGGGTCCTCAGCTGGGGTTGTCCTGGACCCAAATAGAAGCAGGAGTGTTGGGTAGATGTGTCTGGGTCCTCAGCTGGGGTTGTCCTGGACCCAAATAGAAGCAGGAGTGTGGGGTAAGAGATGTGTCTGGGTCCTCAGCTGGGGTTGCCCTGGACCCAAATAGAAGCAGGAGTATGGAGTAGGAGATGTGTCTGGGTCCTCAGCTGGGGTTGTCCTGGACCCAAATAGAAGCAGGAGTGTGGGGTAGGAGATGTGTCTGGGTCCTCAGCTGGGGTTGTCCTGGACCCAAATAGAAGCAGGAGTATGGAGTAGGAGATGTGTCTGGGTCCTCAGCTGGGGTTGTCCTGGACCCAAATAGAAGCAGGAGTATGGAGTAGGAGATGTGTCTGGGTCATCAGCTGGGGTTGTCCTGGACCCAGAAGCAGGAGTATGGAGTAGGAGATGTGTCTGGGTCATCAGCTGGGGTTGTCCTGGACCCAAATAGAAGCAGGAGTATGGAGTAGGAGATGTGTCTGGGTCCTCAGCTGGGGTTGTCCTGGACCCAAATAGAAGCAGGAGTGTGACGTAGGAGATGTGTCTGGGTCCTCAGCTGGGGTTGTCCTGGACCCAAATAGAAGCAGGAGTGTGGGGTAGGAGATGTGTCTGGGTCCTCAGCTGGGGTTGTCCTGGACCCAAATAGAAGCAGGAGTATGGAGTAGGAGGTGTGTCTGGGTCCTCAGCTGGGGTTGTCCTGGACCCAAATAGAAGCAGGAGTGTTGGGTAGATGTGTCTGGGTCCTCAGCTGGGGTTGTCCTGGACCCAAATAGAAGCAGGAGTGTGGGGTAAGAGATGTGTCTGGGTCCTCAGCTGGGGTTGCCCTGGACCCAAATAGAAGCAGGAGTATGGAGTAGGAGATGTGTCTGGGTCCTCAGCTGGGGTTGTCCTGGACCCAAATAGAAGCAGGAGTGTGGGGTAGGAGATGTGTCTGGGTCCTCAGCTGGGGTTGTCCTGGACCCAAATAGAAGCAGGAGTGTGGGGTAGGAGATGTGTCTGGGTCCTCAGCTGGGGTTGTCCTGGACCCAAATAGAAGCAGGAGTATGGAGTAGGAGATGTGTCTGGGTCCTCAGCTGGGGTTGACCTGGACCCAAATAGAAACAGGAGTGTGGGGTAGATGTGTCTGGGTCCTCAGCTGGGGTTGTCCTGGACCCAAATAGAAGCAGGAGTATGGAGTAGATGTGTCTGGATCCTCTATCTCCATGTTTTTGAAGCAGACTTCTTGTATATTTTAGATTGCTATCATGTTATTGTGACAGAGACCCTACAATTGTTCATCTAACATGGGTGTGCAAGTGATAGGGTTAACCACAAAACAGCTCATCTAATTTAGCAGTCAACTACAATGACTGTAAAACCCCCCTAATGGTTACCAATACCCCAACATCAATAATATAACATTGCCACCACCAAGGGAATTTAGGATGTCACAACGGGTGTCTTCTGTTACCCATTTTAAACCTTCCCATAGATGTGCTAAGGGTTGCAGAGGCTGAGATGTTCTTCAGTGAAAAGGGCAGCTTTACCTATTTCCTATAGGGATCATTACCACTGCAGCCCTTAGCAGCACCTGAGATAACAGCAACTCTATCTCAATGTTTTTGAAGCAGTCTTCTCACATATTTAAGATTGCTATCATGTTCTTGTGACAGAGACCCTACATTTGCTCCGCTAACATGGATGTGTGGGTGATAGGGTTAATTACAAAACAACTCATCTAAGCTAGCAATGACTGGATAACCCCTTAATGGTCGCCTACACCTCAAAATCAATAATATAACATTGCCACCACCAAGGCAATTTAGGATATAACAATGGATGCCTTCTGTTCCCCATAACTATAAAATGTATAAAAAACTCAAATTTAGTTACATGTAAAAACGTAAACCTTTGCACACTATAAAACATAGTTCTTTAGAACACAGAGACAGCTTAATAAATGTATATATTTATTATTAAGTACAAAAAAAGTATATATTGAAAATAATTATACATTGATAAATAACAACTGTGTACTTTGGTCGTATTTACTAAGGCAGGTTGTATTTTAGATGGATGTTCAGGAAATTATTCTTGGTCATCACATTTGCACTCTTCACAAGATCACAGACCACTTCCTTGTGTAACTTTTAAGAGGTTTTTGGGTATAGCCTTATACTTATTCTTTGATATCGCTTTCCTCTCTAACTGTTGCTAGCATTCTGGAGCTGTTGGTTGTTGGTTGGTCAAAAGTTGTACTAAGGAATGGACTCCACCCACAGACAGTCTGAATATCTCAAGTGTACTAACTGGCATCTCTTAACATTCCTTAATCACAAAGAACAGAAAGTTAATAGGAATGTACAACCCCTTAACTACCCAGCTGCAGTTCTTATACATAAGCAAGTAATGTTTTTTTTCTTGCCCCAATTTAGTACTGGACCTTACTGTAAATACAAAGTGTGGCTAGAATATAATTAAAAAGGTTTTATTGTGTCTTAATATAAGAAATAAGGCGAGATTCACTAAGCTTCACAAGGCTGTCCTGGCTATTTTCTAGGCTGGGAAGTGCTATTGTACAGAGCCTCAGTGCAGCTTAGAACATCTTAGTAATGTTCAAATACAAACTGTGTTATATTCAGACAGTGCTCCCTGGTGCAATAATTTAAACAAGAAGCTTAAAAAAAACTATACAGCATTCTGTGTCCATCTAGAGACCGTGACTTTTTTCTAAAGTTATCTATATATCAAACATTTTGCTTGTGGTTTCCATGATAAATATGTAGTTTGGAGTATCCGTGTTAGTTCAGTGATACAGATGCAATCCATACCTTTTTTCCCGAAACCTTGTCTTTTCATATGGATTGCAATGCTCTGTATTTTTCATCTCCATGATAAAAATAAACAAATAATTTGATGACTGTTAAAAATGTATATGGCAGTTTAGTCTGCTCAGTCTCTTAATGGCACTGTGAGCTACTGCACCATCATGTAGACCATTCACAATCAAGGGGTAAAGGCTTTAAAAACATTTTTATTGGCTGCTGTTTTCACTATTTTATAATTGTTTTTAAATGGTGCTGTAAGACCCTTAATGTTTGTAATTACATTTGTGTTATGTCCAATTTGGCTGCACCAGCCGATATGTTGAGCTTATTTGGACAGAAAGCTGGGAGCTATCAGGTCCTGAAGTGAGCATAAATCACAGGCTCCCTATCAATCCTCTTATACTCACTATGAAGAGATAGTGTTTCCACATTAATAGTGTGTTTTAGTAAAATAACAAATCATACAGTATTGTGGGAAATGTGGTTCTGTTTCACCGCAGTGCACCAAAGAAAAACTACACATTTTCATTAATGATATTATCTTAAATTAGACAGAATTGAATATATTGTGGTATACATGAAAATTATGCTGCCTGCGGGAAAAAGAAAATTTTTCTGCTGTCAAAGTATTGAAAAAAATGGCATCCTGCTGTTCAACTAAACACATTTGAAAAAAAAAAGAAAGGCTATTATTTGTTCTATTCTATTTCACATACTTTGTGCTTTATATAACAAATGACTAAAGGGAAATGATCTTCATTAAATTCCTCCATTAATACAGTTTTGTGGAGCCTGCATAAGTAGACTGCATTGTAATAAGGGTTTATATTTCAGTCATAATATAGTGCAGAACTGTGTAAAGTAAGGATTAGAACTATTATAAAGGAATCCTCAGCTAGCTTGCTTCCAAAATACAGACTTTTTAGGGCATAGTTCTAGCAATATTGGCCAAATAAAGTGGAACCTTTTAGACCGAAATATTTAGGCATGGTTATAATAAATTACTTTACTGGATCGCTACCTTGTCATGGTGAAATGGCTAGTGTACCTCAATGAAGCTGTGAGTTTTACCATGTAGGGTCACCCAAGATAGGCAGGTCATTGTAGAGAGGTCAGACAAATCATGGTCCACTGGTGAAGGAACTGGCAATCCACTCCGGTATATTTGCCATGAAAACCATATGGAGAAGCACAACCAAAAACACAGAAAGATGTTGCTGCGTCCATATGGTCACGATTAAAGTACAGAACAACACCAATAATAAATTAGAAAGTAGATTTTCAGATGCAATAAAAACTCAAGGTGAGATAACTTACCAGGGCAGGGCCAGTTTTTTTTTTCTTCCCTCCACCTAAAAGATTTTCGTTTGTTTTTCAATTGAGTTGTACAGTTTATAGGTCACATTAAAGGTGGAAAAAGTTCTGAAATGATTTATCTTTGTCTCATTTTTTTACAGCACAGAAACCTGACATTTTAACAGGGGTGTGTAGACTTTTTATATCCACTGAATATATATATATATATATATATATATATATATATATATTAGCGACTTGCCCGTCAAAAATGACGGCAATAAAAACTGAAGCCTGGCAATGCTGTTTGCCACACAATGTATGCCTCTCCCCCTCTACTTTACTGGCCTTGTGATGAGCGCCTTTGGCGCTCATCACAGGCCTTGCAATGAGCCCCTTTGGAGCTCATTGCGAGTCTCTCCCTCTGTCCTTCCTCCCTCGTGTCTTATTTCCCCCCTCCTCTCCCTCCCTTGTGTCTCCTTCCACCTCGTCTACCTCCTTTGTATCTCCTGCCCCCCTGTGTTTTTACCTCCCTCTCCCTCCCGTGTCTCTAAACCCCTCCCCTGTGTCTCTTTCCCCCTTCTCCCTCCTATGCATCTCTTCCCCCCCCCGTGTCTCCCCCAACCCTCCCCTGTGTCTGTTCCCCCCTGGCCTGTGTCTCTTTCCCCCTCTACCCCTGTGTCTGTTACGGCCTTCCTCGTGTCTCCATTTCCCTCCCTTGTGTATCTTCCCCCCTCTACCCCTGTGTCTGTTACGGCCTTCCTCGTGTCTCCATTTCCCTCCCTTGTGTATCTTCCCCCCTGCACTCTCTCCCCTGTGTCTCTTCCCCCTCCTCTCACTTCCCTGTGTCTCTTCCCCCTCCTCTTTCTGTGCCTCTTCCTCCCTGTCTCTTCCCCCTCACCCTCTGTGTCTCTCCCCACTCTGTGTCTTCCACCCTCTCCCTCTGTGCCTCTTCCCCCGCCTCTCTCTGTGTGTCTCGCCACTGTATCTCTTCACCCCTTCCTCTGTTCCCCCCCCCCCTCTGTGCCTCTTTCCCCCTCTCTCTGTACCTCTTCCCCCCCCTTCCCTCTGTGTCTCTTCCTCCCTCACCCTCTGTATCTCTCCCCCCTGTGTCTCTTCCCCCCTCTCCCTCTGTGCCTCTTCCCCCCTCTCCCTCTGTGCCTGGTCCCCCCTGGCCTGTGTCTCTTTCCCCCTTCCCCCTGTGTCTGTTCCCCTCTCCCCCCCCCCATTTCCCTCCCATGTGTATCTTCCCCCTGTTCTCCCTCCCGTGTGTCTTTTCCCCCTCCTCTACCTCCCCTGTGTCTCTTTCCCACCTATCCCTCTGTGCCTCTTCCCCACTCTCCCTCTGTGCCGTGCCTCTCCCCCCCCCTCTTCCCCACTCTCCCTCTTCCCCACTCTCCCTCTGTGCCTCTACCCCCCCCCCCCCCCCTTCCCCACTCTTTCATCTGCTCTTGGGCCGCGCAAGCGCGGCTTGCGCCGCGCTCTGCGCATGCCCGGCGCGAGCCGCGCTCTGCGCATGCGCGGCGCGAGCCGCGCTCTGCGCCTGCGCGGCGCGAGCCGCGCTCTGCGCCTGCGCGGCGCGAGCCGCGCTCTGCGCCTGCGCGGCGCGAGCCGCGCTCTGCGCCTGCGCGGTGCGAGCCGCGCAAGCGCTCTGCGCATGCGCTGCTTGCGCTGCGCTCTGTGCGCGCGCGGCTCGGGCACAGAGCGCGGCAGCGCGGATCGCGCCGCGCTCTGCGCAATGCGCAGCAGTTTATAATTGTCTAACTGCGATTCGTCTGAAGCGTGACGACAAATCGCAGTTAAACAAATTTTAATATGTGAGGGGGTGGTATGTGCGTTGTAATACAGGTGTTAAACTGTTATTAAAATAATTATTTATGTTACGTAGCCAATATTAGTTTTTCTATTAGTAATGCTCCCTTTTACCAGTATATAGATGCCTAGTGGAGTTGTGGGTTAGAATCCCCTCCTTTTTTCTTTCATAAAAGAAAAATAAATGTATAAACCTTAAAGGGGTGATATGATAAAAATATAGTTATGCGATGCTTTTAATATAATTACTTAAGCTAAATAAAAAATATAATTATTAAAAAATGTAAGTTTTAAAATTCAAAACCACATGATGCTTGTAAAACAAATGATTTTACCCACTGTGTCGTGTCTTTGTATGACAGCCCGTTAGTATACAAATCAATAAAATATAATCAATGTGAGTCACAGCATGAACCTAATTATCTATGCATTTTTTGTGGGCAGGCTTCAGGGGCTGTACAAGCAATAACTACAAATGACAATAATTAATTACATTTGTGATCAATAAAAAGGTTGTTAAAAAAAAAAAAAATTCTACATGGCATTCCACCCTCTGTCACAGGGTACAAAGCACATATGGTGATATCAGAGTCCCTTTAATTATTTATAGAGAGAAGCTAATCCCTGACCTTCATATATGTAACTCCCACACCCTGTAGCAATAGGGGATATAACTGCCGATCTCTTGTTAGTGACTGGTAGAGCTGGCAGTAACAGAAATCATATTCACATATCCATGGACAACACCATGGTTATTTTATAATATTCCTATTGGGCGGAGTAGAGCAAGTAGGAGTGAAAATGAAATGTAAAAGTGAATGAGGGAGTATGCATGTGTTGTGAAACATGTTTCATATTATTTAATGCTGTTAAAGTGATTTTTTGGGGGCCCACATTTATCAAGCAATATATTAGAATACTCCATCCATTACTGCAGACGATAAGCCAATCTATACGCAAAACAGTATAAATCAAGTAGTAAATGAGTCTATATGCTATAAAATACCCCGGAAATGCATGCATGGAATTCCAGCACATGGGATTGGGAACAGTTTAGAAATACCTATGGGTATATTAATAATAATATTGTACATATTTGCACGTTTCTTAAGCTAAATAAAGCAGAGCATATAGGTTAGTAGGAAAATCATGGAAAAAACAATAATCATGTAAGAATAATTTTAATGAACAATAATAATATGAATAGTAATAATAATCACCTCACATACATTTAATAATAGTAATAATATAGTAATAATCTCCTTCTAGATTGCTGCCTTGTCGTGGTGAAGGGGCTTTTGTACCTTAGTGAAGCTGTGAGCTATATCATGGTCACCCAAAATGTGCAGGTCGTAGCAGAGAGGTCAAACAAATTTCGGTCCTCTAGAGATGGAACTGGCAGCCCACTCCAGTATCTTTGCCAAGAAAACCATATTAAGCATAACCAGAAGCACAGACAGATGTACCTGGGTGCTGCAGTGCATCTGGTCACAGGGAGTGCAACATTACTGAAGGACTGAACAACAATAGTAATAAAAGTAATGATAAACCTTAAAGCTGATAGATATGATTATTATTACTAATAATAATAATATACCAACAATATATAATATAATAATATAATAGTATCAAGTTAGTATTTTGGGGGGATTAGAATTAGTATATACATATAGATAAATATATTATTATATTGTTGTTATACTAATATAAAGTTATTATTATTATATTTGCGTGAACAGAGGCAAATCAATACGCTAAAGGGCTCTAGGCCTATATGTTCATATTTTGTTTTGAGTAAATAATTTTGATTATATTATTTTATCACTCGCATACACTTTTTAAATAACATATTGTTTAAGCCTCTGTCAAATTCAGGCACCACCCCCTAACATTGTAAATTTTCATATGTTTGGCTTTCAAAGCATAATGGAAAATAAAGGTTCAGGGACTGTACTTGAGGTAAATAAAATATCACTGTGTTGGCTTAATCAAAGTAAATTCATTACAAAATATTAAAACATTTGTTTCAATTAAGGGATCAATGTGGTCACATTTTTGTTCTTTAAATGAATAAACGTCAAATTGCACTTTTTCTATTGTCTAGATCATGTGCATTCATAGTCTCCTCACACGGTGAGGCTTTCTATTCTAAAAACATTTTTTGGTGCATTTTTTTTATGTAATGATTTCAGTGGCACTTTAAACATCACAATGAAAAGTATTTAAAGCAAAGTAAAGGTAAACAATGTAAATAAACAAATAAAACAAATAAATAATAAATAAAAAAATGTGTGCTGGCACCCAAACTATCACATTTGTTTGCAGTCTTACAAGTCTTCCATCACTATAACTCCACGTGAGAGACCACCAATCTATATAGCGTTAAGTTTTCTCCCTCCCTGTTGTTCTATAAATTGCACCTCTCCTCCTTTATATCCCATACTGCTCACTCTGCAGAGAAAATGTCCAGACTCTGTGGGGGTTAATAAACGAGTGTGTCTGTTTCTCAAATGTAATTTACTAGTGCTGTTTCTGTTATTTTTCACACATAAATTGAAATAACACTTTAGTTGAGACTTTTATATAAAGTACAAATAAAATATTGATATATGTTTTATTCAGACTATTCTCCCTGGTGCTATAGTTTAAAGAAGATGATAAAAAAGTAACTGCAGAGAAAGTTGCCTATTTATTGTACATATACAGCACCATAAATGTCATGTTATGTGAAAATAAAACATAAAACACATAGTTGAATGTATTCATTAAATAAAAGCTTACTTAAGCAACCACTGTATGAAAGTTTTTTTTAAAGGCACACTGTCCGTGTAGGCAGTATGCCAAAGAATTAAATGTACTTAATTTAAAAAAAAAAAAATTGTTCCATAAGAATCCATTTGTAGCTCTGATCAAGCAGTACATGTCCTCCTTTGCTACTTAGTGCTTCTAGGATAATTCTATGTAAGTGATATGGTCATGTGTTAATGGACACTGTTCCTCCAGGCTCCGTGAGTTAGCCCAAAAGTAGCTCGGTGTACAGCCATGCATACACATACATAATTTATATACTAGCCTCCTAAACTGACTTTGCAGCAAAGGAGGGATGTAGTGCTTTATCAGAGCTGCAAACTGAGAATAAAAAAAACACATTACATATTATGCTCAAGTCTCATTATCTGGTATACTGCCTATGCAGGCAAGATGACTTAATAAAATCTTTCTTACAGTGATCCTTTAAAGTGTATTTAGGAAAACCTTCACATGTATGCAAAGTAAGTAACCCTAACAACATTATCAGCTGTGGGAGTCATAAGCATGAAAGCATTTGGGATAAAATCTTATATTTAGCAGGCTCTGCTTGTGTTGTGAGGTGTTAGTCTGCCTGTAGCTTGAGAGGCCATCCAGCTGGGGATTTCTCATCTGTTTACTTCTCTTGTCAAGTGTGTTATTTAGAGTAAAATTTTTCAACAGAACTTAATAGAGATTTTCCATGGTTCTCCCATTTCTCTCAGTTGGCCAATCCTTTTAAAGACAAAGGCCCTCATTCAATTGCATAGTTACATAGTTACATAGTAATTAAGGTTGAAAAAAGACTTTCAGTCCATCAAGTTCAACCTGTTAAGATCTCCTCTGATCTGCAATATGCGGATTAGTTATTAATTAAATTATTGATTAAATAATTATTAATAGTATAGTATTGGAGAATGAATAAAGAGTTAGTCCATCAAGTTCAACCTTTTTAGATCTCTATTGATCTTTTTAATTTGGACTATTTATTATTATTGTTAATTGTTAATTATTGTTAATTATTGTTAATTGATCCAGAGGAAGGCAAACATAAAAAAAAACCCATTGAAACTTTGCCAATTGTCTCATAAGGGGGAAAAAAAGCAAAATTCCTTCCTGACCCCAGAAACTGGCGATCAAATTTCTCCCTGGATCAATATTCCTTCGCTAGTTATCTAGGATAGCCTTGAATGCCCTCTTTATTCAGAAATATATCTAACCCCTTTTTGAAGTTGTCTATCGAATTCGCTGTCACCACCTCCTTTGGTAGAGAATTCCACAGTTTAACCACCCTAACTGTGAAGAACCCTTTTCTTTGTTTAAGGTGAAATCTTTTTTCCTCTAACCTCAACGGATGTCCTCTTGTCAGTTGAAAATCTCTTGCTACAAAAAGCTCACTTGACAAAGCCTTATATGGACCCTGGATGTATTTAAATAACGTAATCATATCTCCTCTTAGACGCCTTTTTTCTAGCGAAAATAAGTTTAATTTTGCTAGTCTTTCTTCATAACTTAGCCCCTCCATTCCCCTTATTAGTTTTGTAGCCCTTCTCTGTACTTTTTCCAGCTCTAAGATGTCTTTTTTGTGAGGTGGTGCCCAAAATTGTACTCCATATTCCAAATGAGGGCGTACTAGAGATTTGTATAGTGGCAGAATTATATCTTCTTCCCTGGCTTCTATACCCTTCCTAATACATGCTAATATTTTATTTGCCTTTGCAGCCGCTGCTTGGCTTTGAGCGCTGTTACCTAGGTGGTTGTCCACTAGTACTCCCAAATCCCTTTCAATATCTGATACCCCTAGATTTGCTCCATTAAGATTATAGATTGCTTGGCTATTTTTCCTTCCCAAATGCATAACCTTACATTTATTTGTATTAAATCTCATCTGCCATTTAGCCGCCCATTTCTCTAATTTATGCAAATCCTTTTGTAGGGAAAGTACATCATTATCTGATTTTATTACCTTGCACAACTTAGTGTCATCAGCAAAAATGGAGACACTACATTCGAGTCCTACTTCAATGTCATTAATAAATATGTTAAAAAGGAGAGGACCCAAGTTCCTACTAACCTCCTCATAAAAACTGATTAGATTGGTCTGACACGACCTTTCCTTCATAAATCCATGTTGACTGCTACCTATGATCCTGTTCAAATAGACATATTCTTGTATTCTGTCCCTTATTAACCCTTCTAAAAGCTTCCCAACTACAGAAGTGAGGCTCACTGGTCTATAATTCCCCGGATTTGCTCTAGATCCCTTCTTAAATATAGGTATCACCTCTGCTTTTCTCCAGTCATCTGGTAGAGACCCTGTAGTGAGCGAGTCTTTAAAGATTAGATATAATGGTTTGGCTATTACAGAACCCAGCTCCCTCAGTACCCTTGGATGTATTCCATCAGGACCTGGGGCTTTATTAACATTTATTTTCTCCAACCTCTTTTGTATTTCTTCCTGCGTTAACCAATTATTTAGTGAAGGTAGTGTAGCCCCATTATGTTGCAGTGTCCCAACCACTGGTACCTCCCTTGTGTAAACCGAAGAAAAGAACCTATTTAGCTCATCTGCCTTTTCCTGGTCACTAATTATCAGATGGCCTGTGTCACATTGTAATGGTCCTATCGATTCCTTCCTGGCCTTCTTCCCATTAATATATTTATAAAATATTTTAGGGTTAGTCTTACTTTCCATTGCAACTGACTTCTCATTTTCTATTTTAGCCAGTCTAATAGCCCTTTTGCAAGCCTTGTTGATTTCCTTATAGTCACATAAAGATGCCTCTGTTCCCTCCTTCTTGTATAATTTAAATGCATACTTCTTTTTCCTCATCATGATCTTTAAGTCATTGTTAAGCCACATGGGATGTGATTTACTCCTATTTATTTTATTTCCACATGGTACATGCTGATGAGTATGTTTATTTAGTAAGGATTTGAATGTTGTCCATTTATTTTCAGTATTCTTCCCTGTAAGTTCTTTGTCCCAGTCTATATGTTGTATTGCTGCCCGTAGCCCATTAAAGTTAGCCCTTTTAAAATTTAGAGTTTTTGTTGGCCCCTTACAACTCTGTTTTTTGTATTCAATCTCAAATGAGACTGTGTTGTGATCACTGTTCCCCAAGGGTTCCCCTATTTTTACATTTGATATTATATCAATATTACTTGTGATGACTAAATCCAAGATGGCCCCAATTGCGATTTGGCCAATTGAATAGTGCTCTAAATAAGCACATAACATATATTTTTTAAATAAGTTTTTAGTTAGTGAAAACCTTGCTTTTAGATAGATGCTTACTAAGTAAAAACTTCTTTAAAAATATATGTTATGTACTTATTTAGACCCCTATTCAATTGGCCAAATTGCAATTGAATGAGGGCCAAAGGAAATATGTCTCTTCCCAAGCAAGTATAGTAACTTACAATTAAATATCATATTTTTTTATTTTATACTTTGTGAAAGCATTTTCCACGTTATCAAGTCAGCTACAGCTTGTAAAGGAGAAGAGGAGCCATAGCCTAATGATAATGGTAAAAGCAGCAGTTTTCAGTTCATGTTTTCTCACAAAAGATCAACCTTTCTTTACATACAATAAATGGAAAAGTTGCTTATATTGATCTTTACTACTCACACAAAAGTTGGACCACTAAATTGGCTTGGTTATAGGGTAGGATGTCCAGTGAATAACACATGAAAGCAATAGGTCTTACATCACTATAAAGAAGTGTGTGTGTGAATATAGTCAGTCCCCTTCCTGTTACCTTGTGCACAAAGTTCACAATAACATTCCTTTGCTTCCTCCCTCCCCTCATTCCATTCATTTACCAGCCTATGGCCATCTAAGCAGGCTGAATTGGGCGTAGCTTCCAGCCTCACATCCTCTACATTGGGGAGAGGAGGCTGAGCACAAATATATATACTTATATTTAAATCTTTATATGTGTGTGAAAAAAAAGAAAAATGCCAGCACACACAAAGTAGAATAAATATATATATTTTTTAGGTGACTGTAGCTCGGCATGTGACTATGGGCCTTATTCAATTGCGATTTGGCCAACTGAATAGGGCTCTATATAAGCACAGAGCATATTTTTGTTACAGAAGTTTTTAGTTAGTGAAGACCTTGCTTTTGGATAGAAGTTCACCAACTAAAAACCTCTGTAAAAAAATATATGTGCTGTGCTTATATAGAGCCCTATTCAATTGGCCAAATCACAATTGAATGAGGCCCTATATCTTTAAAAAGTGAATGAAATATCTCCTGTAAAAATGAAATAAAATGATGAGAATGACATTTTCATCTTTATTCCTGTAATCAACTGTGTGGATATTTTTGTGTTCTTTATCTGATCTCATTTATAAAGATAGTGTGCTGAAATATGTACATATTTCCATATTTTTATAGGAAGTAATTAAAATGTTGTCATAGACTGGAGTGCTAAATATGGAAATTGTTTTTATCTGATAAGATATAAATTTCTTCCAAGCCATAGAAATAAAAATGCTTCTATTATCCATAATAGTGTAAGGGACACTGGATCTAAGCCTGACAACTGCATTGATACATTAAGATTATTAATAACTGTGTTATTGTGCTGGGTCTGTTCAGATAATGAATATGTTAATGCACTAGCTTATTTCAGTCTTATAAATATTCCACTCATGTAGCCTAAGTTTATAATTAAATATACAGCTCATTGCATTCTAGTGGACGAGAAGTGCTGCCCTTCACATTGTAGTGGTTTTGCAGCTCTGTAAAGTTAAAGGACCACTGTAGTACATAAAGCTCATATATTTGTTTACTGTTAAAAACAGTATGCATTTTAAAATAAATAAAACATTGGTTACTATCTGTGTCTCTCCTTCTACTTGTGTCATCAAGAAGTGTCGTCAGCTCTGCCCATGTCCTGGATAAAAAATACAGTTTGACCAGTGTAGGTTCTGCTTTAGACTGAGCATGCTCAATAAAGGGGGCGGGGCTATGATGGTTTCAACTGGGTCAGCTGCAAGTATTTTACAATAGAGCTGTTACCTCTGTGAAGGCCTTGGAGAGGAGATAATTATATCATGGACCAGTCTTCTTCCAAGTTTAATAATAGTCCAGCACACAGGCAGAGGTGGCTATGCGCCTGATGACACAGGTAGGAGGAGTTATGAAGCCATGCTTGAGAGAAAAACAAACAGTTTTAAAGCTAAGAAAAACCTGATCTTTTATTTATGTTAAATTACATACTGTTTTAATAGTCTTTAATAGAAATGTGAACTTTACTTGTAAATGCCCTACAGTGGTCCCTTAGAATTATATGGAACTGATCGGTCCTTCTCTACATCATCAGAGCACTAGAAACCAAGTGGGAAAAAACTAATGGTTTAAAACTGATTTTGCTGTATTATTAGAGTTTGTATATTACTTGGTTAGACGGTTTCATGCACATGCACAGCTCACGGCCACAGCCGCGAGCTGCAGAGGGAGAGGGGGGGGGGGGAGGAAGACACAGGAGTCAATTACCCCAAAATTAAATTGCTGTGACAAAAACAATAGCCTTTTCTTTTGGTTTCTCCAAACATACAAACCCCAGAGGGGAAAAAAAAATAATGTATTATTGCAGTGAATAGTATATATAAGCATGTAGAGGGAACTTTATATTCTCTTCAGGACCTAACTGAGAACTTCCAGTCTATTCTCCCTTTAAGTTCAATGTATTGACTGCTTCAGCTAATATAGAGATACACTAATGTCATTTGACCCTTTAAAAGCTATAAAGGGTAACACTGCTGCATTTAAAATAGCATCATAGAAAAGAGCATTGGATGAAAAAAAAAAAAATTCAGCTACTCCACTTTACTTCTTTTACATGATGGCACAGAACAGTTTCCATGAGTTCAGATTCTCTTAAAAGGGACACAGAATCCATTTCCGTTTTTGATGCAATGAAAAAAGCATGTTTTGGACATTAGCAAAGTGTGGTTTTGTATGAAAACATATTAAGTAAAACCTGTTTAAAACTAACTAGAAATGCACAGCGCATACGTACGTCTGCAGAAATCATTAGCACACATGTATTACTTATACATCTATATTACTGCCCATTGGCTGACAGGACAAGCCTCTAAATCAGTTAAACATTTGAATCCGTTCTTTTATCTGCTTTGAGAGTCCCATTTAAAAGCAAAGCATTATCAGATAAAACGCATAAACAAAATAAATGCTTTCAATGTTTCAAATATTTGACACAGAAAACTGCAACTAAAGTAGAAGACAGGGCCCCTTTTACCCCTATGATGTTTACCTTGCTGTTGCAGTTCCCTCTCATACTTTTTGGGCCCCTTTTACCCCTATGATGTTTACCTTGCTGTTGCAGTTCCCTCCCATACTTTTTGGGCCCCTTTTACCCTATGATGTTTACCTTGCTGTTGCAGTTCCCTCCCATACTTTTTGGGCCCCTTTTACCCTATGATGTTTACCTTGCTGTTGCAGTTCCCTCTCATACTTTTTGGGCCCCTTTTACCCCTATGATGTTTATCTTGCTGTTGTAGTTCCCTCTCATACTTTTTGGACCCCTTTTACCCCTATGATGTTTACCTTGCTGTTTTAGTTCCCTCTCATACTTTTTGGGCCCCTTTTACCCTATGATGTTTACCTTGCTGTTGCAGTTCCCTCTCATACTTTTTGGGCCCCTTTTACCCCTATGCTGTTTATCTTGCTGTTGTAGTTCCCTCTCATACTTTTTGGGCCCCTTTTACCCCTATGATGTTTACCTTGCTGTTGCAGTTCCTTCTCATACTTTTTGGGCCCCTTTTACCCCTATGATGTTTACCTTGCTGTTGCAGTTCCGTCCCATACTTTTTGGGCCCTTTTTACCCTATGATGTTTATCTTGCTGTTGCAGTTCCCTCTCATACTTTTTGGGCCCCTTTTACGCCTATGATGTTTATCTTCCTGTTGCAGTTCCCTCTCATACTTTTTGGGCCCCTTTTACCCCAATGATGTTTACCTTGCTGTTGCAGTTCCCTCTCATACTTTTTGGGCCCCTTTTACCCCTATGATGTTTATCTTGCTGTTGCAGTTCCCTCTCATACTTTTTGGGCCCCTTTTACCCCTATGATGTTTATCTTGCTGTTGCAGTTCCCTCCCATACTTTTTGGGTCTCTTTGACCCCTATGATGTTTATCTTGCTGTTGCAGTTCCCTCTCATACTTTTTGGGCCCCTTTTACCCCTATGATGTTTATCTTCCTGTTGCAGTTCCCTCTCATACTTTTTGGGCCCCTTTTACCCCTATGATGTTTATCTTCCTGTTGCAGTTCCCTCTCATACTTTTTGGGCCCCTTTTACCCCAATGATGTTTATCTTGCTGTTGCAGTTCCCTCTCATACTTTTTGGGCCCCTTTTACCCCTATGATGTTTATCTTGCTGTTGCAGTTCCCTCCCATACTTTTTGGTCCCCTTTTACCCCAATGATGTTTATCTTGCTGTTGCAGTTCCCTCTCATACTTTTTGGGCCCCTTTTACCCCTATGATGTTTACCTTGCTGTTGCAGTTCCTTCTCATACTTTTTGGGCCCCTTTTACCCCTATGATGTTTACCTTGCTGTTGCAGTTCCGTCCCATACTTTTTGGGCCCCTTTTACCCCAATGATGTTTACCTTGCTGTTGCAGTTCCCTCTCATACTTTTTGGGCCCCTTTTACCCCTATGATGTTTATCTTGCTGTTGCAGTTCCCTCTCATACTTTTTGGGCCCCTTTTACCCCTATGATGTTTACCTTGCTGTTGCAGTTCCCTCTCATACTTTTTGGGCCCCTTTTACCCCTATGATGTTTATCTTGCTGTTGCAGTTCCCTCCCATACTTTTTGGGCCCCTTTTACCCCTATGATGTTTATCTTGCTGTTGCAGTTCCCTCTCATACTTTTTGGGCCCCTTTTACCCCTATGATGTCTACCTTGCTGTTGCAGTTCCCTCCCATACTTTTTGGGCCCCTTTTACCCTATGATGTTTACCTTGCTGTTGCAGTTCCCTCTCATACTTTTTGGGCCCCTTTTACCCCTATGATATCTACCTTGCTGTTGCAGTTCCCTCCCATACTTTTTGGGCCCCTTTTACCCCATGATGTTTACCTTGCTGTTGCAGTTCCCTCTCATACTTTTTGGGCCCCTTTTACTCCTATGATGTTTACCTTGCTGTTGTAGTTCCCTCTCATACTTTTTGGGCCCCTTTTACCCCTATGATGTTTATCTTGCTGTTGTAGTTCCCTCTCATACTTTTTGGGCTCCTTTTACCCCTATGATGTTTGCCTTGCTGTTGCAGTTCCCTCTCATACTTTTTGGGCCCCTTTTACCCCTATGATGTTTATCTTGCTGTTGTAGTTCCCTCTCATACTTTTTGGGCCCCTTTTACCCAATGATGTTTCTCTTGCTGTTGTAGTTCCCTCTCATACTTTTTGGGCTCCTTTTACCCCTATGATGTTTACCTTGCTGTTGCAGTTCCCTCCCATACTTCTTGGGCCCCTTTTACCCCTATGATGTTTACCTTGCTGTTGCAGTTCCGTCCCATACTTTTTGGGCCCCTTTTA
Organism: Discoglossus pictus; assembly: GCA_027410445.1. Classification (NCBI taxonomy): domain Eukaryota; kingdom Metazoa; phylum Chordata; class Amphibia; order Anura; family Alytidae; genus Discoglossus; species Discoglossus pictus. Next base: position 343,657,882 of record CM050166.1, read on the forward strand.
CCCCTATGATGTTTATCTTGCTGTTGCAGTTCCCTCTCATACTTTTTGGGCTCCTTTTACCCCTATGATGTTTACCTTGCTGTTGCAGTTCCCTCCCATACTTTTTGGGCCCCTTTTACCCCTATGATGTTTACCTTGCTGTTGCAGTTCCCTCTCATACTTTTTGGGCCCCTTTTACCCCAATGATGTTTATCTTGCTGTTGCAGTTCCCTCTCATACTTTTTGGGCCCCTTTTACCCCTATGATGTTTACCTTGCTGTTGCAGTTCCCTCCCATACTTTTTGGGCCCCTTTTACCCCTATGATGTTTGCCTTGCTGTTGCAGTTCCCTCCCATACTTTTTGGGCCCCTTTTACCCCTAAGATGTTTACCTTGCTGTTGCAGTTCCCGCTCATACTTTTTGGGCCCCTTTTACCCTATGATGTTTACCTTGCTGTTGCAGTTCCCTCCCATACATTTTGGGCTCCTTTTACCCCTATGATGTTTACCTTGCTGTTGCAGTTCCCTCCCATACTTTTTGGGCCCCTTTTACCCCTATGATGTTTACCTTGCTGTTGCAGTTCCCTCTCATACTTTTTGGGCCCCTTTTACCCCTATGATGTTTACCTTGCTGTTGCAGTTCCCTCTCATACTTTTTGGGCCCCTTTTACCCCTATGATGTCTACCTTGCTGTTGCAGTTCCCTCTCATACTTTTTGGGCCTCTTTTACCCCATGATGTTTATCTTGCTGTTGCAGTTCCCTCTCATACTTTTTGGGCCCCTTTTACCCCTATGATGTTTACCTCGCTGTTGTAGTTCCCTCCCATACTTTTTTTGCCCCTTTTGTTACTTACTGATATTTTATTTCAATATACAATGGACTCTCGCTACTCGACTACCTCCAAACTTGTTGATTTCATTATTAGAAACATCTGTATGAGCAAAAAACCTTGGTAATCATTGCACTTGCTATAACCAATTTACATTACTCCTTACGGGAGTTTGGTACTTGTCATTTTCGCCACTCATCATGCCTTCTTTAACGGCAAGTACCAAGGGTCCACTGTATAGATATTGTGTAATTATGGTCTTGTGCAGACCCTCGGTGCTTGACTACCTCCAGACTCGTCAAATTTTGGTATTCCACGCGTTTGGATGAGGAAAAAACCTTGGTACTCATCATTCTTGCTAAAACCAGTTTACATTGCCGCTTATGGGAGTTTGGAGCTCATCATTTTTGCCACTCACCGTGCCTTCTGGAACCAATTAGCGATGGGTACCAAAGGTCCTCTGTATATATTTTCATTTTACACTGGTTATTTAATATTCTTTTTCATTTATTTGTTATAATTTATCAGATTATTAAACATTGTTCACAACTCATTGTTATACTATAATAGATATTTTAAAACAATACAACACATTTCAGTTTTGGCCACAAAATCCCTTCGAAAGGGCCATAAGCTCTATTTTATGGCTTACCAAATATGCTATATATGAAACCGCTTCATTATCTCTTTGTGATGCGGGCTCATTTAATCAGCGTAAGTGCCTCTTTATTCATACATTCATTCAATTGTTCTTTGTTTCATTCACAGTTTCCATCTGTTATCATATCATGTCACAATTAACATCTTT